>CM039508.1:30398432-30998432 GCA_022432975.1 Begonia masoniana | reverse complement strand
TGCCTTCGATCGCCATCTCTCTTTCTCTTCTCTTCTCTTTTCTCTCTTTGTTTTCCAAGTACTCTCTGGAAACTCCAGAGAGCAAAACCACAATTTGCTCTCTGGAATCCGATTTCCAGAGAGCAATACTTCTACAGATAACAACCTAAAAATCAACTCCCATAATTTAACGCAATACTTTAAAAGTGATAAAATTTCCTAAAAACAAACGGCGTGGATAGCTCTAAAAATCGAGCCTATCCGTAACAACCTGAAAACATTTCAAAACATTTCCTATAACATTCGAATAAAAGACTTAACAAAACGTTTTAAATACGATTACCAAAACATTTGAAACGTCAAAACTAAACCTATCAACTACCAGACCAAGCATCCTAATATGTTCTATACAAATTAACATCAGCCCAAACATCACGAAAATCCCAAAATCTATCCATACTTCCCCCACGGGTCAACACGCGCCTCGACTGCCCAGCGCACTCCCACGGGCCATCATCCATCCACTGCCTCAGACATCAGATGGAGGAACGTCGTCCTCACCTGGATCTACGTCACCTATAACGTCACCTACACCATACAGACATCTATGAGATAATGAAATCTCAGTAAGCTTCGTAAATGCAGATGCATGCGTGCGTATGCCATTCCGAAAACATGCAGATTCAGATTCAGATATAGATTCATTACGTCGCAGACAGACAGATTGTCACCGAGATCGCAACCCACTAACCGGTGAGAGCCCATCCTGCGGTCGGACTACTCTTTCCAGCTAGAGGAGGGGGTACACGCTTGCAACACGCACAGCCGTGCCTGAGCCCCACCTCGCGTGACCAGATACAGACAGATTACGTTCATTCATTACAGAGGTTCATTTTCCTTTCTTAAAACACGTGCGAAAATTCATTTTCATGACATTTGAAATACGTGATGCATGAACAGATATGAGCATAATATAAACATACAACAAACAGGCACATGTATACCATCAAGACTGTAAAGGAAATAACCTACAAAACGTTTAAATCTAACTACCCAACCAAAGCAATTAAAACAAACGATCCTTTGACATCCTCGACGCGACATCGAAATACGGTGTAGGCCAATTGGCCAGAGTAAGTCACGAGAACTTACCTTGAGCGCACAGATTCTCGAGCTTCGTCCAAGAGAGTCGTTCACCTAAGCAATTCAAAGCGTTTATCGTTAAAACGAATTTAAACTTCTAAACGTCCAAATTCAACGAAACCTGAACTAAGGAATTCCTTAAAACTTCTAACTCATCAAATCGAGATACTTAAACGACTAATTCATGCTCGATGGTTCGAAATTACAATTAACGAACTTTTCCAAAAATTCGTAATTTTTAACCTCTTCACGATTTGATTTAACTTCGTCCAATAACGTCAAATACGTGTAATATATACTTAATCAAAGCTAACCTATTAATTACGAACCCTAATTCACATTTTTAACAAAAATAAACTGAAACCCTAAACGTTTATACTTCGTAAAACTCGAAATAGACGCTCTAAGAACGTAGACTCATACCTAGGATAGTGATTGGAGGAGAAATCACGAAGAAAACGAAACGAACGGGACGCGAATCGGAGTCGGATCGGAGAAACTGTTGACGGCCGAGGGTTTTGCTTTCTCTCTGGCGATCGTGAGAAACAGAGAGAAAGAAGAAGAATGAATTGAAATAGATTTAGGTTTAATATTTATAATATTGCTTTGAAAATTTACTAAAACGCCCTTCTTTGATTTTTATATAAGTTTCGTCATTCGGTTTGTTAATCGTCTAGCTATTCGGTTTCACCAAAACTCCTTATTCCACCAATACATCCAACTTATTATTTGGGATTTAATAAAACTGTCTGTTCGCAATTCAGATCTCGTTTACTATTTTTACTAAAACGTCCTTTACATTACGATAAATGTAATTAGTCGGAATATAGCGTTTAATCTCCGAAAATTCCCAGAATTTCCTTAAAATTCTTATTATTCGTTATGACCATAATGACGCTTTCCGTTTGCGAAACTGATTTGATTTGGCATATTTACGAAAAATGCCATTAAATAATGAAATAATAATATAATATAATATATCCAAAAACCCGTACAAGCAGGGTATTACAAATAAACTAACAAATAACCACATTCCGTACCTCGAGCACAAAGTAGCCGAGAAGTAGCAAGGAAACCGATCGCCGAAGGAGGGATTTCCAGCTGACAGAGAGCGAGAGCTTGGGAGAGAAGAAATCGCCAGAAGTTGGGGATGTCGGCTGCAGTGGTTTAAATGAGGTTTAAATCTTTTTATTTTTCTTTAAATACTGGCCTCAATCCTCCATTATTACAACTTTGCCACTCAACCTAGTTTAGATCCACATGTAATTAATTATTCTTGGTATAAGTCCTAAACTGTAAAGATTAAATATTTATGACCGTTAGTACAGTTAAGAAAATCACCTGGCCGTTGACTCGGGTGTTACACTCAATGTATCCTTCCAACTTATACGTCTTTGAACCTTCTGTAACGCCCCGAATTATATAAACCCGGTTCGTTACACATAGCTCGAACATAACCAAGAAACTTTGGACTAAATTTAAAACTTTGCTCGAAAGTCAAAATTTGACATTTTCTCAAACCTCAAAATATTTAAAAACTTGCAGCGGAAATCATTTCAGCAAAAATAGAGTTAGACAAACTATAAAAACAATGTGTGAATGATTAGTATAATATTAGAAGATAGTCGGCTGGAAGAAATGAAGGTATAAAGCGTGTAATACTTAAAAATCGAAGAAGTCAAACGCATCTGCCGCTGAACAAAGTCAGCGAAACAGGGTGGAAACAAAACTGAAGGTTTCCCACCGATGACGTGAGCCGGAGGAATCATTCTCCCAGCTCCAACCGATCGCAAAACGTCAAGTTTTGCTACTTGCATCTACCGATGACGTCAGTCGGATGAATCATCCATTCAGTCTCTGCCGATAGAATCGACTACTTATACCGATCACTAAACGACAAAACTATTTCCCACATCTGCCGACAGCTATAACACTCGACATCCACCGATCGCTAAACGAAAAAACTATTCCCACATCTGCCGACAGCTATAACACTCGACATTCACCGATCGCTAAACGAAAAAACTATTTCCCACATCTGCGGACAGCTATAACACTCAACATCCACCGATCGCTAAACGACAAGACTTCTACTACATCATCCGGTAAGCTTAACACACGACATCCACCGATCGCTAAACGACAAGACTTCTACTACATCATCCGGTAAGCTTAACACACGACATCCGACATCCACCGATCGCTAAACGACAAGACTTCTACTACATCATCCGGTAAGCTTAACACACGACATCCACCGATCGCTAAACGACAAGACTTCTACTACATCATCCGGTAAGCTTAACACACGACATCCACCGATCGCTAAACGACAAGACTTCTACTACATCATCCGGTAAGCTTAACACACGACATCCACCGATCGCTAAACGACAAGACTTCTACTACATCATCCGGTAAGCTTAACACACGACATCCACCGATCGCTAAACGACAAGACTTCTACTACATCATCCGGTAAGCTTAACACACGACATCCACCGATCGCTAAACGACAAGACTTCTACTACATCATCCGGTAAGCTTAACACACGACATCCACCGATCGCTAAACGACAAGACTTCTACTACATCATCCGGTAAGCTTAACACACGACATCCACCGATCGCTAAACGACAAGACTTCTACTACATCATCCGGTAAGCTTAACACACGACATCCACCGATC
Organism: Begonia masoniana; assembly: GCA_022432975.1. Classification (NCBI taxonomy): domain Eukaryota; kingdom Viridiplantae; phylum Streptophyta; class Magnoliopsida; order Cucurbitales; family Begoniaceae; genus Begonia; species Begonia masoniana. The sequence continues at coordinate 30,994,620 of CM039508.1, read as the reverse complement.
GCTAAACGACAAGACTTCTACTACATCATCCGGTAAGCTTAACACACGACATCCACCGATCGCTAAACGACAAGACTTCTACTACATCATCCGGTAAGCTTAACACACGACATCCACCGATCGCTAAACGACAAGACTTCTACTACATCATCCGGTAAGCTTAACACACGACATCCACCGATCGCTAAACGACAAGACTTCTACTACATCATCCGGTAAGCTTAACACACGACATCCACCGATCGCTAAACGACAAGACTTCTACTACATCATCCGGTAAGCTTAACACACGACATCCACCGATCGCTAAACGACAAGACTTCTACTACATCATCCGGTAAGCTTAACACACGACATCCACCGATCGCTAAACGACAAGACTTCTACTACATCATCCGGTAAGCTTAACACACGACATCCACCGATCGCTAAACGACAAGACTTCTACTACATCATCCGGTAAGCTTAACACACGACATCCACCGATCGCTAAACGACAAGACTTCTACTACATCATCCGGTAAGCTTAACACACGACATCCACCGATCGCTAAACGACAAGACTTCTACTACATCATCCGGTAAGCTTAACACACGACATCCACCGATCGCTAAACGACAAGACTTCTACTACATCATCCGGTAAGCTTAACACACGACATCCACCGATCGCTAAACGACAAGACTTCTACTACATCATCCGGTAAGCTTAACACACGACATCCACCGATCGCTAAACGACAAGACTTCTACTACATCATCCGGTAAGCTTAACACACGACATCCACCGATCGCTAAACGACAAGACTTCTACTACATCATCCGGTAAGCTTAACACACGACATCCACCGATCGCTAAACGACAAGACTTCTACTACATCATCCGGTAAGCTTAACACACGACATCCACCGATCGCTAAACGACAAGACTTCTACTACATCATCCGGTAAGCTTAACACACGACATCCACCGATCGCTAAACGACAAGACTTCTACTACCACGGTGAACTTATTCACCTATGATGGGGCTTGCAAACTTCACTCAAAGCATTCAAAACAATCTGACCCCAAATAACATTGGAAATTCAACAAAAAACCATTAACAAAAGAACGACATCTGTATCCTTGACATGACTTTGAAAATGATAAACTCCAACTACATTTAAATCACGTTTTTCTTTGGCAGAGAGGAAATTCCCAAAGGTATCAAAACATCAAATACTACTAAGACTTCACCTACGGACAAGTGTTAAAACCAACAGAGTACTTTTACCAGAAAGTCTCAAGGGAATGCATCCAAAAACATTAAAAATCACTTCTGTCATTAGAAAACTTAACATCCTTAAATCAAGTCATAGCTCACTGAATCTTCACTTCTTCAGACACCAGTTAATCCGCCTCATCAGTATACCAAATCGAGGCAGAGAAGTGCTCCTCCAACTTCACCTATTCCTCAGCAAACTCAGTAAACACACCTGCTGTCACTTCTTCACCTACATCACAAAACTCATCTATTAGCCTAATGCTAAGTAAGTAAAACAGTAATGAAATGAAATGCAGATATCTGAATTCCTAGACATGCAATTTCTACTTTCTCATCTCAGTTGCCGTTCATCGTTTCTGTTCAGATCCTCCTGTGAAATTTGGAGTTGGATCAACTCTCCCAAAGTATAAATATCCACTGACTCATTAAGGGGTGGATTAATTCCATTAACGGTAATCTGATTCACATAGCTGTTTCTGATCCCCCTGTGAAATTTGGAGTTGGATCAACTCTCCCAAAGTATAAATATCCACTGTCTCATTAAGGGGCAGATTATTTCCCTTATCAGTAAATCTGTTTCTCATAGTTGTTACATTATGTTCATTCCTTACCATGCCAACATGCATTCAAATTCATTTTCGTATACTTTTAAAACATGATGCATAGCATACAGACACATTCAAAAAAACATGTTCCTAGTGTTTTGTGATGTAGGCCCGAAGGCGCAAGCAAACTTCACTTACCTGGTCTCCTAGAAATCGCTCGATTTCGACTACTTTGGAAGCCCTGTTCACCTAGTTTGAGGAAATGGAGGTCGGAGGGGAAAATTGCCTGGAGCTCTGTTGAGCTTGAGCTGAATACCGAGAAGGAAAAATGGAGAAACAGTGGCGGCTAAACCTCATTAAACCTTTCCTTAAATACGTTATCCACAATAAATTTTAATTTACCATTTTATCCTTACTCCTTCACTTATTAACCTAATCACTAAATCACTCAAATTTCAATTTTCTAAAAATGAAAAAAAGTAAATCTGTTAATAGAAACCGGGTGTTACACCTTCCATGTATCCTCTCAACTTGTAGGTCTAACTAACTCGTTCCCACTGACTTCTTAATGACTAACATTCTTGTCTAACCCTTCATTAAGGTAACACATCTTATAAATCCACCCAACAATGCATGACCTAACCTAGCAACTCTTCTATCTATACTGCACAATATTAGCGCTCAAGTTCTCACATACATCCTATACTTAACTTATCCACTCTTAAACGTATTAACTCCTCCCTAAGCTATTCACAACATCATTGGTTTCGACTTCGTTAAATACGAGCCGAACCTTCGAAACTTTCTAACTTAACCTTATCCCTACACACTCGAACGGTATCCCTACAAAATCACTAAGTCTTTTCCTACGACAGTTTCCAACTCTCTAAGGATCAATCATTTTAACTTAATTTATTCATACCTTTTGGCTTGGTCATGTAGCTAGTTCTTTCTTTTCTTTGCTACGAGACAATCTGTGGCTATATGACCAGGTTGGTTGTACTTAAAACTTCTAGCAACTTTTGGCCTCGGACAATTTCTAGAAATATGGCCAACTTCGAAACAGTTATAACACTTCCCTGCATATTATCCACACTCCCCCGGATAGACTTTCAAGCATTGAGGACATGGCGGATACCCTCTCTTCTTTAATTGTTTCAGCTTTTTTCCTTTTCTCTGATCAGTCAAAATTTCTCCTGGCCTTTTAATCCCCTGAAGCTATGAAGAAAATCCAACACTGTCCATCTGAGTTGTAATTCCCGTGAATATTTGACCCAGAACCTTTGGCAGTTTAATCAATTTACCAGCAGCTTCCTCCACTCTAAGGCTTTGGCCACCACTCGATTAAATGGTATTCCTTCAACTCCGAATGTTTTCACCAACATCTCAATCTCTGGCTTCAAGCCCTGCACAAATTGAAATATTTTGTCTTCTTCCGTAGCTAGTTCTTTCTTTTCTTTGCTACGAGACAATCTGTGGCTATATGACCATGGTTGGTTGTACTTAAAACTTCTAGCAACTTTTGGCCTCGGACAATTTCTAGAAATATGGCCAACTTCGAAACTTTCTAACTTAACCTTATCCCTACACACTCGAACGGTATCCCTACAAAATCACTAAGTCTTTTCCTACGACAGTTTCCAACTCTCTAAGGATCAATCATTTTAACTTAATTTATTCATACCTTTTGGCTTGGTCATGTAGCTAGTTCTTTCTTTTCTTTGCTACGAGACAATCTGTGGCTATATGACCGAGGTTGGTTGTACTTAAAACTTCTAGCAACTTTTGGCCTCGGACAATTTCTAGAAATATGGCCAACTTCGAAACTTTCTAACTTAACCTTATCCCTACACACTCGAACGGTATCCCTACAAAATCACTAAGTCTTTTCCTACGACAGTTTCCAACTCTCTAAGGATCAATCATTTTAACTTAATTCGTTCGGGTCGTCCTTGGTTCTTCGGCATTTTAGTTCTAATCCTGTACAAGGTTAAAACAATCTCATCTTAGTTATAAACTAACTAAAAGGAAAAAAATACTTACAGTCGGTGAGGCACGTTGCATGGCGGCCGGCATTGTCGGGTAATCCTTTGAACAAATCGACCATTTCTCTCTGATACCATCTTGTAACGCCCCCGAACCCACCCCGGCTTGGTACGCTACTTTGCTAACCAATCCCGCGTTTAAAATGACATTTTAAAAAAAATTTGTAAATTTTTCGACTCGATTTTCAGGTTTTTCGAACCCTCAATTTTTGTTGGAAAACGCGCCGAAAATACGTTTAAAATATGTCAGAAAAGATCGGGTTAAAATATAGTAGAAATAGGAGAATTTTAAAAATTTTGAATTTGGGCTCGGGTAGACGCCACGCGCGCGGATCGCGCGCCCAGCAGTGCACCGAGAGCGCGGATCGCGCGCGCAGCAGTGCACCGTGCGCGTGCTCCCCTGCACGCCGTGGCCAAGCGATCGGCAACCAGCGCCGATCGTTCGGCACCCTCTCGGGTCCCTCGGCCAATTTTTGCCATTTTCTTCAATTTTGCTCGAGCCAAACACCTTCAATTGACCAGGAAATTTACCCATACCTTCCCGACACTCCCGACTCTGTGCCTTGTAAAAATATTGAAAAATCAACGTAAAATGGTTATCGAAACGTATAGCAAAATAAACCCGACGTTATATGCATTTTTAACAAAATCGACAATATAACGGCTTAAATTTTCTAAATCCGGAAAGCTGAAAAACATACATTTAAATCCCAGTTAACCCTAAGTCCATACCAGAATCAAACAGTACTATCTTCACCCAATCAAATCTAACAAACTAAACGACAAAATATCGAACCCCAAAATAGTTTAAACCAAAATAATATCGATACAAATCGCCAAACCACCAACCAAATACATCAAAAAGTAACCATCACTCACAACTCCCCGAAGACCATGGTCGAGACGCCCCGACAACTGCCTGCACCGGCATACCCCGTACATCACCAACCGCGTCCCAATTCTAGCTTTTCTTAGGACCCTCACCTGTAATGACGTCGTCACCTACACCATGGAATACAAAACGTAAGCCTAATACTTAATAAGTAGACAATAATGCATACCAAAAACATAATGCAACACAACCCCTAAAAGATGAAGTTTCTACTCGCTCAGTTGCTCTTATTTCGTTTTCGTTTCATTACTTATTCACGTAATGCATCGCAAATGCCAAACCACAACACTAGTAGTCCCTCGCAGGTAGCACTTTAACGCGACTGGGAAACTCTACCAGAGTTCCTCGCAGGTGCTACCCTAACGCGACTAGGTGACTCAACTCTGCTAGTACCCCCCCAAATACCACCTTAACAGGACTGGGAAACTCCGCTAAAGTTCCTCGCAGGTGCTACCCTAACATAACTGGGTGACTCTAACTCTGCTAGTCCCCCCGCAGGTACCACCTTAACGCGATTGGGAAACTCCGCTAGAGTTCCTCGCAGGTGCTACCCTAACGCGACCGGGTTACTCTAACTCTGCTAGTCCCCCCGCAGGTACCACCTTAACGCGACTGGGAAACTCTACTAGAGTTCCTCGCAGGTGCTACTCTAACGCGACTGGGTGACTCTAACACAACAAATTGCATTTCAACTCACACCACTCCTTACGTTTAAAGCTCACCATTCAAAACCATGCTAAAAACTTGTTCGTTTCGTAGTTTGAAAACCGTGATGCATGTCATACAAAATGCTCAACGCGAAACAAAACAAAACAACAAACCAAACAATTCTCTACCGTTCCATGGTGTAGGCCCGAAGGCAAAACACAGACATCCTCTACTTACCTGACTGCTCGGCTTTCTATTGTTCACTTCGTCTTATCGCTTCACTATCTCGACAAACTAAAATGACAAAAACTTAAATTGATAAGTCACCAATAAAATGCTAAGGAATTCTTAAACCTAAAACTAACTAAAACTACACCACAATTTAGACAAATCACACCCTAAGCCTTAAAACTCAATTTTATGCAAAATTATTTTGTCCAACTTCAAACCACAATAACTTTCTCGTTTTTTAATGGATTTCGACGTGCCACCCCACTTCGGAAACCTCTACACGTCTACTAACCATTGAACATGCAAATTAACCAAATAAATTCAATGGCCAATCCGAATTGCATCAAAACAGAACCGGTGCACATTTGCTAAAAACCGGCTTTTTCCAAACTCATCTCAAATCTTAAATTTCTTTCCAAGAACCTCCTAAACTAATCCATTCAACAACTAATCCATCAATTTCGAAAAGAAAACAAGAATTTGAACCCAAATTTTCGGACTCCATTGTTAGGGTTTTCCAAACCCTAACCAAAACCAATGAAACTACCCTAAAAACACCATAAACTAACCCTAATTTGTATACAATTAAAACCCCACTAAATTTACCTTGAAAACACCTTGAAAATTTGATGAAGAAGAGCAAGAAAGGGCAGCAATGGAGGATGAGGAATTTCGTGGAGGGATGAAGGGGAAAAAGGAGAGAAATAACCTTTTTAACCTACCTTTTCTTCACTTTTTATTTTTCACCACACACTTTTCTAATTTTATAAAACAACCCACTTCTTCTTTTTCCTTTTTCTTCCAACGTGAAAGGCATTCCTTTAATCCCTCATTTTCCTTCTTTAACAATTTTATTTCACCTAATTAACTAACATCCTATGGGTTTATAAAACTTTTAAATTTTCAAACATCTTTGGTTTGAATTGTCAACCCTCTTTTCTTCTCTTTTAATTCCAACGTGAAGCATCATGAAATACCCTTCATTCACACATTTTTAATTCACTTTTCCATTTTTCATAATTTCTTTAGACTTTTTACTTTTCAACTCATCCATTATTTTGCCTACACACTTTTGTTTCTCTTCCATTTCCACTTCTCATATCATTTCTCATATCACTCTTTCATTTATAAACTTAGCTTCACCCTCAATTTAATTTAAGCTCCCATACATTATCTAAACTAGGGCTACGTACGCTGTAGGAAAGTTTCGGGTGTTACAGACAACCTATTTAAGGGAAGAGGTTTTGTGTTTAATGCACAGTAGCCGCCACCCTATTTCCATTTCCCTTCGTTTGATTTTTTAGCTCAGCTCAGCAAACTTCCTTCCGACATTTTCCTCTCTGATTTTCTCTACTCTAGGTGAGTTTTGTTTCATTTTTTTACTTGTTGTTTTAGTGATTAAATAACAGAGTGATTGTAGGGGAGTGTTCGTGAATGCTGTGAGTAAGAGTTAGTTTCGGGTTTTGGGGTGAATCGGGAATGCTCAATGAACTAAGCTTCCAAACTAGTGTCTCTAGAATTCTAGCGGTTTCGAATGGAGTTTAGAGAAAGTATAATGTATGTTCTGTCTATGACTTTAGGTTTGAGTAAGCTCCCGGGGTAGTCTTCCACCCAATATTTTCCAGGAGACTAGATAAGTGAAGTATGTTTGTGCCTTCGTGTAACACCCGAGAATTTCCTGTAGCGCCTGTATGTTTTAGATTAAACGGTTAAGATACTTTAATGATAAGTGATCAAGGGGATTGGAAGTAAGTTATGCAAAAGAAGAGGAATGGTTTGACAATTCAAACTAAAACACTTTGAAAAGTCAAAAGAACATAACAAACAACCAATAGAAATTTTGTTGAAAGTCAAGGCACAAGTGGACCAATAGAAAACTTGGAAAATTGAATGAAAGGGTGGTTGAGTCACGTTGGAAGAAAAAAGAGAAAGGAAAAGAGAGATTGACAAGTTAAAAGAATCATGAATTAGGTTTGAAAAGAAATAGAAAAGTCAAAAAGCATAGGTTTGAAAATTCAAAGTAAATAAACAACCAATAGAAATAAATGGAATAAAAAGTGGGGATAAAAGAAACCAATCACGTTAGACAATTTGAAGGAGAAAAGGTGAGGATGCTTTTGGAATTTTAAAGAATTAAGGGGAAGGAAATAAAAAGTAGAAAAAATTATTAGTTAAAAAGGTAAAAGTTTAAGTTTTCTTCATCTTTTTCCTCCTTCTCCATCGAAGTTGATCAGCCGCCATTAGAGCCTTTCTCTCCTCCGATCCTTCAAGCTTTTCAAGAGATTAAGGTGAGTTTTTAATGGGGTTTTGAGTTTTAGGCATTTAGGAGTTGTTTTTAGATGTTTTTAGGGTGTTTTGGTGAAGATTGCATAGGGTTTGAAAACTCTAAATGGTGAAGTCCTAATTTTGGGGTTTAATGGTGGTTTTCTTCACTAAGTTCATGATTAAGAGGTTAGATGAATTGGGTTAGGTTGATTTTAGGGATAGATGGAAGATTGGTGAGGAGTTGTTAGAAAACCGGTTTTGAACAATTAGATTGTCGGTTCTGTTTTGTCATTTTCGGCTTGATTAAGTGTGTTGTTTGGTTACTTTGAGTGTTTGAATGGATAGTAGACATGTAGAGGTTTCCGAATTAGGGTGGCACGTCGAAATCCGTTGAAAAACGAGAAAGTTATGACCGTTTGAAGTTTGACGGTTAAAATTGTGTAAAAATCGGGTTTTGGTGATTTGTGAGAGAAATGTGTTTTAAGTATTGTTAGTTTTAGATAGAAAATTTCCTTAGATTGTATTGAGAACTTATCAAGCTAAATTTCCGTTATTTAGGTCGTCGAACGAAGGAATTGATCGATAGAAGTGAGCTAGGGAAAACAGAGCAACAAGGTAAGTAGTGGTAGTTATTCCTTCGCCTTCGGGCCTACACCATGGAACGGTAGGGTTATTTATTTCGTGTTGTGTTTGGTTGCATCTTCCTTGACATGCATCATGGTTTTTCAGTTAAACGAAAATGTGATTTTCTTGTATGGTTTGGTTGTGAGCGTGAACGTAATCAGATAAATAATGTGCCTTGTCGGGATACGGTGCTGGAGTGTAGCACCCCGAAGGGAACTCTATGAGAGACCGACTAAAATAAATTGTGTGCCTTGTCGGGATACGATGCTGGAGTGTAGCACCCCGAAGGGAACTCATATACGCAAATCTCAAATAGTGTGCCTTGTCGGGATACGGTGCTGGAGTGTAGCACCCCGAAGGGAACTCTATGAGAGATGACCGGCTAAAATACGTAATGGTGGTTCTGGGAATGGCCGTCCTATACGATTACGGGATGTGAACTAACGGCCGTCCTGTACGATTACGGGATGTGAGCTAATGGCCGTCCTTGATTATAGGATGTGAGCTTACCCGATTCACACGGCTTATGAAATAATTAAAGTAACGAACAACAAATGAGCATAACTGAGTGGCAGAAAATGCATGTAATAGGTTGATTGTATTGTTTTGTCGCATTTGTTATTCCCTACTTGCTAAGCATTAGACTTACATTTTGTGTTCTATGGTGTAGGTGACGAGTTTTTTACAGGTGAGTTAGATGAGACAGCTGAGGATTAGGCCGCAGTCAGGAGAGTACGGGGTGCGCCGATGCAGGCTATTGTTGGTGCGTCTCGGCTACTGTCTTCCTCGGGTATTTTGTGGGAATTGGTGTAAATAGTTGTGTAAATGTTTTGTAATGTTTTGGTTTTGAAGTAAGTTAGAAAAGTGGAAGTTTTTGGTACGTTGTAGTTATAAATGTTTTCGTAATTATTTTGACAGTTTGGGAGTCGTTTGGATTGTTGAATAATGGTTGCACATATTTGGCATTTGAAACTATATGTTTTCAGTTTTAAATTGTAGGTTTTGGTTTTGAAGAAATATAGGCGTTACGCCGCTCGTTTTGGTTTTAAAATAATTAACGTCGGGTTACGTTCTCTATTTTTTTAAAAGTATTTTGGGCATGTTTCTCAACAAAATTTGAGGGTCCAGAAAAACAAAAAACCGAGTAAAAATTTTATCAAAAATTATTTTAAATGTCGTTTTAAATGTGGGTTGAGTTAGCAAAGTGACGCACCGAGCCGAGGCGGGTTCGGGGTTTTACACTTCGGGCCTACATCACAAAACAGTAGGATTATGTATGCTTGAATGTGTTTGTATCTCATGCATCATATTTTGAAAGTATGCGAAAATGTATTTACATGAAATGGCATGGGAAGGAATGAATAGAATGTAACAGATAAACTATTAAGGGAACTAATCCGCCCCTTAACTTATGAAGGGATTTATTACTTTGGGAGAAGTGATCCAACTCCCAATTTCACAGGGGGATCTGAACAGTTGTTAAGGGAACTAATCCGCCCCTTAATCGAGAGAGAGGATGTATGACTTTGGGAGAAGTGATCCAACTCCCAATTTCACAGGGGGATCAGACCAGAAACGAATGCCTATGCAACTGAGATGAGAAAGTAGAAACTGCATGTGTAGGAATTTATGTTTCAGCATTCCATTTCATTACTGCTTTACTTACTTAGCATTAGGCTAATAGATGAGTTTTGTGATGTAGGTGAAGAAGTGACAGCAGGTGTGTTCTCTGAGTTTGCTGACAACTAGGCAGGTTGGAGGGGTGCATTCATGCATCGATCTGGCAACTGATGGGACGGTTTAACTGGTGGCAATAGATGAGAAGGTTTAGTGAACCATGATTCAATTTAAGTATGTTGAGAGTTTTTATGACAGTAGTAGTCTTAATGTTTTTGATACAATTTGAGACTTTTTTGATAATGATACTCTGTTGGCTTTAATAGTGGTTTTACCAAATTTTGGAGTAATGCATGGATTTAAGTAGTTTTGAATGATTTTTAGTAAAATGCTCAAGTTCTTTTGGTAGTCGGAGTTTTCTTTGTTTAGAGTGAAATTGTTGCTATGCTGTTTTTGTTGAGTGTTTCTGATCTATCGGTAGATGATGTCTATCGATAGATGTTGAGTATTTCTGATCTATCGGCAGATGATGTCTATCGGTAGATGTTGAGTATTTTTTATCTATCGGTAGATGATGTCTATCGGTAGATGTTGAGTGTAATATTTGTCGGTGGATGTAGTCAATCGGTAGAAGTCGAGAGTTTTGTCTATCGGTGGATGTGAGTATTAGAATTTGTCATTTTGTGACCGGGTGATGTCGAGTATTATATCTATCGGAAGATGTAGAAAGAAATTTGTCGTTTTGCGATCGGTAGATGTGAATTGAGGATTTTTGTCGTCTAGTGATCGGAAGACGCAGCTTATTCTATCGGTAGATGTGAGCTGAGAATGTTTGTCGTTTGTGAGCGGTAAAAGTAAATAGGAGATTTGTCGTTTTGTGAGCGGTGGATGCGAGTGTAAAACGTTGTCGTTTTGTGAATGGAAGATGTAATTTGTATGGCTTCTACTGCCGAGACTCTTTTGTCTCTATATGTGACAGCCCCCGACCCGGTCGGGGACGAGGAGCCATCACTCCGGGACATTTTACAGAAAACGGGACATATATTTATTTCTTGATGAAACAGAAAACAGGTTGGACTTTTAGAACAAACCCTCGAAACTTTACAGAGAAAGAAAACGTTCTCTGGATTTGAAAGTAAAACGGGAAAACAATTAAAATTCTGAACACAGAATGAATTACGAAAGAGAAGCAGGGAGGCTGGAAGCAGGGCAAAATGAAAACAGTTCTGGGATTTTCACTAGGACTTGACTTCGACTTAAACAGGGCTCTGACAGAAAACGAGGAGATTGGAATACCGGAATTTGAATGATGAAAATAATCGGACAAAAATGAACGACTGGGGATGATGACAATATACTTTATAAATCGAAACATAGCCGAAAACTATACAGTGGATAACTTACAGTGGAAGGCATAAGGGGGAAGACGTAGGCGAAAGACTGTGGGAAGGAGTCTGTCGGATGATGTAGTTTTTGAAGGCAGAAGCAGAGATGACGTCAGTCGGAAGATATAGGCAGCAAATGAAATCGGATGAGGGGATGACGTCAGCCGGAAGATACAGGCAGTAGATGAAATCAGATGAGGTGATGACGTCAGCCGGAAGATGGATGACGTCAGGCGGAGGATGCAGGCAGCAGATGAAGTCGGATGAGGTGATGAGGTCAGCCGGAAGATGGATGACGTCAGGCGGAAGATGCAGGCAACAATTGAAATCGGTAGAAGAAAAGCCTATGGCAGAACTACTGTTTGGCGGTGGATGTGAATAACACAGAAACAGCGGTAGAAGTAAAAATATAAGGCAGAAGTGAATACGACAAAAATGAACAGTGAACAGCGGTACATGTAGACAAAATTCTTACCGGTAGATGTAATCGGAAGACATAGTTTTAATGGCAGAATTTACAACTTTTGACAGTAAGACATGCAGGCGGGGAGCACAAACAGAAGGCATGAAAGTTATAGATCTTCAATACCCGATTCTAAACAAGGTTGTAAAACATACTTTACAATTGACCGACTCAAGGAAACAAACTACATGGATAGTTCCAAAACCAGAAATCATCCATGCACAGACTAATCAGAAAATATCCCAAACAAATTCCAGAATACTTTAGAATATAACTCAACTGTCAAATACAGAGGTTTTAAACATTGACACATAATCTATACATTGTTTCAAAATCTCAGAGACAATACAGAACCTAACATGGATTTCCATAATTCACTAACAGAGTTTTTTTTTAAAACCAAACACCAGAATTTAAGTAAAATTTACAGACATAACTTCACTTTAAAAACTTAAACCTCTGAACAGAAAAATGTCTGGCTGCAGCAACTAATCCCACGCAAGCTCGAGCCATCGATCACTTATACATCAGACTGAGGCATTAACTCCTCATCTACGGGTTCAGTACCTACATCAGAGAGTTCATCTATGAGCCTAAAGCTCAGTAAGAACATATAGAATGTAGTGATGCATATGCTATGCATGAAACTTTTCAAAAAAACAGTGACAGTACAGTACATTACGTTTCGGTGGCAGAGAGGTATAAGTGGGGCTTATAGGGAAACTGATAAACAGTGGGTGCACAATAGGCACATACAGTAATACAGTATACTTATATATATAACAGTACAGTAACAGTGGGTCAGTTCCCGTCCCGCACTTAACCGGTACATTTCAGTCAGATTTTATCTTGCTTAACTTTAAAACCGTGTATAGAAATCGTCCTTTGCATGAACTTTCAGTAAAACGTGTATGCATGAACATTCTCAGTGCTTAAACTTAAACAGCAGACACAGAAATAACAGAACATGCTGTGAAGCAGAACATTGACAACTCAAAACATAAACTATAACCTTTCTACCCAAAACAACCCGACAGAACAGAAAACCTAGTACCTCCGTGATGTAGGGCCTTAGGGGCCAACCTACGGTTATGAACTTATCTGTTGTCCTTAGCAATTTGTGCCCCTTCATCCTTATAGCGCAATCCACCTTAAACAACACATTATTGGCATCAACATCGACCCGATCACAAACACAATCCAAAAACCAGTTAAATTTCCAATCAACAATTTACTAATCGCATCAAAATTCCTAAGGCAAAATCTCTAAATTTTTGACATGACCTCCCCATAGTGTGCATCAGTCCAAATTCCCAAAAAGTCAACAATTAACCAACAACTATCCAACACATCACTTTAATCCAATTAAACAATCCCAATAAGGAAATCTAAGGATAGTTCACATTTCACATAATTCTCATCAAGCACTCCAAACAATCAACATTTGGACCAATTTTTAATCAAACAACTTACTATCAAGCAAAAACCTAGATTTGGCTTACAATTTTGAGCAAACTTCTAAAATTCGTAACTTTCTCTACAAATATCGAAATGACTTGACTCCAAAGGCTACAACTTCTTTAAAGTGTCAATTTTCATCTAGCACAAACCATTCAAAAAAAAAAACCAATCACAATAAGTGGCAGAATTTCCAAAACCGTAACTGCCCAGATTACGTTTTACAGTTTTTACCTTGATTTAGAAAATTCATAACAAATTGTATATCCGTCCGAATTTGATAATTATTATGCCTATGAAATCATTAAGATGTCTACTTTCATATGACATAATCCATTTAGCAAACAAAATCCATTAAATAGGCCGAAAATCCTCAGAACCAAAACTGCCCTGTTTTTTAACCTTAGATTTGTTAACATTTTTAATCGATCCCATTTTCTTTTCGTATAAATCATCAACGATCAACTTAATCCATTTAATATCAAATAGAAGAAGAAAATGTAGCAACTAGTCATAATTTTTGTGCATCAAATTAAGGTTTACCAAACATCCTCAACGCTCAACAAAAATCAACAACAAATCATCTATAAACCTAATATATATCATCAATCGACCAATCTATAAACAACCCAACTAACAATCACCCAAAACATACCTTGGAACGAAGAGAAGAAAAGTGTGTTTCTTCGACTTTAAATGCTAGAGAGGAGAGGAAAGGTTTTCCCCATGTTTTTCTTCTTTAAAACTCAAACTAGAAGAGGAAAGAGGAGGGTTGGCTTGGGCGTTGGCGTGGAGCTGATTGGAACCGAAGGAGAAGGGCGATTTCTTCGTGGGAGAGGAAAGAACAAGAGAGGGAAAGTGAGAACGTAGAAGAGAGGGATATTTTCTCCCCCGCCCATTTTCTTTTATTATAACTCTTATTAAGGGAAAAAGCATGAAGCTTCATGGGGAAGCCTTGAGGTGGCAATCTCTAATTGGTTCAAGCCAACCAACCCCATTTCCATTCCCAATTTGTCCTAACTTGAAATCCACGTAACTAGTTAGCCCATTTGCTTGGCTCATTGTTCAATTGGTCAAATATTTCTACAATCTTGACTTACATCCATAAATAATACTCTCTATTCCTCAAATAGATGACAACGTCTCAAAATACTAGGCACATAATTAGAAATCGCAACACCAAATTTTCGGGTGTTACACTATATCTACCGCTGGAACTATTTTCTTTTATTATGCGAGTGTAAAACGTTGTCGTCTTGATCGTTGAATGAAATTTTAAAATTTTCTCAGAAAGTCATAGTTCGGTTTAGTATTATGTGTGGCAAACCAGGTTCAGATAATTCGGGGCGTTACAGTATGGTATCAGCGACATTCAGTTAAACCGTTCAAAAGATTACTCATCAGTGCCGACGTCGCATGGGAGTACTCTAATAACTGTAAGCGTTTATGTTAGCCTTAGCTATTAGATGTTCATAAGAGTAGTTAACCCTGTGCAGGAATCTAGTAAGATGTCTAGACGACCAGGAAGACCAAGAGTACCAAGAGAGATACCGAATCCAGGACGTGAAGAAGATCCTAGCGTGATTAGGCAGCTGAAAGATTTGGTGCATCAGCAAACAGACCTAGTGCATCAGCAGTCCGATCAGTAAGGAGTGCTATTGAACCGAGAGGAACAGGGAAGTGCCAACTCGAGTTCTAGCAATGAACATTCTGGAGATAGATTCAGGAGGCTACGACCACCCACGTTTGATGGACAGTCATCTGATCCGGTTATTCCTAAAGGGTGTCTTAGGAAGATTGAGAGTATGTTTAGGTGCGCCAACATTGGAGAAGGAGACAAGGTCACGTTGGCAACATTTCATTTGACTGGTGATGCTCAACTTTGGTGGGAAACAATAGAGACCACCACTGATGTTTTGGCGATGCCTTGGTCACAATTCAAGGACATTTTCTATGAGAAGTATTTTAACAGCACTGTCCAAACCGCGAAGAAGTTGGAGTTTCTAAACTTGAAGCAGGTAGGGTCTGTGGCCGAGTACTGTAGGCAATTCGAGTCCCTGTCCAGGTTTGCTGGACATTTTGCTCACAAGGACGAGGATAAGGTGTTCAAATTTGTGCATGGACTGAAGCTAGAAATTTACCGAGGAGTTAAATTTTATGGTATTAAAGGCTTGACATTCAACGAAGTTGTGTCCACTGCTCTGGACGTGGAAGAAGCTGAAAGCAAGTGTGTTGGACCAAAGGAGGTCCCACAAAAGTTTATTCAGCCACACTAATAAAGAGGAATGAAGAGGCCTAGTGAAGGCCAGAATAGCGGAGGAACAAGAGGGAAGATACAGAATGCCAGGAAATTTCCCCAGTGTCCTAAGTGTTCGAAGAATCACCTGGGCGAGTGTAGATTAGGCTTTGTGAAGTGTTTCAACTGTGAGGAGGTTGGGCACACGATCAAAGAATGTCTGAAGCCTAGAATCACCAGATGCTACAATTGTAACAAGGTCGGCCATATTAGCAGAGACTGCCCAGCTTTTAAGAGTGGTCCTGCTACGATTAAACCGAGGATATTCTCCATGATGGTGTCGGGTGAGGAACAGCCCGCTGTTGTATCAGGTACTATATTGATCAACTCTATACCTACTTTTACTTTAATAGATTATGGCGCAACACATTCTTTTACAGCATCTACGTTTGCAGTTAAGTTAGATGTAAAGTCTTCGCCATCTGAACATGTGTTTAATGTCACGTTACCCTCTGGTGAATGCATGCACTCTAGTTGAGTGATGCTTAATAGTGTGGTGATAGTGGGAAACAAGAGTTTACCTGCTGATCTCATTATTATTGATATAATGGGATTCGATGTAATCCTAGGGATAGACTTGTTGTTTAAGCACCACACCACAATTGATTGTAGGACTGGAATAGTTAGCTTCCAACCCCCTGGTAGTTTGAAACATACCTTTCAAGCTTCAAAGAAGAGTAAGGAAATGTCTGTGATGACTTCTATTAACACTAGACCTTCCCAGGTGGAGAGTATTTGTGCTTCTTAGCCAGCGTTTTAGACACACAACTTGTAGGGAAGGCAAGTCGTCAAAATGTCTTAGTCGTCCAAGACTTCCCAGAAGTATTTTTAGATGACCTTCCTGACTTGCTGTCAAATAGAGAAATTGAATTTGTTGTAGATGTTTACTCCGGTGTCGAGCCTGTATCTAAAAATCCATATAGAGTAGCACCAACAGAACTTAAAGAATTAAAGAAGCAGTTGGAGGATCTGTTAGAGAAAGGGTTCATATGCCCTAGCTTTTCACTGTGGGGTGCACCTGTCCTTTTTGTCAAAAAGAAGGACGGATCGATGCGGATGTGCATTGATTATCGAGAACTAAATAAGCTAACTGTCAAGAACAAGTATCCATTGCTGAGGATAGACGATCTATTTGACCAACTCAATGGTGCAAGAGTTTTCTCTAAAATTGACCTAAGGTCCGGTTATTACCAGTTGAAGGTTAAGTCTGAAGATATCCCTAAGACTGTCTTTCGCACAAGGTATGGACATTATGAGTTTTTGGTTATGTCCTTTGGATTGACAAATGCACCGACAGCCTTCATGGATCTTATGAATAGAGTGTTTCATGAGTATTTGGACAAGTTTGTCATAGTGTTTATAGATGACATTCTAATCTATTATAGTACTAAGGATGAGCATGCAAGGCATTTGAGTTTGGTGTTAGAAGTACTTAGACAACACCAACTTTATGCTAAGTTTTCCAAATGTGAGTTTTGGTTGGACAGAGTTCACTTTCTTGGTCACGTGATCTCTAGAGATGGAATATCTGTCAATCCAGCCAAGGTTCAAGCAGTCAAGGAGTGGCCCTGACCGAAGAGTGCTGCAGATATTCAGAGTTTCCTTGGATTAGCAGGATATTACAGAAAATTTATTGAAGGATTTTCAAAGATTGCAACACCCCTCACTCGGTTAACAAAGAAAGATATCAAGTATGCTTGGACAGAGATGTGTAAATCCAGTTTCCAGACCTTGAAAAAGAAGTTGACCAATGCCTCAATATTAACACTTCTCGTTGAGAATGGTAAATTTAGCATTTACTATGATGCATCCAAGATTGGACTTGGCTGTGTCTTGATGCAAGAGGGAAATGTAATAGCCTATGCTTCTAGACAGTTGAAAACTCATGAGAAGAATTACCCTACACATGACTTGGAATTATTTGCAGTGGTATTCACACTTAAGATTTGGAGGCATTACCTGTATGGAAAAACTTGTGAAATATTCTCAGACCATAAAAGTCTGAAATATATCTTCACACAGAAGGAATTAAATATGAGGCAACGTCGATGGTTGGAATTTGTAAAGGATTATGATTTTGAGATTAAATACCATCCCGGCAAAGCAAATGTTGTAACGACCCAGATACTGTACCCATTTTTCCCGTACATTTTTTTTTTTTTTTTTTTTTTTGCCCTTATACTTTAAATAGACTCTAAGCGGAACCTAATCCGAAATCGAAACCAGAATCGAAATCGGAATTGAAATCTAGCTTTAAACCATTTAAATAACTTCAAACAAATTAATAAAACTATGAAAACATTTAATAAAAATCATTTAAAATAAAACAGAAATCGGGAGGACAGAAATGTCCAAACCCGAAATCAAGGGGACAGCGATCAGTCGCTGCAGCATGCAGCGACTGATCGCTGCACATGCTGCAGAGACCAGCGATCGAATTATGCAGCTTTGCAGAGATCGATCGCTGCATTGCTGCAAATGTTGTGGCAGATGCTTTGAGTAGAGTGACAACTTCAGTCTCAGCCTTGATTCTTGACGTACCATTAGCCTTAGAGTCTGAATTCCAAAGGTTTAATCTAGAAGTAGTGCACAGTGTGTCAGCCATGCTTTCTGCCATATCCTTGAGACCTACCATTCTAGAAAGAATAAAGGAAGCTCAGACAAATGATATAGAGTGCAACAAGTACAAGTTAAACATGGATTCTACGGAAAAATCAGATTTCAACTATTCTACTGATGGAAACAGATGGTTTGTTCCGGCTAATGTAGAGCTTCAGAATGAGATCCTTTTGGAGGAACATTCTTCTAGATTTTCTATCCACCCTAGAAGTACGAAGATGTACAAGGACCTGAAACAGTATTATTGGTAGCCAAGTATGAAAATGAGTGTGGCAGAGTATGTAGGATCATGTTTGTGTTGTCGGCAGATTAAAGCTGAGCATCAGAGACCCTCAGGAACATTGCAACCTTTACCACTTCCCGAATGGAAATGGGAACATATAAAGATGGACTTTGTTGTGGGATTGCCTAGAACAGCAAAGGGACATGATGTAATCTGGGTAATAGTTGATCGATTAACCAAATCTGCCCACTTTCTGCCGATGAGAATGACTTACTCGATGGATCAGCTTGCTGAATTGTATGTGCATGAGATTGTACGTTTACATGGAGTTCCTATAGCAATAGTGTCAAATCAGGATTCTCGAATCACATCTAAGTTTTGGAAGAGTTTGCACAAGGCTATGGGAACACAGCTTAGTTTTAGCACAGCTTTTCACCCTCAAACAGACGGACAATCAGAGAGAACTATTCAGACCTTAGAAGATATGCTCCGTGCATGCATATTAGATTTTCAAGGATCTTGGAGTAAACATTTATCATTGGTGGAGTTTTCTTATAATAACAGTTTTCAGACAATAATAGGAATGACATCTTATGAAGCATTGTACGGACGTAAATGCAGATCTCCCTTGTATTGGGATGAAGTTGGAGAAGCACAGTTGCTTGGTCCTGACATTGTGCAACAAACTGTTGAAAAGGTTGCCCTCATCCGCCAGAGGTTCTTAACAGCTCAAAGCCGACAGAAAAACTATGCCGACAGAAGACGCAGAGAATTTTGTGAGGTTTGGTAAGAGAGACAAGCTAAATCCCAGATTTATTGGACCATTCACAATCTTGAAAAGGATTGAGAAATTAGCTTATCAGTTACAATTGCCAGCCTCTATGGAAGGAATTCACAATGTGTTTCACGTCTCTATGCATAAGAAGTGTGTACGAGATCCATCTCAGATTGTGGAACAGCAGAGTATTGAAGTTCATCCTACTTTTGCTTATCAGGAGAAACCAGTAAGGATCTTAGACCATGCTGTGAAAGTGTTGCGTAATGAAGAAGTTCCACTGGTGAAAGTCTTATGGCATAACCAGAACATAGAGGAGACAACTTGGGAGCGCCAGCAAGACATGATGGACCAATATCCAGAATTATTCAGGTATTGAATTTTGAGGACAAAATTCTTTTTAAGGAGGGTAGACTGTAACATCCGGTTTCATTGAGCCAACTTATTTTGTTAACTAGTAGTGAATGTTTTATTGATGAAATTGGGGGAAATTAGTGGTTAGGCTAATGAGTGACTAGGCGAGGGCATAATGGTAAATAGAGATATAAAGTGGACAACCTATTTAAGGGAAGAGGTTTTGCGTTTAATGCACAGTAGCCGCCACCCTATTTCAATTTCCCTTCGTTTGATTTTTCAGCTCAGCTCAGCAGACTTCCTTCTGACATTTTCCTCTCTGATTTTCTCTACTCTAGGTGAGTTTTGTTTCATTTTTTTACTTGCTGTTTTAGTGATTAGATAACAGAGTGATTGTAGGGGAGTGTTCGTGCATGCTGTGAGTGAGAGTTAGTTTCGGGTTTTGGGGTGAATCGGGAATGCTCAATGAACTAAGCTTCCAAACTAGTGTCTCTAGAATTCTAGCGGTTTAGAATGAAGTTTAGAGAAAGTCTAATGTATGTTCTGTCTATGACTTTACGTTTGAGTAAGCTCCCGAGTTAGTCTTCCACCTAATATTTTCCAGGAGACCAGGTAAGTGAAGTATCCTTGTGCCTTCGGGCCTACATCACAAAACAGTAGGATTATGTATGCTTGAATGTGTTTGTATGTCATGCATCATATTTTGAAAGTATGCGAAAATGAATTTACATGAAATGGCATGGGAAGGAATGAACAGACTGTAACAGATAAACTATTAAGGGAACTAATCCGCCCCTTAACTTATGAAGGGATTTATAACTTTGGGAGAAGTGATCCAACTCCCAATTTCACAGGGGAATCTGAACAGTTGTTAAGGGAACTAACCTGTCCCTTAATCGATAGAGAGGATGTATGACTTTGGGAGAAGTGATCCAACTCCCAATTTCACAAGGGGATCAGACCAGAAACGAATGCATATGCAACTGAGATGAGAAAGTAGAAAATGCATGTCTAGGAATTTATGTTTCAGCATTCCATTTAATTACTGCTTTACTTACTTAGCATTAGACTAATAGATGAGTTTTGTGATGTAGCTGAAAAAGTGACAGCAGGTGTGTTCTCTTAGTTTGCTGAGAACTAGGCAGGTTGGAGGGGTGCATTCATGCATCGATCTTGCAATTGATGGGGCGATTTAACTGGTGGCAGTAGATGAGAAGGTTTAGTGAACCATGATTCAATTTAAGTATGTTGAGAGTTTTTATGACACTGGTAGTCTTAATGTTTTTGAATACAATTTGAGACTTTTCTGATAATAATACTCTGTTGGCTTTAATAGTAGTTTTACCAAATTTTGGAGTAATACATGGATTTAAATAGTTTTGAATGATTTTTAGTAAAATGCTCAAGTTCTTTTCGTAGTCGGAGTTTTCTTTGTTTAAAGTGAAATTGTTGCTATGCTGTTTTTGTTGAGTGTTTCTGATCTATCGGTAGATTATGTCCATCGATAGATATTGAGTATTGTTGATCTATCGGTAGATGATGTCAATCGGTAGATGTTGAGTGTAATATCTGTCGGTGGATGTAGTCCATGGGTAGAAGTCGAGAGTTTTGTCTATCGGTGGATGTAGTCCATCGGTGGATGTGAGTATTAGAATTTGTCGTTTTGTGACCGGGTGATGTCGAGAATTATATCTATCGGAAGATGTAGGAAGAAATTTGTCGTTTTGTGATCGGTAGATGTGAATTGAGGATTTTTGTCGTCTAGTGATCGGAAGACGCAGCTTGTTCTATCGGTAGATGTGAGCTGAGAATGTTTGTCGTTTGTGAGCGGTAGAAGTAAATAGGAGATTTGTTGTTTTTTGAGCGGTGGATGCGAGTGTAAAACGTTGTCGTTTTGTGAGTGGAAGATGTAATTTGTACGGCTTCTACCGCCGAGACTCTTTTGTCTCTATATCTATCGCTTGAACTATTCAGTGGCAGATGTGTTCTGTTCTCTTTTCTTTTTCAACTAACTGTCTTCAATATTTTAACTATTTAATAAATGTCGTTCATACAAATGTTTTTCCGCTGTAAGTTTTAATGTTTTAAGGGTCAAGTCTTGATCGTTGAATGAAATTTTAAATTTTTCTCAGAAAGTCATAGTTCGATTTAGTATTATGTGTGACAAACCGGGTTTAGATAATTCGGGGCGTTACATCCTCTTCTGAACTATGAACATCTTTATTATTCTCGTTGTTTCTCTTTATCTTAGCATGAACTAATTTTCTTTTCTAGGGCTACGATGTAGCCGAATTATGACTATTTAGTTTTTCCTTTAATTCAAGTGGTTTTTTTCTGTTTCGATATTGTGTTGAGTAAAGTATTCTGTTCCTAAAGTTTGCGATTGTTTGATCAACAATAGCCTGTTTGTAGGATTATTTTGAGACCGAGAGATAATAAATAATCGTGCACTAAATATTTTATTATGAAAAGGATGTTAGACTAGAGATAGTTAATATATTCAATTAATTCTCACGATTAGAGACCGAGAGGTAATAATTCGTTAGTTGAATAAGTTTATTATTACTCGAGAGAGATTAATAAATAGTTTTGTGAAATTGCCATGAACACATAGAAATCGAAATTAATAAATTGAATTAATAATACTAAATATGATTAATTTAGGTGAAATCGAAAACTCTGGAGTTCTTTTATTACATATTAAAACTCGTTTAATTTTCTGTTATTTAATCAATTGCTCTTCCTTTATTTTGAATCTAAATTCAATAAAATATCATTATTCAAATTAGACTGAAATTAATTTTATTTGATTATCAATTAAAAAGTCTTCATGGGTTCGATACACTATTTACCATTTTATTACTTGTTGCGATTCGTACACTTGCGAACTATTTTTCACAACATAGTGTCACTTAAAGATACATACTCATATAAAATAATAGAGGAGTATAGTCAATAATTATGCAATGGAGTTTCTCCCAAAGTTTCTCTAGTTTATTCCTACCCATTGAATATCCAAAAGGCTCACTCGAAATTGAAAGTAGATTAACAAATTGCAAATTTTTTTTTTTAGAAGAAGTCTTTCATAGCTAATTTCCTTCATTAAACATTGATTTGTTGTCATCTAACTATAATTTTAAAGTCTAGTAAGGATGATATTCGTAAGCAACTACAAGAAGTTTTTGTGTTAGGAAAAAAAAAACTCATGGGAATAAATTTTAATTAATTTCTAAAAATATGTGACAGTGGCATTATTCAATAACTTCCTCAATTAGGAAACATTTGAAAAATGCATTATTATTCATTTGATATTTGTCACAGCCAACAATCAACTTTTCTACCCATCCTATTTCTTACCTAAACTTAAAAATTGGCAATGCCCCCACTGCCAAATAAAATTTAAAACAACAAAAATAGGGGCAAGAACTTCCCTGGATGATTATGCTACGGGTTCTAATTCTGAGTCTGAGTCCTGGAGCAGCATTGTGGGAAAGTGAGGGAAAGTTGGTTTGGGTTCGTTGGAGGACTTGTTAAGTTCTCGGCCAACACTATGTCACGAAATTTGCTATATCGCCAAAATACTCTACTCTTTCGTTTCATTATTTAGAGCCTTGCATCCATGTGAAATTGCTGGACCTCCTGTTGGCTCATGCACTACTCCATCATGAGCAGAGTTTCTTACTGCTTGGCCAGTTTTTCATTGAGAAGATTTAGTCCTTCTATGATTTGTTGCTGGTGAATTGTGCTTTTGGCTAATGCTACAGCTCTGCTTGCAGCATTTGAATGGTGGGATTTCTGGTTATGCGGTTAATCTTCCTCATCAGTTCCCTGTCCCTCTGTTTTGTTTAGAGCTATTTGTTTCAATACTAATGGGGTGATGTCAGGTGTTGGGGCAAGCTTCTCTTCCTGTTCTTCATATATTACTCCAGCGAGTTCACAAACACCTGATATCAGAGAAGAAAACAGAAACTACCCCCTTGGCTTTAACACATTATCACACAGATTTCTATACATGATTGTACCAATATTAATGCGTTTCCCAGTCAAAATACAGTAGATTAAAACTGCTATTTCCCTAGTCACATGTTGTCCATGAGAAGAAGGGAATAATCATTTCTTAAGAAAATGATACCAAACTTTGGCCAGCGATAGCAATGTAATCCGAGGAAGGGAGAATGACTCTGTCTTAGAGACATCCCATTCCGTGTCTGGTTCTGCAATCGCTTTCCGTACAGCCCACAAAAATGGCGGTGAAAGGTTGTCGGCATGGGCGTAAAATTCGTCTTCTACATCTTCTAGATTATAAAAGGAGTTGATAGCTTTGGGCGAGAGATGTACCTTGTGATTTCTGACTCGTACCCGCAAGGGTAGCACTCCTTCAAAATTGGCATAAAATTCAGGGACTAAATTAATGATTACTGTGTCTGGCCGCGCACAGCACCATGCCTAATTTCGTTCCTGGATAATGGAGGTAACATACGTCGGATATTTCACAAAATTGCCCTCCGTGGCTACAAAACCTTTCTCTGCTGCAAAACTTTTCTGCTGTAGACCCTGCTCGTAACAAAGCTGAGCTGCTTCGAAGATGAATTATGGTTAAGTTGCCTGCTTCGCAGCCTTCTTTCCCGAACTCTTCGGTCTCATGCTGCAATCTGGTGAGCTATATAGGAAATTATGAGTGAGTTTGTGAGCAAACGCTGCAGCATTTATAGGAAACAAAATATGTAACACCCCAAGTTATCTAAACCCGGTTTGTCACACAAACTCCGTACATGACTAAATATTTCACCCATATTCTTAAAACTTGCAGCGGAATTCATTTGAATAAAATTTGAGTTAAACAAATAAAAAAAAATGCTTTGGTAATTGGATGAAATGTTAGAAATAGTTGACCAAGGGAAAATAAAGTTTAAATCGCAAGTTACTTTAAAGGTGGCGAAAGTCAAACACATCTGCCGTTGAACCAAGTCAATAAAAAGGGGCTAAAGCAGAAAATAGAAGACATCATCCGGTGGCAAAACGACAAAATACGCTCTACACCTTCCGGTGTCGTCAGCCGGATGATCGACGCTATACAGCATCCACCGGTCACAAAACGACAAAACATTTCCTACATCTTCCGGTGGATTAACACACGACATCCACCGGTCACAAAACGAAAAAACATTTCCTACATCTTCCAGTGGATTAACACACGACATCCACCGGTTACTAAACGACAAAACATGTTGCCAACTCATACCGATTGCGTAAAATATACATCATCCGATGGCTTATCTGAAGACATCTTCCGATAGAAATAAGCCTACATCATCCGATGACTTATCTGAAGACATCTTCCGATGGAAATAAAACTATAACCCGACCCCTGCTGATAGACATCATCTACCGGCAGAGAGCAGAGCAATGCACCATCAACTACTTACTACACAAGACAACTCTAATTACAGAAAGAACTTACTCATTTTGCTGAAACTAACCAGAAAACGACTCAAGCCAATGCATTACTAAAAAAAAACAGCAAGTACTAACATCAAACCCTTACAGAATACTAGTATCAGAAGAGGAACTCAAAACGAATTCAAAACATTGAAATCACTACTGTTATGAAAACTCAACATATTTAATTTGAAACACTGACAACTAATCTTTCACACCTACAGACATCAGTTAATCTGCCTCATCAGTTTACCAGGCCGAAACATGAATGTGCTCCTCCAACCAGCCTATCCCTCAATGAACTCGGAGAATTCACCTGCAGTATCCTCAACACCTACATCACAAAACTCATCTATTAGCCTAATGCTAAGTAAGTAAAGCAGTAATGAAATGCATTGCTGAAACATAAATTCCTAAACATGCAATTTCTACTTTCTCATCTCAGTTGCATACACATATGTTCATAAACTGATCTGATCCCTCGGTTCCTTTGGGAGTGGGATCAATTCTCCCAATGTCATACATCCTCTACTCGATTAAGGGGCGGATGAATTCCTTTAATAGCTGTTCTGATCCCTCGATTCCCTTGGGAGTGGGATCAATTCTCCCAATGTCATACATCCTCTACTCGATTAAGGGGCGGATGAATTCCCTTAATAGCTGTTCTGTCACATTCAGTTCATACCTCACCATTCTTACATGGAAATTCATTTTTCGTAATCTTTCAAAAACATGATGCATGACATACAAAATCATTCACAACGTGCATAACCCTACTGTTTTGTGATGTAGGCCCGAAGGCACATGCATACTTTACTTACCTGGGTTCCCGGGGATTGTCTGGGTTGCTAACCACTTCGGGTATTGCTCAACCTAAAACCATTGACAGTGTATTAGTTAAACTTCATTCTAAACTTCCCAAGAGTCTAAGGAAATTAGTTTGGAAGCTTAGATCTTCGTGCATTCCTATTTACCATCAGGAACCCGAACCCAACCTCAATCACAGCAACCTCAAAATCTCCTCATTGTATTCTCTCAGTAAACTAATCACTAAAATGCAGGAAAACAAGACTTACCTAGGTTGAAGGAGAATCGGGTGAGAGAATCGCTTAGAGAGTTCTACTGCTCGAGCTGAACGCCGAAAGAGGAAAAATAGGGGATAGTGGCGGCTACCCACACTGGACTTTTCCCTAAATATGTTATCCACTAAGTAAAAATGCTAATTACCATCATACCCTCACCTGTTCATTTATTAACCTAATCAATGACTCTCCCCAACCCTTCTATAGAAGTTCATCATTAATAATAGATTAAAATTATGGTTCAATGGAACCGGGTGCTACAAAATAGGGGGAAAATTTAAATTAAAGAGCCAAATCCCTAAAAATTTTGAATTTTGGCCAGTCTATAAGGCGGCTAAATGAATTTCTCTCTTATTATTTGTTTTTTTTTTTTTTTTTATCTGGGCAGTAAGGCAAACATATTAAAATTCTAAATGGTAAAATAAAAAAAATTATTACACCTAATCAATTAATTTTATTTCGATTATTTGTGATGCTACAACAAATGTTGTAGCATCGCCATTATTCTAGATGAAAACTAAAGGATATAAAAAGGATACTAGACATTGGGTTGCCTCCTAATAAGCGCTTGATTTTAAGTCATCAGCTTGACTTTCGTATTCTTCACTTTTCTTTTCCATTCTCGAGATAAATTGACGTGATTTCTGTCAATATTTCTCCATGATAATGCTTTTTCTCTGACCATTTACCTTGAAATTTCTGCCACTCTTTTCATCCCGTAATTCCAGTGTTCCGTATGTGTAATTGTAACGACCCCAACCTAGTCAGGGCCGCCACGAGTATTGCCTTGACGTACATTTACTTCTAGTTTCATTCCGTGACATAAAACTTTTCATTTTTCCTCTTGACACCATAAATTCTAGACTCGGATCATAAATCATTTAAGGTTATATATATTTTCAAAAACTCACGGACATATAACTTAAACAACATCGACTAAAATCTTAAACCCACTGAACTCAGCCCATAGACTTATTTAAGCTTATCATCCGTAGACCACGTGTTACCCACATGACTTCATTAACTCGACAGACGACATCTACCGCTCACATCCACCGCTCACTTCCACCGTTCACATTCACTGAATACATCCACCGCTCAGACCACGTGCTACCCACGTGACTTAATTAACTCAGCCGACGACATCAACCGCTCACATCCACCGTTCACTTCTACCGCTCACATTCACAAAACACATCCACCGCTCAACAGTAATGCTCAACATCCACCGCTCAGACCACGTGTTACCCACGTGAATTCATTAACTCGGCAGGCGACATCCACCGCTCACATCCACTGCTCACTTGTACTGCTCACATTCACAAAACACATCCACCACTCAATAGTAACGCTCAACCTCCACCGGTGAACAGTGACACTCAACATCCACCGGTGACGTCAGCCGGATGACTTAACATCCAAATAACTCTTAACTTCTACGAACCCCAAACTTCATCCCCATAAACTCATGCAACAAAATTCATAAACTCGACCAGATTACGCGTAGCGGAAAACCATTTATCTTAAAAGCAATCTTTAAAAACATAACATTGTACTAGACAATTCCAGCATTCATCATCATAAGAAGACCTATTTTATTTATACTTCAGTATCATAAATCTTACTAAAATATACTAGGAGCAACATTCCGCGGTCAAAATCGCTTCCCAGCCACAAAATCACGCCATGAGCATCTTCCAGCAACCCGACTTAGACCTCTTCATTAGGTTTGAGGTCCTCACCTTCAAATTCGTTACCTACATCATAAGGTTTAAACTATAAGCTTAATGCTTAGTAAGAAGTGCAACGTATGCATAATTACTCATGAACGTATACTCAATAAAATCATATTCTTATTCATTGATGATATATCGTACATTAAGGAGGGATTAGTGCCGTAGGGGGGTAGGCAGAGTGCGTGTACATGGCCCCCTCTCGGGCAATAATCTTTGTCCATCCTTGGACAGTGACATGGCCAAACCACCCCAACCCTCACTTAAATACAGTTACATGCATTTCATTGTCATATATCGTTCATAAAAGGGACATGTTCTTAAAACGTTTTATATTTTTGGAAGGTAAATCGTAATGCGTGAAATGTACTTACAAAACAGAACATTGCACCAAATAAAACTCAGTCATCCAGCGTATACCGTAGTACAAACCACAAACATCCAGACATTGTCAACAACCAGCTTAACCTAGTACCCTTGTGATGCAAAGACCTAATGGCCGGAAGTCTTAACGCACTCACTTACCTGGATTCCTTTGCTATGTCGTGCCTTCACTTGAATCCTTTTCCACCTAGGACATTTCATACTTCAATGTTAAATATGACCTAAATAATCTAAACTCAGAGCTGGTAAAATCTTAGCTAAAGAAATCATCCTAGATTCTAGCTTGAACCTCTAAGGCATTTCGCTGAGCACTTAATGTGCAGAGCTTAACTTTCAAAATATTAATGGCATCATCGCCTAAGTTGTCAGATTCATATAGATTCTCAAATAGAATATCGACAACGTCTAGGATTCTATACCAATGCCAATACAGAAGACTCGAAATACTGTCATTATTCAAACATTGTTCGATTCTAAGTCCTTAAACACCAACTAGTAATCATCCTTAATCAAAAGCTTAATGAGTGAATCACCTAAACCTTACTTGAGCTTTGAATCGTCGAAGAAGGAGGAGGAGAAATCGGTTGCTGAAGGAGGAAATCGCCAGAGGAAAAATGTCGGCGACAGGAGAGTTTAAATGAGGTTTAGACTTTCCAATTTCTACTTATACCAAATAAAACTAAATTAATTACAATTCTGCCACTAAACCTACTTTCATTTATAATCTCTTTATTACATAAATCACACCATAATTAATTGCGGGAAAAATACCTGACCAAGGTGCTGGTTGTTACATCCTATCCTCCTTAAACAAAATTTTTGTCCTCAAAAATTGCTTACACGAATAGTTCCGGATACTTGTCAATCATATCTTGTCGTCTTTTCCAAGTGGCTTCCTCAATGTTGTGATTTCTCCATAACACCTTAACCAATGGAATCTCCTTGTTCCGTAACATCTTTTCTGAAGAATCGAGAATCCGCACTGGTATTTCTTCACATGTTAAGGTTGGTTGAATTTCGATGTCCACCAGTTCCAAAACATGTGTCGAATCACGTATGCATTTCCTCAACATTGATACGTGAAAGACATTGTGAATCCCATCCATGGATGAAGGCAGTAATAACCTATATGCTGTGTTTCCAATCCTTGCCAAGATAGGAAATGGTCCAACAAACTGGGGATTGAGCTTTCCTCTCCTTCCAAACCTCATAACTCCTCTAAACGGAGAGATTTTAAGGAAAACTACATAACCGACAGCAAACTCAAGTTCTCTTCTCCTCTGGTCCGTATAACTCTTATGTCGGCTTTGTGCAGACAACATTTTTTTTCTAATAATGGCAACCTTGTATGACATTTGCTGTATAATTTCAGGGCCTAATAGTTTTGCTTCACCAACATCATCTCAGTATAAAGGTGACCTACATTTTCTGCCATACAGTGCCTCGTAAGGGGCCATACCAATGGTGGACTGGTAACTATTGTTGTAAAAGAATTCAACCAAAGGTAGGTAACGGCTCCATGTTGCCTAAAATTCCAGTACACATGCCCTCAACATATCCTCGAGTATCTGAATAGGCCGTTCAGATTGTCCATCAGTTTGAGGGTGACAAATAGTGCTAAAGGTTAACTCTGTGCCCATCGAGCCTTGTAGACTTTTCCAAAACCTTGAGGTAAATCTGGGATCCCGATCCGAGATAATTGTCACAGGAATCCCATTCAATCTAATGATCTCCTGTACATACAAATCAGCAAACTGGTCCATCGTATAAATCATCTTTACTGGTAGGAAGTAAGCTGATTTTGTCAGTCTGTCAATAATGACCCAAATACTATCATGTCCTTTAGTTGTCTTTGGTAATCCCACCACAAAATCCATGGCTATGTTTTCCCATTTCCATTCGGGGATCGGTAATGGTTGGAGAGTACCTCCCAGTCTTTCATGTTCTGCCTTAACTTGTTGACATACCATGCATGTCTCCACATACTTGGCAACATCACGCTTCAAATTTGGCCACCAGTAAAGTAACCGCAAGTCTCGGTACATCTTGGTATTGCTTGGATGCACTAAGAAGGACGATGAGTGTGCTTCGCCAAAACCAATTTTCGTAACTACTCATCTTTTGGAACATACCATCAGTCCCTAAACTTCAGGATACCATCCACCGAAAGGCTGCACTCAGAAGAATCACTCGCCAATTTTCTCATTATGTTATCTTTTTCCTTTGAATCTTTCTGTTGGGCCTCCTTGAGAATGGTTAAATCAGTAAGTAAGGCTGACAACACAGGAACTATTTCCGATTCCAATCTCTGAACTTCCATCCTCAAAGGTTCAGACATGGCTGATATAGCGGGCTACATTGTTGTTGACATCCTGCTTAATGCGTCAGCAACCGCATTGGCTTTACCGGGGTGATACTTAATTTCAAAGTCATAATCCTTAACAAATTCCAACCAACGTCTTTGCCTCATGTTTAATTCCTTTTGAGTAAAGAAATACTTCAAACTTTTATGGTCCGAAAATACTTCGCACTGTTGGCCGTAAAGATAGTGCCTCCAAATTTTTAATGCAAAAACCACAGCGGCTAACTCCAAATCGTGAGTAAGATAATTCTGTTCATAACCTTTTAGCTGTCTGGAAGCATATGCCACAACCTTGCCTTCCTGCATTAACACACACCCCAGGCCAATTTTGGATGCATCACAATAGACACTGAACTTTCCTCCTTCCACTGGGAGTGTCAGCAGAGGGGCTGTCGTTAACTTCAGTTTCAATGCCTGGAAACTCTCTTCACAAGCCTCTATCCAAGAGTATTTAAGGTCCTTTTTTGTTAGACTAGTTAATGGTTTGGCTATCATTGAAACTCCTTTAATAAACTTCCTATAATAACCTGCCAATCCAAGGAAACTTTGGACTTCGCTGACATTCCTTGGTTGTGGCCAATCCTTTACTGCCTGAATTTTTGTTGGATCAACAGATATGCCCTCAGCGGAAATGACATGGCCCAAAAAGTTGACTATGAAGCCAAAACTCGCACTTAGAAAATTTGGCATATAACTGCTGTTGCATTAGGGTTGCCAAAACAATCTTCAGGTGTTCTGCATGCTCGTCCTTAGTTTGAGAGTAAGTCAGAATGTCGTCTATAAACACAATAACAAAATTGTCCAAATATTCTCGAAACACTCGGTTCATCATGTCCATGAAGGCTGCAGACGCATTTGTCAATCCAAATGACATCACAAGGAATTCATAATGTCCATATCAGGTTCTGAACGTGGTCTTAGGTACATCCTCAGCCTTGACATTTAACTAGTAGTAGCCCGAGCGTAAGTCAATTTTTGAAAACACCGTGGCTGCTTGAAGTTGATCAAATAGATCATCAAGGGATACTTATTCTTGATTGTCAACTTATTCAATTCCCTATAGTCTATACACATTCTAAGGGATCTGTCTTTCTTCTTGACAAACAAAACAGGTGCACCCCAGGGAGAACTGCTGGGGCGTATAAATCCCTTGTCTACCAACTCTTGCAATTGAGTCTTAGTTCCTTCAATTCAACCGGTGCCATACGGTAGGGATTCTTAAAGACCGGTGAGGCTCCAGGGTAGGTATCAATCACAAATTATATCTCTCTATCAGGCGGTACCCCCAGCAAATCATCCAAGAACACCTCAGGAAAATCTCGAACTAAGGGGACATCTTGGAGTTTCACCTTATCCTTATCCCGTATATCAATCATACTAGCTAGATTACCCGTACATCCAAGTTTCAGTAACTGCTGAGCCTTTAATGAAGATATAATCGACATTTTACTTAATTTTGGAATGGCTTGGAAGGAATACTGATCTCCATTCGGGGGTCAAAATTTAACTAATCCAAATCTACAGCTTATCGTGGCGTAATGCCTGAATAACCAATCCATTCCCAAAATAACCTCATATCCTTTCATGTCAATTACGATTAGTTCTACATATAACTTCTTTATCACCTACAGACACGATATTCCCCTTCACTACCCATTCTGATTGTAAGTACTCACCCAATGGCAACATGACACTATTTGACTTATCAGCTGGCAAGGATCCTAGATTGTGTTTACTTACAAATAGGGTTGCTACAAAAGAATGAGTGGCTCCCGTATCTATAAGTTTGTATGCGGGTTCATTGCATATTAAAATGGTATCTGTTATAACCGTGTGCTGAACTGCATCTTCATCCTCCATCAAGGCAAAGACCCTAGGTGCCACTCTCACCCGATTTGCATTTGACGGCATGGGACAATCTTTGACCACGTGGCCGACCTTATCACATCTGTAACATCGACCCGTGTACAGCTTGCATTCTCCATAATGGTTCTTCTGGCAGGTGGAACACAGAGAGGCTTGAGGAGCCTGTGGAACCCCTTGAGGTCGCTTCCCTCTTCCTTGGCCTTCATTTGGATTAAAAGGCCTTTTGACACCCCTTGGCTGTTGTTTCCATCCCCCCGTGTCTTGCTGTTGCTGCCCACTCTTATCAAACTTCCTTGGCGGCTCCCGTTGTCCCTATACTGTCACCTCTACATCCTCCAATTCCAAAGCCTTAGCTGCCACCTCGGGATATGGTATGTTATGAATTCCCATGGTTTTCACTCCCCTGAAGAGACTTGGCTTCAGTCCTTGAACAAATTAGTGAATCTTGTCTTCTTCGTCATCCACCATACGTGGTGCAAATCAGGACAAGACCTCAAACATACAAATATAATTTGCCACAAAACCGATTTGGCGCAGCTGCATAAACTCCATCTTTTTGCTGGCCTAAAACGCTCGGCTGAAATACTTGTCAAGGAAAATCGTCTTGAACCATGCCCAAGTCATAGTTTCCACACTAGTAGTGCTTCGAATTGAGTCCCACCAGTGCCTTGCACCCAGTGCAAGATGAAAAACAGCGCATGTGATCTTGTCCCCCTCTTCGACCTTGGCATATGTAAACATGTCCTCAATTGTTCGAATCCATTCCTCAACATAGATAGGATCCGAAACTTGACGATTAAGCACTGCGGTCGAAGTCGGTGAAAACACTCGCTTCCATGGTCATGAGTTGTGCTTGAGCTAGAGTTGCCCTGTTCCTCTCTAGTAGCCACTTGTTGTTCAATCTTGCGGGATTGGCTAGAACCAATTCATTTAGCTGGGACATCGTGTTACTTTCTTCATTGGTTTCCCTTTGTTGCCTCTCACCATCTTGAAAATCCTAGCATATTATCAGAAATACATCTTAACTGTAACGACCCCTTATCTCAGCAAGATATTGTCCACTCTGGGCATTGGGTCGCAGCCCAATATCCTCCCCTCACGGCTTTGTTTGGTGAGAACTTCCCGGAAGGTCACCCAACCTGGAATTGCTCTCGCCGAAGCATTCTTAACTTCAGAGTTCTTATGGGATCCATTGTCAATTGTGCTATAAAACGCGTCTTGCTATGTTGGGAGGGTCTCTTTACATATGTTTCATTTCCACATACTTCCCTAAGCAATGTGGGATTGTGACGACCCCCTTTTTACGACCTGTCACCTTCTGGTTCGCCCGCGCCGACGTACCGCCATCCGGGTTCCAGTTCGTGCAGCTATCGTACACATACTTGCACATTCAGGTCATCACAATCACCCCCACTCGGGGGCCCAACGTCCTCGTTGGCCACATTTTTGGTTGGGTACAGGCTCTGATACCATTTGTAACGACCCCTTATCTCAGCAAGATATTGTCCGCTCTGGGGATTGGGCCGCAGCCCAATATCCTCCCCTCACGGCTTTGTTTGGCGAGAACTTACCAGAAGGTCACCCAACATGGAATTGCTCTCGCCGAAGCACTCTAACTTCGGAGTTCTTATGGGATCCGTTGTCAATTGTGCTCCAAAACGACCCCTTATCTCAGCAAGATATTGTCCGCTCTGGGGATTGGGCCGCAGCCCAATATCCTCCCCTCACGGCTTTGTTTGGCGAGAACTTACCAGAAGGTCACCCAACATGGAATTGCTCTCGCCGAAGCACTCTTAACTTCGGAGTTCTTATGGGATCCGTTGTCAATTGTGCTCCAAAACACGTCTTGCTATGTTGGGAGGGTCTCTTTACATATGTTTCATTTCCACATACTTCCCCAAGCGATGTCGGATTGTGACGACCCCCTTTTTACGACCTGTCACTTTTCGGTTTGCCCGCGCGGACGTACCGTCATCCGGGTTTCGGTTCGTGCAGCCATCGTACACATACTTGCACATTCAGGTCATCACATTAACTTTAAATGACATTACTAAAATCATAAACACTAACAGTTGTTACAGGGTACTCATGCAGAATTTTTGGTGGCAAGCAGTCTGCAGAATCGATTTTAGAACTCGGTTTTTCTCTGATACCATAATTGTAACGACTCCAACCAAGTCAGGGCTGCCATGAGTATTGCCTTGACGTACATTTACTTCTAGTTTCATTCCATAACATAAAACTTTTCATTTTTCCTCTTGACACCATAAATCCTAGACCCGGATCATAAATCATTTAAGGTTATATATATTTTCGAAAACTCGCGGACATATAACTTAAACAATATCGACTAAAATCTTAAACCCACTGAACTCAGCCCATAGACTTATTTAAGCTTATCATCCGCAGACCACGTGTTACCCACGTGACTTCATTAACTCGGAAGACGTCATGTAACACCCCGAGTTTTATGAACTCGGTTTGTTACTCATAAACTCGAACATAACTAAAAAATTTCTGACCAAATTTAAAACTTCGTTCGAAAGTCAAATTTGAACGTTTGCTAAAAAAAAACATGAAAACTTGCAGCAAAAAATCTTTGAGCAAAGCAAAGTTTAGCAAAACTGTAAAATAGTGTTTGGATAATCAATTAAAATATTAAGGAAATGATTCAGCCGGAAGAGATGGAGGCTTAGACGTGAAATGTTTAAAGTTTAAAAAGTCAAACACATCATCCGCTGAACAAAGTCAACGAAAAGGGGCGGAAACCAACCGAAGGCTTCCACCGGTGACGTCAGCCGGATGAATCACTCATCCAGCCTCTGCCAACCACAAGACAACAAATCATTTGCTCACGTCTTCCGGTTAAACAAACTACATACACCGGTCACAAAACGACAAAGATTTCTACTACATCATCCGGTAAGTTTATTACTCGACATCAACCGGTCACTAAACGACAAGACTTCTACTACATCATCCGGTAAGTTTATTACTCGACATCCACCGGTCACTGAACAATAAAACTTGTACTACATCATCCGGTAAGTTTATTACTCGACATCCACCGGTCACTAAATGACAAAACTTCTACTTATATCTTCCGATGGCTTCCACTGAAGACATCATCCAATGGCTTTACTGAAGACATCATCCGATAGACAACAGGACAACAACAATTTACTCTAACAAAGAAAACTCCAACTACCAGAAGAACTTGAGCAATTTACTAAAATTTATTCAAAACAACTTAAATTCAGACACTACTCCAACATTTAGTAAAACCACTATTAACACCAACAGAGTATAATTGTCTGGAAGAAAATCTCAAAATGAGTTCAGAAACATTAAAACTACTACTGTCATGAAAATCCAACATACTTAAATTGAAACATTGTCAATTAAACCTTCACACCAACTGACATCAGTTAAACCGCCCCATCAGCTGCCAGATTGCTGCATAGATGCACTCCTCCAACCAATCTAGTTCTCAACAAACTCAGTAAACACACCCGCTGTCACTTCTTCACCTACATCACAAAACTCATCTATTAGCCTAATGCTAATTAAGTAAAGCAGTAATAAAATGAATTGCTGAAATATGAATTCCTAAACATACAATTTCTACCATCTCATCTCAGTTGTTCATGCATCGTTTCTGTTCAGATCCCCTTGTGAAATTGGGAGTTGGATCAACTCTCCCAAAGTATAGATATCCACTAACTCATTAAGGGGCAGATTAATTCCCTTAATAGTAAATCTGATTCACATAGCTGTTTCCAATTCCCCTGTTCGATGGGAAGTGGATCAAATTTCCTAAAATCTAAATATCCACTGTCTCATTAAGGGGCAGATTAATTTCCTTAACAGTAAGTCTGATTCCCATAGCTGTTTCATTGTGTTCATTCCTCACCATGCCAACATGCATTCAATTTCATTTTCGTATACTTTTAAAATATGATGCATAACATACAGACACATTCAAATAAACATAATCTTAATGTTTTGTGATGTAGGCCCGAAGGCACAAGCATACTTCACTTACCTGGCTCCTGGAAAATGTCTTGTTGCTAGCTACTTCAGAAATCTGCTCACCTAAGTTCATAACAGAATATCAATCAAACCTTCACTAAACTTAACCAAAAACTAATCAGAAGGACAAGGAAACCAGTTTGAAAATCTATTGCTCGTGCATTCCCATTTATCACCAGAACCCGAACCTACTCTTAATCACAGCATCCTCAAAAATGCTCACATTGTACTCTCTCGGGTATCTAACCGCTATATCATAAGAGAAATGAGGAAAACTTACCTAGGTTGAAGGAGAATCGGGCGAGGGAATCGCCAAGAGGATTCTGTTGCAGAACTGAAGGCTGAAAGAGGAATGGTAAGCAAGATAGTGGCGGCTACAGTGCATTAAACCCAACCCTCTTTCCTTAAATACGTTATCCACTTTTGAAATTTCCAATTTACTCTTATGTCCTTATCTAGTCACTCAATAACCCTACTTTAATTATTGCATAATAAAGTGTACACCATTAATAATAAAAGAGAGCTGTTTCGATAGAACCGGGTGTTACAATCTACCATCCTTAAAAGAATTTTGTCCTCAAAATTTGTTAACTTAATAATTCTGGATGTTGGTCCATCATGTCTTGCTGGCGCTCCCAAGTTGTTTCCTCTATATTCTGGTTGTGCCATAATACTTTCACTAGTGGAACCTCTTTGTTGCACAATACCTTTACTGCATAATCCAAGATTCTTACTGGTTTCTCCTCATAGGTGAGGGTAGGATGAATTTCAATACTCTGCTGTTCCACAATCTGAGATGGATCTCGTACACACTTCTTCAACATGGAAACATGGAACATATTATGGATTCCTTCCATAGAGGTTGGTAGCTGTAACTGGTAGGCTGTCTTCCCAATCCTTTTCAAGATTGAGAATGGTCCAATAAACCTAGGGTTCAACTTTCCTCTCTTTCCAAACCTCACAACTCCTTTGAATGGTGATACCTTGAGAAAAACTTCATCACCTATCACAATTTCCAATTCTCTATGCCTGCAATCTGCATAGCTTTTCTGTCGACTCTGATCTGCCAAAATTCTCTGTCGGATGAGGGCAACCTTCTCAACAGTTTGTTGCACAATGTTAGGACCAAGCAACTGTGCTTCACAAATTTCATCCGAGTACAAAGGTGATCTGCATTTTCGTCCATACAATGCCTCGTATGGTGCCATTCCTATGGTTGCCTGAAAACTGTTGTTGTAAGAGAATTCTACTAAGGATAGATACTTGCTCCAAGAACCTTGAAAATCCAATGTTCATGCACGAAGCATATCCTCTAATGTTTGGATGGTTCTTTTGGACTGTCCATCTGTTTGAGGGTGAAAAGCTGTTCTAAAACTAAGTTGCGTTCCCATAGCCTTGTGCAAACTTTTCCAAAACTTAGAAGTTAATCTAGAGTCTCGGTCTGAAACTATAGTGCTTGGAACTCCATGCAGTCTAACAACTTCATGCACATACAACTCAGCAAGTTGATCCATCGAGTAAGTCATTCTCATCGGCAGAAGTGGGCAGACTTGGTTAAACAATCAACTATCACCCAAATTGCATCATGTCCATTTGTTGTTCTAGGCAATCCTACAACAAAGTCCATCGTTATTTGTTCCCATTTCCATTCAGGAACTGGTAAATGTTGTAACATTCCAGCAGGTCTCTGATGCTCAACTTTAACCTGTTGACAAACTAGACACGATTCCACATAACCTGCCACACTTCTTTTCATACCTGGCCACCAATAATGTTGTTTAAGATCCTTGTACATCTTCGTACTTCCAGGGTGAATAGAAAATTTGGAAGAATGTGCATCAGAAAGAATCTCATCTCGAAGTTCTTTAATAGCAGGGACAATCCATCTATTTCTAAATTTAAGGATTCCATTAGCAGAATAGTTAAAATCTGATTTGTCCATAGAATTTATGCTTAACTTGTACTTGTTACACTCGTCATCACTCGTCTGAGCTTCCTTTATTTTCTCCAGAATTGTAGGCTTTAAGGTTATGGCTGAAAGTATGGCTGATACATTAGATACTGCTTCTAGATTAAACCTTTAAAATTCTGACTCTAAGGCTAATGGCATACCGAAATTCATGGTTGGGGTTGATGTTGTTACTCTACTCAAAGCATCTGCCACAACATTTGCCTTGCCGGGATGGTATTTAATCTCAAAATCGTAATCCTTTACAAATTCCAACCATCGACGTTGCCTCATATTTAACTCCTTCTGAGTGAAAATGTACTTCAGGCTCTTATGATCTGAAAATATCTCGCAGGATTGTCCATACAAGTAATGTCTCCAAATCTTAAGTGCAAATACCACTGCAGCTAATTCTAAGTCATGTGTGGGGTAATTCCTCTCATGTGTCTTCAACTGTCTAGAAGCATAAGCTATTACCTTGCCATTTTGCATCAACACACTTCCAAGACCAATTTTGGAAGCATCACAATAAATGCTAAATTTACCATTTTCAACAGGAAGGGTTAATATTGGGGCATTGGTCAGTTTCTGTTTCAAGGTCTGGAAACTATGCTCACATTCATCAGTCCATATATACTTCACACTTTTCCTTGTTAACTTAGTAAGGGGTGTAGCAATCTTCGAAAATCCTTCAATGAACTTCCTATAATACCCTGCAAGTCCAAGAAAACTCCTGTTATCTGTAGCACTCTTCGGTTGGGGCCACTCCTTAACTGCTTGAACCTTGGCTGGATCGACAGATATTCCATCCCTAGAGATAACATGTCCTAAAAAGTGGACTTGGTCCAGCCAAAATTCACACTTAGAAAACTTAGCGTATAGTTGGTGTTGTTTTAATACTTCCAACACCAAGGTCAGGTGCCTAG
The DNA here is from genome assembly GCA_022432975.1 of Begonia masoniana. Classification (NCBI taxonomy): domain Eukaryota; kingdom Viridiplantae; phylum Streptophyta; class Magnoliopsida; order Cucurbitales; family Begoniaceae; genus Begonia; species Begonia masoniana. The sequence continues at coordinate 30,955,143 of CM039508.1, read as the reverse complement.
CATGCTCATCCTTGGAATGGGAATAGATTAAAATATCATCGATAAACACTATGACAAACTTATCCAAAAATTCATGAAACACTCTATTCATGAGATCCATAAAGGCTGCTAGTGCATTTGTCAATCCAAAGGACATGACCAAAGACTCATAATGTCCATACCTTGTGCGAAAAGTAGTCTTTGGAATATCTTCAGATTTAACCTTCAACTGGTAATAACCGGACCTAAGGTCAATCTTAGAGAAAACTCTTGCACCATTAAGTTGATCAAATAAATCATCAATCCTTGGCAATGGATACTTGTTCTTGACAGTTAACTTATTTAGTTCCCGATAATCAATGCACATCCGCATCGATCCATCCTTCTTTTTGACAAAAAAGACAGGTGCACCCCACGGTGAAAAGCTAAGGCGTATGAACCCTTTCTCCAATAAATCTTCCAATTGTTTCTTCAATTCCTTAAGCTCGCTAGATGCTAGTCTATATGGATTTTTAGACACAGGCTCGGCGCCGTGGTAAACATCCACAACAAATTCAATTTTCCTATCTAGTGGTAAACCAAGAAGGTCATCTATAAATACTTCAGGAAAGTTTTGGACAATTAAGTCATTTTGAGGATTTGCTTTTCCTACAAGTTGTGTGTCTAAAACACTAGCTAATAAGCACAAATACACTCCACATAGGGAAGGTCTAGTGTTAATAGAAGTCATCACAGACATTTCCTTACTCCTCTTTGAAGCTTGAAAGGTATGCTTCAAACTACCACGGGGTTGGAAGCTAACTATTCCAGTCCTACAATCAATTGTGGCGTGATGTTTAAACAACCAGTCCATTCCTAGGATTACATCAAATCCAATTATATCCATAATAATAAGATCAGCAGGTAGACTTACGTTCCCTACTAACACATCACTGTCAAGAATCACTTGGTTAGAGTGCATGCGTTCACCTGAGGGTAATGTAACATTAAACACATGCGTGGAAGGGGTGAACTGTACATCTAACTTAGCAGCAAATGCAGATGCTATAAACGAATGCGTTGCACCAGAATCTATTAAAGTAAAAGTAGGCACAGAGTTGATCAATATAGTACCTGACACCACAGCAAGCTGGTCTTCATCACCCGACTCCATCATGGAGAATATCCTCGGTTTAATTATAGCAGGGCCACTCTTAGGAATTGGACAGTCTCTGCTAATGTGGCCGACCTTGTTACAATTGTAGCATCTGGTGATTCTAGGCTTCGAGCATTCCTTAAACGTATGTCTAACCTCCTCACAGTTGAAACACTTTCCAAAGCCCAGTCTGCATTCGCCCGGGTGGTTCTTGAAACACTTAGGACACTGGGGAAATTTCCTGACATTCTGTACCTTCCCTCATGTTCCTTGGCTATTTTTGCCCTCACTTGGCCTCTTCGTTGCTCTTTGTTGGTGTGGCTAGATAAACCTTTGTGGGACCTCCTTTGGTCCAGCACACTTCATTTCAGCTTCTTCCACTTCCAGAGCAGTAGACACAACTTCACTGAATGGCATCCTTTAATACCACAAAATTTAACTCCTCTATAAATTTCTGGCTTCAGTCTATGCACAAATTTGAACACTTTATCCTCGTTCTTGTGAGAAAAATGTCCGACAACCCTGGACAAGGACTCAAATTGCCTACTGTATTCGGCCACAGACCCTGTTTGCTTCAAGTTCAGAAACTCCAACTTTTTCATGGTTTGGCTGTGCTGTTAAAATACTTCTCATAGAAAATGTCCTGAACTGTGACCAAGGCATCGCCAAAACATCAATGGTGGTCTCTATTGTTTCCCACCAAAGTTCAGCTTCACCAGCCAAGTGAAATGTTGCCAACGTGACCTTGTCTCCTTCTCCTATGTTGGCACACCTAAACATACTCTCAATCTTTCTAAGCCATCCTTCAGCAATAACTGGATCAGATGACTGTCCATCAAACGTGGGTGGTCTTAGTCTCCAGAATCTATCTCCAGAATGTTCATTGCTAGAACCCGATTTGGCACTTCCTTGCACCTCTCGGTTCAATAGTACTCCTAGTTGGTCAGACTGTTGGCGCACTAAATCAGTTTGCTGACGCACTAAATCTGTCAGCTGCCTAATCACACTAGGCTCCTCTTCATCTCTCACATTTGGCATTTCTCTTGGCACTCTAGGTCTCCCTGGGTGTCTGTCATCGTACTAAATTCCTGTACAGGGTTAATTACACTCTTAAATATCTATTAACTAATGTTAACATAAACACTTACAGTTGTTGAAGTACTTCCATGCAATGATTGGCACTGATGAGTAATCTTCTGAACGGTTTAACTGAATGTCTATGATACCATACTGTAACACCCCGAGTTTTCTAAACTCGGTTTATTACTCATAAACTCAAACATAACTAAAAAATTTCAGACCAAATTTAAAACTTCGTTCGAAAGTCAAATTTGATTGTTTGCTAAAAAAAACATGAAAACTTGCAGCGGAAAATCTTTGAGCAAAGCAAAGTTTAGCAAAACTGTAAAATAGTGTTTGGATAATCAATTAAAATATTAAGGAAATGATTCAGCCGGAAGAGATGGAGGCTTAGACGTGAAATGTTTAAAGTTTAAAAAGTCAAACACATCATCCGCTGAACAAAGTCAACGAAAAGGGGCGGAAACCAACCGAAGGCTTCCACCGGTGACGTCAGTCGTAAGAATCACTCATCCAGCCTCTGCCAACCACAAGACGACAAATCATTTGCTCATGTCTTCCGGTTAAACAAACTACATACACCGGTCACAAAACGACAAAGATTTCTACTACATCATCCGGTAAGTTTATAACTCGACATCCACCCGTCACTAAACGACAAGACTTCTACTACATCATCCGGTAAGTTTATTACTCGACATCCACCGGTCACTGAATGACAAAACTTCTACTACATCATCCGGTAAGTTTATTACTCGACATCCACCGGTCACTAAACGACAAAACTTCTACTTATATCTTCCGATGGCTTCCACTGAAGACATCATCCGATGACTATACTGAAGACATCATCCGATGGCTTTACTGAAGACATCATCAGATAGACAACAGGACAACACTAATTTCACTCTAACAAAGAAAACTCCGACTACCAGAAGAACTTGAGCAATTTACTAAAATTCATTCAAAACCACTTAAATTCGGACACTACTCCAACATTTAGTAAAACCACTATTAACACCAACAGAGTATAATTGTCTGGAAGAAAATCTCAAAATGAGTTCAGAAACATTAAAACTACTACTGTCATGAAAATCCAACATACTTAAATTGAAACATTGTCAATTAAACCTTCACACCAACTGACATCAGTTAAACCGCCCCATCAGCTGCCAGATTGTTGCATAGATGCACTCCTCCAACCAGTCTAGTTCTCAGCAAACTTAGTAAATACAACCGCTGTCACTTCTTCACCTACATCACAAAACTCATCTATTAGCCTAATGCTAATTAAGTAAAGCAGTAATGAAATGAAATGCTGAAATATGAATTCCTAAACATGTAATTTCTACTTTCTCATCTCAGTTGTTCATGCACCGTTTCTGTTCAGATCCCCCTGTGAAATTGGGAGTTGGATCAACTCTCCCAAAGTATAAATATCCACTGACTCATTAAGGGGCAGATTAATTCCATTAACAGTAAATTTGATTCACATAGCTGTTTCCAATCCCCCTGTTCGATGGGAAGCGGATCAAATTTCCCAAAGTCTAAATATCCACTGTCTCATTAAGGGGCAGATTAATTCCCTTAACAGTAAGTCTGATTCACATAGCTGTTTCGTTACGTTCATTCCTCACCATGCCAACATGCATTCAAATTCATTTTCGTATACTTCTAAAATATGATGCATAACATACAGACACATTCAAATAAACATAATCCTAATGTTTTAAGATGTAGGCCCTGAAGGCACAAGCATACTTCACTTACCTGGCTCCTGGAAAATGTCTGGTTGCTAGCTACTTCGGAAATCTGCTCACCTAGGTTCATAACAGAATATCAATCAAACCTTTACTAAACTTAACCAAAAACTAACCAGAAGGACAAGAAAACAAGTTTGAAACTCTATTGCTCATGCATTCCCATTTATCACCAGAACCCGAACCTATTCTCATTCACAGCATCCTCAAAAATCCTCACATTGTACTCTCTCTGGTATCTAACCGCTATATCATAAGAGAAATGAGAAAAACTTACCTAGGTTAAAGGAGAATCGGGCAAGGGAATCGCAAAGAGGATTCTGTTGCAGAGCTGAAGGCTGAAAGATGTATGGTAAGTAAGATAGTGGCGGCTACAGTGCATTAAACCCAACCCTCTTTCCTTAAATACGTTATCCACTTTAGAAATTTCCAATTTACTCTTATGCCCTTATCTAGTCACTCAATAACCCTACTTTAATTATTACATAACAAAGTGTACACCATTAATAATAAAAGAGATCTGGTTCGATAGAACCGAGTGTTACACGACATCTACCACTCACATCCACCGCTCACTTCCACCGTTCACATTCACTGAATACATCCACTGCTCAGACCACGTACTACCCACGTGACTTCATTAACTCAGCAGACGACATCGACTGCTCATATCCACCGTTCACTTCTACCGCTCAACAGTAACGCTCAACATCCACCGCTCAGACCACGTGTTACCCACGTGACTTCAATAACTCGGCAGACGACATCCACCGCTCACATCCACCACTCACTTCTACCGCTCACATTCACAAAACACATCCACCGCTCAATATTAACGCTCAACATCCACCGGTGAACAGTGACACTCAACATCCACCGGTGGCGTCAGCAAGATGATTTAACATCCAAATAACTCTTAACTTCTATGAACCCTAAACTTCATTCCCATAAACTCATGCAACAAAATTCATAAACTCGACCAGAATACACGTAGAATAACAATCTACAACTAAAAACAAATCATTTTTTTCATAATCAGAAAAGCTCCAAAATTCATAAAAACATTAAACTCTTGCTTTCATTAACATTCTTAGCATACTAAAACTGAACCATTGTTAACTAGACTTTCACACCTACTGACATTAGTTAAACTGCCTCACCAGAGCACCAAACCGTGGCATAGCTGTGCTCCATCAACTTCACCTATTCTTCAATACATTCAGAGAATTCACTTGTTGCAACCTCAGCACCTACATCAAAAAACTCATCTATTAGCCTAATGCTAAGTAAGTAAAGCAACAATGAAATGATATGCTGAAACATAAATCCTAGACATGCAGTTTCTACTTTCACATCTCTGTTGCATTCAAGTTCTTTCTCTGATCTGATCCCGCGGTTCCATTGGGAGTTGGATCGTTTTTCCCAAAGTCATACATCCTCTTCATAAATTAAGGGGCGGATTAGTTCCCTTAACAGCTGATCTGGTCCTAAATTCCATTGGGAAGCGGATCAATTTTCCCAAAGTCATGCATCCTCTTCATAAATTAAGGGGCGGATTAGTTCCCTTAACAGTTTATCTATTACATTCTGTTCATACCTTGCCGTTCCATTACATGTAAATTCATTTTCGAGTTCTTTCCAAAAACATGATGCATGACATACAGAAAACATTCAAACAAGCATAACCTACTGTTTTGTGATGTAGACCCGAAGGCACACACATACTCCACTTACCTGGTTTCTTGGAAAAGCTTGGTTGCAAACTTTTTTGGGTTTTGCTCAAACCTATAGCCGTAGACAGAGTATTAGTTAAACTTCATTCTAAACTATCCTCAAATCTACCAGAACTCATAAGGAAACTAGTTTGGGAACTCAGATCATCAAGCATTCTTGATATGCCCCAAACCTGAACTAACTCTCACTTACAGCATTCTCAAAACTCACATTTAAAATCCCCACAATCATCGATAGTTACAATGCAACAAGAAATCGAAGTAGAACTCACCTAGCTTGGAGAGAATGGGAGGGAAGATCGCCGAGAGAAACTCTGATTAGCTGAGCTAATATGCCGAGAAAGGAAAATGAGAAACAGTGGCGGCTAAACCTCATTAAACCCTCCCTTAAATACGTTATCCACTATAGATCTCCATTTACCATTATGCCCTTACTTAGTCACTCATTAACCTAATCAGTAATTCTCCCAAATTCATTCTTAAAGTGAACACTGTAGCGACCCTAACACTGTACCCTTATTTTCCAGTATTATATATATTTATTTTTTATCCTTATAAACTTCGTAACTTTTGAGCAGAATTCAAATCGTAGACTAAATCGTTAAAATCGTTCGAAAACTATTTGTATAAACAAAACTTAAAACAATTAAAAACTTAAATTAAAACTTAATAAAACAATTGGCCAAAAGCAGGGACAATTGTCCTATAAAAATATAGGGGCGATCGATCGCCAACACAGAAAATGGAGGGGCGATCAAATCGCCCCTCACAGTGGCGATCGATCGCCACACTCTCTGGAAGAAATCCAGAGAGTGGCGATCATCTTGCCGAAAGATCGGCAGGTCCTCTGCCTCCTCTTTTTTTTTTTTTCTTCTCTATTTCTTTTCCCTGCATACACATTTATCCTTACCACATATACACACTAAACATTACTATAAACATCAACATAAACTCACTCATAATCCCATCCATTTCCCACTTTGCCAATCACCCAAAATGAACGACTCAAAACACGTTTAAAAACATAACCCGATTTCATAAAAACTAACCGCGTGGATCCATTTAAAAACTTAACATTACCCCCTGTTTTAAACCAAGCAGTTTATAAAAATAGTTTCCAAAACATCAAAACATAAACCTATCAACTAATCAGATCCCTTCGGGTTGCTACACTCCAGCACCGTATCCTGACAAGGCACATTATTTATTTGATTACGTTCACGCTCACAACCAAACCATGCAAGAAAATCACATTTTTGTTTAACTGAAAACCATGATGCATGTCAACGAATATGCAACCAAACACAACACGAAATAAATAACCCTACCGTTCTATGGTGTAGGCCAGAAGGCGAAGGAATAGCTACCGCTACTTACCTGGTTGCTCCAAAAACGTTTTGTCACTTCGTTCCACCGAACTACACGCTCGATTACCTAACAATTAAGGAAGATTTACTTAGTAACAACTAAGAGATTCTAAAAAAATCCACTAACTTAAACTAACCCTAACTTTTTTAACTAAAACTAACCAACACACAAACAATCTCACACTTAAACACTTAAACCCGATTTTTACCCAAATTTGACCGTCAAACTTCAAACGGTCATAACTCCCTCGTTTTTCAACGGATTTCAACGTGCCACCCCAATTCAGAAACCTCTATACGTCTACTATCCCTTGAAACACTCAAATTAACCAAATAAATTCAATGGACAACCCGATTTCCAGCAAACAGAATCAGCCACCTAATTGAAAAAAAACCAATTTTCCAAACTTACTTCCAATCTTTAATTTCTTCCCAAAAACCACCTAAACCAATTCATTCAACAACCAGATCATTAATTTTGGAAAGAAATCTAACATCTAAAGTCAAAATTTGGACTCCATGAATTAGGGTTTCCAAACCCTAATCAAACTCTCATAAATCACCTCCAAAACAACAAAAACTAACACTTATGAGCATTAAACCAAAAACCCACTTGATTTTTACCTTGAAAACTCTTGAAAGATTGATGAGGAGAGGAAGAAAAATGCAGCAATGGGGATGAGGGTTTCGTGGAGGGCAAGGAGGAAGAAGAGTAATTTTTTGCATACTTTTCCTTTCCTTTACTAATATATATAAAAAAAATATTTTTAATTTTAATTTTCCTCCACCAAACTTCTTAGTTTTATAAAAATTGCCTCCTTATCCATTTTAGTTAATCGCCAACGTGAAATGCTTTCCTCCACACACTTTTCATTAACTTTTCCTTTACTTTTATTCACTTTTATCAACCAAATTTTCCTTTGAATATTCAACTTCTCTTTTTGACTTTTCAAACACTTTTTGGTTTGAATTGTCAAACTCTTTTCTCTCATGGTTTCCAACGTGAAAAGCATTCATAAAACCACACATTTTCACCCTTTTTAATAAACTAAATTCCTAGCTTTCTATTGGTTCTTTTATACTTTGAAATTTCAACTTTTTGAATGGTCAACATGCTCCTTTTTGACTCTTCATCTCTACACCTTTCTCTTGAATTCTCACTTTAATGCAAATCATAACTCTTGAATAATTACCTGGCCTAGGGCTACACACGTTATCAGAATTTTCCGGGTGTTACATCGGCACTTGCTTAAACACTTCGTCCCGTAAGATTACTCGCTCGTACAATTACTCGCTTGACAACCTAACAAATATAGGAAATAACTTAGAATTTCTAACCAAAACTAACAAAAACTAACAACAATACAAACCAATGAAAATTCTAAACCCTAAACCCGATTTTTGCACCAAGTTTTAGTGTCTAACTTCAAACGGCCATAACTTATTCGTTTTTCAACGGATTTCGACGTGCCACCCCAATCCGTAAACCTCTACACGTCTATTATCCATTGAAACAAACAATTTAATCAACCAAATAACTTTGCCGAACAGAAATGCCAAAAACAAAACTGGCGCCCATTTTACTAAAAACCGGTTTTTCTCTAAATCACTTCAAATCTTTAAGTTTCTCCCTAAAACCTGTCACGACCCTAATCCCGAAACCGTAAAAGAAAATTTTTTTTTTTTTTTTTTTTTACTCTAACTGTACGTAAGGCGGAATCTAAAACGACATCGAAAACAGAATTGAAATCGAAGTTCGTTCAATAACACATTTAAAACAAACCATTAAAACAATTAACATTTAAAACAAATAAAACATATAAAAACAATTAACTATTAAATTTAAATTCTTTTTTTTTTTTTTTTTACATGGCAATCAATAGCCACCAAAAGTGGCTACTGATCGCCACATCCATAAAAGGTGTGGCGATCAATAGCCACTTTTGTGGCTATTGATCACATGGGCGACTGCTCGCCACAACTATGGCGAGCAGTCGCCACACTCTCTGGATCAACTCCAGAGAGTGGCTTTTCTTTCGCCACTGAGGCGATTACTCGCCTCCCAGAGGCGAGTAATCGCCAGGCTCTCTGGATTTCTCCAGAGAGCCAAGCCTCCTTCTCCCTCCCTTCTTCTTTTCTTCACTTCACACAATATCCTTCACCCTCACATCTCACCATTTTCCTTAACACCAAAACCCATAACATAATAACACTCTAACTTCCCACTACTCCTTCACCCAATTCTTCACACACCTCCCTAAATTACACACCAAGCGTGACATTTACTCGAATACCCAAAACCGGCCTAATACCCCTTAAACGTAATCAAATTTCATAAAAACAAACCGCGTGGTTCCGTTTAAACATTTTAATAATCCTACCTATTTTAAAAACATCAAAATCATTCCAAAACACTATACAATCACCAAACACCCTAAAAACGTATCAAATCATACCAAACTTCATACATATCACCATAATTCCCAAAACATCAAAACACTATAAACTTACTATATTAACTATCCAGTCGCAAAACGTACCAAAACATCTAAAATTCCACAGTAAGCCTATCCATTTACCATTTACCCAACATCACCCAAAAACTCTCAAAAAATCATCTAACCATGAGTCTTCATGCCAAGCCAAAACACAAGCCGCCGCCTCGAGCACCGCCCATCGACCGCTACACTTGATCGTCATAAGGTGGTTCCTCACCTTCGTTCTCGTCACCTACATCATACAATAACTACATTAAGCCTAATGCTTAGTAAGGAGCGTACTAAACATAACATAACATATATGCATGACATTTGTAAAATCATTTCGTAAAAGCCTTTTTCTTGTCCCGTAAAAACATTCATTTACTCCCGTGAAAACATTCATGTACTCCCGTGAAAACATTCATGTACTCCCGTGAAAACTTTCATATACTCCCGTGAAAACATTCATGTACTCCCGTGAAAACATTCATGTACTCCCGTGAAAACATTCATATACTCCCGTGAAAACATTCATCATTCTCTTTTCGTAAATTCATGTTCATAAACCGTTCATATGCATTTTGCTAAAACATGATGCATGAGGAGACATACATGTAAGGAAAACCTATCATATGAGCACTAACATACGCATAGGGAAAAACTTATCGAATGAACGCTACCTAAATCGCTAAGGCACTACTTAACTACCCGTCGTTCCTTAGCTACCCGTATAATCACTTTCTTCCTAACAATCAACATCATCAACATTGTATAACGTAGGGCCTTAGTGGCCGGAGAGCCTAACGCTCACTTACCTGGAATCCTAGCAATGCCGAGCACCGTCCGTTGAGCTTGAGTCACCTAGGGCATTTAACAATAAACCATTAATATCGACTTTCAAACATCGAATTAAAACAATCGACGTCTTGAGCTAGGACAAACTCTTCTAAACACTCTACTTCATTTCACCTAGGCATTTCATCAAACACTTGGTGTTCACAAGCTTCAAAACCCCATTAATGTCCTTCAACCACCTTTTTAACAACCTAGATCTCACATTAACATCATCAAACATCATTACTCTACTCCAATAACTTCAAAAACCATAGATACATCATCAATGAGTAACAATCAAACAACCCTAACTATTTCTAACAAAATCCCTAATTTTTCTTTACAAACCCTAACTCGAAAATCACTCCTAAGCGACAAATAACTTGTCAAAAGCGTAAAGCTTACCTAAGAGATCGATTTGGGGAAGAAACTTGAGGAAGAAACGCTGGAAATCGAAGGAGAGAGCAAGCCGTGGAGATGGCGATGGAGAAAAAGAAGAAATCGCCTAAGGAGAGGAGAGTTTCGTGCTGGAGAGGAAAAGTGAGGAAAGAGAGAGAGAGGCTTAAGTTTTATTAAAGTTTTGACTTCCAAAATTACTTAATTGCCCTTACTATAAATCCTCAACTTAAATCGTTATTTCGTCTATCGATTTAACCTCTCCAAAATTTCCTTGTTTCACCAAATATTTCTATTTACTCTTAAGGCTCTAACGAAACTTCCCGTTCGTCATTTAGACTTAATTTAATATTTCTACGAAATAGAAACTCTAAACGCCTAAAATATCAAAATTCTTAGCTTATGGCTCGAAATCCCGTAAAACGAAATTTCCGAGTGTTACAAAACCCACCTAAACTAATCCATCCAAAAACTAAAACATGAAATTTGGAAAGAAAACTACCATTTGAAACAAAAAAAATGAGACCCCATGGTTAGGGTTTTCCAAACCCTAATCAAACTCTTCCAAAACCTCATAAAACACTCTAAACTATCACTAAATTGTATCAAACTAAAAACCCATAAAATTACTAACCTCAAACCTTGTTAAAATTGAAGAGGAGAAGAGGAAGAACTCAGCAAAATGGGGAAGGAAGAATTGTGGAAGAGAGGATGAAGGAGAAGATCAACTTTTAACACTTTAACCTTCCACTTTTATAAAACCATCATTTTTTCCCTTTTTAATTCTACCACCAAATCCTCTTAAATTCAAAAGTAACCCCTCCTTTAATTCACTCCTCTCCACGTTGAAAACTTCATCCTACTTTATTTTATTTTATTTTTTTCTATTTATTTACTAGCGTTTTATTGGTTCATGAAAATTTGACTTTTCAACCACTTTTTGGTTTTGAATTGTCAACTTCTTTTCTTCTCCTTGCATTACCTCCAAACCCTTCATCACTTAACATTAAACTACTCTAACCGTCTAATCCAAGGCCTACGTGCGATATAGGAAATTCCTAGGTGTTACACGTTATTTGTTATACGAACCTGAAGTCCAAATCTCAAAACACTATTATTCACATACCAACCATCCATCAAAACATCCACAATCCATAATCATCCAAAATAAAAATATCTACAATACAAAATATCAATGTCCCCACCAGACTACCCAAGAAACGTGGCTGAGACGCCCCGACATATGCCCGCACCGGTATGCTCCATGCTTCATTGACCGCTACCTAATCCTGGGTTCCCTCATCTAGCTCACTTGAATAAAGGTCGTCACCTACACCATAGAACACGAACAGTAAGCCTAACGCTTAGTAAGTAGGGAATAACGAATGCACATAACACACAATGCAAACCAATCCTAACACATGCACTTTCTAACTCTCAGTTGTACTCGTTACATGTTCGTTGCATTAATCTTATCATAAGCTGTGTGGATAAAGTAGGCACACATCTCATAACTGTCTAAGACGGCCACACCTTGATCCAACCAAATAAAACCGGTTAGCACACATCCCATAACTGTCTAGGACGGCCAAGCACGATTTGCCTTACCCACATCGATTGTAGAACCCTATGATTGTCTAGGAGTTCATACTCACGATGTCTTAAATCTTTTAGCCAAACCGCTCTCTTATAAAAATCCCCTTGGGGTGCTACACTCCAGCACTTATTCCCGACAAGGCCAATTTACTCGAGACCAGTTCTTACAATTCTTATTATCTTGTTACAAGTCACACTCGCACAATTCACACTCGCAATTCACAATGCACAAAACTAAAACGTGATGCATGCCAGAAGAATACGCAACACAACACAACGCGAAACAAGAAACCGACCGTTTACCCTACCGTTCCATGGTGTACGCCTAAGGCAACAAAAAGAATTCCTCTACTTACCTGACTGCTCGGCACTTGCTTACTCACTTCGTCCCGTAAAATTATTCGCTCGACAACTTAACAAATATAAGGAAATAGCTTAGAAAGCCACTAATAAATTCTAAAGGATTTTCTAACCCAAAACTAAATAACACTTAAGACAATTTACCCTCTAAGCTCTAAAACCTAATTTTACCCACAATTTTCAGCGTCCAACTTCAAATGGCCATAACTTACTCATTTTTCAATTGATTTCGACATGCCTCCCCAATCCGTAAACCTCTACACGTCTACTATCCATTGAACACTCAAATTAACCAACCAATTAACTTGGCCGAATAGAAATGCCAAAAACAGAATCGAGTATCTATTGTTCAAAAACTAGTTTTTCCAAAACTCATCCTAAAACTAAAATCTCTCCCCACAAATAACTTAACTAACACAATTTAAGGATTAAACCATCAAAATAGGAAGATAATAAGCCAAAGGACCGACAATTTCGGAGATCTCAAACTAGGGTTTCCAAACCCTAACAAAAACCCACAAAATCACCCTAAAAACACTAAAATCCAACACCTAGTTGTATAAAACTCAAAACCCAATCAAAAGCTCACCTTAAACTCTTGAAAAGCTTGCTGAAAATGGTGGAGAGAAGGCTCTAGGGTTGCTGAGATTTTCGTGGGAGAAAGTGGGGAAGAAGAAGGAAAAATTGCTTTCTTCACCTTGATTTTCACCTTTTAATTAAAACCAACTTTTTTCTACTTTTAATTTTTACCATAAACTTTGTAAATTTTGTAAAAAAATCCACCCTTTCTCTTCATGGATTCCAACGTGACATAACTCTCTCTCACCACATTTTCTCACCACCTTTTAACTTTATATTTATCTCTTATTGGTTCATAATTTCCTTTGCATATTCAACATCTCACTTTTTGACTTTCCAAACCCCTTTTTGAGTTTTGACTTGTCAAAACTCTTTTCTTCTCCTGTCCTTCAATGTTAAATCATCCCAACATGCCCTAGCTAACGTAAATAAAATTTCCTGGGTGTTACAATCCACCCTCCTTACAAAAATTTTATCCTCAAAATTTACGTACCTGAGGAGTTCAGGATAGCACTCCATCATATCCTGCTGTCGTTCCCACGTTACCTCCTCAACGTTGTGGTTACGCCTCAGCACCTTCACTAGTGGAATGTCCTTATTGCGCAACTTCCTCACTGCATAGTCTAAAATATCCAGTGGTTTCTCCTCGTAGGACAATGTAGGCTGCACCTCAATGTCCTGCTGCACCACTACGTGTGATGGGTCCCTTAAACACTTCCGCAGCATAGAAATATGAAACACATTATGCACTCCTTCCATCGAAGCTGTAACAACCCTAGAAGGGATCATCACATAATCCGTATCTTTCTTAATCATTTAATCCTTATTACTCACACATGATTCATTATTAGTAGTGTATTTCTTTTTTTTTTTTGAAACATAATTTAACTCAAGATGTCATATGCGATTCGCTAAGCCTCAATCGGCAAAGGAAAACATTACATATCTGCCGGCGGGCAGTACAATGTGTATCGGCTAGTGAAGGGAAAACTTTAAGCTTTAGACTGCACCTACCGATAGAAGAATGAACCACATCTATCGGTCACTAGACGACAAAACCGTGTTTATACCATCCGGTGGAGAAACTCTCTACATCATCCGATGAAATAAGGGTACATCATCCGATGGACATGTGCTCCTCACGTGCATAATTAAAACATGACCGGTCACTAAACGACAAGGAAACCCTCACATCATCCGGTAACTAGACGGCAAACTATACTTACATCTTCCGATAGCTTAAACGCTCTTCATCTGCCGATCGCTAGACGACAAAATAGCACTCCCATCATCCGATGGCTTAAACATTCTACATCTGCCGATCGCTAGACGACAAAATAGCACTTCCATCATCCGATGGCTTAAACATTCTACATCTGCCGATCGCTAGACGACAAAATAGCACTTCCATCATCCGATGGCTTAAACATTCTACATCTGCCGATCGCTAGACGACAAAATAGCACTTCCATCATCCGATGGCTTAAACATTCTACATCTGCCGATCGCTAGACGACAAAATAGCACTTCCATCATCCGATGGCTTAAACATTCTACATCTGCCGATCGCTAGACGACAAAATAGCACTTCCATCATCCGATGGCTTAAACATTCTACATCTGCCGATCGCTAGACGACAAAATAGCACTTCCATCATCCGATGGCTTAAACATTCTACATCTGCCGATCGCTAGACGACAAAATAGCACTTCCATCATCCGATGGCTTAAACATTCTACATCTGCCGATCGCTAGACGACAAAATAGCACTTCCATCATCCGATGGCTTAAACATTCTACATCTGCCGATCGCTAGACGACAAAATAGCACTTCCATCATCCAATGGCTTAAGCACTCTACATCTGCCGATCGCTAGACGACAAAATAGCACTTCCATCATCCGATGGCTTAAACATTCTACATCTGCCGATCGCTAGACGACAAAATAGCACTTCCATCATCCAATGGCTTAAGCACTCTACATCTGCCGATCGCTAGACGACAAAATAGCACTTCCATCATCCGATGGTTTAAGCACTCTACATCTGCCGATCGCTAGACGACAAAATAGCACTTCCATCATCCGATGGCTTAAACATTCTACATCTGCCGATCGCTAGACGACAAAATAGCACTTCCATCATCCGATGGCTTAAACATTCTACATCTTCCGATAGCTTAAACGCTCTTCATCTGCCGATCGCTAGACGACAAAATAGCACTTCCATCATCCGATGGCTTAAACATTCTACATCTGCCGATCGCTAGACGACAAAATAGCACTTCCATCATCCGATGGCTTAAACATTCTACATCTGCCGGCAGCAAACACCATAATCATCAAACGACCTCATCCGATAGAACATACCATAACTCACCCGAACCTTAACTCAGTAACTATAAACCTCAATGAGTAAGGATCATAAACTCATTCAACATACGCATAGCGGAAGACTTAAGCAAAACAAACCATTCGATAATCCTTAAAATCGTATTCAGACTCTAAAGACAAACCCTTCAAATCCAAATCCCATTGTTATAAGAAATCCTGTTCTACTTAGTCATTTGTTTATCATAAACTTTTCTGACTTACTATGAGCATAACCAGGGAACTTAATCGCCTATCCAGCCTTCACTGTCACACTGAGCATTCTCCGGCAACCAGCTTTAAACATCATCTCTGGACTGGAAATCCTCACCTGCTAACTCTTCACCTACATCATAAGGTTTAACTATAAGCCTAATGCTTAGTAAGGAATGCAACACTAACATGGATGCATGAATGCATAATTTTGGAAAAATCACATGCTCAAAAGTCTTTTCTTGTTCATATCTTTGCTCGTAATCATCATTCATAGTCATGGATCATATTCATCGTTCATAGTCATGGCTCATATTCATCGTTCATAGTCATAGATCATATTCATCGTGCATAGTCATTGATCATATTCACCATTCATAGTCTTTGATCATATTCTTCATTTAGGTTATGTTGGTTAAGAGAGGATTTGTGCCGGTAAAGGGGGTTCGACAGTGAGTTTGATCTTGTTCCCTACTGCGGGTCGTATTCATATGTCCCTCTTTGGACTGTGACATATGCCGAACCACCCCCAAGCCTCACTTAGTCCACGTTGCATAAATCTTATATATATATATATATATATATATATATATATATATATATATACATATATACATACATATCTTGTTCATGGAAAACATGCATTAAAACATTTTCTTTGCTTGAGAAACATTCATGATGCATGAACATGAGAACTTTTAACCCATCAGACTATGACAAGGATCATACCAGAGCAGACAACTTCACATTCACTAGCAGGTCATCAAATAATATAACTCACAACATTCATCAATCCTTCAAGTGCAGACAAGCTCATTATCATAGGGTAAACATTAGACATCTAAAACAACCTAGTACTCCCATGATGTAGGGCTCTATCAGCCGAAAATTTTAATACATTCACTTACCTGTCTTTTTAGCACTTGAGCTCCTTTCTCTTCAAACTTCTTCACCTAAAACATTTACATTGCAGTAGTTAAAACAAAATCCTAATAGTTCTAATCTGTAACGCCCCGAGTTATTTGAACCCGGTTTGTCACACAAACTCTGTACATGACTAAAATTTCTACCATATTATTTTTTTTTAAAATAAACTTGCAGCGGAAATCATTTGAACAAACTGAAAGCTAAACAAAATCATAAAAAGTGTTTGGATGATCGGGCGAAATGTTAGAAATATTCGTCCAAGAGAAAATAAGAGTTAAATCACGAATTTCTTTAAAAGTGGCGAAGGTCAAACGCATCTGCCGCTGAACCGAGTCAACGGAAGAGGCTGAAAATAGAAAATAGAAGACATCATCCGGTCACTAAACGACAAAAGACTCCCTACATCATCCGGTGAATTTACACACGACATCTACCGGTGACTAAACGACAAAAGACTCCCTACATCATCCGGTGAATTTACACACGACATCCACCGGTGACTAACGACAAAAACTCCCCACATCATCCGGTGAATTTACACACGACATCCACCGGTGACTAACGACAAAAACTCCCTACATCATCCGGTGAATTTACACACAACATCCACCGGTAGTCTTAAACCCACACCTTTGTTAGTATTTTATCTTCACGATTAGTTTAGGTCACGCAGCGGAAAACGATTAATTCAATAAAAAATCGCAGACCCAAACGAAACGTACGATCGTGCATTTTGATTAAACCACAACGATTATGCTAACCTGGTTTGATTTCGAATTTCTCTTTAAGATGCCGATTCGATCACAGAGACGCTGAAATAATCGAACGCCCTCTATTCGTATCCACACGTGAGCGGGAATCCAACGCCTTGGATTCTTGTCTGCTAGGACCCGCAAATTCTAGAGAATAATCTAGAATTTGCCTCTATCAACCGACGATCAAAAAACGTGTAGAATGATAATCGTCTCACCTTTCTTAGGGTTGCGAAATTAAAACCCTTTTAATTCCCTTCATATGGGCTTCATAAGCCCATAACGATTTTAATCCAAAACCCGCTCAGTTGTGCGACCCAATAGGCTCATTTAATATGACAGTGGGCCTAAAACATTTTTAGGGTCCACAAGTTATAATTGGTCTCTAGCAAGACATTATAACTACCCATATTAAAATAAGATGTGATCTACAAAAATCATCCATATGATTATCCTAAAGCACTAGCATCAACAATCTCCCACTTGCTTTATGCATAATCAATCAAGTATCTAATACCCATGCCTAATCATAATTATTGTTAAAAATCCCTTTGTCAGACGATATCTGTGATTGAACATAAGGCATGGATAAAGCCACCTTATCAGATTCAATCATTTTTCTCGTTCAATAAATAAACTGACGTAATAAATGACATTAATACACTTATTAATTCATTTATAGCACGGCCATGCATTTCTCAGTCATATTTACACGAGGGGCCCAGAGATATCTCTCTTATAATAAGAGGGACAAATTCCATCTTAGTTATTCACAATCCACCACATAATTCAAAACATGTCCGAGCATAACCTTTATAATCATCCGGTTAAAGATGACGTTTGATTATGTCAAAACAAATTAATCCATATGCAGGATTCTATGATAACCTCAGGTCTAAGGATTGCAACAATCAATCATTTTGAAATTACTTATGACTCATATCCATGTAGTAATTTCTCGTGGGTCAGTCCAGTCTCTTATACTCTTATAAGAACTTATAATTATGATTTATGTCTCCACATAAATAATCATCTCATGATTATCAATCATAATTTATACTAGTCTTAATTTATTATTGTTCCCACAATAATAATTGACTAGGGACCTTTTAGAATATATCAAATATATATTCTTGGATCTTATTAAACAATAAACATGCAATTGAATAATAATAATGAAATGTTTTTCATTAAACAATGAAAAAAAAAAAAATAACATATAATATCATCCATTATGATTATTCTAAAATACTAGCACCAATAATAATCTCCCACTAGCATTATGCATAATCTATCAAGTATCTAATACCCATGGCTTTAACATGACCATCATGCTTTGACTTAGGGAGGGGTTTAGTCAAAGGATCAGCCATATTATCATCTGTAGACACTCTGCATATATTCACATCTCCTCTTTCAATAATCTCTCGAATGAGGTGAAATCGCCTGAGTATGTGTTTGGATCGTTGATGTGATCTGGGTTCCTTTGATTGTGCAATGGCCCCATTGTTGTCACAATACAAAGCAATGGGATTCACAATGCTAGGAACAACACCAAGTTCATTGATGAACTTTCTCAACCAAACAGCCTCCTTAGCCGCGTTAGAAGCAGCTATATACTCTGCCTCTGTTGTAGAATCAGCAACAGTTTCCTGTTTGGAACTTTTCCAGCTTATGGCACCTCCATTTAAACAAAAGACATAACCTGACTGCGATCGAAAATCATCTTTGTCGGACTGGAAACTAGCATCTGTATAACCACTTATAACTAGATCGTCATCAAGTCCTCCATATACCAAGAATGCATCCTTAGTCCTTCTCAAGTACTTAAGAATATTCTTGACTGCTATCCAGTGTTCCTCACCTGGATCCGACTGGTATTTACTCGTTAAACTCAATGCACATGATACATCAGGTCGAGTGCACAACATGGCATACATAATGGACCCCATCGCAGAAGCATATGGAATCCTTTGCATCCGGTCTCGCTCATCTTGTGTTTTGGGACACTGAGTCTTGCAGAGACTTATGCCATGTGCCATTGGCAAGAATCCTCTCTTGGAGTCTTGCATACTAAACCTCTTTAGTACCTTATCAATGTAAGCACTCTGACTTAGGCCTATGAGCTTCTTAGATCTATCTCTATAGATCTTGATGCCTAGAATATAAGCAGCCTCGCCTAAATCTTTCATTGAGAAACATTTCCCTAACCAAGACTTGACACTCTGCAAGGTAGGTATGTCATTCCCAATGAGTAATATATCATCAACATAGAGAACAAGGAAAACAACTGCACTCCCACTGGCCTTCTTGTAGACACATGGCTCATCTTCATTTTAATGAAACCAAACTCTTTGACTGTTTCATCAAAACGAAGATTCCAACTCCGTGAAGCCTGCTTCAATCCATAAATGGATCTCTGAAGCTTGCACACTTTATCAGTATTCTTAGGATCGACAAAACCCTCGGGTTGTGTCATGTACACATCCTCGAGCAAGTTTCCGTTAAGAAACGCTGTTTTGACATCCATTTGCCAAATCTCATAATCATAGTATGCAGCAATGGCAATAAGAATTCTGATTGACTTGAGCATCGCCACTGGTGAAAAGGTCTCATCATAGTCCACACCATGAATTTGACGAAAACCTTTTGCAACCAATCGTGCTTTATAAGTGTGTACGTTGCCATCCATGTTGATTTTCTTTTTGAAAACCCATTTGCATCCGATGATTTTTAAACCTTCAGAAGCTTCAATCAAGGACCATACTTGATTGTCACTCATGGATTGCATCTCAGACTTCATGGCATCAAGCCATTTTTCAGAATCTGGACTTGTCACAGCCTCTTGATAAGATGTAGGCTCATTCTCATCAATGAGCATGACATCATCATCACTAGTTACGAGAAATCCATATCTCTCAGGCTCATGACGTATCCTTCCAGACTTCCGAAATTCTTGTGTCTCTGGCATAGTTTTGACAATTTCTTGTGAGATTGGTTGATGTTCTTCAACATTCTCACTCGGTTCAATGTCTATTTGTGGTTCTCGAATTTCTTCGAGCTGAACTTTGCTCCCACTAGCATTCTTGGAAAGGAACTCTCTTTCCAAGAAGGTGCCATTCCGAGCCACAAACACTTTGTTCTCGGAAGCGAGATAAAAGTAATATCCTTTAGTTTCCTTAGGATACCCCACAAATAAACATTTGTTAGACTTGTGTGCTAGTTTATCTGAAATCTGACATTTCACGTAAACTTCACAACCCCAAATCTTCATAAAAGACAAACTTGGACACCTCCCAGTCCATATCTCATATGGTGTCTTTTGAACCGCTTTTGTCGGAGTTCTGTTCAATATGAACGTTGCAGTTTCTAAAGCAAAACCCCAGAAAGATATTGGAAGATCTACCTGACTCATCATAGATCGAACCATATCTAATAAAGTTCGATTCCTCCTTTCAGACACCCCATTCCATTGCGGCGTTCGTGGTGGAGTCAATTGCGAAACAATTCCGCAATCTCTAAGATAGTCAATAAATTCTTGACTTAAATATTCACCACCTCGATCCGATCGAAGTTTCTTGATATTCTTGCCAAGCTGATTTTGTACTTCGTTCTTGAAAGATTTGAACATTTCAAAAGTTTCAGATTTATGCTTCATCAAATAAACATAACCATATCTACTGAAATCATCAGTAAATGTAACGAAGTACTGATAACCTCCTCTAGCAGGTGAGCTCATTGGTCCACAAACATCAGTATGTATGAGATTTAATAGCTCAGTTGTCCTTTCACTTTTTCCAGTGAACGGACTCTTTGTCATTTTGCCTAGCAAACAAGATTCGCAAGATTCAAATGATTCAAAATCAAAAGAATCTAGAAGTCCATCCTTATGGAGTCTAGAAATGCGTTTCTCATTTATATGCCCTAAACGACAATGCCAGAAGTAAGTCGGGTTCAAATCATTGGACTTAAACCTTTTAGTGTCAATGTTATATATAGACCTGCTATTGGATGATTCATTGTCCAGAACATAAAGACCATTAAATAGATAACCATTACCATAAAAAATGTCTTGTTTAAATATAGAAAAACTATTATTCTGAATAACAAATCGAAAACCATCCAAATCCAAACATGAAATAGAAATAATGTTTCTGCTCATAGCAGGCACATAATAACAATTATTTAATTCTAAAACAAGTCCAGAAGGTAAAATCAAATCATAAGTCCCGACGGCTAATGCAGCAACTCTTGCTCCATTCCCAACGCGAAGATCGACTTCACCTTTAGTCAATGTCTTGCTTCTACGCAGTCCCTGCACATTTGCACAAATGTGAGAACCACATCCAGTATCTAATACCCAAGATGTTGAAGTAGATAAATTGACTTCTATAACAAAGATACCTGAAGCAGTAGTCTCACTACCCTTCTTTTTCTTTAGATCCTCCAGATAAAGTTTGCAATTCCTTTTCCAATGACCATTCTGATGGCAGAAAAAACATTGCTGTCCCTCTTTATCTACCTTTCCTTTAGGATTGGACTTAGGCGTGGAGTTGGCATCAACCTTTGGTGCCTTGGCCTTGCCTTTGCCCTTTCCTTTGGGATTCTCCCTTTTCTTGGGATTCTTCCTTTGAACTAACATAACATCTGGGCTAGACTTGATGTTTTGCTCAGCAGTTTTAAGCATCCCATGCAGCTCAGTCAAAGTTCTCTCCATTCCATGCATATTATAGTTCAAAACAAACTGATCAAAAGTATCAGGCAAGGATTGGAGAACCAAGTCTATAGCCAACTCACGGCTAATCTCTAGGCCCAGCTTCTGAAGTTGTTCAAGATAATTTTTCATTTTGAGAACGTGAGGGCTCACTGGACTACCCTTAGTCAGTTTGCAGTTCACGAATGCCTTGATGGTATTAAACCTCTCTTGCCTTGCTTGTTCTTGAAACATTGCTTTTAGATGACCCATCATCATAAAGGCTTCCATTTCTTCGAATTGTTTCTGAAGCTCCGAAGTCATGGATGCAAGCATAAGACAAGTAACATCAACAGAATCATTAAGATGCTTCTGATAGGCATCTTTTTGACTTTTTGATGCATTATTAGGAGGCTCCTCAGCAGGGATTTCCTCTTCAAGGACATACAACTTCCTCTCTTGCCTAAGAACAATTCTTAGGTTTCGAGACCAGTCAAGGAAGTTTGCTCCAGTAAGTTTATCCTTCTCAAGGATAGATCGCATAGACAGATTAGAAGTATTGCTAGAAGTTGCCATAATCTACAAAACAGACATGAAATAAAATATGCAATACAGATATTAATAATTTAACATAGAATGATAAATGAAAGAAAAAATACTCCTACTAAGTATCATACCCTCAAAACAATTATTCATAATAACTGAAATTTAAACTTAGCAGGCTAAGATCCATATTTCACATAATTTCAAGTCAGCTTTGGCATGACACTTAAAATTAGGTTATTTAGGTAGATAACAACTTATCAATTACATCTCATGTAACTCTTAGATAATTTATGAGATCATGATATCAAATATCAAGGCATGTTTAACAAATCTCATCTAATACCATTAGGCCCAAAACTATTTTGACAGCCTAATTAAGTCTAACCATATTCAAACATATGAGTAGCACCATTACTCCATCCTGCCTAACTAAGATAACTAAATGCACTCCTACTTTGGTAGAACGTACATTAAGTGATCAAAGCCTTGACAAGTGTTGATACATGGGTGGTATTAGACTTAAATTTTAAGTGAGGGTCACATTAAATAATATGTTTTATCAAGTATAAAAATACATGGGTTAATTATCAAATAAACACACATGATAAGAATAGCATGATAAAACATAATAATGACATAGTTTCATCTCATGAAAATAATGTCTAAAATTCGCGATTTTTAGTCATAAAACAATTTTGTATGCGCTACGATACGGTGGTCCCGCTGAATCCAATTTGATCTCATCAAATCCGACCAAAATTTTGCACTAAATTTGATCCAATCATACCGCATAACCATATATTAGATTTGATCAAATCAAACCGTATAACCGTATATTAGATTTGATCAAATCAAACCGTATAACCGCATATTAGATTTGATCAAATCAAACCGTATTATGTAACCGCAAATCAGATCGGATATCAAAATTGGATTGCATGATTCAGAATATCTCATATTAAATCAAAATTGAATTATAGAACAGATTCGAATTAATCATCTCATGATAAACCCTAACCAGAACCAAGTCCGAACCTTAATCGGAATCAAGCAAACGAATTCAAATTCCGAATTAAGCAAACAAATTCGAAAAGAAAAATACAGATTCGGAGTTCAACATCTCATGTCAAACCCTAATCGGATTTAAGCAAACGAATCCGAGAATAATAAAAGTCTCGGGTTCAACATCTTATGTCAAACCCTAATCGGAATTAAGCAAACAAATCCGATTCGAACAAATCACAGATTCAAAATCCAAATATTTTCGAAAAAGAACACAGATTCAATTTAATCGAAATGCAACAAAAAAAACTTGTCTCTGATACCACTGTTGGTATTTTATCTTCACGATTAGTTTAGGTCACGCAGCGGAAAACGATTAATTCAATAAAAAATCGCAGACCCAAACGAAACGTACGATCGTGCATTTTGATTAAACCACAACGATTATGCTAACCTGGTTTGATTTCGAATTTCTCTTTAAGATGCCGATTCGATCACAGAGACGCTGAAATAATCGAACGCCCTCTATTCGTATCCACACGTGAGCGGGAATCCAACGCCTTGGATTCTTGTC
Source organism: Begonia masoniana (assembly GCA_022432975.1). NCBI lineage: Eukaryota > Viridiplantae > Streptophyta > Magnoliopsida > Cucurbitales > Begoniaceae > Begonia > Begonia masoniana. The sequence continues at coordinate 30,930,767 of CM039508.1, read as the reverse complement.
TGCTAGGACCCGCAAATTCTAGAGAATAATCTAGAATTTGCCTCTATCAACCGACGATCAAAAAACGTGTAGAATGATAATCGTCTCACCTTTCTTAGGGTTGCGAAATTAAAACCCTTTTAATTCCCTTCATATGGGCTTCATAAGCCCATAACGATTTTAATCCAAAACCCGCTCAGTTGTGCGACCCAATAGGCTCATTTAATATGACAGTGGGCCTAAAACATTTTTAGGGTCCACAAGTTATAATTGGTCTCTAGCAAGACATTATAACTACCCATATTAAAATAAGATGTGATCTACAAAAATCATCCATATGATTATCCTAAAGCACTAGCATCAACAATCTCCCACTTGCTTTATGCATAATCAATCAAGTATCTAATACCCATGCCTAATCATAATTATTGTTAAAAATCCCTTTGTCAGACGATATCTGTGATTGAACATAAGGCATGGATAAAGCCACCTTATCAGATTCAATCATTTTTCTCGTCAATAAATAAACTGACGTAATAAATGACATTAATACACTTATTAATTCATTTATAGCACGGCCATGCATTTCTCAGTCATATTTACACGAGGGGCCCAGAGATATCTCTCTTATAATAAGAGGGACAAATTCCATCTTAGTTATTCACAATCCACCACATAATTCAAAACATGTCCGAGCATAACCTTTATAATCATCCGGTTAAAGATGACGTTTGATTATGTCAAAACAAATTAATCCATATGCAGGATTCTATGATAACCTCAGGTCTAAGGATTGCAACAATCAATCATTTTGAAATTACTTATGACTCATATCCATGTAGTAATTTCTCGTGGGTCAGTCCAGTCTCTTATACTCTTATAAGAACTTATAATTATGATTTATGTCTCCACATAAATAATCATCTCATGATTATCAATCATAATTTATACTAGTCTTAATTTATTATTGTTCCCACAATAATAATTGACTAGGGACCTTTTAGAATATATCAAATATATATTCTTGGATCTTATTAAACAATAAACATGCAATTGAATAATAATAATGAAATGTTTTTCATTAAACAATGAAAAAAAAAAAATAACATATAATATCATCCATTATGATTATTCTAAAATACTAGCACCAATAATAATCTCCCACTAGCATTATGCATAATCTATCAAGTATCTAATACCCATGGCTTTAACATGACCATCATGCTTTGACTTAGGGAGGGGTTTAGTCAAAGGATCAGCCATATTATCATCTGTAGACACTCTGCATATATTCACATCTCCTCTTTCAATAATCTCTCGAATGAGGTGAAATCGCCTGAGTATGTGTTTGGATCGTTGATGTGATCTGGGTTCCTTTGATTGTGCAATGGCCCCATTGTTGTCACAATACAAAGCAATGGGATTCACAATGCTAGGAACAACACCAAGTTCATTGATGAACTTTCTCAACCAAACAGCCTCCTTAGCCGCGTTAGAAGCAGCTATATACTCTGCCTCTGTTGTAGAATCAGCAACAGTTTCCTGTTTGGAACTTTTCCAGCTTATGGCACCTCCATTTAAACAAAAGACATAACCTGACTGCGATCGAAAATCATCTTTGTCGGACTGGAAACTAGCATCTGTATAACCACTTATAACTAGATCGTCATCAAGTCCTCCATATACCAAGAATGCATCCTTAGTCCTTCTCAAGTACTTAAGAATATTCTTGACTGCTATCCAGTGTTCCTCACCTGGATCCGACTGGTATTTACTCGTTAAACTCAATGCACATGATACATCAGGTCGAGTGCACAACATGGCATACATAATGGACCCCATCGCAGAAGCATATGGAATCCTTTGCATCCGGTCTCGCTCATCTTGTGTTTTGGGACACTGAGTCTTGCAGAGACTTATGCCATGTGCCATTGGCAAGAATCCTCTCTTGGAGTCTTGCATACTAAACCTCTTTAGTACCTTATCAATGTAAGCACTCTGACTTAGGCCTATGAGCTTCTTAGATCTATCTCTATAGATCTTGATGCCTAGAATATAAGCAGCCTCGCCTAAATCTTTCATTGAGAAACATTTCCCTAACCAAGACTTGACACTCTGCAAGGTAGGTATGTCATTCCCAATGAGTAATATATCATCAACATAGAGAACAAGGAAAACAACTGCACTCCCACTGGCCTTCTTGTAGACACATGGCTCATCTTCATTTTTAATGAAACCAAACTCTTTGACTGTTTCATCAAACGAAGATTCCAACTCCGTGAAGCCTGCTTCAATCCATAAATGGATCTCTGAAGCTTGCACACTTTATCAGTATTCTTAGGATCGACAAAACCCTCGGGTTGTGTCATGTACACATCCTCGAGCAAGTTTCCGTTAAGAAACGCTGTTTTGACATCCATTTGCCAAATCTCATAATCATAGTATGCAGCAATGGCAATAAGAATTCTGATTGACTTGAGCATCGCCACTGGTGAAAAGGTCTCATCATAGTCCACACCATGAATTTGACGAAAACCTTTTGCAACCAATCGTGCTTTATAAGTGTGTACGTTGCCATCCATGTTGATTTTCTTTTTGAAAACCCATTTGCATCCGATGATTTTTAAACCTTCAGAAGCTTCAATCAAGGACCATACTTGATTGTCACTCATGGATTGCATCTCAGACTTCATGGCATCAAGCCATTTTTCAGAATCTGGACTTGTCACAGCCTCTTGATAAGATGTAGGCTCATTCTCATCAATGAGCATGACATCATCATCACTAGTTACGAGAAATCCATATCTCTCAGGCTCATGACGTATCCTTCCAGACTTCCGAAATTCTTGTGTCTCTGGCATAGTTTTGACAATTTCTTGTGAGATTGGTTGATGTTCTTCAACATTCTCACTCGGTTCAATGTCTATTTGTGGTTCTCGAATTTCTTCGAGCTGAACTTTGCTCCCACTAGCATTCTTGGAAAGGAACTCTCTTTCCAAGAAGGTGCCATTCCGAGCCACAAACACTTTGTTCTCGGAAGCGAGATAAAAGTAATATCCTTTAGTTTCCTTAGGATACCCCACAAATAAACATTTGTTAGACTTGTGTGCTAGTTTATCTGAAATCTGACATTTCACGTAAACTTCACAACCCCAAATCTTCATAAAAGACAAACTTGGACACCTCCCAGTCCATATCTCATATGGTGTCTTTTGAACCGCTTTTGTCGGAGTTCTGTTCAATATGAACGTTGCAGTTTCTAAAGCAAAACCCCAGAAAGATATTGGAAGATCTACCTGACTCATCATAGATCGAACCATATCTAATAAAGTTCGATTCCTCCTTTCAGACACCCCATTCCATTGCGGCGTTCGTGGTGGAGTCAATTGCGAAACAATTCCGCAATCTCTAAGATAGTCAATAAATTCTTGACTTAAATATTCACCACCTCGATCCGATCGAAGTTTCTTGATATTCTTGCCAAGCTGATTTTGTACTTCGTTCTTGAAAGATTTGAACATTTCAAAAGTTTCAGATTTATGCTTCATCAAATAAACATAACCATATCTACTGAAATCATCAGTAAATGTAACGAAGTACTGATAACCTCCTCTAGCAGGTGAGCTCATTGGTCCACAAACATCAGTATGTATGAGATTTAATAGCTCAGTTGTCCTTTCACTTTTTCCAGTGAACGGACTCTTTGTCATTTTGCCTAGCAAACAAGATTCGCAAGATTCAAATGATTCAAAATCAAAAGAATCTAGAAGTCCATCCTTATGGAGTCTAGAAATGCGTTTCTCATTTATATGCCCTAAACGACAATGCCAGAAGTAAGTCGGGTTCAAATCATTGGACTTAACCTTTTAGTGTCAATGTTATATATAGACCTGCTATTGGATGATTCATTGTCCAGAACATAAAGACCATTAAATAGATAACCATTACCATAAAAAATGTCTTGTTTAAATATAGAAAAACTATTATTCTGAATAACAAATCGAAAACCATCCAAATCCAAACATGAAATAGAAATAATGTTTCTGCTCATAGCAGGCACATAATAACAATTATTTAATTCTAAAACAAGTCCAGAAGGTAAAATCAAATCATAAGTCCCGACGGCTAATGCAGCAACTCTTGCTCCATTCCCAACGCGAAGATCGACTTCACCTTTAGTCAATGTCTTGCTTCTACGCAGTCCCTGCACATTTGCACAAATGTGAGAACCACATCCAGTATCTAATACCCAAGATGTTGAAGTAGATAAATTGACTTCTATAACAAAGATACCTGAAGCAGTAGTCTCACTACCCTTCTTTTTCTTTAGATCCTCCAGATAAAGTTTGCAATTCCTTTTCCAATGACCATTCTGATGGCAGAAAAAACATTGCTGTCCCTCTTTATCTACCTTTCCTTTAGGATTGGACTTAGGCGTGGAGTTGGCATCAACCTTTGGTGCCTTGGCCTTGCCTTTGCCCTTTCCTTTGGGATTCTCCCTTTTCTTGGGATTCTTCCTTTGAACTAACATAACATCTGGGCTAGACTTGATGTTTTGCTCAGCAGTTTTAAGCATCCCATGCAGCTCAGTCAAAGTTCTCTCCATTCCATGCATATTATAGTTCAAAACAAACTGATCAAAAGTATCAGGCAAGGATTGGAGAACCAAGTCTATAGCCAACTCACGGCTAATCTCTAGGCCCAGCTTCTGAAGTTGTTCAAGATAATTTTTCATTTTGAGAACGTGAGGGCTCACTGGACTACCCTTAGTCAGTTTGCAGTTCACGAATGCCTTGATGGTATTAAACCTCTCTTGCCTTGCTTGTTCTTGAAACATTGCTTTTAGATGACCCATCATCATAAAGGCTTCCATTTCTTCGAATTGTTTCTGAAGCTCCGAAGTCATGGATGCAAGCATAAGACAAGTAACATCAACAGAATCATTAAGATGCTTCTGATAGGCATCTTTTTGACTTTTTGATGCATTATTAGGAGGCTCCTCAGCAGGGATTTCCTCTTCAAGGACATACAACTTCCTCTCTTGCCTAAGAACAATTCTTAGGTTTCGAGACCAGTCAAGGAAGTTTGCTCCAGTAAGTTTATCCTTCTCAAGGATAGATCGCATAGACAGATTAGAAGTATTGCTAGAAGTTGCCATAATCTACAAAACAGACATGAAATAAAATATGCAATACAGATATTAATAATTTAACATAGAATGATAAATGAAAGAAAAAATACTCCTACTAAGTATCATACCCTCAAAACAATTATTCATAATAACTGAAATTTAAACTTAGCAGGCTAAGATCCATATTTCACATAATTTCAAGTCAGCTTTGGCATGACACTTAAAATTAGGTTATTTAGGTAGATAACAACTTATCAATTACATCTCATGTAACTCTTAGATAATTTATGAGATCATGATATCAAATATCAAGGCATGTTTAACAAATCTCATCTAATACCATTAGGCCCAAAACTATTTTGACAGCCTAATTAAGTCTAACCATATTCAAACATATGAGTAGCACCATTACTCCATCCTGCCTAACTAAGATAACTAAATGCACTCCTACTTTGGTAGAACGTACATTAAGTGATCAAAGCCTTGACAAGTGTTGATACATGGGTGGTATTAGACTTAAATTTTAAGTGAGGGTCACATTAAATAATATGTTTTATCAAGTATAAAAATACATGGGTTAATTATCAAATAAACACACATGATAAGAATAGCATGATAAAACATAATAATGACATAGTTTCATCTCATGAAAATAATGTCTAAAATTCGCGATTTTTAGTCATAAAACAATTTTGTATGCGCTACGATACGGTGGTCCCGCTGAATCCAATTTGATCTCATCAAATCCGACCAAAATTTTGCACTAAATTTGATCCAATCATACCGCATAACCATATATTAGATTTGATCAAATCAAACCGTATAACCGTATATTAGATTTGATCAAATCAAACCGTATAACCGCATATTAGATTTGATCAAATCAAACCGTATTATGTAACCGCAAATCAGATCGGATATCAAAATTGGATTGCATGATTCAGAATATCTCATATTAAATCAAAATTGAATTATAGAACAGATTCGAATTAATCATCTCATGATAAACCCTAACCAGAACCAAGTCCGAACCTTAATCGGAATCAAGCAAACGAATTCAAATTCCGAATTAAGCAAACAAATTCGAAAAGAAAAATACAGATTCGGAGTTCAACATCTCATGTCAAACCCTAATCGGATTTAAGCAAACGAATCCGAGAATAATAAAAGTCTCGGGTTCAACATCTTATGTCAAACCCTAATCGGAATTAAGCAAACAAATCCGATTCGAACAAATCACAGATTCAAAATCCAAATATTTTCGAAAAAGAACACAGATTCAATTTAATCGAAATGCAACAAAAAAAACTTGTCTCTGATACCACTGTTGGTATTTTATCTTCACGATTAGTTTAGGTCACGCAGCGGAAAACGATTAATTCAATAAAAAATCGCAGACCCAAACGAAACGTACGATCGTGCATTTTGATTAAACCACAACGATTATGCTAACCTGGTTTGATTTCGAATTTCTCTTTAAGATGCCGATTCGATCACAGAGACGCTGAAATAATCGAACGCCCTCTATTCGTATCCACACGTGAGCGGGAATCCAACGCCTTGGATTCTTGTCTGCTAGGACCCGCAAATTCTAGAGAATAATCTAGAATTTGCCTCTATCAACCGACGATCAAAAAACGTGTAGAATGATAATCGTCTCACCTTTCTTAGGGTTGCGAAATTAAAACCCTTTTAATTCCCTTCATATGGGCTTCATAAGCCCATAACGATTTTAATCCAAAACCCGCTCAGTTGTGCGACCCAATAGGCTCATTTAATATGACAGTGGGCCTAAAACATTTTTAGGGTCCACAAGTTATAATTGGTCTCTAGCAAGACATTATAACTACCCATATTAAAATAAGATGTGATCTACAAAAATCATCCATATGATTATCCTAAAGCACTAGCATCAACAACCTTCCGATGACGTCAGCACGCATCTGCTGATGAGTTTACTGAGAATCATCTGATGGCTTTTCTGAAGACATCTTCCGATGGACAACATAACTCAACATTTACCGATAGACATCATCTACCGGTAGAAAACAGAATACATTTCGACTACTCCTCACTATACATACACAACACCAATTACAGAAAGGAATTTGCTTACTTTTCCAAGACCATCCAGAAACAACTCAAACCATTACATTAATCAAATCCAGTAAAAATAACATTTAAAACTCGACATATCACTGTTATCAGAAAAATCTAAAAAAAAAAAACGTGTTCAAAATACTGGAACCACTACGGTTATGGAAACTTAACATTTCTAAATTTCAAACACTGTCAACTAAACCTTCTCACCAACAAACATCAGTTAAATCGCCTCATCAGTTCACCAGATCCGTAGCATGAGTGTGCTCCCCCAACCAGTCTATCCCTCAATAAACTTAGAGGATTCACCTGCTGTCACTTCTTCACCTACATTACAAAACTCATCTATTAGCCTAATGCTAAGTAAGCAAAGCAATGATAGAAAGAAAAGAATGAAATACCGAAACATGAATTCCTAAACATGCAATTTCTACTTTCTCCTCTCAGTTGTTCATGCATTGTTTCTGTTCAGATCCCCCTGTGAAATTGGAAGTTGGATCAACTCTCCCAAAGTATAAATATCCACTGTCTCATTAAGGGTTGGATTAGCTCCCTTAACAGTAAGGCTGATTCACTGTTCAGATCCCCCTGTGAAATTGGGAGTTGGATCAACTCTCCCAAAGTATAAATATCCACTGTCTCATTAAGGGGCGGATTATTTCCCTTAACAGTAAAACTGATTCACATAACTGTTTCAATATGTTCAATCCTTACCATGCCAACATGCATTCAAATTCATTTTCGTATACTTTTAAAACATGGTGCATAACACACAGACACATCCTAGTAAACATAATCCTAACGTTTTGTGATGTAGACCCGAAGGCACAAGCAAACTTTACTTACCTGGCTCTCCTGGAAATGCTCAGTTTCAAACTACTTTAGAAGTCTGCTCACCTAGGTCATAGAAAGGATATCAATTAGATTTCTTCTAAGCCTCATTCTAATCTATTCAGGAAATCATGGGAAACTAGCTTGGAAGCTTAGTTCATGGTGCATTTCCGATTCAACACTACACCCGAGCTAAACTCTCTCACAGTATTCTTCGAAACTTCACACATTGTACTCCCTCAGCTATCTAATTGTTAAAATCATAGACAGACTAAGAGAGCTTGCCTGGGTTGAAAGAGAATCGAGTGAGGAAGAAATCGCTCGAAGGTTTTCTGTTGAAGAGCTGAAGGCTGGGAGAGAAATAAGGGAATTGGTGGCGGCTACCGAGCACTAAACCCCAAATCACTAACCTTAAATACATTATCCATTTTTAAATCTCGAATTACCTTTCTGCCCTTGCCTAGTCATTTATTAACCTAATCAATAACTCCCCCAACCCTTCTATAAAAGTACATCATTAATAATAATTTAAATTTTGACTCAATGGAACCGGGTGCTACATAATCTCAAGTTATCCTAAGATTTAATAGCTAAAGTCATTCCCGAATCCTTAGTCTAATACCCTGTGCAGTTTGAAATCCAAAACCCAGAACAGACAGATTCGATTATCGATTACTCAGGGGTGGTTGTTCTAAATGTTCAGAATCGATTTGATAAAAGCATTCCCACTCTCAGATTTCAAATGTTCTTAATATTTGTCGGCCATTGGAAAATTCAAAACTCCAATGCCGAGTAGAAAACAGGGCTAACAAACTAACAGATAGCTACGTTGTCTATTGCATACCTCGGGCACAGAGTAGTCGAGTAGTGGCAGAGAAACCGATCGTCGAAGAGAGTGTGCTAAAAGCAGAGAGCAAGAGCTTGGGAGAGAATAAATCGCCGAAAGGAAGGTGTCGGCTACAGTGGTTCAAGTGAGGTTTAAAACATTTCCTTTTTCTTTATATATTAGTCATCACCCTCCATTATTACAACTTTGCCACCCAACCTAGTTTAAATCCACATGAAATTAATTATTCTAGGTATAAAACTCTAAACCGTGCAAATTGAATATTCATGACCGTTAATATAGTTAGGGAGTCGCCTGGCTGAAGTTGTCAGGTGTTACAGAAGCAGGCAGCTCTAACTGATACGCTGTCTTCCCAACTCGCTTCACAATCGGGAACAGACCAACATACCTCGAATTTAACTTGCCTCGCTTCCTGAACCTCATCACACCCTTAAATGGCGAGATCTTCAGGAAAACCTCATCTGTACCGACCCTAACACTGTACCCTTATTTTCCCATATTATTTTTTTTATCCTTATAAACTTCGTAACGTTTGAGCGAAATTTAAATCGTAGACTAAATTGTTAAAAACGTTCGAAAACTATTCTTAAAACCACTTAACTAAAACTTAAAACAATTATTTAAAACAATTAAAACAGAGGAGAACAATCGACCAACAACTGGAGGGGCAAAAGGGACATCTGTCCCATAAAAGGCAGGGGCGATCGATCGCCCCATTAACAGGCGATCAATCGCCTGAACTAAAACTGGAGGGGCGCTCGATCACCCCTCGCACAGGCGATCGATCGCCCCGCGATCGATCGCCATGCTCTCTGGATTTTCCAGAGAGCGGCGACCATTGTTGCTGATCGATCCCCTCCTTAGGCGATCGATCGGCAACCTTCCTGGAATCTGAAATTCCAGGGAGCTCGCCTCTCTCTTTTTCTTCCTTCTTCCCTCCTTCCTGCACATTTTCCTCACCACACTTACGCACTAAAACATTCCACATAAAACCATACTAAAAACCTTTCATAATCACTCACTCATAAACTACCGACCATCCCCTTGACCCATAATCAAAACGTAATAAAATCTCGTGAAAACGAACTGTGTTGAACCATTTGAAAACCAAACAAAATCCCTAAGAAATTCAGCAATCCAGCAGTTCACTAAACGACAGGTTTAACAAAACATTTTATAAAACATCAATCCATTATCTAGATCCAAACAACCTGAAATGTGTCTAACTGTACAATTAACCTATCTAATCCCCCGTCAGTCCAAAATAACCCAAACACCCTCAAAAATCTAACTTACATCCCCACGGGTCAAAATGCGCACCGACTGCTCAGCACACTCCCACGGGCCATCTTTCTTCAACTGCTCATTCTTCGAGTGGAGGGATCTCGTCCTCACCTGTCTCGAAATCACCTACACCATACAGACAACTATGAGCTAAAGGCTCAGCAAGTTTCGTAAATGCAGATGCATGCTGTGCATATGAAGTTCAAAAATCATGCAACATTTTCTTATCATTACGTCGCAGACAGAATGTCACCGAGGCCTTAGCCTATTAGATGGAGAGGACACGTCCCGCGGTTGGACAACCTTCTCCACCTAACGGGGGGTGGGGGGTACACGCTTACATCCGTATACAGCCGTGCCTGAGCCCCACCTTGCATGACCAGATAACAGATTACGTAGGTTCATTTCGTTATAGGCTATGTGGTGTTGTGACAGATCCCTTTTGGCCTACAAAAATAGATCAATAGCCCCCTTTCGGGCCACATCTCTTTTCATGAAAACATAGTGCGGAAATTCATTTTCTATGCATAATTGAAAACCATGATGCATGAACAATTACGTGCATAAAGTAAACATACGACATATATACCATCGAGATAATAAAAAGCATAATCTATAAAAGAACTAATCCTAACTACCCAACAAAAGCATTTAAACAAACAAATCACAAAGATCCTTCACACGACTTCGGCGTACGGGGTAGGCCAATCGGCCATAGTAAGTCACGAGAACTTACTTCACGTCCGTTGCAAATTCTAGCTCCGTCCACGAGCGTTGTTCACCTAAGGCAAATTCACAACATTTGTCGTTAAAATGAGTTTAAACCGTTAAACGTCCAAATTAACGAAACCTTAACTAAAGAATTTTCCTAAAACTCTAATTTAACTAATTGAGGCATTTTATCGAGCGATTCACGCTCGACACCTACAAACCTCCATTAACGGAGTTTTCCAAAACCGTGAAAATTCATCAAACCCTAATATTTCTCACAAATCAATCTAACTTCGTCCAATAACACTTGATACATCCGTTATATTCACAAACATGGCAAATCTATCGATTTCAAACTCAAATCGACATTTTTAACAAAACCTTAGACGAAACTCTAACCGTTTAAATGACCCAAAAACTACAAATAAACTTTTCAAAAACGTAGAACCTTACCTAGAGTGTCGTTTGGAGGAGAAAACACGAAAAAAACAAGTCGATCGAAGGACGAACCGTCGTTGGAGAGGAGAAACGCCGATGGAGAAATCGCCAGGAGGAAAACACAGAGAGGGAATCATGAAAATGTTGAAGGAGAAGAGAAAATGTGACTTTTTATTAAAATTTCATTTGGCAAATTACCATTTTTCCTTCCTTTGATTTTCTATTTGTTTCGTCATTTGTTTCGCTAATTGTCTAACGATTCAATTTTTTCAAATTTTCTTAACTCACCAATAACTCCCACTTATTATTAGGGCTCTATTAAAACTGTCCGTTCGCAAATCATACCTCGTTTACTATTTTTACCAAAACGTCCTTTAAATTACGAGAAACGTAATTCTCGTAAAATTAGCGTTAAACTCCTAAAATTCCCAAAATTTTCTTAAAATCCATATTAATTATTAGGATCATAATAACGCTTTCTTTTCACTAAATCGACTTAATTTGATATAATTATAAAAATGCCATTATCTAAACCATTTACAAAATTCCGTAGAGAACCGGGTGTTACATCATCTCCAACTTCAAATTCTAGCTTGCACCTTCTACCATCTACATAGCTCTTTTGGCGACTCTGAGCTGTCAAAATACGCTGCCGAATAAATTTAATATTATCTGTCGTCTGCTGTACACTCTCAGTTCCAATCACACTGGCTTCTTCAACTTCGTCCCAATAAAGAGGCGATCTGCATTTCCTTCTATATAGAGCCTCGTATGGAGTCATACCAATAGTATCCTAATAACTATTGTTATACGAGAACTCCACCAAGGGCAGATACCTGCTCCAAGAACCCTGAAACTCCAACACACAAGCATGAAGCATTTCCTCAAGAATCTGAATAGTCCGCTCACACTGCCCATCCTTCTGAGGATGAAATGCAGTACTGAAGTTCAACCGAGTCCCCATCGCCTTATGCAGACTCTTCCAAAACTTCGATGTGAACCTCGGGTCCCTGTCCGATACAATAGAAATAGGCACACCATGCAGCCTCAACATCTCCTGGATATACAGCTCAGGAAACTGATCCATGCTATACGTCATCTTCTCTGGTAGAAAATGAGCTGATTTAGTTAAACGATCCACAATCACCCATATGCCATCAAATCTTCTCGTCGTCCTAGGCAAACCGACAACGAAATCCATCGAAATTTGGTCCCATTTCCTTCAGGAACCGGCAATGGCTACAACTTTCCAGCAGGTCTCTGATGTTCTGCTTTCACCTGCTGAGAGACCAAGTATGTCTCTACAAATTTTGCCACTGACTTCTTCTTGCTCGGCCACCAATAATACTGTTTGAGGTCCCTGTACATCTTCGTACTGCTTGGGTGAACAGAAAACCTCGAAGAATGAGCTTCAGCTAAGATCTCTCTCTAAAGTTGCTCATTGCTTGGAACATACCATCTATTTCGAAACTTCAGAATACCATCATCCGAGTAACTAAACTCTGTCCGATCATCAGACACCATACTCAGTTTAAATATGTTGCACTCCAAATCTTCTTGCTGAGCTTCACAAATTTTTTCCAAAATCATAGGCTTCAAAGATAAATCGGATAGCATAGCTGTCAAATTTGAAACCAACTCCAAATTAAACCTCTGAACCTCAGATCTCAAGGCCATAGACATACTAGCCTCCAAAGTTGAAACTGAAGTCGACTGAGTAAGAGGTGCTGCTATTTTTGAAAATCCCTCAATAAATTTCCTGTAATAGCCAGCTAACCCCATAAAACTTCGAATCTCGCTGACATTTCTTGGCTGAGGCCATTCTTGAATCGACTAAATCTTGGCTGGATCCATTGATAGTCCTCCATTGGAAATAACATGACCGAGAAAATGCACCATAGTCAACCAAAATTCACATTTTGAAAAGTTGGCATATAACTGATGCCGCTTCAAAGTCTCCAGTACTATTCTCAGATGCTTCTTATGCTCCTCCTCATCACGGGAATAAACTAGAATATCGTCCATAAACACAATCACGAATTTATCGAGATACTCCCAGAACACTTGATTCATCAGGTCCATAAACACAGCTGGAGCATTCGTCAATCCGAACGACATAACTAAGAGCTCATAATGTCCATACCGCGTCCGGGTAGCTATCTTCGGGATATCCTGCGACTTAACCTTCAATTGGTAATACCCCGATCTCAGATCAATCTTAGAAAATATTCAGGCTCCCTGAAGCTGATCGAACAAATCATCAATCCTTGGCAACGGATACTTGTTTTTCACCGTTAGCTTGTTCAGCTCCCGGTAATTAACACACATTTGAAGCGACTCATCCTTCTTTTTCACAAACAACACGGGCGCTCCCCAAGGCAAGAAACTAGGGCGTATAAAGCCCTTGTCGACAAGTTCCTCCAACTGCTTCTTCAGTTCTTTCAACTCAGGAGGAGCCAACATGTAAGGGTTCTTCGACACAGGTTCAACTCAAGGATATGTGTCAATTGCAAACTCGATTTCCCGGTCCGGAGGTAGACCAGGTAAATTGTAACGCCCCCGAACCCACCTCAGCTTGGTACGCTACTTTGCTCACTACCCCACGTTTAAAACGTAATTTAAAATAATTTTCGACTATAACTTTTCAGCGAAAACACAAAAATCGTTAAAAACAGACGTCGTTTGCTTTACAAAAAAATCGAGCAGCATAACGACTAAATTACTAAAAACCCAAAACCTGAAAATCTAACAGTTTATAAAACATACCCAAAACAATATTTACCAAAGTTATAAACCCATTATCCCTTATACAAAACAAAATCCAAACTAAACTACTTATTTACATCAAAATACCAATCCTTCACTCTCCCCGAAGATCATGGTCGAGACGCCCCGACAACTTCAACCAGGTGACTTCCTAACTAAATTAACGGCCATGATTATTCAATCTTCACGGTTTAGAATTTTATGCCAAGCTTAATTAATTACATGTGAATTTAAACTAGGTTGAGTGGCAAAGTTGTAATAATGGAGGATTGAGACCAGTATTTAAAGAAAAAGGAAAGGATTCAAACCTCATTTAAACCACTGTAGCCGTCATCTCCTACTCTCGGCGATTTCCCCTCCCGAGATCTCGCTCTCTGTCAGCTGGAAATCCCTCTTTCGACGATCGGTTTCCTCGCTGAATCAATCGTGATGCCTTAAGATTTGCCCGCATCGATTGTGATGCCTTAAGATGTGCCTGCATCAATTGTGATGCCTTAATATTTGTCCGCATCAATCATGATGCCTTACTTTTTGTCTGATTACTGTTCACACTCACAATGTCAAGCAATGCAACCCCTCGTATCTAGCGTAGCGTACTGTAACTCACAATGCTTGTATTAAAGATATGAAACACAACATGCAACACAACACGAAACCAAACAACACAACGCAACACGAAACAAAACACAAACCAATAAACCCTACCGTTCTATGGTGTAGGCCCGAAGGCAACGAAAAGATTCCTCTACTTACCTGACTGCTCGGCTGTAACGCCCCAAACCAGCCCCGGCTCGATGCGTCACTTTGCTAACCTATCCCACGTTTAAAACGACGTTTAAAATAATTTTTGATAATTTTTTCGACTCGATTTTCTGGTTTTTCGAACCCTCAATTTTTTGTTGGGAAACGTGCCCAAAATACGTTTAAAATATCGGGGTAAAATAATTTAGAAATAGGAAAATTTTAAAATTTTTTTTTCCTTGATGGCGATCGATCGCCGTTCAACGGCGATCGATCGCCACCCTCTCTGTAACGCCCGGATTTTCGGATCTTAGGATTTTCTATTTCTTAGGTTATTTTCGTAAAATAGCAAATTAAAGTATTTTCTTAAGCGGGATGTTTCCTTAGAGCCCTAGGAATTTATGGGAATTTTAGAGGAATAAGTGAAATTTTAGAAACCCAAATTGAAAAGAGTAATGTTAGAGTTCCCGTTTTTAACCTTTAATAATATCAACTCGTAAAAATAGCAAAATAAATCCGTTTTGGGAACGGTGAGTTTTGTTAGAACTCTAAGATTAAATTGGAATTTGTGGAGATATACGAGATTTAGCGAAAGTCGAAATGGTTGGAAACATGGGAGGGCAAAACGATAAATGAGGATTAATTAATGGTTAGTTTATTATTATTATTATTATTATTATTATTATTAATAAAATAAAACAACAGAATGGCCCGAAGGCCATTCTGTTGTTCGAGCTCGAGCCTGACGCCGAGAGAGAGACGAGGGAGGCGAGCAACGTCCCTCCGACGAACGCCGGCGATTTCTCGCCGTTCTCCGGCCAGACAACGGCGACGTGTGGCTCCGGTCTATCCTCGCGCACTAAACCGAATGGTAAGCTCGATTTTGGCCCTGTTTTTGTTTGGTTTGTGGCCGAGGGTGACGATCTCGATTGAGCTCCGATCACCGGTCGTTTTTGGTTGGTCTTGGCTCAGGATTGCCGGATATTAGGTCGGCTTTAGTCTCCTGGCCGTGAGGTGCCTAATTTGGGCGAAAAACAGTGAATGCCCGATTTAGGGCATTTCGGTTTTGGCGTGTCTAGCTCGGGATTTTGCTTAGATTATTCAAATTGAGGGTATTCGTGGTGGATTGGTGAAGAAATTGATGGAATTTGATGAAAAATCGGAAAGAGGGAAATTTTTGATTAAGGGCAGATTCGCGTTTCTGCTATTTTGACCTAGCTAGGATTGTTTGTTTTAAAATTCCTTTTGGTAGGTTAAAATAGGTTATTAGAGGAGTACGTGGCCGCTGGAATCATTCGATTCCGATAATCGACGCAAAAGTTACGCGCATTTGAAGTTTCAGGTCGGTTTTTACCGAAACCAAATTAGTGGCCCGTTTAGTTAGGTTTTAGTTAGAAATCGATGGAATTGGGCTTTTATGCTTATTAGTGAATACACTTGTCGTTATTTAGGT
This sequence comes from Begonia masoniana, assembly GCA_022432975.1. Lineage (NCBI taxonomy): Eukaryota > Viridiplantae > Streptophyta > Magnoliopsida > Cucurbitales > Begoniaceae > Begonia > Begonia masoniana. Next base: position 30,914,486 of record CM039508.1, on the reverse strand, counting down.
AGATTAAATGAATTGATGATTATTGGTTGATTTAGGTTAAAGTTTGGATATTAGAGATTATTGGAAGACCATTAATGGAGGTTAAGTAAATTGTGAGCACCACGTGCTCGATGAAATGCCCGAATGGAGAAAATGAAAGTTTTAGGAGAAATTGCCTTAGCTAGGAGCTTAGTTTAAGTTTGGGTTCGTTTATTTAGAATCGATTTTAATGTCCTTTATTTATGAAATGCCTTAGGTGGACACGGCTTTTGGACGGTGCTCGGCTTGCTACGGACGCCAGGTAAGTGGATGTTAGGCTTCCGGCCCTTAAGGCCCTACATTGTGTCAACGTTAGGCTTTTGTATTTTGATGATGATTTTCTGATTGTGGGGTCTTGACGTGTCGGGTAGCCTAGATTATTAGTTAATAGTTGTTTGTTAGGTTCATTAAAGCATGTCTATGTATGTTTGTGAATTGTTAGATGATATGTCTTGATGATATGTCATATGTGAATTCCTCATGCATCATGTTTTATAAAAAGGTGCATACGAATTATTTACGAGCATGTTTTTACGATGAATTGAATAATAATGATTTAAAGATGATATGTGATCTCACGGGACAAGTTATGTATGTTTCTCACGTTGCATGATGTAGGGTGACAGTGTGCGAAAGTGAGAGTTCCCTCTTGATGACAAAGAATAGGTGGTCGCAGGTGGTGCTCGTGGCGACGGGGTGTGTTTTGGGCTTGGCTTGATGATCCGATGGTGTGCCCCGAACTGTTTTGTGGCGAATGGATGTGAGTTAGTTTGTTGGTTAGTAGGTCTACGTGTCGGTTTCGTTTGTAAAAGTATGAAAATGTTTAAGGTATGTAGATTGGATTTTTGATAGAAAAATGTATGAAAGTCGAGTTTTGAGGTATATGTAGTGGAATAGAATGTTTAGAATATGGAGTCTTAAGTTTAGAATATACTGGAACTGTTTGGTTATTTTGAAACAGGTAAGGATACGCTCGATCTCACGGGATAAGATGTATGTTTCTCACGGATAAGATGTATGTTTCTCACGGATAAGATGTATGTTTCTCACGGATAAGATGTATGTTTCTCACGGATAAGATGTATGTTTCTCACGGATAAGATGTATGTTTCTCACGGATAAGATGTATGTTTCTCACGGGATAAGATGTATGTTTCTCACGGATAAGATGTATGTTTCTCACGGATAAGATGTATGTTTCTCACGGGATAAGATGTATGTTTCTCACGGGATAAGATGTATGTTTCTCACGGATAAGATGTATGTTTCTCACGGGATAAGATGTATGTTTCTCACGGATAAGATGTATGTTTCTCACGGGATAAGATGTATGTTTCTCACGGATAAGATGTATGTTTCTCACGGGATAAGATGTATGTTTCTCACGGATAAGATGTATGTTTCTCACGGGATAAGATGTATGTTTCTCACGGGATAAGATGTATGTTTCTCACGGGATAAGATGTATGTTTCTCACGGATAAGATGTATGTTTCTCACGGGATAAGATGTATGTTTCTCACGGATAAGATGTATGTTTCTCACGGATAAGATGTATGTTTCTCACGGGATAAGATGTATGTTTCTCACGGATAAGATGTATGTTTCTCACGGATAAGATGTATGTTTCTCACGGATAAGATGTATGTTTCTCACGGGATAAGATGTATGTTTCTCACGGGATAAGATGTATGTTTCTCACGGGATAAGATGTATGTTTCTCACGGGATAAGATGTATGTTTCTCACGGATAAGATGTATGTTTCTCACGGGATAAGATGTATGTTTCTCACGGGATAAGATGTATGTTTCTCACGGGATAAGATGTATGTTTCTCACGGATAAGATGTATGTTTCTCACGGGATAAGATGTATGTTTCTCACGGGATAAGATGTATGTTTCTCACGGGATAAGATGTATGTTTCTCACGGGATAAGATGTATGTTTCTCACGGATAAGATGTATGTTTCTCACGGGTAAGCATTAAGGCTTAATGTATATGTTGCCTGATGTAGGTGACAGGTGCGAAAGTGAGAGTTCTCTTGATGACAAAGAAATAGGTGGTCGACAGGTGGTGCTCGTGGCGACGGGGTGTGTTTTGGCTTGGCTTGATGATCCGATGGTGTGCCCCGAACTGTTTTGTGGCGAATGGATGTGAGTTAGTTTGTGGTTAGTAGGTCTACGTGTCGGTTTCGTTTGTAAAGTATGAAAATGTTTAAGTATGTAGATTGGATGTTTTGATAGAAAAATGTATGAAAAGTCGAGTTTTGAGGGTATATGTAGTGAAATAGAATGTTTAGAATATGGAGTCTTAAGTTTAGAAATATACTGGAACTGTTTGGTTATTTTGAAAATCGATTTTTAGAGCGATCCCACGCAGTTCGTTTTCTTGAGTTTTTCGAGATTGTAGGTTATATTAGTGTTGTGTTTTGATGATCGACGAACGAGTGATTTTAAGGGATTACAACAATCCGAGACTTCAATTTAATGGTTTAGAAGTCGACACGTTATGAGTGCTATAAAAAAAAAAACTTACGTGTTTACGAGAGTTTAAAGTTCAGGTTACGTTATGGTTAGTTTGTTTAAGGGTTATGGGAAGTGTTTTAAAAAAAAATGAAAAAAATGATGATTAAATGATTACGTCACGGCAAGTCGGTGGCGGCCCTAACCGGGTTGGGGTCGTCACACTCTCGGGTGCTACAGTGCCCGAGAGGCTGGCGATCGTGAACGATCGCCGCTGTTGCGGTGACCGATCGCCTCCGCCTATCGTGCCCTGCGCGCCAACACCCTGTGCACCCAGCGCGCGCCCCGCGCGCTCCGTGCTGCTCCTCCCGACCTAAACCACTTTTCCTTCACTTTTCTCTAAGTCAAACACTTCCAAAAATCATAAAACTTTAACCACATACTCCCGACATCTCAATCTTTAAGTCCCGTAAAAATTTTAGAAATCGACTTAAAACGGCTAAAAAAAATAGCGAACATAACCCGACTTTATTTAGTTTAAAATCAAAACAGACAGCATAACGCCTAAAATCCGATAAACCAAAACTTGCAATTTAAAACCAGAAATCAAACTAAGTCAAATCCCAAACATTTACGACCATTATCCAACAATCAAACAACACCACCGACTTGAAAACTTTCCAAAATAATTACGAAACCATTTACAAACACCAAGTACCAAAATCTATCACTTATCTAACTTAACACAACATTACAAAACATTTAAACTATCTACACCAACTCCCACAAAATACCTGAGGAAGACAGTAGCCGAGACGCCCTGACAATAGCCTGCACTGGCTCACCCCGTACTTCCCCGACTGCGGCCTAGTCCTCAGCTGTCTCATCTAACTCACCTGTGAAGAACTTGCCACCTACACCATTGAACACAAAACGTAAACCTAATGCTTAGCAAGTAGGGAATAACAAATGCGACAAAACAATGAATCAACCTAATACATGCAGTTTCTATCACTCAGTTATGCTCATTTGCGGTTGGTTACTTTAATTATTTCATAAGCCGTGTGAATCGGGTAAGCTCACATCCTGTAATCCAGGACGGCCATTAGCTCACATCCCATAATTGTACAGGACGGCTGTTAGCTCACATCCCATAATCGTACAGGACGGCCATTCCCAGAACCACCATTATGTATTTTAGCCAATCATCTCTCATAGAGTTCCCTTTGGGGTGCTACACACTAGCACCGTATCCCGACAAGGAACCCTAATCCAGATTGTGTATTTTAGCCGGTCATCTCTCATAGAGTTCCCTTCGGGGTGCTACACTCCAGCACCGTATCCCGACAAGGCCCACTATTTTAGGTTGCGTATATGAGTTCCCTTCGGGTTGCTACACTCCAGCACCGTATCCTGACAAGGCACATTATTTATCTGATTACGTTCACGCTCACAACCAAACCATGCAAGAAAATCACATTTTCGTTTAACTGAAAACCATGATGCATGTCAACGAATATGCAACCAAACACAACACGAAATAAATAACCCTACCGTTCTATGGTGTAGGCCAGAAGGCGAAGGAATAGCTACCGCTACTTACCTGGTTGCTCCAAAAACGTTTCGTCACTTCGTTCCACCGAACTACACGCTCGATTACCTAACAATTAAGGAAGATTTACTTAGTAACAACTAAGAGATTCTAAAAAAATCCACTAACTTAAACTAACCCTAACTTCTTTAACTAAAACTAACCAACACTCAAACAATCTCACACTTAAACACTTAAACCCGATTTTTATCCAAATTTGACCGTCAAACTTCAAACGGTCATAACTCCCTCGTTTTTTAACGGATTTCAACGTGCCACCCACATTCGGAAACCTCTACACGTCTACTATCCCTTGAAACACTCAAATTAACCAAATAAATTCAATGGACAACCCGATTTCCAGCAAACAGAATCGGCCACCTAATTGAAAAAAAACCAATTTTCCAAACTTACTTCCAATCTTTAATTTCTTCCCAAAAACCACCTAAACCAATTCATTCAACAACCAAATCATCAATTTTGGAAAGAAATCTAACATCTAAAGTCAAAATTCTGACTCCATGAATTAGGGTTTCCAAACCCTAATCAAACTCTCACAAATCACCTCCAAAACAACAAAAACTAACACTTATGAGCATTAAACTTAAAACCCACTTGATTTTTATCTTGAAAACTCTTGAAAGATTGATGAGGAGAGGAAGAAAAATGCTGCAATGGGGATGAGGGTTTCGTGGAGGGCAAGGAGGAAGAAGAGTAATTTTTTGCATACTTTTCCTTTACTTTACTAATATATATAAAAAAAATCTTTTTAATTTTAATTTCCCTCCACCAAACTTCTTACTTTTATAAAAATCCCCTCCATATCCATTTTAGTTAATCACCAACGTGAAATGCTTTCCTCCACACACTTTTCATTAACTTTTCCTTTACTTTTATTCACTTTTATCAAACAAATTTTCCTTTGAATATTCAACTTCTCTTTTTGACTTTTCAAACACTTTTTGGTTTGAATTGTCAAACTCTTTTCTTCTCTTTTCTCTCATGGTTTCCAACGTGAAAAGCATTCATAAAACCACACATTTTCACCCTTTTTAATACACTAAATTCCTAGCTTTCTATTGGTTCTTTTATACTTTGAAATTTCAACTTTTTGAATGGTCAACATGCTCCTTTTTGGCTCTTCATCTCTACACTTTTCTCTTGAATTCTCACTTTAATGCAAATCATAACTCTTGAATAATTACCTGGCCTAGGGCTACATACGTTATCAGAATTTTCCGGGTGTTACAATCCACCCTCCTGACAAAAATTTTGTCCTCAAAATTTGCGTACCTTATTCACTCCTCAACGTACATACTCCTAGCTACGTTCCTAACTTTTCAGATTGCTATGCCGAATTTCAACTATACTACGGCCTAAATCATCTATCGAGTACTGCTAACTCTTTATATCTCCAAAGTTAATTTTCAAACTATGTCCATTGACTTTAACTTGAGCACTCATCACTTAGACCCTCAAACTTTTCTATTCTATTTTCAACTCAAAATATATATATATTTTTTTTTTCAAACTCAGTTTAGCTAATTCCTCAATCACATTTTCATGTCCATCAACAGGTACATAATTTATTTCAACTCTCAAAGTAACCTCAAATTTTAATTCTCTTCTACTCTCTCAACTTCTGGGTTGCTATGCTAAACCTCGACTACACTGTGTTCTTAATTATCCATCGGGAAATAACAATTCTTACATCTTCAAAGGTTTACATTCGCCTAACTACGCACTTCATAGTTCGAATACTCATACGTCTATTAGCTTTGACAAAAAAAATCCTCATATATACTCTCAAACTCTTCTAATTGAGTTCTCAACTCTAGCCTTTCCTCGAGTTCAGTTTATCTAGATCTTTACTTTTCTAAGTTAATATCCATCAAACACTTCATGACTATCTCAATGAAAAATATTTTATCCTAAATTCTCAAGTTAAATTATCCTCTATTTACTATTTTACTATATCCTTTCTAACTTATCATTCCTACTACTTATCCATATTTACTTTGACATTACCTTGCCTATTCTAACAGTCTGTTCATAGTCCAAAGTTCTCCATACTTAAGCCTATCAACTATTTCCTCAAAGTAGTATCTGAGTTTTTCATCATTAAATCAACTACATTTAATTTGCCCAACTTCTACTCTACTTTCTCATTACTTGCTTATTACACCCATCTCATACATTCATTTTCCCCCAAATAATCATGACATTCTACTGATTATCCTAATACCACCCCATTAATTATGAATTGAACTTTCATAGACCCCATGAATTAATCTTATCTCTAAATTCACTCTCAAAATTAAATTCTCAATAGCTAATCTTATCATTTAACTCTTCACTAAAGTTAACTAATCTCTTTCCTATGTCCGTCCAAAATTCATAATAGAATCTAGCCACTCTTACATCTCATCCTTCAACTCGTCAACCTTAACCTAAGCTATTTACGAAATTCCAAAACCTCAAACTGTCTAACTTCATAATATCCCTACGTAGCTTTTCGTGCAAGTTTTCGTTCATCTCATTTGACACTCTATAATTCCTCAAATCTTATCCACTTAAGGTATAGACCTCAGATTCTAACTGTGACGACCCCAACCCGGTCAGGGCCGCCACGGACTATCCATGACGTAATCTTGACTTTAAAACCTCGTATTTTCACGTGCAAAGTTTTCATTTTTTTTTACTTAACACTCTAAAAGCAACCTCAATCGACCCTAATTAACCTAACGTTAACTTAAACATGACGAGCATAAATTCGTTAACTTTTAAATCATTGAAACGAGGTAAAAACCCTTTTTCGGAAAAATGTCGACTCGGTTTTTACCCCCTTAAAATCTTTTAAAATACATGGGGGTCACTCGTAAAATACGTTTAAAAAGTATCGGAAAAGGTCGGGTTAAAACGTGTTTTGAAAAGTGGAATTTTGAAAAAAAATGATTTGGGGACAAGTGGGGCTCGCTGGGCGCCTCGCTGGGCGACGAGCGCTCGCCCGCGCGCCCCCAGCGCGCCCCCCCATGTACCCGGCCGCGATCGATCGCGCCCCGGGCCCGACCGATCGGACCGACTCGGGCTTTCTTCATCCAAAAACACCCCGGCCGCGACCGATCGCGCCCCGGGCCCGATCGATCGACCTGGCTCGGGTCTTTCTCGCCCAAAAACACCTAAAAACACTCATTTTGACCCTTTTTGACTTTTCTCCATATTTCTTCCTATTTTCCCGAACCTAATACTTGCAAATCACTTGAAAGTTTACCCACACATTCCCGACACTCTCGTCTCTACCTCCCGTAAAAATCTTTAAAAAAAATGACTTAAAACGGAGCGTAAAACATATGCGAAAACATATCTAAAATTCACGAAAACCAACCGCGTGGATCGTTTTAAAACACGAGCATATCCTTACAATTTCAACACCTATAATCATTAAATCAATCCAACACAATCCTCAACATAATATTGAACTTAAAAACGGATCTTCCTAAAACATCATCAAAACAAATACGTCTTTTAAGTCATTCTAAACAACACTAATTCGAGCCCACATCCATTATACCATTTCCAAAATATCAACTTTTCTATACGTCCTAAAATTATCATTCAAAATCAATCCAATTCACACCTTTTTACCACAAAATGCTCGGAGTATCCCCATGGATCATCCAGCCTAACCAAAACATGCCCCGCCTCCACGACCTCAATCCACCGACCATCTACACGTGATCATCAGGAAGAGGTTCCTTACCTTCGTGCTCGTCACCTACATCATACGATAAACACATTAAGCCTAATGCTTAGTAAAGAGGTGCACTAAAACATAAGTATATGTAATGCATGGTCTTTTAAAACATGTTCATTTTTCATTTCTTTACTTTACATAACATTTACATATTTATCTTCAGGCATGAGTAGGCACAGGCACACCCCGTCTACCCTGTAGACCAAACACTTGCCCTGAGTTGCCATTAACACATTTTCTTGCCCTGAGTTGCCATTAACACATTTTCTTGCCCTGAGTTGCCATTAACGTGCCCTGTGCCCTACTCATCCTCCAATCTTCACGTATCATTATTTACTTTACTTTGTTTACTTGAAAATGTGCACAATTGAACATTTCATTAAATCTTAAAGGAGAAAACGTGATGCATGAGGATTTCGCATATGACATACCAACAAACAATTCACAAACGTACATGAACATACTTTACTCCTAACCAACTTAACCAACATCTAATATCTAATTTCCTAGGCTACCCGACACATTAAACCCCACAATCAGAAAATCATCATCAAAGCACCAAAAACCTAACATCGATACGATGTAGGACCTTAAGGGCTGGAAACCTACACACACACTTACCTGGCGTCCTTTGCAATGTCGTGCACCGTCCGAAAGCTTGATTTACCTAATTCATTTCACAAATAAAGGAATTAAAACCGATCATAAACAAACGAATTCTAAACTTAAACCAAGTTCCTAGCTAAGGCAATTTCTCCTAAAACTTTCATTTTCTCCATTCGGGCATTTAATCGAGCACGTGGTGCTCACCACATACCAAACTCCATTAATGGAGATTTTATAACCTTCAACAACCAAAAACCTAAACTAAATCTATCAATAACCAAAATTTCACATAGCCATCCCCGAAAATCGTAAATACATCGTCAAAGGGCATTAACTTAAACATCCTAACAATTTCTAACCAAAAATCGAGATTTCTAATAAAACCCTAAACTGAAATTCACCTCAAAACGACAAACTACCATGGCTAGAACCTGGAGCTTACCTAGGACATTGATTTGGGGAAGAAAATCGAAGAAGAAATGTTGGAGGAGGGAGTGTCGATCGGCGCTTGAAGAATCGGCCGTGGAAGATGAAGAACGACAAGGAGAAGGGGGAAAAACCTTCTCTGGAGGTTTTCCAGAAAAGGGAAATGCGTGGAGGGGGGGGGGGGGTGTTTGATTTTTATTTAACATTTGACTTTACAAAATTACTTAAATGCCCTCCCCTCCATTCTTTAACTTAAATCGTTATTTTGTCTATCAATTTGATTTCTCTAAAATTTTCTTATTTCTCCAAATATTATAACTATTCCCAGGGTTCTAATGAAACTCTCTGTTTGCAAAACGGACATAGTTTACTATTTTTACGAGTTAAAACACTATAGGGCTAAAAACGAAACATAGCGTTGCGCTATCAACTTGGATTTCTAAAAATTTGCTTATCTCTCTAAAAATCCTCATAAATTCCTAGGGTTCTAATGAAACTTCCCATTCGAGAAAAGACTTTAATTTACTATTTTACGAAAATACCCCTAAGAGCGGAAACCCATAAATTCCGGGAGTTACACTAACCTTCCCCTAAGTTGACTCATAAATCCCTGTGTGGGACCTTTCATCCCTTCTTATCCGTTACTCTCCAAATTTTCTCAATTTTCTTTGCCCAAGATCTAAAAACACTCGAGCTCTAACTTACATCCTACACTTAAGCTTATCCACTTAAACTTATTGACGCCAGCCTAAGCTAGTTACCATATCAACAGCTGGAAACTTTTTAACTTCGCCTTATTCCTAATGCACTTAACCATTTTTTGTGCAAATTCTCATCCCTGTCTTCACAATTCCTGTATTTTCTCAACTCATATTCTACCGAACACTTTAAGTCTAAACCTAAATTTCTAACCTTCTTCTTCCTTCATAATACTACTTATAACCTCATTTTCAAATTTCTCCATACTTATATAATTCTCAAACTTCACTCGGGATTCTTTCCAAATTTTACTAATTACTCAATTCTCTCTTACTCTTCCAACTTAGGTTCTAGGTATTCTCTTAAATTCTTATATCTATCCCGAACTTTTATCTCCTAAGCTATGTTGCTCTAATTACACTATTTCTTACTTGCAACACCCACTACAATTTCCATATAGCCTTAATCATGTTCTGGGTGTTGATTCCACTTGATCTCCAAATTTCTAATTATTCTAACCCCAAATCTTTACACTCCACCTCTCATGTACTCTCCTGACCTTTAGGTTGCACTGCCAACTTCAACTATGCTAAGGTCTCCACTTTAGTTTTCCCTCGAACTAAATTCACCTATACCGTGCTAGTCATCATCGTTTCGCACATCCCCTATCTTCCTTCATTGAGCAATCTACTATAATGGTACATATTCCCTAAGGATCAACCATTTTCTAACCTGAGTATCATTGTGCATTAATCTTTGATCCCCTAATACCTCAAAGTCTATTGGCTCTCCTTGAAATAAATTTCTCATATTTCCATCATCGATATTAATTAGTACAAACACCCCTACAAGATCATTCAAGTTTCACAGTAACAACATTGCCCCCGATCTAAACACTCAAACACCGTCTATCTCTAGATACTTCCAACTCTACATAATCTAAAGTATACTACTTTTTATTATCTACACATATCCTCATAAATTTACTATCAAAGCATGCAATGAATGACTAAATTACTATACTTGAGGTCTTCACTGGTTGATCATTACTCTCCAACTCGCTCTTCTTTATAGCGGGATAGTTTTTAGCTATGTGTCCTGGTTAATTACACTTGTAACACTTTTTGATCTTTGGCTTTGAGCATTCTCAGGAAAGATGACCAATTTCAAAACAGTTGTAACATCTGCCCGCATACTGATCACACTCTCCTGGATGGGCTTTTAAACACTTAGAACATTGTGGAAAATTTCTCCTTAGCTTTTGTCGTGGCCTCTTTCCTTCCTCCGACTCATTCAAATTTTCACCCGGTCTTTTCGTTCCTTGTGGCAGCGAAGAAGATTCTCCCCTGCTTATCTGGGATGTAGTTTCATTTAAGTTCCTCTTAGGGTTTTCTATTGACTTAACCCACTTCCCTTTGGCCAAAATTACTTCTATTGTCTTTGAAGTCACCTCCAAGTATGATGCTTCTAGTCGTTCAGATATAATCAGCCTCTGATTTACTAGAATACTCCACATTTCGGTTTGGATACAGACCAATTCTACAAGAAGCTTGACTAACTCCTCAAGCTCATTTCTATGTTGTCCTGGTTGTCGTGGGTTCCCCGAAATTCTAATTTCTACTCCTGAAAAAGTTAGAAAATCTAATCGTAGAAAGGAACTAACTAAAGTTAAAGAAATACTTACAGTCGGTGAAGCACGCTGCACGGCGGCCGGCATTGTCGGGTAATCCTTTGAACGACTCACCACTTTTGCTCTGATACCAACTTTGTAACGCCCCGAACTCGCCCCGGCTCGGTGCGTCACTTTGCTAACCTATCCCACGTTTAAAACGACGTTTAAAATAATTTTCGATAATTTTTTCGACTCGGTTTTCAGGTTTTTCGAACCCTCAATTTTTTTGTTGGGAAACGTGCCCAAAATACGTTTAAAATGTCAAGGTAAAATAATTTAGAAATAGGAAAACTTTAAAAGAAAAAATTTTCCCCTCGGTGGCGATGGCGATCGATCGCCACCCTCTCGGGTGCTACAGTGCCCGAGAGGCTGGCGTTCGCGAACGATCGCCGCTGTTGCGGTGACCGATCGCCTCTGCCAATTACGCCCAGCGCGCGCCCCGTGTGCCCCGCGCTGCTCCTCCCGACCTAAACCACTTTTCCTTCAATTTTCTTCTAGTCAAACACTTCCAAAAATCTTAAACTTTAACCACATACTCCCGACATCTCAATCTTTAAGTCCCGTAAAAATTTTAGAAAACCGACTTAAGACGGCTAAAAAAATTGCAAACATAACACGACTTTATTTAGTTTAAAATCAAAACGGACGGCGTAACGCCTAAAATCCGATAAACCAAAACCTGCAATTTAAAACCAGAAATCAAACTAATTCAAACCCCAAACATTTACGACCATTATCCAACAATCAAACAACCCCACCGACTTGAAAACTTTCCAAAATAATTACGAAACCATTTACAAACACCAAGTACCAAAATCTAACACTTATCTAACTTAACACAACATTACAAAACCTTTAAACTATCTACACCAACTCCCACAAAATAGCCAAGGAAGACAGTAGCCGAGACGCCCTGACAATATCCTGCACCGGCGCACCCCGTACTTCCTCGACTACGGCCTAGTCCTCAGCTGTCTCATCTAACTCACCTATGAAGAACTCGCCACCTACACCATAGAATACAAAACATAAGCCTAATGCTATAACACCCGAGGTTTTTGATTTAATATAGCTATGGATCTTAGGAAATAATAAAAAGGTAAAGTAATTAAAAGAACGGGATGAGAGTCAATTTATGAAAGTTTCTAATTTACGAACGAGCGAGATTTAACGAAATTTTTAATGGTCGAAAACTCGAGAGGGCAAAACGGTAATTAGTTAGTTTTAGTTAAAGAAATAGTTTTAGTTTTATTATTATCATTTATTATTATTATTAATTAAATAAAAAAAAATAAGTAACTAAAACTACAGAATAGCCGAAGCTATTCTGTCGAGCACTCGAGCGCCGAGGGCCGAACAGGGGAGAAGGGAGAAGGCGACGCGAGGGAGGTTCGGTGCCGATCACCGGCGACTTTCAACGGTCTCCGGCCAGACGAAGACGAGGAGCAGGTTTCCGGCCTTCTCCGCGCGCGAACCGACTGGTAACGTTTGATTTTCGCCCTGTTTCGGTTCTGTCGTGGCCGAGGGTGATGAGTGAGTTAGAGCTCCGATCACCGGCCTAAATTGGCCGCCTCCGGCGTGGGTTTGCCAACCCCTGGACTGGCTTTCATCGCCTGGCCATGGTGAGCCCGTTTGGGCGAAAAATCAGAAAGCCCTCTTTGTGGCATTTCGGGTTTTGGCTTGTAGTTCGGGATTTTTGGTTAGATTATTCAAATTGAAGGTGTAGGTGGTTGATTGGTGAGGATTTGAGTGTGAATTGATGGAAAATTGGAAAAGGGAATTTTTCAGGTGAAGGGGCAGTTTGGGTTTTCTGATTTTTGACCTAGCTAGGGTCGTTTGTTTTCAAATTCCTTTTGGCAGGTTAAATAGGTTCTTAGAGGAGTACGTGGCCGCTAGAATCATTCGATTCTAATATCCGACGCAAAAGTTACGCACGTTTGAAGTTTCGGGTCGGTTTTTACCGAACCCAAATTAGTGGCCCGTTTAGATAGGTTTTAGTTGGATTAGGCTAGAAATAGTAGTTTGAGAGTAATTGGTGAATGTAGGCGTGATTTTAATGGAGTTTGAAGTTAGACGGTATAATTGGCATAAAATCGGGTTTTTGTGTTTTGGGAATGAATTGTGTTATAGTTCTAGTGAGTTTAGGTTAAGAATTTCCTTAGAGGTCATGATTAAATTACTAAGTTAAGTTTTCGTTATTTTAGGTGATTGAACGTGTGATTTGGTTGGACAAAGTGGACGAGAGCGTATTGAGCAATCAGGTAAGTAGAGGACGTTTGTTTTGCCTTAGGGCCTACACCACGGAACGGTAGGAGATTTTTGCTGGTTTGGTTGCTTTATTCTGATTTGGTTGCTTGTACTAGATTGTTTGCTTGTTTGGTTTTGTTTGGTTGTTGTGTGATTGTTGTGTTTATTGGAGGTTGGGCATTGGTTGACTTAATTGAGTTGTGAGCTGACTTACATTATAGTTAGAGCCACGAGAATTGAGTTATGAGCACGTGTTTGAAGTGCGAGCACAAATTGTAATAAGGTAAGGAGGAATGCAAAGGGATTCCGAGTAGAGTTGCCTCTCCGGGGAGTAGTGCTCGTGGAGCACCTCAGGAGGATCTCTGCAAGGGATGCATTGTAGTAGGAAGTGATAGCGTGTAGAGTTGCTTCGCCGGGGAGTAGTGCTCGTGGAGCACCTCGGGAGGGTCTCTACAAGAGTTGTGTTGTTTGTTGTTTGTTGTTTGTTAAGCATTGTTGTTTGTTGGTTGTTATTGTTTGTTGTTGGTTGTTTGGTTGCCTCATTTGTTGGTTAGGCATTTCATGTTGTTGCTTTGTTTTGATTTGGCTGCTTATAGATAGGAGATTGTTGCTTGCTTGGGTTTATTTGTTATTACTTTGCTTCATGTTGTGTTAAGTTGTTGTGTGGCGTTGTTGTGATGGTTGCATTGATAGTTGTGTTGTTGTTCGGTGTGCAAGAGTTGTGTGAGTAGCATGAAATGTGCGAGAAAAGCACTAGAGAGTTAAATGCCTCGATGTTAAAGTGCATGACGCACCAGAGGATTTAACGTCTCGATGTTAAAGTGCAAGTGGCACTAGAGAGTTAAATGCCTCGATGTTAAAGTGCATAACGCACCAGAGGATTTAACGTCTCGATGTTAAAGTGCAAGTGGCACTAGAGAGTTAAATACCTCGATGTTAAAGTGCATGATGCACTAGAGGATTTAACGTCTCGATGTTAAAGTGCAAGTGGCACTAGAGAGTTAAATGCCTCGATGTTAAAGTGCATGACGCACCAGAGGATTTAACGTCTCGATGTTAAAGTGCAAGTGGCACTAGAGAGTTAAATGCCTCGATGTTAAAGTGCATGACGCACCAGAGGATTTAACGTCTTGATGTTAAAGTGCATGACGCACCAGAGGATTTAACGTCTCGATGTTAAAGTGCAAGTGGCACTAGAGAGTTAAATGCCTCGATGTTAAAGTGCAAGTGGCACTAGAGAGTTAAATGCCTCGATGTTAAAGTGCAAGTGGCACTAGAGAGTTAAATGCCTCGATGTTAAAGTGCATGACGCACCAGAGGATTTAACGTCTCGATGTTAAAGTGCAAGTGGCACTAGAGAGTTAAATGCCTCGATGTTAAAGTGCATGACGCACCAGAGGATTTAACGTCTCGATGTTAAAGTGCAAGTGGCACTAGAGAGTTAAATACCTCGATGTTAAGTGCAAGTGGCACTAGAGAGTTAAATGCCTCGATGTTAAAGTGCAAGTGGCACTAGAGAGTTAAATACCTCGATGTTAAGTGCAAGTGGCACTAGAGAGTTAAATGCCTCGATGTTAAAGTGCATGACGCACCAGAGGATTTAACGTCTCGATGTTAAGTGCAAGTGGCACTAGAGAGTTAAATGCCTCGATGTTAAAGTGCATGACGCACCAGAGGATTTAACGTCTCGATGTTAAAGTGCAAGTGGCACTAGAGAGTTAAATACCTCGATGTTAAGTGCAAGTGGCACTAGAGAGTTAAATGCCTCGATGTTAAGTGCAAGTGGCACTAGAGAGTTAAATACCTCGATGTTAAAGTGCATGACGCACCAGAGGATTTAACGTCTCGATGTTAAAGTGCAAGTGGCACTAGAGAGTTAAATACCTCGATGTTAAGTGCAAGTGGCACTAGAGAGTTAAATGCCTCGATGTTAAAGTGCAAGTGGCACTAGAGAGTTAAATGCCTCGATGTTAAAGTGCATGACGCACCAGAGGATTTAACGTCTCGATGTTAAAGTGCAAGTGGCACTAGAGAGTTAAATACCTCGATGTTAAGTGCAAGTGGCACTAGAGAGTTAAATGCCTCGATGTTAAAGTGCATGACGCACCAGAGGATTTAACGTCTCGATGTTAAAGTGCATGACGCACCAGAGGATTTAACGTCTCGATGTTAAAGTGCATGACGCACCAGAGGATTTAACGTCTCGATGTTAAAGTGCAAGTGGCACTAGAGAGTTAAATGCCTCGATGTTAAAGTGCAAGTGGCACTAGAGAGTTAAATGCCTCGATGTTAAAGTGCAAGTGGCACTAGAGAGTTAAATACCTCGATGTTAAAGTGCAAGTGGCACTAGAGAGTTAAATACCTCGATGTTAAAGTGCAAGTGGCACTAGAGAGTTAAATGCCTCGATGTTAAAGTGCAAGTGGCACTAGAGAGTTAAATACCTCGATGTTAAAGTGCAAGTGGCACTAGAGAGTTAAATGCCTCGATGTTAAAGTGCATGACGCACCAGAGGATTTAACGTCTCGATGTTAAAGTGCATGACGCACCAGAGGATTTAACGTCTCGATGTTAAAGTGCATGACGCACCAGAGGATTTAACGTCTCGATGTTAAAGTGCAAGTGGCACTAGAGAGTTAAATACCTCGATGTTAAAGTGCATGACGCACCAGAGGATTTAACGTCTCGATGTTAAAGTGCAAGTGGCACTAGAGAGTTAAATGCCTCGATGTTAAAGTGCATGACGCACCAGAGGATTTAACGTCTCGATGTTAAAGTGCATGACGCACCAGAGGATTTAACGTCTCGATGTTAAAGTGCAAGTGGCACTAGAGAGTTAAATACCTCGATGTTAAAGTGCATGACGCACCAGAGGATTTAACGTCTCGATGTTAAAGTGCATGACGCACCAGAGGATTTAACGTCTCGATGTTAAAGTGCATGACGCACCAGAGGATTTAACGTCTTGATGTTAAAGTGCAAGTGGCACAAGAGAGTTAAATACCTCGATGTTAAAGTGCATGACGCACCAGAGGATTTAACGTCTCGATGTTAAAGTGCAACTGGCACTAGAGAGTTAAATGCCTCGATGTTAAAGTGCATGAGCACTAGAGGGTTTAACGTCTCGTCGGTAACGTGCATAAGCAAATAGTAGAAACTATATGTGTTGAGTTGGGTTGTTGAGTTACATTGTTTAGTATGGTAGTTGGTTAAAGAGTAAGGCATCTTTTGAGGCAGACAGTTTTGGTTCGTATTGGGTTGCGTTGTCCTATTGAGTGGTGTTGTGTTGAGGTGCTAGGGTTGTGTGTGAGTTGTGGTGGATTGTGCATGTTTATATTTCGTTATCCCCTACTTGCTAAGCGTAAGCTTACGTGTGTGTGTTCTGTGGTGTAGGTAACGACGCAGGTACAGGTGAGCTATGTGAGTCAGCCAAGACTTGGGAGCAGTAGGAGATGCACGGGGCGTGCCGGTGCGGGCAGTTGTCGTGGCGACTCCACCATGGTCTTCGGGGAATGTGGGCTTTGTCCTTTGGTAGTTTGTTGTAAATGTCTGTTTGTAGAAATGATGGGAATGCGTAACTTTCTTTTTGATTGATGTTTTTATAGTTATTGCATAGCTATTTGTATTTGATGTATATAGTCATAGTTAAGGGTGACGTGTCGCCCTGTACTGTGGACTTTCTTCAGTTAGAGATGTTAGTATTTTAGTTTTCCTCTTTACAGCTATTTGGAGATTTAGTAGGTTTGTTAGATGGTTAGGTGTAACACCCGAGATACGACTAGGTAATTTTCCTAACTATATTAACGGTCATGAATATTTAATCTTCGCAGTTTAGAATTGTAATATCCGGCTTGTACGGATTTTTGAATATATTATTATTATATTATTGGATGGTATTTTTGGAAATACGTCAAATCAAGTCCGTTTTACAAAAAGAAAGCGTCATTACAATCCTAACGACTAATAGGAATTTGAAGGAATTTATGGGAATTTTCGGAGATTAAACGCTATATTCCGAGTAATTACCACTATCGTAAATCGAATGACGTTTTAGTAAAAATAGTAAACGGGGTCCGTTTGGCGAACGGACAGTTTTAATAAAGCCCTGGTGATAAATATGAGTTGTTGGCAAAATATGGAGTTCTTGAGAATCCAACTCGTTAGACGATTTACAAACCGAAGAACGAAATCAATATAGAAATCAAAGAAGGGCGTTTTGGTAATTTATAAAATCTAATTAATATAACCTAACCTAATTCTTCTTCTCTTCACTTCATTTCTTCCCCTGCGGCAACCAAAATCACAGAGGCGATTTCTCCTTCAGCCAGCAGACGTTTTCCGTCGATCCGAGCTCCGTTTTCCTCCGTTTTTCCTCCGATCTTCGTCATTTCTTCCTCTCTCGCTACTCTCGGTATGTAGCTTCAATCTCTGAGCGTTTGTTTTGAGTTTCGATTCGATTTAGGGTTAGGGTTTCGATTAGGTTTTCCGTTAAAAATGCGATTTAGGCTTCGTAATTAATAGGTTAGCCTTGATTAAGTGTATATTGAACGTATTTGACGTTATTGGACGAAGAGAAATCAAATTGTAAAAAAATTATAAATTGGTAAAATTCCGGGTTTTTAGGAAAAACTCGTTATTTAATATTTCGGATTATCGAGCGTTAATTTACGTTAAAAAAACGCTTAGATTAGCTAAGTAAAGAATTTAGGAGAGATTCTCTAGTTAAGTTTTTAGAATTGGATGTTATTAATTCAAATCAATTTTAACGGTACATATCGTGTTTTTTCTCAGACACACGACTCCCGTGGACGAAGCTAGTGATTCAGTGCGCTCCAGGTAAGTTTTTGTGACTTACTTTGACCCAAAGGTCTGCACCATACTCCGTCGTCGTCTCGAGAATACTCGAGGAACTGTTTGTTTTATGTTATTCGGTTGGGTAGTTAGGTTAGTTGTTTATAGGTTCTGTTTATAGGTTCTGCTTTATTGTCTTGAATGTATGCACGTTGTTTGTTTACTTTCTGCTTATAAACTGTTCATGCATCACGTATTTCAAAAGTCATGAAAATGGATTTCTGCACGAGTTTTAAGAAAAGAACTGAAATGAACCAATTTAATTAAGCTACGTAATCTGTATCTGTATCTGGTTACGCGAGATGGGGCTCAGGCATGGCTGTAGGTTTTGTGAGCATGTACCCCCCCCCATCTAAGTGGAAAGTGGTAGTTCGACCGCGGAATGTATCCTTTCCATTTAGTGGGCTGAGATCTCGGTGACAATTCTGTCTGTGACGTAATGTATCTGTAAATGTATCTGTAAATGAATCTGTAAAGGCATTGGTAAATGAATCTGAATTGGTAATCTGAACGTTTTCTGAATGGCATACGCACGCATGCATGCATCTGCATTTACGTAGCTTACAGAGATTTCAATATCTCATATGTGTCTGTATGGTGTAGGTAATCTGCTAGGTGACGTAGATCCAGGTGAGGACGACGTTCCTCCTCCTGATGTCGGGACAGTTGATGGATGACGGCCGTGGGAGTGCGCTGAGTAGTCGAGGCGCGATATGACCCGTGGGGATGTATGTCTGGACTCTGGGTTTATTTTGGGATGTTTTGAGTTGATAATTGTATAGTATATTTAGGTTGTTTGGATCTGGATAGGATTAGATAACGTTTTTTTATAATTGTAAGTAAAAATGTTTTGTTTTGAACTGCTTAATGAATGTTTTGGAAATGTTTTGATTGGTTTTAGGTTGTTACGGATAGCTCGGTTTTTAGAGCTATCCACGCAGTTGGACTTCGTAAAGTCTGACGCGAGTTGGTTGAGTTAGATTATGATTAGTTATTGTGATTATTGGTGTAAATGTATGGAGTTAGAGATTAGATGAAATGCATGTTGCTCTCTGGAATTCAAGATTCCAGAGAGCATAAGTGTGAAGTGAAAGACGCGAGAGAAAGAAAGAAAGGCGTTGGAGGCCTGGAGGTGCGGCGACCGCGCGCTGCAACATGCAGCGATCGGGCGCTGCATGCTGCAGCGCTTGCAGCGACCGAGCGCTGCAACATGCAGCGATCGGGCGCTGCATGCTGCAGCGCACTCGGCGACCAGGCGCTGCAAATGGCAGCGCCCAGTCGCTGCTCAAAGTTTGAGGGCAGAGTTCCAATTCTGCCCTCCCACCTTTTAATTGGTTTTAAAGTTTTTAATTAAATGTTTTTAAGTTTTATTTAAATAGTTTTAGTTTATGTTTTAAATGATTTACCAAACGAACTTCGATTTCGATTCCGGTTTCGGTTTCGATTTCAATTCTGGTTAACGTCAAGTTTTAAAGTTTGTAAAATGCAAAGATAAAAAAAAAAAAAATAATATGGGAAATACGGGTACAGTTTTAGGGGTGTTACAGTTATGGTATCAGAGCCCCCGGGTTTTAAAACCGATTCTGTAGACTGCTCGACTGCACAGCCACTACGCGGACATCCTTCATCAACTGTAAGTCTGTTTATAGCTTTATTTGATTTTATTTCTTAGAGATTATTTGTTTTAAATTTTATAGGAGTTTTATACACTATGACTCGAGGAAGGGATCCTAGAGACGACGCGATGGATCGTCTTACAGACTTGATAGACCGCCAGTCCCAGCATATGGACCGGCAAGCGCAACAAATTTCGGACTTAGTGAACCGAGAGAACCAGCGAGAGAATCAGAGGACTCAGGAGTTGGTAGTCCCCAGTAATCAAGGTATGCGGAGGTTCCGAAGCCTGCGGCCTCCAGTATTTGATGGACGATCATCGGATCCAACTATTGCGGTGGAATGGATTCGAGTGATGGAGGATATGCTAGAATGTGCAGAGGTAGGGAATGAGAGTAAAGTGGCGTATGTCACTTTTCATTTGGTGTTAGATGCCCGTTTTTGGTGGGATCTGATTACAGCTACTACAGACGTGACGGTTATGACGTGGGATCGGTTTAAGATCATGTTCTTCGACAAGTACTTCAGCCGCACTGCGAGGGCGACTTGTGTTAGGACGAGGGAGCCAGCTATGGGCTTCTTTCGTGAGCTCCGTCCTCAGACCCAGAATCAAGGCTGGCAACTGAAGGGACAACAGCAAACACAGCCACGGGGAGCGAAGAGGCCCTATGACGGAGCAGGCGACCAAGAAAAGAGAAAGCAAGTCCAAGAATCTACTCAGAAGTCTATATGCCCGAAGTGCTCGAAACCTCATTTTGGTGCATGTACATTGGGTACAGACAAGTGCTACAGATGCGGAGTGGTGGGCCACTATGCCCTGCATTGTCCGAGGACTGCTACTGACCAGAAGAAAGTTGCCTCAAGAATAATTGCTTTTATCGAGCCCGGTGACGTCAACGATGGGGCCCAGCCTTCTACAATTGCAGGTATTGTTTTAATTACCTGTATGACAATATGCATATGATAGACAAATATTTAGATCTGAAATTAGTGGGGAAGAAAGTAATAGATGGGTAGGAAGGATTACTAGGCGAACCTCGGAGAGGAGATAATAGGATACACATATAACAATAAACACCATATAGAAATATAGTTATACATTAGTAAGATTAGATCGATTTAATCAACGGAGTGTGTTTAAGTAGACGAAAGAGTACCGTAAAACTCTTATATTGGGGATTCGCGTAAAGCTAGGAGTATCCAGATTTAGATATGATTCAAGAGTTGAACTTAGAATGAATGTCGAGTAGAATGGTTGAGACTTGACTAGAAGGAGCGAACGAAAGTAGATTAATCGGCGAACTCAAAATAGTCTCGAGGAAGTTAGAGAAAAGTGGCGTAGGATAAAAAAAAAAAAAAAAAAAAAAAAAAAAAAAAAAAAAAAGTTTAAATTGCAACCTGGGCGTTGTTTGAAATCTTTGAATGATAGTCAACCCAAATGACGTTGGGAAGTGAAAGTTGTAGCGAGGATTTAAGATAAGGGACAATTTTAGTAGAGGTCAATTAATTAATTTGAGAGTTTAACGTTTTGGGTGACTGAACGCAAACCAACATGTGCTCGAGACGTTAAGTGTCGAGTACCCTGTTGGTGGTCGCTTGATTAAGGACTTAGGAAATTTTGTAAGACATGATGCGTAAGCAAGGACACGTGTAGGCCAGTTAAAAGTAAGGAATACGATTACAAAGTTAATATAGAAATTAAGTTGGTGTGCGTCCCGACTGGAAATAGGGTTGAAGAAACTATGTTTAAGTTTAGATTACAGCCTAAGAGGGCTTGAGTTAGGAAACTATATACACGCAATGCTAATTTGGGGCGTAATGAGCTAAGTTGAGGGTAGCCGATAAGGTTAACGCAATGCTAATTTGGGGCGTAATGAGCTAAGTTGAGGGTAGCCGATAAGGTTAACGGCTAGGGTTGCACCATAGGGTTTCAGAATCTATTAAATAGGGATCTAAGATAGACAAAGGAGTGCAACGTAAGTAGTGTGAGACTTTTAGTTAAGAATATAGAAATAGAATTCAAGGACCAAGTTTATAATGAAAGCGATATATTTGTGAGAAATTCTGGTGACGTAGTTTGAGGAGAAATAACAGTATGAATTTAGTTGCGAAATCGACCCTGAAATGGCTGGCGGGATTGGTAAGTTACCCAGGAAAGTATGTGACTTGGGAGAATTGGTAAGACTTAAGGTTTAAGTAAGGATAAATACAGTCCAATTGGGAATGGAGATTTTGAATTTAAGGCTAAGGTTGAAAGATATAGTTGAGGTTTTGGTTTAAAATCATAGAGATTAACCATAGGGATGATGGGATCAGAGTTAACAAGGGAAGTTTGAACTTTGCTAGAGATAGGGTCCTAAGTAAGTACTGACTGTAACTCATAGTTTGACTCACATAGACCAAGTAGTGTTATAATTGTCTAATTCCAAAACATAACAATGAGAGCTTAATTAGGAAACCCACACCGAAATGTTCTCCAAAGGTCAAAGGATTACCCAAGAAGTTAGGTGACCAGGAAATTCTTCGGGCGATACAATTACGAGGAATCGTTACCCAAGCGAATATGGAAATTTGGGTCGATATAAGTTTCGACTACGGACGAATCCAAAGAAGTTATGGAGAAGTTTAGACGAATCGATTGGAAATCTAAGAACTTAACTAAGCTCAGTACTTTAGTAAGGAAGTGTACGATCAGATCGAAGGTAAAAAAAATACAAGTTTAAGGCCTACATTGGAGGGTACAGTGGACAGTTTCGGTTAACCACGAGGAATGACAGTAAGTACAAGCGATAATCGAAGCGTAAGACCGCGTGATATTAGACATTAACATCAAGGGATATAAGCTAAGTCAAATTTTGTGGACAAAATTCTGAATAAGGGGGGTAGAATGTAATATCCGGCTTGTACGGATTTTTGAATATATTATTATTATATTATTGGATGGTATTTTTGGAAATACGTCAAATCAAGTCCGTTTTACAAAAAGAAAGCGTCATTACAATCCTAACGACTAATAGGAATTTGAAGGAATTTATGGGAATTTTCGGAGATTAAACGCTATATTCCGAGTAATTACCACTATCGTAAATCGAATGACGTTTTAGTAAAAATAGTAAACGGGGTCCGTTTGGCGAACGGACAGTTTTAATAAAGCCCTGGTGATAAATATGAGTTGTTGGCAAAATATGGAGTTCTTGAGAATCCAACTCGTTAGACGATTTACAAACCGAAGAACGAAATCAATATAGAAATCAAAGAAGGGCGTTTTGGTAATTTATAAAATCTAATTAATATAACCTAACCTAATTCTTCTTCTCTTCACTTCATTTCTTCCCCTGCGGCAACCAAAATCACAGAGGCGATTTCTCCTTCAGCCAGCAGACGTTTTCCGTCGATCCGAGCTCCGTTTTCCTCCGTTTTTCCTCCGATCTTCGTCATTTCTTCCTCTCTCGCTACTCTCGGTATGTAGCTTCAATCTCTGAGCGTTTGTTTTGAGTTTCGATTCGATTTAGGGTTAGGGTTTCGATTAGGTTTTCCGTTAAAAATGCGATTTAGGCTTCGTAATTAATAGGTTAGCCTTGATTAAGTGTATATTGAACGTATTTGACGTTATTGGACGAAGAGAAATCAAATTGTAAAAAAATTATAAATTGGTAAAATTCCGGGTTTTTAGGAAAAACTCGTTATTTAATATTTCGGATTATCGAGCGTTAATTTACGTTAAAAAAACGCTTAGATTAGCTAAGTAAAGAATTTAGGAGAGATTCTCTAGTTAAGTTTTTAGAATTGGATGTTATTAATTCAAATCAATTTTAACGGTACATATCGTGTTTTTTCTCAGACACACGACTCCCGTGGACGAAGCTAGTGATTCAGTGCGCTCCAGGTAAGTTTTCGTGACTTACTTTGACCCAAAGGTCTGCACCATACTCCGTCGTCGTCTCGAGAATACTCGAGGAACTGTTTGTTTTATGTTATTCGGTTGGGTAGTTAGGTTAGTTGTTTATAGGTTCTGTTTATAGGTTCTGCTTTATTGTCTTGAATGTATGCACGTTGTTTGTTTACTTTCTGCTTATAAACTGTTCATGCATCACGTATTTCAAAAGTCATGAAAATGGATTTCTGCACGAGTTTTAAGAAAAGAACTGAAATGAACCAATTTAATTAAGCTACGTAATCTGTATCTGTATCTGGTTACGCGAGATGGGGCTCAGGCATGGCTGTAGGTTTTGTGAGCATGTACCCCCCCCCCCATCTAAGTGGAAAGTGGTAGTTCGACCGCGGAATGTATCCTTTCCATTTAGTGGGCTGAGATCTCGGTGACAATTCTGTCTGTGACGTAATGTATCTGTAAATGTATCTGTAAATGAATCTGTAAAGGCATTGGTAAATGAATCTGAATTGGTAATCTGAACGTTTTCTGAATGGCATACGCACGCATGCATGCATCTGCATTTACGTAGCTTACAGAGATTTCAATATCTCATATGTGTCTGTATGGTGTAGGTAATCTGCTAGGTGACGTAGATCCAGGTGAGGACGACGTTCCTCCTCCTGATGTCGGGACAGTTGATGGATGACGGCCGTGGGAGTGCGCTGAGTAGTCGAGGCGCGATATGACCCGTGGGGATGTATGTCTGGACTCTGGGTTTATTTTGGGATGTTTTGAGTTGATAATTGTATAGTATATTTAGGTTGTTTGGATCTGGATAGGATTAGATAACGTTTTTTTATAATTGTAAGTAAAAATGTTTTGTTTTGAACTGCTTAATGAATGTTTTGGAAATGTTTTGATTGGTTTTAGGTTGTTACGGATAGCTCGGTTTTTAGAGCTATCCACGCAGTTGGACTTCGTAAAGTCTGACGCGAGTTGGTTGAGTTAGATTATGATTAGTTATTGTGATTATTGGTGTAAATGTATGGAGTTAGAGATTAGATGAAATGCATGTTGCTCTCTGGAATTCAAGATTCCAGAGAGCATAAGTGTGAAGTGAAAGACGCGAGAGAAAGAAAGAAAGGCGTTGGAGGCCTGGAGGTGCGGCGACCGCGCGCTGCAACATGCAGCGATCGGGCGCTGCATGCTGCAGCGCTTGCAGCGACCGAGCGCTGCAACATGCAGCGATCGGGCGCTGCATGCTGCAGCGCACTCGGCGACCAGGCGCTGCAAATGGCAGCGCCCAGTCGCTGCTCAAAGTTTGAGGGCAGAGTTCCAATTCTGCCCTCCCACCTTTTAATTGGTTTTAAAGTTTTTAATTAAATGTTTTTAAGTTTTATTTAAATAGTTTTAGTTTATGTTTTAAATGATTTACCAAACGAACTTCGATTTCGATTCCGGTTTCGGTTTCGATTTCAATTCTGGTTAACGTCAAGTTTTAAAGTTTGTAAAATGCAAAGATAAAAAAAAAAAAAATAATATGGGAAATACGGGTACAGTTTTAGGGGTGTTACAAGAATTTTATGACAAGTTTAATTATTTACATGTGGGTTTTAAACTAGGTTGAGTGGCAATATTGTAATATTGGAAGTTGAGATCAGTATATAAAGAAAAAGGAAAAGTTTTAAATTTCACTCAAGCCACTGTAGCCGACATCTTCTACTCTCGGCGATTTCTCCTTCCCCGAGCTCGCACCCTGCCTGCCAGCTGTGACGACCCGAGAAGGATCGTCACGTGTCATGACTTTTCTTTAAACTTATCCGTACTTTTATACCTCTGTAATCGTAGTATACCCTTTTTTTTTTGTTATATCATATCTCATCCTAACTTAACTTAAATTCGCTGAATAACCGCATTTAGCTTTCACTCCTGCTGATCGCTAAACGACAAACATTTAGTTGTTCTACCGGTCAGCACGTGCATCTCACAAGATTCATTAAACATCTATCGGTAGGCACACATATTTGCATCTGCCGACAGTCACGTGCAACTCGTGTGACCAATTAAAACACCGTTCAATTATACAACGGAAGTCGTTTACATCTGCCGATGAGAGAACAATAAACGATGCTCTCATCTGCCGATGGAAAATACGCTATATCTGCCGATGACGTGGCATCGCATCTTCCGATAGCTTAACTCACTACTCATACCGACCGCCAGATAACAGACATTGCCGTCATCTGCCGATGGCTTAAGACAACTACATCTTCCGACAGATTAACTCACCATCTGCCGATGGCAAATACTCCTTATCTACCGATGACGTCAGCCGGAAGACAAATACTTTTCCTCTTCCGATGACGTCCCCCGGAAGACAAACTTACCCGACTCCCATCACAATCCTCCTGCCGATGACATCAGCCGGAAGGCAAACTTAACATTTAGCACATCTCCTGCCGATGACGTCAGCCGGAAGATGAGCATACTAAATGACACATCTTCTGCCGATGGCGTCGGCTAGAAGCTTAACACTACTTTTATACATCTCTTAAACACAATCCATTCAGAATACACATAGCAGAAGACTCAATATCATATAATCTCTTCATGGTTTCTTAGTTATCCTCAAAGTAAGGAACTCATTCAAACAGGTCTTGACTCTCATACTTAAGGTAAATCTACCGTAATTAAACCTCAGTATTCATAAACATACTAAAAAACATAGGAGTACGACCAGGAGTCTCATTTCGCCATCCGGCCACAGACCTCACCCTCTGAGTACCTTCCAGCAACCAGTTTAGACATTTTCATCAACTTTGAATTCCTCACCGGATATTTCTTCACCTACATCATAAGGTGTAACTGTAAGCCTAAGGCTTAGTAAGGAATGCAAACTATTATGAGTTCATGAATGCATAACTTGGATAAAAAAACGTGCTCATAAGTCTTTTCTTTTCATGTACTTATCTTAATCATCATTCATAATCGTATCTCGTATTCATAGTTCATAATCATCATTCGTAGACATGCTCATATTCATCATTCCTTTCATCATTCGTATTCTTCATTACATTATGTGGATTTAAGAGAGGATTTGTGCTGGTAAAGGGGGTTCGACAGTGAGTTTGATCATGGTCCCTACTGCGGGTCGTATTCATATGTCCTACTGCGGACTGTGACATACGCCGAACCACCCCCAACCCTCACTTAACCACGTTGCATAAGTTTTATCTTCTTATCTTATTCATGGGAAAACATATTTCAAAACATTTTCATATGCTTGAGGAGTAAAACATGATGCATAACATAAATGCACTTAATCATCGAACTATGACAGGGGAGTACATCAGAATAACAGAACCATATCCATCGACATTTCATCATATTCTCCGACATTTCCTCAAACATACAGTAGACAACGTTCACTAAATCTAACATAACCCTTTGATGTAGGGCCCTATTGGCCGGAAACTTAGTACATTCACTTACCTGGATTCCTTAGCAAC
The DNA here is from genome assembly GCA_022432975.1 of Begonia masoniana. NCBI lineage: Eukaryota > Viridiplantae > Streptophyta > Magnoliopsida > Cucurbitales > Begoniaceae > Begonia > Begonia masoniana. The sequence continues at coordinate 30,887,164 of CM039508.1, read as the reverse complement.
TTGAATCACTTTCCTTCAGCTCCTTCACCTAGCATATTTCACATTACAATAGTTAAATAAAGTCCTAAAAGTTCTAGTCATCAGTCATCCTAAAATCTAATAGCTAGAGTCACCCTCGAATCCCTTAGTCTAATGCTCTGCACAGAATCTGAAATCCAAGATAGGACAGCAGATTCAACAATCAATTAAATCTGAGTTAGATTACTTAAAATGTCTAGAATCTATTCGGGTTGACATTACTACCCTCGGATTCGAAATGTTCTAAAGCAACACGGCCATTGCTAAATTCCAAGTTCAAATGCCGGGCCGAAAACAGAGCTAATGAACTGATAGATAGCTGCTTTGTCTAATGCATACCTCGGATGCGGATTCGCAGAGGAAATGCAGGCTGAAACTAGTCACCGGTGAGGGAGAATGACGGCAACCGAGAGCAGGAGCTTGGGGAAGAAGAAATCGCCGAGAGAAAAGGGGAAGGGTGTCGGCTACTGTAGCTTTTTTAGAAATTTGAACTCCTTCCATTTTCTTTAAATACAAACTCTTACTCCTCATATTACCATTATGCCACTCGACCTAGTTCAAAAATCCACATATTATTAATTTAGCCTTGTCTTAAATTCTAATCCGGAAAAGTGACCGATAATATAGTTAAAAGTTACCTGGCCGAAATGTCGGGTGTTACATCCACCCCTCCTTAAACAAAATTTTCGTCCCCGAAAATTGGTCAAGCAAAGAGTTCTGGATACTTGTCCAACATATCCTGCTGTAGTTCCCAGGTAGTCTCTTCAATACCATGATTCTTCCACAAGACTTTAACCAACAAGATCTCCTTATTCCTTAGAGTCTTCACTGTAGAATCCAAAATTTGTACTGGTTTCTCCTCATACACCAAATTAGGCTCAACTTCAATTTCCATTGGTTTAACAACCTGAGTCGGATCACGTATGCATTTCCTTAGCATAGACACATGAAAGACATTGTGAACCTTTTCCAAAGATGGAGGCAAAAGTAATCTATAGGCTGTGCTACCAATCTTAGCTAAGACAGGGAATGGTCCAATGAACCGTGGGTTAAGCTTTCCCTTCTTACCAAATCTTAAGACTCCTCTAAATGGCGAAATCTTAAGGAAAACTTCATCACCAACAGAAAACTCAAGATCCCTTCTTCTTTGGTCCGCATAACTCTTCTGTCGGCTTTGTGCAGTTAACATCCTTTTCCTAATGACTGTAATCTTGTCTGACATTTGTTGTAGAATCTCGGGGCCCAATAGCTTCGCTTCACCAACCTCATCCCAGTACAAAGGTGACCTACATTTCCTGCCATACAAAGCTTCATAGGGTGCCATACCAATCGTGGACTGATAACTATTGTTGTAAAAAAACTCAATCAGAGGTAGGTGTCTACTCCATGTAGTCTGAAAGTCTAGCACACATGCTCTCAACATATCTTCGAGTATCTGAATGGTCCTCTCGGATTGTCCATCTGTCTGCGGGTGAAAGGCGGTACTGAAGGATAACTTTGTACCTAATGTACCATGCAAACTCTTCCAGAATCGGGAGGTGAACCTAGGGTCACGATCAGAAACTATGGAAACGGGGATCCCATGCAGCCTGATAATTTCTTGAACATAAAGATTAGCAAGTTGGTCCATCGTGTAGGTTGTCTTTACAGGTAAGAAATGAGCTGACTTTGTCATCCTATCAATCACAACCCAAATACTGTCATGTCCTTTAGTTGTTTTAGGTAAGCCTACAACAAAATCCATGGCAATGTTTTCCCACTTCCATTCGGGAATAGGTAGAGGTTGAAGGGTACCTCCTGGTCGTTGGTGCTCGGCTTTAACTTGCTGACATACCAAGCATGATTCCACGTACTTGGCGACATCCCTCTTCATATTAGGCCACCAATAAAGTAACTTCAAGTCTCGATACATCTTGGTGCTACCAGGATGTACAGAAAAGGAAGACGAGTGAGCCTCGGCCAAAATCAACTTACGTAATTCTTCATCACAAGGGACATACCATCGATTCCTAAATCTCCGGATTCCATCATTGGAAAGACTAAACTCGGAGGTGGCGTCCTTCAACTTATTCATCATACAGTTATTCTCCTCGGAATCCTTCTGTTGTGACTCTTTGATCTTTTCCAAAACCGTTGGTTGAATGGTCAAATCGGTAAGTAAGGCTGACAACTCTGGAACTAGTTCCAATTCAAACTTCTGAACTTCAGTCCTCAAGGGTGCAGACATAACTGACACTGCGGGTTGCATTGTCTTAGACATTCTGCTCAAAGCATCGGCTACAGCATTAGCCTTACCCGGGTGGTACTTGATTTCAAAGTCATAGTCCTTAACAAATTCTAACCAACGTCTTTGTCTCATGTTTAATTCCTTTTGGGTGAAAAGATACTTTAAACTCTTGTGGTCAGAAAATACATCACACTGCCGTCCATACAAATAGTGCCTCCAAATTTTTAAAGCAAAAACAACTGCAGCTAGCTCTAAATCATGAGTGGGGTAATTCTGTTCATAACCTTTTAGTTGCCTAGAGGCATACGCCACAACTTTACCTTCTTGCATCAAAACACATCCCAAACCAATCTTTGATGCGTCACAATAAACACTAAATTTTCCTTCTTCAGTTGGGAGAGTCAATAGTGGGGCTGTCGTTAACTTCTGTTTCAGTGATTGGAAGCTGTCTTCACAAGCTTCGGTCCAAGAGTACTTGAGGTCCTTCTTGGTTAAGTTGGTTAAAGGTTTAGCTATCATAGAAAATTCCTTAATGAACTTCCTATAATAACCAGCCAGACCAAGGAAGCTTCGAACTTCACTGACATTCTTTGGCTGTGGCCAGTCCTTAACGGCCTGAACCTTAGTTGGGTCTACTGATATGCCCTCAGCAGAAATGACATGACCTAAAAAGTTGACTTTATCCAGCCAAAATTCACATTTGGACAGTTTGGCATAGAGTTGTTGCTGTTTTAAGGTTGATAACACTATTCTCAAATGTTTAGCATGGTCGGCTTCAGTCTGTGAGTATATTAAAATGTCATCTATAAACACAATCACAAACTTATCCAGGTACTCACGAAACACTCGGTTCATCAAGTCCATGAAAGCTGCAGGTGCGTTAGTCAGTCCAAATGACATTACAAGAAATTCATAGTGTCCGTAGCGGGTTCTGAAGGCTGTCTTTGGTATATCTCCCTCCTTAACCTTCAGTTGGTAATAACCCGAACGTAAGTCAATCTTTGAGAATACTTTAGCTCCTTGTAGTTGGTCAAACAGGTCATCAATCCGGGGTAAAGGATATTTATTCTTGACTGTCAACTTATTTAGTTCTCTGTAGTCTATACACATTCTAAGAGAACCATCTTTCTTTTTAACGAAAAGGACAGGTGCACCCCAGGGAGAACTACTAGAACGTATGAATCCCTTGTCAACTAATTCCTGTAGTTGGACCTTTAATTCTTTTAACTCAACAGGTGCCATCCGGTAAGGATTCTTAGATACAGGTAATGCCTCGGGGTATGTATCGATCACGAATTCTATCTCTCTATCGGGTGGTAACCCGGGCAAGTCGTCCAAGAATGCTTCAGGAAACTCTTGAACTATAGGGATATCTTGTAATTCCACCTTACTCTTTACTCGGACATCCATTATGTTAGCTAGATAACTCAAACAACCACTCTTCAGTAACCGTTGAGTCACTAGAGAGGATATAATTGGTATCTTACTTATTTTTGGAATAGCTTGGAAGGTATACCGATCGCCATTTGGGGGTCGGAAATCAACTAGGCCAGACCTACAACTAATCGTGGCATAATGCCTAAATAACCAATCCATTCCTAAAATAATTTCATATCCTTTCATGTCAATCATAATCAGTTCTACATATAGCTCCTTATCTCCTAAGGACAAAACATCACCCTTCAACATTTGCTCAGAATGTAAAGACTTCCCTGATGGTAACATAACTCTATACGGTTTATCAACTGGTGAAAGTTCTAACTTATGTTTACACACAAACAGGGTTGCTATGAATGAGTGTGTGGCTCCCGTATCAATAAGTGTATAAGCAGAAAGACCACAAACCATAATGGTACCTGATATGACCGTGCGTGGTTCAGCATCTTCATCCTCCATCATAGCATAGACTCTTGGTGCAACTCTGATTCGATTCGGGTCTGATGGCATCGGGCAGTCTCTGGCTATGTGTCCAACCTTGTCACATCTATAGCAACGGCCAGAGTGCAGCTTGCACTCACCATGGTGATTCTTCTGGCAGTTTGAGCATAGAGGGGCTAATGGTCGTTTTCCTTTTCCTTGATCATCGTTTGGATTGAAGGGTCTCTTTATGCCCTGCTGCTGCTGTTGTCCTCTGTTCGGCTGTGGTTGCCATCCTTTGTTCTGACGTGGTGGTGGTTGAGTCTCCTTAATGAACTTCCTTGGCTGTTCACGCTGTGCATAAGCTGTCATCTCAGCCTCCTCCAATTCCAAGGCCTTAGCCGTCACTTCGCCATAAGGTACATTGTGTATCCCAGAAGTCTTTACCTTCACATACAAACTCGGCTTTAGTCCTTGAACAAATTGATAAATCTTGTCCTCATCATTCTCAACCAATCGGGGAGCAAACCGTGATAAAGCATCAAATTTGCATATATAATCCGTCACAGAGCCAGATTGTCGCAGATTCATGAACTCTTTCTTCTTGCTGGCCTGAACGGTCCTATTGAAGTACTTGTCAAAGAAGGCAGTCTTAAACATATCCCAAGTCATAGTCCCTGCATTAACAGTGCTCTGAAGAGAATCCCACCAATGTCTTGCATTCAGCTCCAAATGATAGACAGCATAGGTGACTCTATCTCCTTCATCAACTTTTGCATACTTGAACATGTCCTCCACCTTCCGAATCCATTCTTCAGCATAAACAGGATCAGAAACTTGACCATTAAATGTCGGGGGTCTAAGCCTGTGAAAGCGCTCACCCCCATGATCATGAGTTACATTAGAGCTGGAGTTCCCAAGCTCTTCCCTAGTAGTCACTAGTTGCTCTATTTGTCGCGATTGGCGATTAACTAATTCTATCAGCTGAGCAACAGTGGTACTATCCACGTTGTCTTCCCTCTGTTGACCCCTTACCATCTTGAGATTCCTAAACAATAATAGAAACACGTCTTAACATAATGACATCACTAGAATCGTAAATACTTACAGTTGTTGGAGAGTACTCGGGTGGCAATCTGTGCTGGAAGGCAGTCTACAGAACCGATTTTAGAACCTGGTTTAGCTCTGATACCATAATTGTGACGACCCGAGAAGGATCGTCACGTGTCATGACTTTTCTTTAAACTTATCCGTACTTTTATACCTCTGTAATCGTAGTATACCCTTTTTTTTTTTGTTATATCATATCTCATCCTAACTTAACTTAAATTCGCTGAATAACCGCATTTAGCTTTCACTCCTGCTGATCGCTAAACGACAAACATTTAGTTGTTCTACCGGTCAGCACGTGCATCTCACAAGATTCATTAAACATCTATCGGTAGGCACACATATTTGCATCTGCCGACAGTCACGTGCAACTCGTGTGACCAATTAAAACACCGTTCAATTATACAACGGAAGTCGTTTACATCTGCCGATGAGAGAACAATAAACGATGCTCTCATCTGCCGATGGCAAATACGCTATATCTGCCGATGACGTGGCATCGCATCTTCCGATAGCTTAACTCACTACTCATACCGACCGCCAGATAACAGACATTGCCGTCATCTGCCGATGGCTTAAGACAACTACATCTTCCGACAGATTAACTCACCATCTGCCGATGGCAAATACTCCTTATCTACCGATGACGTCAGCCGGAAGACAAATACTTTTCCTCTTCCGATGACGTCCCCCGGAAGACAAACTTACCCGACTCCCATCACAATCCTCCTGCCGATGACATCAGCCGGAAGGCAAACTTAACATTTAGCACATCTCCTGCCGATGACGTCAGCCGGAAGATGAGCATACTAAATGACACATCTTCTGCCGATGGCGTCGGCTAGAAGCTTAACACTACTTTTATACATCTCTTAAACACAATCCATTCAGAATACACATAGCGGAAGACTCAATATCATATAATCTCTTCATGGTTTCTTAGTTATCCTCAAAGTAAAGAACTCATTCAAACAGGTCTTGACTCTCATACTTAAGGTAAATCTACCATAATTAAACCTCAGTATTCATAAACATACTAAAAAACATAGGAGTACGACCAGGAGTCTCATTTCGCCATTCGGCCACAGACCTCACCCTCTGAGTACCTTCCAGCAACCAGTTTAGACATTTTCATCAACTTTGAATTCCTCACCGGATATTTCTTCACCTACATCATAAGGTGTAACTGTAAGCCTAAGGCTTAGTAAGGAATGCAAACTATTATGAGTTCATGAATGCATAACTTGGATAAAAAAACGTGCTCATAAGTCTTTTCTTTTCATGTACTTATCTTAATCATCATTCATAATCGTATCTCGTATTCATAGTTCATAATCATCATTCGTAGACATGCTCATATTCATCATTCCTTTCATCATTCGTATTCTTCATTACATTATGTGGATTTAAGAGAGGATTTGTGCTGGTAAAGGGGGTTCGACAGTGAGTTTGATCATGGTCCCTACTGCGGGTCGTATTCATATGTCCTACTGCGGACTGTGACATACGCCGAACCACCCCCAACCCTCACTTAACCACGTTGCATAAGTTTTATCTTCTTATCTTATTCATGAGAAAACATATTTCAAAACATTTTCATATGCTTGAGGAGTAAAACATGATGCATAACATAAATGCACTTAATCATCGAACTATGACAGGGGAGTACATCAGAATAACAGAACCATATCCATCGACATTTCATCATATTCTCCGACATTTCCTCAAACATACAGTAGACAACGTTCACTAAATCTAACATAACCCTTTGATGTAGGGCCCTATTGGCCGGAAACTTAGTACATTCACTTACCTGGATTCCTTAGCAACTTGAATCACTTTCCTTCAGCTCCTTCACCTAGCATATTTCACATTACAATAGTTAAATAAAGTCCTAAAAGTTCTAGTCATCAGTCATCCTAAAATCTAATAGCTAGAGTCACCCCCGAATCCCTTAGTCTAATGCTCTGCACAGAATCTGAAATCCAAGATAGGACAGCAGATTCAACAATCAATTAAATCTGAGTTAGATTACTTAAAATGTCTAGAATCTATTCGGGTTGACATTACTACCCTCGGATTCGAAATGTTCTAAAGCAACACGGCCATTGCTAAATTCCAAGTTCAAATGCCGGGCCGAAAACAGAGCTAATGAACTGATAGATAGCTGCTTTGTCTAATGCATACCTCGGATGCGGATTCGCAGAGGAAATGCAGGCTGAAACTAGTCACCGGTGAGGGAGAATGACGGCAACCGAGAGCAGGAGCTTGGGGAAGAAGAAATCACCGAGAGAAAAGGGGAAGGGTGTCGGCTACTGTAGCTTTTTTAGAAATTTGAACTCCTTCCATTTTCTTTAAATACAAACTCTTACTCCTCATATTACCATTATGCCACTCGACCTAGTTCAAAAATCCACATATTATTAATTTAGCCTTGTCTTAAATTCTAATCTGGAAAAGTGACCGATAATATAGTTAAAAGTTACCTGGCCGAAATGTCGGGTGTTACACCAGCAATCTCCCTTCGACGACCGGTTTTCCCCGCCATTTCCTGGATACTCTACGCCCGAGGTATGAGTTTGTCAATGTAGTTATTTGTCAGTTGATTAGCCCTGCCTTCTGCTTGGCATTGTAGTTTTGGACCTTTCCAATGGCCGACTAATAATAAGGATATCTAAAATCTGAGAGTTGTAGTGTTATTTCCCGAATCGATTCTGGACATTTTAGATTAATCAATAGTCGAATCTGTCGGTCTTGTTTTTGGGATTTCAGACTACACTGAGTATTAGACTAAGGAAACTCGGGAATGACTTTAACTAATAGATCCTAGGATGATTTATGAGTAGAGTTTTAGGATTTTGATTTAACTACTGTAATGCACATGTTTTAGGTGAAGAAGTTGAAGAGAAAAGGTTCAGATTGCTAAGGAGACCAGGTAAGTGGATGTATTAGGATTTATGGCCACTAGGGCCCTACACCATAAGGATACTAGGAAAAAATTGTTGAAATGTTTATCTGATGATTATGACTAGTAGTTTGCCATGATATAAAGTAATTGGGTAGGAAGATGTTAAGTTACATGATGTTTTTACTCGTTCATACTGTATGACATTCCTCTGTGAAAATTCGTGTCCATGCATTATATGCTCGTTTATGATTAAGTTAAGAACATGAAAACAAATGTAAGCATGATTAAGAGTAGAACGGGGGGAAATGACTATGATATGTTCATAAGGCTTATGTATGGCTCGTGAATTCTCCCACTGGTGGAGGCCGAGTCGATGATATGTATGGCTCGTGAATTCTCCCACTGGTGGAGGCCGAGTCGATGATATGTATGGCTCGTGAATTCTCCCACTGGTGGAGGCCGAGTCGATGATATGTATGGCTCGTGAATTCTCCTACTGGTGGAGGCCGAGTCGATGCTATGTATGACTCGTGAATTCTCCCGCTGGTGGAGGCCGAGTTGATGATAAGTACGGCTCGTGAATTCTCCCACTGGTGGAGGCCGAGCTAGTCGTTACTATGATTGCCCGACTGGCAAGTGACTATGTGCCCTGTCTTTCTCCCTCGTTTCCTCCCTTAATACATGCTATGTAAATGATGAAAATGAGCATGAATGAAGAAAGATTTACGAACTTATGTTTCTTTAATTTGTTCATTCATGTATGTATATCACAATGCATTCCTTACTAAGCATTAGGCTTATAGTTAAACCTTATGTTGTAGGCGAAGAGACTACAGGTGAAGATACTAATTTCAAAGAGGATATTTAAAGCTGGTTGCTGGAGGATGCTCAATGTGACAGTGCTGGACTGGAGAGGCGATTATGACCCCTGGTTATTGCTTCCTTATGTCAGTAAGAATACAAGAACTGGAATTATGTAGGATAGTGTTAGTATTGTCTGAGTCAACTTCTGAGTCTGGAATTAATTTTAAGGGATTATCGAACGGTCTGTTTTGCTTAAGTCTTCCGCTACGTTTATTCTGAACGAGTCTCTAATTTTCTATACGTATGAATGTTAAGTCATTGAAATTTGAAGTCTGTGAAGATTAAGTCTATCGGATGATGTCGAGTGTTTTAGTCATCCGGTGATGTCGAGTGTTTTGCTCGCCGGATGATAAGGGTTAAGTCGTTTGTCGCATAGTCACCGGATGATGCGGGTATTTACAATACCGGGCGATGTGAGTGTTATTTTGTCGTCTAGCGCCCGGTGGATGAAGTGTATTTTCTTCACCGGATGATGTAAGTGTTTTCTTGTCGTTTAGTGACCGGATGATGTGAGAGTTGAAGTGTGTTAGTTGCCGGATGATGAAGGTATGGTTTGTCGTCTAGTGACCAGATGATGTAGAGTATTTCTTCGCCGGAAGAGGAGAAATGTTATGTTGTCGTCTAATGACCGGTGGAGGAAGTGTAGTTATTCACCGGATGATGTAGAGGATGTTTGTCGTTTAGTGGCCGAATGTGATTTAATAAGTCATGCGCAATGCACGTGCTCACCGGATGATGTTTCTTATCTAGTGAGATTTTAATTAGTCTTGTATTTGACTCGTGTTCACCGGTGGATGTCCACTACTGGACGATGTTTTAATTGAACATGTGAAACCCACGTGCCTACCGGAAGATATCTTCTATTAGGCGATGATAAGTGAGTCTCGTAGAGTACACGTGATAAATCGGATGGGGCACACCCTGCCAGCCGATGCATGCAAATCCATGCAAACCCGAGTAGAATCAGGTTAGGTGATTTAAGGGCATTTCTTCCCTATCTGATTATGCTTTGGAACTGACGATCGAATTTAATCGACTGATTCTGTCGATGAATGAATTATTAGAAATATGAAGGAGTCAAGTTCATGTTCTGAGTTTAAAAAAAAAAAAAGAGAAGAGAGGAATACTAATAATGAACAGGTGTAGAAATTAAGAAGTAAATGATTACGATTGTCATGTTTACGTGGCGATCCACAATTATGGTATCAGAGCAAAACCGGGTTCTAAAATCGATTCTGCAGACTGCCTTCCAGCACTGACTGTCACATGAGCACACTTCAGCTACTGTAAGTATTTATGATTTCAGTATATGTAATTAAGTTAAGATATATTTGTAATGATTTGTCTAGGAATCCCAAAATGGTTAGAGGTCAACAGAGAGAGACCAATGAGGATAGCAATGCTATCGCTCAGTTGACTGAGTTGGTCATGCGCCAATCTCACCAGATAGAACGACTGATGACTGCTAGAGAGGAACAAGGCAACTCCAGTACTAATGCAACTCATGATCATGGGGGTGAGCGTTTTCACCGGCTTCGACCCCCGGTGTTTAATGGATATGTTTCAGATCCTATTCATGCTGAGGAGTGGATTCGAAAGATAGAAGACATGTTTAAGTATGCAAAGGTTGATGAAGGGGATAAAGTCACCTATGATGTCTTTCATTTGGAGTTAAGTGCGAGGCATTGGTGGGACTCGATCCAGAACACCGCTAATGCCGAAGCTATGACCTAAGAGATGTTCAAGACTCCCTTCTTTGACAAGTACTTCAATAGAACTGTTCGAGCCAACAAGAAGAAGGAGTTCATGAATCTACGACAAACTGGCTCTGTGACGGATTACATATGCAAGTTTGATGCTTTATCACGGTTTGCTCCCCGTATGATTGAGGATGAGGAGGACAAGATTTACCAATTTGTTCAAGGACTGAAGCCAAGTCTGTACATGAAAGTGAAGACTGCTGGGATACACAATGTACCTTATGGTGAAGTGACGCTAAGGCCTTGGAGCTGGAAGAGGCAGAAATGACAGCATATGCACAGCGCGAGCAGCCAAGGAAACCCACGAAGGACACTCAGCCGCCACCACGTCAGAACAAAGGTTGGCAGCCGCAACAGAACAGGAGACCACAGCAACAACAACAAGGAATAAAGAGACCTTTCAATTCAAATGATGACGAGGGAAAAGGAAAGAGACCTCTGGCACCTCTATGCCCCACTTGTCAGAAGAACCATCCTGGTGAGTGCAAGTTGCTTTTTGGCTGCTGTTTCATGTGTGATAAGGCTGGACACCTAGTCAGAGACTGCCCCATGCCGCAAGACCCGAACCGTGCAAGAGTAGTACCCAGAGTTTATGCCATGTTGGAAGATGAGGATACAGTGCCGCATACAGTCATAACAGGTACCATTATGATCTGTGGTTTTGCTGCTTACACGCTTATAGATACAGGAGCCATACACTCATTTATATCAACCTTGTTTGTATGCAATCATAACATAGGATCTTTACCAGCTGAAAGGTCATTTAGTGTTATGTTACAATCAGGGAAATCACTACATTCCGAACAGATTGTTAAAGGTGATGTTGTGTCCTTAGGAAGTAAGAAACTATATGTCGAACTGATTGTAATTGACATGAAAGGATATGAGGTGATATTAGGAATGAATTGGTTATTTAGGCATTATGCCACAATAAGTTGCAAATCTGGAATGGTTGATTTTCGACCCCCAAATGGTGATCATTATTCCTTCCAAGCTATTCCTAAGATAAGCAAAATACCGATTATATCCTCACTAGAAATTTACAGGTTACTGAAAAATGGTTGTGAGAGTTACTTAGCTAGCATAATGGATGCACGGGTGAAGAATAAGATAGAGTTACAAGATATCCCCATAGTCAGAGAGTTCCCTGAGGCATTTCTGGATGACTTGCCAGGATTACCACCTAATAGAGAAGTAGAGTTTGTAATTGATACATATCCCGAGGCATTACCGGTATCTAAGAACCCTTACCGTATGGCGCCTGTAGAACTAAAGGAGTTAAAGGTCCAACTACAGGAATTACTAGACAAAGGGTTTATACGCCCTAGTTGTAACACCCCTAATACTGTACCCATTTTACCCGTACAAATTTTTCATTTTATTTTACACTTTAAGCGGAAACTAAATCGGAATTGAAGTCGTTAGTGTTATTTGGAAAACCATTTAAAACATACATAAAATTGTTTGATAAAACAAGTAAAACTATTTAATTAAAAAACTACTTTTAATTAAAAACAATCGGGAGGGTAAAACTGTCCAGCCGTGAAAACAGAGGGCAGCGACCTGCAGCGCCTGATCGCTGCATGCTGTGCAGCATGCAGCGCCTGATCGCTGCATGCTGTGCAGCATGCAGCGATCGATCACTGCATGCTGTGCAGAGATCGATCGCTGCACACTCTGTGCAGCGATCACAGCATGCAGCGATCCACCAGCGATCCTCCATTGCCTTCGATCGCCATCTCTCTTTCTCTTCTCTTCACTTTTCTCTCTTTGTTTTCCAAGTACTCTCTGGAAACTCCAAAGAGCAAAACCACAATTTGCTCTCTGGAATCCGATTTCCAGAGAGCAATACTTCTCCAGATAACAACCTAAAAATCAACTTCCATAATTTAACGCAATACTTTAAAAGTGATTAAATTTCCTAAAAACAAACGGCGTGGATAGCTCTAAAAATCGAGCCTATCCGTAACAACCTGAAAACATTTCAAAACATTTCCTATAACATTCGAATAAAAGACTTAACAAAACGTTTTAAATACGATTACCAAAACATTTGAGACGTCCAAAGTAAACCTATCAACTACCAGACCAAGAATCCTAATATGATCTATACAAATTAACATCAGCCCAAACATCACGAAAATCCCAAAATCTATACATACTTCCCCCACGGGTCAATACACGCCTCGACTGCCCAGCGCACTCCTACGGGCCATCATCCATCAACTGCCTCAGACATCAGAAGGAGGAACGTCGTCCTCACCTGGATCTACGTCACCTATAACGTCACCTACACCATACAGACATCTATGAGATAATGAAATCTCAGTAAGCTTCGTAAATGCAGATGCGTGCGTATGCCATTCAGAAAACATGCAGATTCAGATTCAGATACAGATTCATTACGTCGCAGATAGACAGATTGTCACCGAGATCGCAACCCACTAACCGGAGAGAGCCCATCCTGCGGTCGGACTACTCTTTCCAGCTAGAGGAGGGGGGTACACGCTTGCAACACGCACAGCCGTGCCTGAGCCCCACCTCGCGTGACCAGATACAGACAGATTACGTTCATTCATTACAGAGGTTCATTTCCTTTTCTTAAAACACGTGCGAAAATTCATTTTCATGACATTTGAAATACGTGATGCATGAACAGATATGAGCATAATATAAACATACAACAAACAGGCACATGTATACCATCGAGACTGTAAATGAAATAACCTACAAAATGTTTAAACCTAACTACCCAACAAAACCAATTAAAACAAACGATCCTTTGACATCCTCGACGCGACATCGAAATACGGTGTAGGCCAATCGGCCAGAGTAAGTCACGAGAACTTACCTTGAGCGCACAAATTCTCGAGCTTCGTCCAAGAGAGTCGTTCACCTAAGCAATTCAAAGCGTTTATCGTTAAAACGAATTTAAACTTCTAAACGTCCGAATTCAACGAAACCTTAACTAAGGAATTCCTTAAAACTTCTAACTCATCAAATCGAGATACTTAAACGACTCATTCATGCTCGATGGTTCGAAATTACAATTAACGAACTTTTCCAAAAATTCTTAATTTTTAACCTTTTCACGATTTGATTTAACTTCGTCCAATAATGTCAAATACGTGCAATATATACTTAATCAAGGCTAACCTATTAATTACGAACCCTAATTCGCGTTTTTAACGAAAATAAACCGAAACCCTAAACGGAAACCTAACGCTAAACCGGTCCGAAAACTGAAAACCGAAGCTCTAGAATTATAGATTCGTACCTAGGATAGCGATTGGAGGAGAAATCACGAAGAACGGAGGAGAAACGGAGAAGAACGGAGGTCGGAATGTTGAGGAATCGTCGGCGGCCGAGAGAGAATTAGCTCTCTGTCGATTTCGTGAAACAGAGAAGAAGAAGAAGTGAGGGAGAAGAAAAGAATTTGATTTTTTTAATAGAAATTTCCTTTGCAAATTACCATTTTGCCCTTAGCACTTAATTCTATTTTGTTTCGTCCTTCGGTTCGTTAATCGTCCAACTATTCGGGTTCACCAACTCTCCTTATTTCACCAACAAGTCCAACTTATTATTTAGATTTAATAAAAATGTCCGTTTGCAATTTGGACCTCGTTTGCTATTTTTACGAGAACGTCTTTTACATTACGAGGAATGTATTTACTCGAAACATAACGTTTAATCTCCGAAAATTCCCATAATTTCCTTAAAATTCTTATTATTCGTTATGATCATAATGACGCTTTCCGTTTGCGAAACTGATTTGATTTGACATATTTACGAAAAATGCCATTATATGATAAAACACTAATATAATATATTAAAACCAAAAATCCGTACAAGCCGGGTATTACATTCCACCCACCTTATTTAGAATTTTGTCCACAAAATTAATTCATGCAAACAAATCAGGATACTTAGTCATCATATCCTGCTGTCGTTCCCACGTAGCCTCTTCCCCCTCGTGATTCCGCCATAGAACTTTAACTAGCGGAATTTCTTTGTTGCGCAAAATCTTGATGGTAGTCTCCAAAATACGTACTGGCCTCACCTCATAGCTCAAGGTAGGCTGTACCTCGATCTCGGTAGCCTCCACGTTATGCGACGGGTCGCGCAAGCACTTCCGAAGCATAGATACATGAAACACGTCGTGGATACCCTCCATAGAAGCTGGAAGCTGCAGTCTATATGCCAACTTCCCGATCCTCTTCAGAATAGGAAAGGGCCCCACATAACGTGGGTTCAACTTACCCCTCCTTCCAAATCTCGCTACGCCTTTGAACGGAGAAACTTTCAAATAGACCTCATCGCCTTCCTCGAACTCCAGCTCTCTTCGTCTGGTGTCAGCATAGCTCTTCTGCCTGCTCTGTGCTACCTCTATATGCTGTCGAATGATGGCAATCTTCTCGGCCGTCTGCTGTAGAATCTCAGGACCAACGATGCTGGCCTCGCCAACCTCGTCCCAATACAACGGAGATCTACACTTTCGACCATACAGCACCTCATATGGAGCCATGCCAATAGTAGCCTGGAAGCTGTTATTATAAGAGAACTCGATCAGTGGCAAATACCTGCTCCACGATCCCTGAAACTCCAGCACACATGCTCTGAGCATATCCTCCAGAATCTGATTCGTCCTCTCTGTCTGTCCATCAGTCTGAGGATGAAATGCAGTGCTGAAATTAAGCTGAGTCCCCATAGCTTTGTGCAGACTCTTCCAGAACTCGAGGTAAATCTCGGATCTCGATCTGAGACAATAGAAGCTGGCACGCCATGCAGTCTGACAATCTCCTGCACATAGAGCTCTGCGAGCTGATCCATAGACGATGCCATCTTCACAGATAAGAAGTGGGCCGACTTTGTCAATCGGTCCACAATAACCCAAATGCCGTCATGGCCTCTGGTAGTCCTCGGGAGCCCCACAATGAAATCCATGGAGATCTGCTCCCACTTCCACTCCGGAATCGGCAGTGGCAATAACGTTCCGGCCGGTCTCTGGTGCTCTGCCTTTACCCGCTGACATACTAGGCAGGTCTCAACATACTTGGCAACCTCCCTCTTCATGTTCGGCCACCAGAAGTGTTGTTTCAAATCCCGGTACATCTTGGTACTTCCCGGGTGCACAGAATATGCCGAAGAATGTGCCTCGGCCAATATCTCCCTCTTCAGATCCTCGTCGCTCAGCACGTACCACCTATGCCTGAACTTCAGAATACCATCCTCTGATAAATGAAAATCTGACGAGTCTCCCAATGTCATGCTGGATCGAAGCTCCATACACTCCGAATCACTCTGCTGAGCCTCTCGCATACGATCCAGAATAGTCGGCCTGAGAGAAATGTTGGCGAGCATACTGGACAACTCAGCAACTACCTCCACATCGAATCTCTCAATCTCAGACCGCAGCGTAACTGACATCGCTGCAAGTGAAGGCTGACTCGCAGAAGGCACTCTACTCAAGGCATCAGCAACCTTGTTCGCCTTCCCCGGATGGTACTTGATGTCGAAATCATAATCTTTGACGAACTCAAGCCATCGTCTCTGTCGCATATTCAGCTCCTTCTGCGTAAATAAGTACTTCAGGCTCTTGTGGTCAGAAAATATCTCGCACTGCTGCCCATATAAATAATGTCTCCATATCTTCAGTACGAAGACCACAGCTGCTAACTCAAGGTCGTGCGTAGGGTAATTCTGCTCGTACGGTTTCAACTGCCGAGAAGCATAAGAAATAACTCTCCCCTCCTGCATCAATACACAACCGAGTCCCACTCCAGACGCATCGCAGTAAATACTGAATCTGACACCCTCAACAGGTAACGCCAGTACTGGAGCGGTGGTCAATCTCTGCTTTAACTCCATAAAACTATCATCACAAGCAGGCGACCAAATAAACTTCTCGTTCTTCCGAGTCAATCGTGTAAG
This sequence comes from Begonia masoniana, assembly GCA_022432975.1. NCBI lineage: Eukaryota > Viridiplantae > Streptophyta > Magnoliopsida > Cucurbitales > Begoniaceae > Begonia > Begonia masoniana. Next base: position 30,870,489 of record CM039508.1, on the reverse strand, counting down.
CGGAAGTGCGATCTTCGAGAATCCCTCAATAAACTTTCGATAATAACCGGCCAATCCGAGAAATCCACGCACCTCATGTACGTTCTTCGGCTGTGGCCAATCTCTGACCACCTGAATCTTGCTCGGATCCACAGAAACTCCGTCCTATGATACAATATGGCCAAGGAAGCTCACCCTGTCAAGCTAGAACTCGCACTTCGAAAACTTTGGATACAGCTGATGCTGACATAGGGTCCTCAGAACAATCCTCAGATGCTCCTCGTGTTCTTCCTTCGTCTTAGAGTAGATCAATATGTCGTCGATGAAAACCACCACGAACTTGTCCAGATACTCCTTGAAGACACGGTTCATCAGGTCCATAAACGCTGCAGGGGCATTAGTAAGTCCAAAAGACATGACAAGGAACTCATAATGCCCATACCTCGTTCGGAATGCCGTCTTCGGTATATCATCCATCTGGACCTTCAGCTGATTGTAACCCGAGCGTAGATCAATCCAGGAGAATACTTGGGCACCCTGTAGCTGGTCAAACAAATCATCGATACGAGGTAGCGGATACTTATTCTTCACTGTGAGCTTATTCAGCTCCCTGTAATCAATACACATCCTGAGGGTCCCGTCCTTCTTCTTGACAAATAAAACGGGCGCACCCCAAGGAGAAACATTGGGTCAAATGAAACCCTTCTCCAACAACTCGTCAAGCTGAGTCCTCAGCTCTCTCAACTCAGCTGGTGCCAATCGATACGGGTTTTTAAACCTCGGTGCAGAGTTAGGATACACATCAATAGTGAACTCAATCTCCCGGTCTGGTGGTAAACCGGGAAGATCATCTAGAAAGATCCCAGATAACTCTCTGACAATAGGAATATCGCTCGGCTTTTTTCTGCTGAGCAACTGACAATCAAAGACAGAGGCCAAATAAATAGAGCATGCACCTTTAAACTGCTCGTTGACCATCATGGAATAAGAGATAGGCGAGCTACTCAATCTGCTCATCGCCTGATAAGAAAACTCAGCTTTACCCGGAGGTCGAAAGGTGACAATCCCGGATTGACAGTCGATGGTGGCGAAGTGCTGTGATAGCCAATCCATCCCTAAAATGAGATCATAGTGCTCGATGCCCATAACAATGAGGCGAGCATAGAGGGTACGATCCCCAATCGAGACAATATTGCCCTGGACTACGCGACCGGACTGCATACGCTCTCCTGAAGGTAGCATCACACTATACTCGCATTATGCTAACTCAGGTGCAAGCCCCAATCTCGACACACAAGCGGTGGAAACAAAAGAATGTGTAGCCCCCGTGTCTAATAAGGAAAATACAGGAACGCCAGTAATCAATATAGTACCTGCAATCACGGCAGGCAGAGCCTCATCATCAACGTCTCCTGGCTCAATAAATGCGAAGATCCTCGGCGTAACTCTCCTCTGATCTCCGCCTAACTGATCTCGGCCCTGCTGCGGACAATCTCTGACAAAGTGACCGATATCTCCACATCTATAACATTTGTTCGTGCCAACTCGGCACTCGCCACTATGCTCCTTCTGGCACTTGGGGCACCATGGCATCTGAGGAGCCCCCTGTACTTGCTTTCCCTTGCCTCTATCGTTACCTCCCTCAAGAGGTCTCTTCACACCCCTCGACTGCTGCTGAGGCTATGCTCTAGGCTGCCGTCCTCGGTTCTGCGACTGAGGACGGATCTCTCGGAAGAAGCCCTTCGCTGGCTCCCTCGGTCTAACACAAGTGGCTTTGGCAGCCTCGATATCCAGAGCTCTAGCTGTAATGTCAGAAAAGGGTACATCAATAATACTTGAGACCACCACGTGCATCCGGATCTCTGGATTAAGTCCCTCCATAAACTGGTGCACCTTCTCCTCATTGTCGCTGACAAGGCGCGGTGCAAATCGCGATAAGGCCTCAAACCTCTGAATATAATCTGCAACTGAACCAGTCTGCTTCAGCTGCGTGAACTCATTCCTCTTGGCCACTCTCACTGTGCGGCTGAAATATTATCGAAGAATAAAAATTTGAACCGATCCCAAGTCATAACTGATACATCTGTAGTCGACTTGATCGAGTCCCACCAGAAACGGGCATCTAATGCCAAGTGAAAAGTGGCGTAAGCCACCTTACTCCCGTTCCCAACCTCTGCATAGCCTAACATATCCTCCATAACTCGGATCCATTCCTCGGCAAGTGTCGGATCCGATGACTGGCCGTAAAATACTGGAGGCCGTAGGCCTTGAAACCTCTGCATACCCTGATTACTAGGGACTACCAGCTCTTGAGCTCTCTGATTCTCTCGCTGGTTCTCTCGATTCACTAAGTCTGTAATTTGTTGCGCTTGCTGGTCCATATGCTGAGACTGGCGATCTAACAACTCCGTAAGTCGATCCATCGCGTCATCTCTAGGATCCCTTCCTCGAACCATAATTATAAAACTCCTATAAAATTTAAAACAAGCAATCTCTAAGAAACAAACTCAAACAAAGGTATAAACAGACTTACAGTTGATGAAGGATGTCCGAGTAGTGGCTGTGCAGTCGAGCAGTCTACAGAATCGATTTTAAAACCCGGGGGCTCTGATACAATAATTGTAACACCCCTAATACTGTACCCATTTTACCCGTACAAATTTTTCATTTTATTTTACACTTTAAGCAGAAACTAAATCGGAATTGAAGTCGTTAGTGTTGTTTGGAAAACCATTTAAAACATACATAAAATTGTTTGATAAAACAAGTAAAACTATTTAATTAAAAAACTAATTTTAATTAAAAACAATCAGGAGGGTAAAACTGTCCAGCCGTGAAAACAGAGGGCAGCGACCAGACGCTGCAGCATGCAGCGCCTGATTGCTGCATGCTGTGCAGCATGCAGCGATCGATCTCTGCATGCTGTGCAGAGATCGATCGCTGCACACTCTGTGCAGCGATCACAGCATGCAGCGATCGATCTCTGCAGCTTGCAGAGATCGATCGCTGCACACTCTGTGCAGCGATCCACCAGCGATCCTCCATTGCCTTCGATCGCCATCTCTCTTTCTCTTCTCTTCACTTTTCTCTCTTTGTTTTCCAAGTACTCTCTGGAAACTCCAGAGAGCAAAACCACAATTTGCTCTTTGGAATCCGATTTCCAGAGAGCAATACTTCTCCAGATAACAACCTAAAAATCAACTTCCATAATTTAACGCAATACTTTAAAAGTGATAAAATTTCCTAAAAACAAACGGCGTGGATAGCTCTAAAAATCCAGCCTATCCGTAACAACCTGAAAACATTTCAAAACATTTCCTATAACATTCGAATAAAAGACTTAACAAAACGTTTTAAATACGATTACCAAAACATTTGAGACGTCCAAAGTAAACCTATCAACTACCAGACCAAGCATCCTAATATGTTCTATACAAATTAACATCAGCCCAAACATCACAAAAATCCCAAAATCTATACATACTTCCCCCACGGGTCAATACACGCCTCGACTGCCCAGCGCACTCCCACGGGCCATCATCCATCAACTGCCTCAGACATCAGAAGGAGGAACGTCGTCCTCACCTCGATCTACGTCACCTATAACGTCACCTACACCATACAGACATCTATGAGATAATGAAATCTCAGTAAGCTTCGTAAATGCAGATGCATGCGTGCGTATGCCATTCAGAAAACATGCAGATTCAGATTAAGATACAGATTCATTACGTCGCAGACAGACAGATTGTCACCGAGATCGCAACCCACTAACCGGAGAGAGCCCATCCTGCGGTCGGACTACTCTTTCCAGCTAGAGGAGGGGGGTACACCCTTGCAACACGCACAGCCGTGCCTGAGCCCCACCTCGCGTGACCAGATACAGACAGATTACGTTCATTCATTACAGAGGTTCATTTCCTTTTTTTAAAACACGTGCGAAAATTCATTTTCATGACATTTGAAATACGTGATGCATGAACAGATATGAGCATAATATAAACATACAACAAACAGGCACATGTATACCATCAAGACTGTAAATGAAATAACCTACAAAACGTTTAAACCTAACTACCCAACCAAAGCAATTAAAACAAACGATCCTTTGACATCCTCGACGCGACATCGAAATACGGTGTAGGCCAATCGGCCAGAGTAAGTCACGAGAACTTACCTTGAGCGCACAGATTCTCGAGCTTCGTCCAAGAGAGTCGTTCACCTAAGCAATTCAAAGCGTTTATCGTTAAAACGAATTTAAACTTCTAAACGTCCGAATTCAACGAAACCTTAACTAAGGAATTCCTTAAAACTTCTAACTCATCAAATCTAGATACTTAAACGACTCATTCATGCTCGATGGTTCGAAATTACAATTAACGAACTTTTCCAAAAATTCTTAATTTTTAACCTTTTCACGATTTGATTTAACTTCGTCCAATAACGTCAAATACGTGCAATATATACTTAATCAAGGCTAACCTATTAATTACGAACCCTAATTCGCGTTTTTAACGAAAATAAACCGAAACCCTAAACGGAAACCTAACGCTAAACCGGTCTGAAAACTGAAAACCGAAGCTCTAGAATTATAGATTCGTACCTAGGATAGCGATTGGAGGAGAAATCACGAAGAACGGAGGAGAAACGGAGAAGAACGGAGGTCGGAATGTTGAGGAATCGTCGGCGGCCGAGAGAGAATTAGCTCTCTGTCGATTTCGTGAAACAGAGAAGAAGAAGAAGTGAGGGAGAAGAAAAGAATTTGATTTTTTTAATAGAAATTTCCTTTGCAAATTACCATTTTGCCCTTAGCACTTAATTCTATTTTGTTTCGTCCTTCGGTTCGTTAATCGTCCAACTATTCGGGTTCACCAACTCTCCTTATTTCACCAACAAGTCCAACTTATTATTTAGGATTTAATAAAACTGTCCGTTTGCAATTTGGACCTCGTTTGCTATTTTTACGAGAACGTCTTTTACATTACGAGGAATGTATTTACTCGAAACATAACGTTTAATCTCCGAAAATTCCCATAATTTTCTTAAAATTCTTATTATTCGTTATGATCATAATGACGCTTTTCGTTTGCGAAACTGATTTTATTTGACATATTTACGAAAAATTCCATTATATGATAAAACACTAATATAATATATTAAAACCAAAAATCCGTACAAGCCGGGTATTACACTAGTAGTTCCCCTTGGGGTGCACCTGTCTTATTTGTCAAGAAGAAGGATGGTTCCCTTAGAATGTGCATAGACTACAGGGAACTAAATAAGTTGACAATTAAGAATAAGTACCCCTTACCTCGGATTGATGATTTGTTTGACCAATTGCAAAGAGCTAAGGTGTTTTTGAAAATAGATTTACGTTCGGGTTATTACCAACTGAAGGTTAAGGAAGGAGATATACCAAAGACAGCCTTCAGAACCCGTTATGGACACTATGAATTCTTGGTCATGTCATTTGGACTGACCAATGCACCTGCAGCCTTATGGACTTAATGAATCGAGTGTTTTGGGAGTACTTGGACAAATTTGTAATTGTGTTTATAGATGATATCCTGATTTACTCACGGACTGAAGCTGACCATGCAGAACATTTAAGAGTAGTTTTGACAACATTGAAGGAGCACCAGCTTTATGCCAAATTGTCTAAGTGTGAATTTTGGTTGGACAAGGTCAATTTTCTTGGACATGTAGTTTCTGCTAATGGAATATCAGTGGACCCGATTAAAATTCAGGCAGTAGAGGATTGGCCACAACCAAAGAATGCCAGTGAAGTCCGCAGTTTCCTTGGATTGGCAGGCTATTACAGAAAGTTCATCAAAGGATTCTCTCTGATAGCTAAGCCCCTGACGAATTTGACAAAGAAGGACAATAAATATTCTTGGACCGAAGCTTGTGAGAATAGCTTCCAGACATTGAAGGTGAAGTTAACAACAGCCCCGGTATTGACCCTTCCAACTGAAGAAGGAAAGTTTAGCGTATATTGTGATGCATCTAAAGTTGGGTTGGGCTGTGTTTTGATGCAAGAAGGTAAAGTTGTAGCGTATGCCTCTAGGCAGCTAAAGAGTTACGAACAGAACTACCCCACCCATGATTTAGAATTAGCCGCTGTCGTTTTTGCTTTGAAGATATGGAGGCACTACTTATATGGACAGCAGTGTGAGGTGTTTTCTGACCATAAAAGTCTGAAGTATCTCTTTACACAAAAAGAATTGAACATGAGGCAGAGGCGTTGGTTGGAATTTGTTAAGGATTACGACTTTGAGATCAAGTATCACCCGGGTAAGGCTAACTCTGTAGCTGACGCATTGAGCAGGATGTCAACAACAATGCAACCCGCCGTATCAACTATGTCTATACCTTTGAGGACAGAAGTTCAGAGGTTTGAGTTGGAGATAGTTCCAAAGTTATCAACCTTACTTGCCGATTTGACCATTCAACCGATGGTTTTTGAAAAGATCAAAGAAGCACAACAAAAGGACTCTGAGGAGAATAACAGTATGATGAGCAAGGTGAAGAACACCACCACCGAGTTTAGTCTGTAACAACCCGGCCCCCGTAACCTGAGGGTTTACACCGAGCTGTGCGGTACCATCCCCGCCACGTGGCTTCCTTTTCTGTTCGCCACGTGTACTCACAGAACTTTCCCCTCCCTGTAGGTTATTTTTGCCTTCCTCCCCACTCGAACCCAAGACCTCAGGGTTAAGTACCTGGGCTACAAGTGAGGAGTACCACTTGAGCTAGTAGCCCAAGTGGTACTCCTCACTTGTAGCCCAGGTACTTAACCCTGAGGTCTTGGGTTCAAGTGGGGAGGAAGGCAAAAATAACCTACAGGGAGGGGAAAGTTCTGTGAGTACACGTGGCGAACATAAAAGTAAGCCACGTGGCGGGGATGGTACCGCACAGCTCGGTGTAAACCCTCGAGTTACGGGGGCCGGGTTGTTACAATAAAAGGCACCTTTTATTGTAACAACCCGGCCCCCGTAACCCGAGGGTTTACACCGAGCTGTGCGGTACCATCCCCGCCACGTGGCTTCCTTTTCTGTTCGCAACGTGTACTCACAGAACTTTCCCCTCCCTGTAGGTTATTTTTGCCTTCCTCCCCACTCGAACCCAAGACCTCAGGGTTAAGTACCTGGGCTACAAGTGAGGAGTACCACTTGAGCTAGCGGCGATCGATCTCTGCTCTTCAGCAGAGATCGATCGCAACACGCTATGCAGCGATCCTTCACTTCCTTTCTCCTCTGTTCTGTTTTTCTCACTAAGTGCTCTCTGGAATCTGAACTTCCAGAGAGCAAAACAGCCATTTTATTTTTCATCCCATATGCTCTCTGGAATTCGATTCCAGAGAGCAACATTTCATCAAATAACACTCTGAAAATCAACTTCCATATCTATTCATGGACTACTAATTAGTCAATTCAGACATACAATAACACGATACTCTAATTGCGATAAAACTTTCTAAAAACGAACGGCGTGGATAGCTCTAAAACTCGAGCATATCCGTACCAAACCTAAAACAGTTCAAATACAGTTTACTAAATCATTTGAGGCGCTATACACCAAACAGTTCCAGAATTTCAAAACAAATTAAACATCCTAAGATATCTATACAATTCACAAACCCAAAATACCCCAAAAAGACTCTCAAACCTATACATACGTCCCACGGGTCGGTTAAGCCCCAACTGCGCCAGCACACCACCGCAGCCATCATCCGTCAACTGAGCTATGCCTCAGGTGGAGGAACGTCGTCCTCACCTGGTATCTCGTAGTCTATGTCACCTACACCATACATAAACACACTATGAGATAAATCTCAGTAAGCCCTAGTAAATGCGATGCATGCTGTGCTATGAGTTCGATAAATCATGCTTTATTTTATCTTTCTATGCAATGTTCTGTAGGTGTCACCGAGATCCTATACCCTCTAACCAGAGAGAGCTCATCCAGCGGGCGGACTACTCTTTCCAGCTAGAGGAGGGGGGTACACGCTTACAATCCGTACAGCCGTGCCTGAGCCCCACCTCGCGTGACCTGTAACTGTATGCCTTTCGGCCTGTAAGCCTTTCGGCCTGTGTACTGTAAGCCTTTCGGCCGTGAACTGTAAGCCTTTCGGCCGTGAACTGTAAGCCTTTCGGTCGTGAACTGTAAGCCTTTCGGCCGTGAACTGTAAGCCTTTCGGCCGATGCTATGCTTTACGTTATCTTTAAAACTCTGTGCGGAAATTCGTTTTCATGCTTTTCTTTAAAACCAAGTGATGCGTGAACAGTTCAATATCATACAATAAACAAGCAACACATAGACCATCGGGACTTAAAAAAAAAACGTAAACTATAAACTCCTAAGACCTAGTTACCCAAACCGAGCAAAACTAACTAAAGGCATCTCCAAAATGCCTCGAGACGACACGATGTACGGTGTAGGCCGATTTGGCCAAAGAAACTCACGAGAACTTACCTCGCGTCCAAAGCAGCTTAAACTCCGTCCACGAGCACTGTTTACCTAAGCAATTTACAAGGATTTACGTTAAACGAGTTTATTCAAAAATCTCGAAATTTCGTAAATTCTAGCATTTTTCCTAAATCGATTAGATTCGTCCAAATACGTCCAACACGTTCAATATTTACTTAATCATTGACAACCTATCGATTACGAGCCCTAGATCTCGTTTTTAATCGAAAACCTAAACGAACCTAAACGTTTAAAACTTTACGAAACTCGGATTTCAATGTTCCAAAACTATAGAGACTTACCGAGAACGTCGATTGGAGGAGAACGCGTGAAGAAAACGAGACGAACGGAAGGAAAATCGGAGTCGGAATGGTTGGATTTCACTGTCGGCAGAGGAGGTTCTACGAGGGCTTTTTTCTTCTCTGGAAGAAAATGAGGGATTTCAATCGCAGAAGTGTTCTGCGATTGAAACAAATTTGATTTTAAATGAAGAAATAAATAATTGAATGCTAAAGACGATTTTGCCCTTTTCTAAGTTTTTATATTAACTTTGTTCTTCGGTTCGTTAATCGTCCAACGATTTGAGTTCCCAAAACTTCCTTATTTCACCAATAAGTCCAACTTAGTACTCGGGATCTAATAAAACTGACTGTTCGCAATCCGGACCTCGTTTACTATTTTTACGAGAACGTCTTTTACACTACAAGAAACTTAATTACTCGGAATATAGCGTTGTTACTCCGAAAATTCTCGTAAATTCTTTAAAATTCTTATTATTCGCTAGGGTCATAATGGCGCTTTCTTTTCGTGAAACGGACCTGATTTGACATATTTACCAAAAATGGCATTATATAATAAAATAACAATATAATATAATATATCCGAAATCCGTACATGCTGGGTATTACATTCTACCCTCCTTATTCAGAATTTTGTCCACAAAATTAAATCATACATATAACTCACTCAAACAGCGTGGGATAACTCGTCATCATATCTTGTTGTCGTTCCCAAGTCGCCTCTTCCACCTCATGGTTCCGCCAAAGGACTTTGACTAGCGGAATTTCCTTGTTGCGCAAAATCTTGGTGGAAAACTCCAAAATACGTAACGGCCTCACCTCGTAATTCAAGGTAGGCTGTACCTCGATCTCCGTAGGCTCTATGATATGCGACGGATTGCGAAGACACTTCCGAAGCATAGACACGTGGAATACGTCGTGGATACCCTCCATAGAAGCCGGAAGCTGTAGTCTGTACGCTAACTTCCCGATCCTCTTCAGAATAGGAAAGGGCCCCACATAACGAGGGTTTAACTTACCCCTCCTTCCAAATCTCGCTATGCCTTTGAATGGAGAAACTTTAAGGTAGACCTCGTCACCTTCTTCAAACTCTAGCTCTCTCCGTCGTGTGTCTGCATAGCTCTTTTGCCTGCTCAGAGCTACCATAATACGCTGTCGAATAATGGCAATCTTCTCTGTCGTCTGCTGTAGAATCTCAGGACCAACGATGCTGGCCTCGCCAACCTCGCTCCAATATAGTGGAGATCTACACATCCGACCATATAAGGCTTCATACGGAGCCATGCCAATAGTAGCCTGGTAGCTGTTATTATACGAGAACTCGATCAGCGGTAAATATCGGCTCCAAGAGCCCTGAAACTCCAGCACACACGCTCTGAGCATATCCTCCAGAATCTGATTAGTCCTCTCTGTCTGACCATCGGTCTGAGGATGAAACGCTGTGCTGAAATCTAGCTGAGTCCCCATAGCTCTGTGTAAACTCTTCCAGAACTTTGACGTGAATCTAGGATCCCTGTCGGAGACAATAGAAACTGGAACTCCGTGCAATCTGACAATCTCCTGCACATAGAGTTCAGCAAGCTGATCCATAGACGATGTCATCTTCACGGGCAAGAAGTGAGCCGACTTTGTCAATCGGTCCACAATAACCCAAATGCCATCGTGGCCTCTCGTAGTCCTCGGGAGCCCCACAATGAAATCCATAGAGATCTGCTCCCATTTCCACTCCGGAATCGGCAGTGGCTGTAGTGTTCCAGCTGGTCTCTGGTGCTCCGCCTTAACCTGTTGACAAACTAAACAGGTCTCGACGTACTGGGCGACCTCTCTCTTCATACCTGGCCACCAAAAGTGCTGCCGTAAGTCCCGGTACATCTTGGTACTTCCCGGGTGCACAGAATAAGCTGAAGAATGTGCCTCAGCCAATATCTCCTTCCTCAGACTCTCGTCGCTAGGCACGTACCACCTGTGCCCGAACTTCAGAATACCATCCGCTGATAAATGGAAATCCGACGAGTCATCTAGCATCATACTGGATCGAAGCTCCATACACTCCGAATCGCTCCGCTGAGCCTCTCGTATACGATCCAGAATAGTCGGCCTGAGAGAAATGTTGGCGAGCATACCGGATAACTCAGCCACTATCTCCACGTCGAACCTCTCAATCTCAGATCGCAGCGTAACTGACATCGCTGCTAATGAAGGCTGACTCGCAGAAGGCACTCTACTCAAGGCATCAGCAACCTTGTTCGCCTTCCCCGGATGGTACTTGATGTCAAAATCATAGTCTTTGACAAACTCGAGCCATCGTCTCTGTCTCATGTTCAGCTCCTTCTGCGTAAATAGGTACTTCAGGCTCTTGTGGTCGGAGAATACGTCGCACTGCTGCCCATACAAATAGTGTCTCCATATCTTCAGTGCGAAGACCACAGCCGCTAACTCGAGGTCATGCGTAGGGTAGTTCTGCTCATACGGCTTCAGCTGCCGAGAAGCGTAAGAAATGACTCTCCCCTCTTGCATCAGAACACAACCGAGTCCCACTCCAGATGCATCGCAATAAACACTGAATCTGACACCTTCAACAGGCAGTGCCAGCACTGGAGCGGTGGTCAACCTCTGCTTTAACTCCGCAAAGCTGTCATCACAAGCAGACGACCATATAAATCTCTCATGCTTTCGAGTCAATCGTGATAAGGGAAGTGCGATCTTCGAGAACCCCTTAATAAACTTCCGGTAATAACCGGCCAATCCGAGAAATCCACGTACCTCACGTACATTCTTCGGCTGCGGCCAATCACTGACCGCCTGGACTTTGCTCGGATCCACAGAAACTCCGTCCTGTGATATAATATGGCCAAGGAAACTCACTCTGTCAAGCCAGAACTCGCACTTGGAAAACTTCGGATAGAGCTGGCGCTGACTCAATATCTGTAAAACGATCCTCAAATGCTCCTCGTGGTCTTCCTTCGTCTTAGAATAGATGAGGATGTCGTCAATAAATACCACTACGAACTTGTCCAAGTACTCCTTAAAGACACGGTTCATCAGATCCATGAACGCTGCAGGAGCATTAGTGAGCCCAAATGACATAACGAGGAACTCATAATGCCCATACCTCGTCCTGAACGCGGTCTTTGGCACGTCATCCCTTCGGACCTTCAGCTGATAGTAACCCGAGCGCAGGTCAATCCTGGAGAATACTCGGGCACCCTGTAGCTGATCAAACAAGTCGTCGATCCTGGGCAGTGGATACTTGTTCTTCACTGTCAACTTGTTCAACTCCCTGTAATCAATACACATCCTGAGGGTCCCGTCCTTCTTTTTAACAAACAGAACAGGCGCACCCCAGGGTGAAACGCTGGGTCGGATGAAACCCTTCTCTAATAGCTCGTCAAGCTGAGTCCTCAACTCTCTTAACTCAGCCGGCGCTAATCTGTACGGATTCTTAAACGTCGGCGCGGTGTTCGGATAGACATCAATCGTGAACTCAATCTCCCGGTCGGGCGGTAATCCGGGAAGATCGTCAAGAAATATACCAGAGAAATCTCTGACAATAGGAATGTCGCTCGGCTGTAATCCGCTGAGCAACTGTACATCAAATACTGAGGCCATAAAAATAGAGCACGCACCTTTGAACTGCTCGTTGACCTGCATAGAATAAGAGATAGGCGATCCAGTCAATCGGTTCATCGCCTGATAAGAAAACTCCGCTCTGTCCGGGGGTCGGAAGGTCACAATCCCGGAGCGACAATCGATGGTGGCGAAGTGCTGTGCTAGCCAGTCCATCCCCAAAATAAGATCGTACCGCTCTATGCGCATAACAATCAGGCAAGCATAGAGGGTATTGCTCCCCACCGAGACTACATTGCCCTGGAGAATACGATCTGACTGCATATGCTCTCCCGAAGGCAGCATCACACTAAACTCGACCCCAGCTAACTCTGACTCTAGTCCCAGTCTAGCCATACATGCAGTCGACACGAAGGAGTGCGTAGCTCCGGTATCCATCAGTGTAAATACAGTAGCACCCATAAGTAAAATAGTACCTGCAATCACGGCAGGCTGAGCCTCGTCATCAACGTCACCCGGCTCAATAAAGGCAAAAACTCTGGGCACAACTCTCCTCTGATCAGTGGCTGGCAGTCCTCCACTCCGTCTCGGGCAATCCCTAACAAAATGGCCCGGCTCCCCACACCAATAACATACATTCGTGCCCATCCTGCACTGGCCAGTGTGCTCCCTCTGGCATTTAGGACAAACTGGTGCCTGAGAAGTAACCTGTAACTGCTTCCCCTTTCCCCGGTCAATACCTCCCTCCAGAGGCCTTTTAATACCCCTCTGCTGCTGTGGCTGAGGCTGCGCTCTCGGTTGCCAGCCCTTACCCCTGACCTGAGGGTAGATCTCACGGAAGAAGCCCTTGGATGGCTCCCTCGATCTGACAGTATCCACATCAACTGCCTCAATGTCTAGCGCCCTGGCCACGATGTCATCATAGGATACATTCCGTACCCCCGATATAGTAAGGCGCATACGGAACTCTCGACTAAGCCCCTGTAAAAACCTCCGTACCTTGTCCTCGTTGATGCCAACCTGACGCGGTGCGAACCGAGATAACGCCTCAAACCTCCTGACGTACTCGGGAATAGAAGCAGTCTGTCTCAACTGCATAAACTCCATCATCTTCGCCTCGCGAACGGTATGACTGAAATACTTGTCGTAGAATAATTCTCTGAATCTGTCCCAGCTCATAAGAGTCACATCGGTGGCTGACTTCACTGAATCCCACCAAAATCTGGCATCCAAGGCTAGGTGGTAGGTCACCAACGCTACCTTCTGTCTGTCCTCGATGCTCGCGTAACCCAACATATCCTCCATAGTACGAATCCACTCTTCAGCCGAAGAGGGATCCGTAGACTGCCCGTTAAACACGGGGGGCTGGAGCTTTTGAAATCTCTCCATCCCGCGATTAACCGGAATGGCTGGCTCTCGGGCTCTAGTGCCCTCTCTGTCAATCATAATGCCCAGCTGCTCGGATTGTCTAGCCATCTGCTCAGCCTGTCTCTCCATATGCTGAGACTGCTGGGCGATAAAATCCTTAAGCGTGTCAATCGTATCATCACGGTCGTCTCGATCATTCCTTGTAGCCCAGGTACTTAACCCTGAGGTCTTGGGTTCGAGTGGGGAGGAAGGCAAAAATAACCTACAGGGAGGGGAAAGTTCTGTGAGTACACGTGGCGAACAGAAAAGGAAGCCACGTGGCGGGGATGGTACCGCACAGCTCGGTGTAAACCCTCGGGTTACGGGGGCCGGGTTGTTACATAGTCTTTCCAAGGATGGGATCCTCATGTTTAAAAATAGATGGTATGTCCCTAATGATGAAGAATTACGTAAGATAATCTTAGCCGAGGCGCACTCGTCTCCCTTTTCTGTGCATCCTGGAAGCACCAAGATGTATCGAGACCTGAAGTTACTCTATTGGTGGCCAAACTTAAAGAGAGATGTTGCTAAGTATGTAGAGTCATGTTTGGTTTGCCAACAGGTTAAAGCCGAGCACCAACGTCCAGGAGGTACCCTTTAACCTCTGCCTATCCCCGAGTGGAAGTGGGAACACATAGCTATGGATTTCGTTGTAGGATTACCTAAGACAACTAAAGGACATGATAGTAGTTGGGTTGTGATTGATAGACTGACGAAATCGGCCCATTTCTTACCAGTAAGGACAACCTACTCGATGGACCAGCTTGCTGATCTTTATGTACAAGAAGTTATTAGGTTGCATGGGATTCCTGCATCTATTGTCTCTGATCGTGATCCTAGATTCACCTCGAGGTTTTGGCAAAGTTTACAGGGCACATTAGGTACAAAGTTATCCTTCAGCACTGCTTTTCACCCACAGACAGATGGCCAATCAGAGAGGACTATTCAGATACTTGAGGATATGTTGAGAGCATGTGTGTTGGACTTTCAGACGACTTGGAGCAGACATCTACCTTTGGTTGAATTTTCTTACAACAATAGTTACCAGTCCACCATAGGTATGGCACCTTATGAGGCGTTGTATGGTAGGAAATGTAGATCACCTCTGTATTGGGATGAGGTTGGTGAAGCAAAACTTCTTGGACCTGATATTCTGCAGCAGATGTCGGATAAGATTTCTGTTATCAGGAAAAGGATGATGACGGCGCAAAGTCGACAGAAGAGTTATGCTGATCGAAGAAGGAGGGATCTTGAGTTTGCAGTCGGTGACGAGGTGTTCTTAAAGATTTCACCATTTAAAGGAGTCCTAAGATTTGGCAAGAAAGGAAAGCTCACTCCACAGTTTATTAGACCCTTCCCTGTCTTGGCTAGAATTGGTGGTACAGCTTACAGACTGCAATTGCCTCCATCATTGGATAAAGTTCATAATGTCTTCCATGTGTCAATGCTAAGGAAATGCATACGAGATCGGACACAAGTTATCCAACCAACAGGCATTGAATTGGAGCCGACACTGGCACATGAAGAGAAACCGGTACAAATATTGGAATATGTAGTTAAGACTCTGAGGAATAAAGAAATTCCATAGGTGAAAGTTTTATGGACGAACCACGGTATTGAAGAAGCCACATGGGAGCGACAACAAGACATGCTAGACAAACATCCGGAGTTATTTGTTTGAGCAATTTTCGAGGACGAAAATTTTGTTTAAGGAGGGGTGGATGTAACACCCGAGATACGACTAGATAATTTTCCTAACTATATTAACGGTCATGAATATTTAATCTTCGCAGTTTAGAATTTTATGACAAGTTTAATTATTTACATGTGGGTTTTAAACTAGGTTGAGTGGCAATATTGTAATATTGGAAGTTGAGATCAGTATATAAAGAAAAAGGAAAAGTTTTAAATTTCACTCAAGCCACTGTAGCCGACATCTTCTACTCTCGGCGATTTCTCCTTCCCCGAGCTCGCACCCTGCCTGCCAGCAATCTCCCTTCGACGACCGGTTTTCCCTGCCATTTCCTGGATACTCTACGCCCGAGGTATGAGTTTGTCAATGTAGTTATCTGTCAGTTGATTAGCCCTGCCTTCTGCTTGGCATTGTAGTTTTGGACCTTTCCAATGGCCGACTAATAATAAGGATATCTAAAATCTGAGAGTTGTAGTGTTATATCCCGAATTGATTCTAGACATTTTAGATTAATCAATAGTCGAATCTGTCGGTCTTGTTTTTGGGATTTCAGACTACACTAAGTATTAGACTAAGGAAACTCGGGAATGACTTTAACTAATAGATCCTAGGATGATTTATGAGTAGAGTTTTAGGATTTTGATTTAACTACTGTAATGCACATGTTTTAAGTGAAGAAGTAGAAGAGAAAAGGTTCAGATTGCTAAGGAGACCAGGTAAGTGGATGTATTAGGATTTCTGGACACTAGGGCCCTACACCATAAGGATACTAGGAAAAAATTGTTGAAATGTTTATCTGATGATTATGACTAGTAGTTTGCCATGATATGAAGTAATTGGGTAGGAAGATGTTAAGTTACATGATATTTTTACTCGTTCATACTGTATGACATTCCTCTGTGAAAATTCGTGTCCATGCATTATATGCTCGTTTATGATTAAGTTAAGAACATGAAAAAAAATGTAAGCATGATTAAGAGTGGAACGGGGGGAAATGACTATGATATGTTCATAAGGCTTATGTATGACTCGTGAATTCTCCCACTGGTGGAGGCCGAGTCGATGATATGTATGGCTCGTTAATTCTCCCACTGGTGGAGGCCGAGTCGATGATATGTATGGCTTGTGAATTCTCCCACTGGTGGAGGCCGAGTCGATGATATGTATGGCTCGTGAATTCTCCTACTGGTGGAGGCCGAGTCGATGCTATGTATGACTCGTGAATTCTCCCGCTGGTGGAGGCCGAGTTGATGATAAGTACGACTCGTGAATTCTCCCACTGGTGGAGGCCGAGCTAGTCGTTACTATGATTGCCCGACTGGCAAGTGACTATGTGCCCTGTCTTTCTCCCTCGTTTCCTCCCTTAATACATGCTATGTAAATGATGAAAATGAGCATGAATGAAGAAAGATTTACGAACTTATGTTTCTTTAATTTGTTCATTCATGTATGTCTGTCACCATGCATTCCTTACTAAGCATTAGGCTTATAGTTAAACCTTATGTTGTAGGCGAAGAGACTACAGGTGAAGATACTAATTTCAAAGAGGATATTTAAAGCTGGTTGCTGGAGGATGCTCAATGTGACAGTGCTGGACTGGAGAGGCGATTATGACCCCTGGTTATTGCTTCCTTATGTTAGTAAGAATACAAGAACTGGAATTATGTAGGATAGTGTTAGTATTGTCTGAGTCAACTTCTGAGTCTGGAATTAATTTTAAGGGATTATCGAACGGTCTGTTTTGCTTAAGTCTTCTGCTACGTTTATTCTGAACGAGTCTCTAATTTTCTATACGTATGAATGTTAAGTCATTGAAATTTGAAGTCTGTGAAGATTAAGTCTATCGGATGATGTCGAGTGTTTTAGTCATCCGGTGATGTCGAGTGTTTTGCTCGCCGGATGATAAGGGTTAAGTCGTTTGTCGCATAGTCACCGGATAATGCGGGTATTTACAATACCGGGCGATGTGAGTGTTATTTTGTCGTCTAGCGCCCGGTGGATGAAGTGTATTTTCTTCACCGGATGATGTGAGTGTTTTCTTGTTGTTTAGTGACCGGATGATGTGAGAGTTGAAGTGTGTTAGTTGTCGGATGATGAAAGTATGGTTTGTCATCTAGTGACCGGATGATGTAGAGTATTTCTTCACCGGAAGAGGAGAAATGTTATGTTGTCGTCTAGTGACCGGTGGAGGAAGTAAAGTTATTCACCGGATGATGTAGACGATGTTTGTCGTTTAGTGGCCGAATGTGATTTAATAAGTCATGCGCAATGCACGTGCTCACCGGATGATGTTTCTTATCTAGTGAGATTTTAATGAGTCACGTGTTTGACTCGTGTTCACCGGTGGATGTCCACTACTGGGCGATGTTTTAATTGAACATGTGAAACCCACGTGCCTACCGGAAGATATCTTCTATTAGGCGATGATAAGTGAGTCTCGTAGAGTACACGTGATAAATCGGATGGGGCACACCCTGCCAGCCGATGCATGCAAATCCATGCAAACCCGAGTAGAATCAGGTTAGGTGATTTAAGGGCATTTCTTCCCTATCTGATTATGCTTTGGAACTGACGATCGAATTTAATCGACTGATTCTGTCGATGAATGAATTATTAGAAATATGAAGGAGTCAAGTTCATGTTCTGAGTTTTAAAAAAAAAAGAGAAGAGAGGAATACTAATAATGAACAGGTGTAGAAATTAAGAAGTAAATGATTACGATTGTCATGTTTACGTGGCGATCCCATCGGGGTCGTTACATTAGGAATATTCTCGATTGGTTGGGTTTTATTCATTTGCAGGTACCTAGCATTTTGGAGGCGCCATTTACAGGCGTTACTTTGCCGAAATTTTCGGGAAGGATGCCGTGGTGCTTAATGGTTAGGAATAAGGGAATTAGTGAGTCTAGGCAGCTAGGTATGACGTAAGAGAGTTTTGAGAGATTTAGTTTTAAATTCAGCTGTGTCAGTTTAGTTTTATGTTTTTGGGTGTAAGAAAATTATGTTTTAACGTGGGACTGGTTAGCAAAGTAGCGCACCGAGCCAGGGTGGGTTCGGGGGCGTTACAAATGCTTAGCAAGTAGGGAATAACAAATGCGACAAAACAATGCAATCAACCTAATGCATGCAGTTTCTACCACTCAGTTATGCTCATTTGCTGTTCGTTACTTTAATTATTTCATAAGCCGTGTGAATCGGGTAAGCTCACATCCTATAATCCAGGACGGCCATTAGCTCACATCCTGTAATCGTACAGGACGGCTGTTAGCTCACATCCCGTAATCGTACAGGACGGCCATTCCCATAACCACCATTACATATTTTAGCCAATCATCTCTCATAGAGTTCCCTTCGGGGTGCTACACACCAGCACCGTATCTCGACAAGGCACCCTAATCCAGATTGTGTATTTTAGCCGGTCATCTCTTATAAAGTTCCATTCGGGGTGCTACACTCCAGCACCATATCCCAACAAGGCACACTATTTGAGATTGCGTATATGAGTTCCCTTCGGGGTGCTACACTCCAGCACCGTATCCCGACAAGGCACATTATTTATCTGATTACATTAACGCTCACAACCAAACCATGCAAGAAAATCACATTTTCGCTTAACTTAAACTAACCTTTTTAACTAAAACTAACCAACACTCAAACAATCTCACACTTAAACCCGATTTTTACCCAAATTTGACCGTCAAACTTCAAACGGTCATAACTCCCTCGTTTTTCAATGGATTTTAACGTGCCACCCCAATTCGGAAACCTCTATACGTCTACTATCTCTTGAAACACTCAAATTAATAAATTCAATGGACAACCCGATTTCCAGCAAACAGAATCGGCCACCTAATTGAAAAAAAAATCAATTTTCCAAACTTACTTCCAATCTTTAATTTCTTCCCAAAAACGACCTAAACCAATTCATTCAACAACCAAATCATTAATTTGGGAAAGAAATCTAACATCTAAAGTCAAAATTTGGACTCCATGAATTAGGGTTTCCAAACCCTAATCAAACTCTCATAAATCATCTCCAAAACAACAAAAACTAACACTTAGGAGCATTAAACCTAAAACCCACTTGATTTTTACCTTGAAAACTCTTGAAAGATTGATGAGGAGAGGAAGAAAAATGCTGCAATGGGGATGAGGGTTTCGTGGAGGGCAAGGAGGAAGAAGAGTAATTTTTTGCATACTTTTCCTTTACTTTACTAATATATATAAAAAAAATCTTTTTAATTTTAATTTTCCTCCACCAAACTTATTAGTTTTATAAAAATTGCCTCCTTATCCATTTTAGTTAATCGCCAACGTGAAATGCTTTCCTCCACACACTTTTCATTAACTTTTCCTTTACTTTTATTCACTTTTATCAACCAAATTTTCCTTTGAATATTCAACTTCTCTTTTTGACTTTTCAAAGACTTTTTGGTTTGAATTGTCAAACTCTTTTCTTCTCTTTTCTCTCATGGTTTCTGTAACACCCGAGTTTTTCGGGTTTCCGCTCCACGGGTATTTTTGTAAATAAGTAAATTAGGTCCGTTTTGGTGAGCGAGAGGTTTTATTAGGACCCTAAGGATTTGTGGGGATTTTTAGAAGAATAAGTAAATTTCTAGAAATCCAATCGATAGTGTAACGCCGAATTACGGTTTTCCGCCTATAGTGTTTTAAGTCGTAAAAAGAGTAAATTAAGTCCGTTTTGCGAACGGAGAGTTTCATTGGAACTCTAGGGTTAAATTGAAATATTTGGAGGAATAAGGCAGTTTCGAGAATCCAAATCGATAGATGAATAACGGAACGAGCAAAGAAATAAACCAAGGGGCAATAAGGTAATTTGAAGTTAATGTTTTCTTTAAATAACAATCTCTTCCTCCCCTCTCTATTTTCTCTAGACCACGCGAACATCTCCCTCCCCTCTCTCTTTCCACGATTTTTCTCCCTCCCTCTCACGGTTCTCCAATCGCCGATCAACGCTTCCTCCTCCAACGTTTCTTTCGGGTTTTCTTCCCCATTCGGCACTCTAGGTAAGATGTGTATGTTTTGGACATTTGGTTTTGAGTTTCGGAGTTGATTTTGGTTAGGGTTTCGATTGGGTTTTTATTGAAACTATCGTTTGGGCTAGGAATGAGTTGGGTTGTTGTTTGTTGATGTGATTAATGTTATTGTGGTTGATTTGATGAATAATTAGGGATTTTGGATTGTTGGAGAACCATTTATGGAGCTTGTGTATTTGTGAACACTAAGTGTTCGACAAAATGCCCGAATGAAGAAAATGAAGTTTTAGGAAAGAATTTCCTTAGTTAGGAGCTTGGTTTAAGTTTCGAATTCGTTCATTGAAGATCGATTTTTAATGCCCTTATTTGTGAAACGCTCTAGGTGGAGACGACTTTTGGACGGTGCGCGGCTTGCTACGGACGCCAGGTAAGTGGATGTTAGGTTTCTGGCCCTTAAGGCCCTACATCGTGGCAACGCTAGGTTTTTCTATTTTGATGATGATTTTCTGATTGTGGGGTCTTGACGTGTCGGGTAGCCTAGGTTATTAGTTAATAGTTGTTTGTTAGGTTCGTTGTGACTAAAGCATGTCTATGTATGTTTGTGAATCGTTTGAGGATATGTTTTGATGATATGTCGTACGTAGGCTCGTCATGCATCATGTTTTCTTAAAGGTATATGAAACGTTTTACATGTATGAAAATGAAATGTATGAAATGATTAAGTATGATGGGGAGGCTTGGCCATGAACAACAAAACTGTCCGACTCGAGGGACCATGAACCACTGTCCATTTTTGGACCATGAATACGGCCGTAAGGTTATGTACACGCACCTGCCTACCTCCCCAACACGATTCATGTATGAAAAGAATAAGAATAAGTAAATGAACATGTATTATGAAAAGTCACGCATTCATGCATAAGGCATCTATAGTGCATCCCCTTACTAAGCATTAGGCTTAATGTATGTGTTGTATGATGTAGGTGACAGGTGTGAACTCGATGACAAAGAATAGGTGGTCGGCGGATGGTGCTCGTGGCGACGGGGTGTGTTTTGGCAAGGCTTGATGACCGTGGGTGTGCTCCGGGCTATTTTACGGTAAATAGGCACGAACTAGATTTTTATGCACGTCTGGATATATTTTTGGATGTATATGAAGTTAAATTTTGGGTGTAATGTATAGATGATTTAGGCTTGGAGTTATGCTATTTTGGAGAACTTGATATGTATTTGCTTGGGTGATGTTTTAGTAAATTTTGCATTTACGTTTGATGCTATTTGAGGATTTGGTTGGGTTTTGTTGAGGATTTTTAGGTGGTTTAAACTGTATGGATTCGCACGGTTTTAGAGCGATCCATGCAGTTAGTTTTTGTGAAATTTGGAAGTGTATAGACTAGTTAGAGTTGTGTTTGAGTAACGGATAATGTCGGGTGATGCGTGTTGTTGGATGAGTTTGATGTGGAGTGAAAGAGGTATATTTGTGTAGTGATAATAAGTTGAGGAGTGGTTACGAAAATGGAAGGAAAATGGTGAAGTTTGAAGTGTGGTGCACTGGGCGCAGGAAAGATGAAATAAGGGAGTGAAGTCGCCGCTCTCTGGAGAAAATCCAGAGAGGGTGGCGACTGATCGCCACAAATTGTAGCGATCAGTCGCCACCAGCGATTTGCAACAGGCGACTGGTCGCCTGTTGCAAATCGCCATTGGCGATCAGTCGCTACCTCTATTGGCTACTGATCGCCATGTTATTTATTTTAAATTAAGTTTTATTTAATTATTTAATAGTTTTAAATGATTTAATTGATTTAAGTTTTAATTGTTTTATAATTTGTTTTAAATGAATTACTAAACGAACTTCGATTCCAATTCTTATTTCGGTTTCGATTGAGGTTTCGCCCTAAGTATAGATAAAGTTAAAAGTTAAAAAAAAAATAAAATAAAATAAATACTAAGGGTACGGGTAAGGGTCGTGACAATTATGGTATCAGAGAGACGGAGTTTTAAAAGCGAATTCTGTGGAATGCTTGCCAGAAACACACCTCCGCACGAGGACTCTCCATCGACTGGAAGTGTTTAAGTTTAAGTATAGTTTTTAATTGTTTATTTTGTGTGTGTTTCTTAATGTGTCTAGGGACAAGAAAATGCCGAAAGCACCTGGACAACCCAAGGAGAATCCTATTAGTCAGCTTATGGATATGGTGCACCGACAATCAGAATAGATAGGGATTTTACTCAATCGAGATGAAAATGGTGATGGTCAAGGTAGTGCTCCATGGAACCGGGGTAGTGAACAATCTAGGCAGTTTCGACCCCCAGTATTTGATGGATGTGTTATAGACCCGATGCAGGCCGAGGTGTGGGTTCGAGCAATGGAAAGATTGTTTGACATTATTAAGGTGAAAGAGGTAGATAAGGTTTCTTATGCGAGGTGTCATCTGGTGGGAGAAGCAAGACTTTGGTGGGACAATGTCAAGGTCATGGCTAATGTGGGGAAAATTTTATGGGGACCATTCAAGGAATTGTTTTATGAGGAATTTATTTACAAAGCTGCATGGACAAATAAGATGTTAGAGTTTCCCCAATTTCGATAGACAGGTACGGTCGCAGGGTACGTTAGAGAATTCGAAGCGTTAACTCGTTCCGTCAGCCACCTAGGAAAGGAGAGAGAAAATAAGACCTATTATTTTGTGCAAGGATTGAAGGAGGACATTTTTAAGGGTGTGAAAATGTATGGAGTTAGGGGTTCTTCCTACGACAAAGTAATTGTACAAGCTTTTGAGTTAGAAGTAGAACTTCAGAATAAAAGTCAAGAGAAGTCCGTTGAGGGGTCCCTTAATGAGTTCCTGCCACCCCCAGTCGATGAACGGCCACCACCACCGAGGGACATTAAGAGGGCCAACGATTCGTCGATCGTGCAGGATAGGAGCAAACGACCCCGAGGAGCTCGTCATGCTCCTTTGTGCCCCACATGTCGGAAGTATCATTTCAGGGAATGTAAATTATATTCGGACCGATGCTTTAGGTGCGATAGAAGAGGTCACAAAGCCAGAGATTGTCTAGGGCTAAACAAGAGGTCACCGGGCGGTCCTTCAGAGATGACTGTTTTGACCGAAGATAGGGAAGCTGCCCAACCGATTGTGATTCCAGGTATAATTTCATTTCAGTAGTTAATAGAGTGAAGAAAATTAATATAGAGGTGTAGTTTAGAGTAAAGATTTAATGATAATGCGTGTAAAATAGGTGGAAGTAGATTAGAGAATGTGGGGATCTGGACAGAAAGATGGTTATGCATTAAGATAGGTAACCTAGCTTGATACTATTGATACGTCTAAGTGAATAAGGGAACATAGTAGAAACTTTTATTTTTAGGCTAGCGCAAAGTTTAAAGTATTAAGATAAAAGCAAGGTTTGAGGTTTCAGCTTAAGTACATTGTCGAGAGAGTATGGGAGGCGTTGTTTACTTTTGCAAAGTGATGTGATTGATCGATACGAAGTCTTGGACGTATAATCTGGGTGATTACGTATAGGTGTTCGTATTGATCAATATTGGTGGGGAAAAATAAAGAGATCCAGGCAAGGTTGGTAAATTAATAAGTAGTAATGCGTTAGACAATTAGATGTTGCTTAACCAAGGGACGTAGGGTCGAACATGAGAGTTAGAAATTACTGGAAACGCCTAAAAGTGTAACTAATCAAAGGAGAGTTTAACGCCTTAGATTGAAAGTCAAGTTTAGAGGGTTAGTGCACCTCATTCAAAGTTATAGGAGATGGTGAAATCGGTAGGAGTAAGTATCAATTATGAGAAAGGTAACAAGGATAAAAGATTTCAGATTCTCTGAGTCATGAGCGTCTGATCTATGAGACGAGTCTATAGTAATATAGTTAAATTAAGAACCCCCAGACATAAGACTTATTTCCTGGATGTGTAACACCCGACATTTCGGCCAGGTGGTTTTCTGACCATTTTCATTGTCACCCTCTTATTTAACCTTTATGATTTAAAATTTAATGTTAAGACAAATTTATTACAAGTTGTGTGAAACTAGGTTGGGTGGCAGTTTTGTAATTAAAATCGATGGATTTAGTATAAATAGGAAATGGAAACCTTAAACCTCATTTATTACCACTGTAGCCAACATTCCCTCTCGGCGATTCCTTCTTTCCCAAGTTCTTGCTCTCGCCTACCAGAACTTCCCTTTACCGACGGCTGGTTTCGAGCTTGCTCTTCTCTGCAAATCCACACCCGAGGTATGAAATGGACAATGTAGTCATTCATTCGTAAATAGAGCTCTGTTTTCAGCTCGGCACTGAGTTCGGATTTTTAGCAGTGGCCGAGTAGTTTAAGACTTTTTTTTAAAATCTGGGAGTAGAAATGTCATCCCGAATCGATTCTGAGCATTTTAAGTAACCAACTCGGATTTAATCAATGGTAAAACCTGTCCACCTAGTTTCGGATTTCAGACTGCAGTGTGTCAAACAGAGGAATCGGAATGACTTTAGCTATTAGATCCTAGGGTGGTTTATGATTAGGAATACTAGGACTTTGTTTTAACTACTGTAATGTACATGTTTTAGGTGAAGAAGTTAAAGAGAGGAAGTTCGGATTGCTAAGGAATCCAGGTAAGTGAATGTGTTAAGATTTCCGGCCACTAGGGCCCTACACCGCAAGGGTATTAGGAAATCACTGAGATGTTAGCTTATTGACTATGATTTGTTATTTCCACGATATGAAGAAGTTGTGTAAGTAAATGTAAAGTTACAGGATGTTTTACTTGTCCTCATGATATGACTTCTCTCTATGAACTTTATGTCTATGCACTGTGTCCCTGTTATGATTAAGTTGAGAATATGAAAAGCAAATGTAACCAAGATTAAGTGCAGAGCGGGGAAAGACTATGTTATGTATGACTCGCGAAATCTCCCACTGGTGGAGGCCGAGTTAATGATATGTATGGCTCGCGAATTCTCCCACTGGTGGAGGCCGAGTTAATGATATGTATGACTCGCGAAATCTCCCACTGGTGGAGGCCGAGTTAATGATATGTATGGCTCGCGAATTCTCCCACTGGTGGAGGCCGAGTTAATGATATGTATGGCTCGCGAATTCTCCCACTGGTGGAGGCCGAGTTAATGATATGTATGGCTCGCGAATTCTCCCACTGGTGGAGGCCGAGTTAATGATATGTATGGCTCGCGAATTCTCCCACTGGTGGAGGCCGAGTTAATGATATGTATGACTCGCGAAATCTCCCACTGGTGGAGGCCGAGTTAATGATATGTATGGCTCGCGAATTCTCCCACTGGTGGAGGCCGAGTTAATGATATGTATGACTCGCGAAATCTCCCACTGGTGGAGGCCGAGTTAATGATATGTATGACTCGCGAAATCTCCCACTGGTGGAGGCCGAGTTAATGATATGTATGGCTCGCGAATTCTCCCACTGGTGGAGGCCGAGTTAATGATATGTATGGCTCGCGAATTCTCCCACTGGTGGAGGCCGAGTTAATGATATGTATGGCTCGCGAATTCTCCCACTGGTGGAGGCCGAGTTAATGATATGTATGGCTCGCGAATTCTCCCACTGGTGGAGGCCGAGTTAATGATATGTATGGCTCGCGAATTCTCCCACTGGTGGAGGCCGAGTTAATGATATGTATGGCTCGCGAATTCTCCCACTGGTGGAGGCCGAGTTAATGATATGTATGACTCGCGAAATCTCCCACTGGTGGAGGCCGAGTTAATGATATGTATGGCTCGCGAATTCTCCCACTGGTGGAGGCCGAGTTAATGATATGTATGGCTCGCGAATTCTCCCACTGGTGGAGGCCGAGTTAATGATATGTATGGCTCGCGAATTCTCCCACTGGTGGAGGCCGAGTTAATGATATGTATGGCTCGCGAATTCTCCCACTGGTGGAGGCCGAGTTAATGATATGTATGGCTCGCGAATTCTCCCACTGGTGGAGGCCGAGTTAATGATATGTATGACTCGCGAAATCTCCCACTGGTGGAGGCCGAGTTAATGATATGTATGGCTCGCGAATTCTCCCACTGGTGGAGGCCGAGTTAATGATATGTATGGCTCGCGAATTCTCCCACTGGTGGAGGCCGAGTTAATGATATGTATGGCTCGCGAATTCTCCCACTGGTGGAGGCCGAGTTAATGATATGTATGGCTCGCGAATTCTCCCACTGGTGGAGGCCGAGTTAATGATATGTATGACTCGCGAAATCTCCCACTGGTGGAGGCCGAGTTAATGATATGTATGGCTCGCGAATTCTCCCACTGGTGGAGGCCGAGTTAATGATATGTATGACTCGCGAAATCTCCCACTGGTGGAGGCCGAGTTAATGATATGTATGGCTCGCGAATTCTCCCACTGGTGGAGGCCGAGTTAATGATATGTATGGCTCGCGAATTCTCCCACTGGTGGAGGCCGAGTTAATGATATGTATGGCTCGCGAATTCTCCCACTGGTGGAGGCCGAGTTAATGATATGTATGGCTCGCGAATTCTCCCACTGGTGGAGGCCGAGTTAATGATATGTATGGCTCGCGAATTCTCCCACTGGTGGAGGCCGAGTTAATGATATGTATGGCTCGCGAATTCTCCCACTGGTGGAGGCCGAGTTAATGATATGTATGGCTCGCGAATTCTCCCACTGGTGGAGGCCGAGTTAATGATATGTATGGCTCGCGAATTCTCCCA
Source organism: Begonia masoniana (assembly GCA_022432975.1). Taxonomy (NCBI): domain Eukaryota; kingdom Viridiplantae; phylum Streptophyta; class Magnoliopsida; order Cucurbitales; family Begoniaceae; genus Begonia; species Begonia masoniana. The sequence continues at coordinate 30,843,372 of CM039508.1, read as the reverse complement.
CTGGTGGAGGCCGAGTTAATGATATGTATGGCTCGCGAATTCTCCCACTGGTGGAGGCCGAGTTAATGATATGTATGGCTCGCGAATTCTCCCACTGGTGGAGGCCGAGTTAATGATATGTATGGCTCGCGAATTCTCCCACTGGTGGAGGCCGAGTTAATGATATGTATGGCTCGCGAATTCTCCCACTGGTGGAGGCCGAGTTAATGATATGTATGGCTCGCGAATTCTCCCACTGGTGGAGGCCGAGTTAATGATATGTATGGCTCGCGAATTCTCCCACTGGTGGAGGCCGAGTTAATGATATGTATGGCTCGCGAATTCTCCCACTGGTGGAGGCCGAGTTAATGATATGTATGGCTCGCGAATTCTCCCACTGGTGGAGGCCGAGTTAATGATATGTATGGCTCGCGAATTCTCCCACTGGTGGAGGCCGAGTTAATGATATGTATGGCTCGCGAATTCTCCCACTGGTGGAGGCCGAGTTAATGATATGTATGGCTCGCGAATTCTCCCACTGGTGGAGGCCGAGTTAATGATATGTATGGCTCGCGAATTCTCCCACTGGTGGAGGCCGAGTTAATGATATGTATGGCTCGCGAATTCTCCCACTGGTGGAGGCCGAGTTAATGATATGTATGGCTCGCGAATTCTCCCACTGGTGGAGGCCGAGTTAATGATATGTATGGCTCGCGAATTCTCAAACGTTGAGCTTTGAAACTGTCTAGTGGATCACTGAGTCAGGGAATGATTATATAGATTATAAATGATCTGTTGCATAAGTCTTCGTTATATGCGTTTGGATGAGTTGTGTCTTCTTTCAGTTGAAGGAGTCCTTTGATGATTTAGTGTTCTCTACCGTAGGACGGAAACTGGATGAGGCAATCTTTCCGGTTGACGTCAGCGGCAGATGCCGAGAGTTAGTTGTTGGTTGGTTTTAGTCTTCGGCTGACGTCATCGGCCGATGCGAAAGAATAGTGTTTGATGGTTAGTCTTCCGGTTGACGTAATCGGCAGATGCCGAGAGTTAGTTGTTGGTTGGTTTAGTCTTCCGGCTGACGTCATCGGCAGATGCCGAAAGAATAGTTGTTGATGGTTTAGTCTTCCGGTTGACGTCATTGGCAGATGCCGAAGGTGAATTGTTTGATGTTTTAATTTAGCACGCGAGACCCACGTGGTCACCGGAAGATGTAAAATGTGTTTTGTCGATTAGCGACCGGATGATGTTTTAAATTTAGCACGCGAGACCCACGTGCCCACCGGAAGATGTCTCCTTTTAGGCGATGTTAAGCGAGTCACGCGTAATGCACGTGATGGACCGGACGACCTAAATTCCTGAGGGTTGTCAACGCATGCAACCCATGCAAACCCGAGCGGTATTATGTTAAGAGAATTGAGGGCACCTCCTCTTTTCCCGAAATTGGCAAGAAGCCAATGACCGAGTCTAGTTGCTCGACTCTGTGAAAGTTGAGCCGACGAGGCGTGGGAAGTCGGGTACGAGAGAGTTCGTCTTCCTTAATGGTTCTGCGTCTCTATTACCAGTTTAGAAAGAAAAAAAAAAATATATGTAAAATATGAAAGTCTGTTGAGAGATAGTAAGTGAATGTAATAATAGCAAAAGTCAAGCAAACGATTAATGAAAGAATATGAACACGTGACGGCTCCTGACCGGGGTCGTTACAATTGTGGTATCAGAGCAAAAACCAGGTTCTAAAACCGATTCTGCAGACTGCCTTCCAGCACTGACTGTCACTTGAGCACACCTCAGCAACTGTAAGTGTTTATGATTTCATGTATGTCATTAAGTTAAGTTATGCCTGTAATGATTTGTCTAGGAATCCCAAGATGGTTAGAGGTCAACAGAGAGAGACCAATGAGGATAGCAATGCTATCGCTCAGTTGACTGAGTTGGTCATGCGCCAATCTCACCAGATAGAACGACTGATGACAGCTAGAGAAGAACAAGGCAACTCCAGTACTAACGCAACTCATGATCATGGGGGTGAGCGCTTCCACCGGCTTCGACCCCCGGTGTTTAATGGGTATGTCTCAGATCCTATTCATGCTGAGGAGTGGATTCGAAAGATAGAAGACATGTTTAAGTATGCAAAGGTTGACGAAGGGGATAGGGTCACCTACGCTGTCTTTCATTTGGAGTTAAGTGCAAGGCATTGGTGGGACTCGATCCAGAGCACCGCTAATGCCGAAGCTATGACCTGGGGGATGTTCAAGACTGCCTTCTTTGACAAGTACTTCAATAGGACTGTTCGGGCCAACAAGAAGAAGGAGTTCATGAATCTACGACAAACCGGCTCTGTGACGGATTATATATGTGAATTTGATGCTTTATCACGGTTTGCTCCCCGTATGATTGAGGATGAGGAAGATAAGATTTACCAGTTTGTTCAAGGACTGAAGCCAAGTCTGTACATGAAAGTGAAGACTGCTGGGATACATAATGTACCTTATGGGGATGTGACGGCTAAGGCCTTGGAGCTAGAGGAGGCAGAAATGACAGCATACGCACAGCGCGAACAGCCAAAGAAACTCATTAAAGACACTCAGCCGCCACCACGTCAGAACAAGGGTTGGCAGCCACGACAGAACAGGGGACCGCAGCAACAGCAGCATGGTATGAAGAGGCCCCTCAACCAGAATGATGACCGGGGAAAAGGAAAGAGACCTCTGGCGCCTCTATGCCCTACATGTCAGAGGAACCACCCTGGTGAGTGCAAGCTGCTTTCTGGCCAGTGTTTCAGGTGTGATAAGACCGGACACATGGTCAGAGATTGTCCCATGCCGCCAGACCCGAACCGTGCAAGGGTTGTACCCAGAGTGTATACGTTGATGGAAGATGAGGGAGCTGATCAACATACAGTCATATCAGGTACCATCATGATCTGTGGTTTTGCTGCTTATACACTCATAGATACAGGGGCCACACACTCGTTTATATCAACCTTGTTTGTATGCAAACATAACATAGGACCCTTACCAGCTGAAAGGTCATATAGTGTTGTGTTGCCATCAGGGAAGTCCCTACATTCAGAACAGATTGTTAAGGGTGACGTCGTGTCCTTAGGGGATAAGGATCTCTATGCGGAGTTAATTGTCATTGACATAAAGGGGTATGAGGTGATATTAGGGATGGATTGGTTATTTAGACATCATGCCACGATAAGTTGTAGATCCGGAATAGTTGATTTTAGACCCCCAAATGATAATCATTATTCCTTCCAAGCTATTCCTAAAATAAGTAAGATACCAATTATATCCTCACTAGAAATACACCGAATGCTGAGATGTGGTTGTGAGAGCTACCTGGCTAGTGTAATAGATGACCGGGTGAAGAATAAAATTGAGATACAAGATATTCCTATAGTCCGGGAGTTTCCCGAGGCATTCTTAGATGATTTATTGGGTATACCACCCGATAGAGAAATAGAGTTTGTAATTGATACATACCCCGAGGCATCACCTGTATCCAAGAATTCTTACCGTATGGCACCTGTTGAGTTGAAAGAATTGAAGGTCCAACTGCAGGAATTGGTTGACAAGGGATTTATTCGCCCCAGTAGTTCTCCTTGGGGTGCACCAGTCTTATTTGTAAGGAAGAAGGATGGTTCTCTTAGAATGTGCATAGACTACAGGGAACTAAATAAGTTGACAATCAAGAATAGGTACCCCTTACCCAGGATTGACGATTTGTTTGACCAATTGCAAGGAGCTAAGGTATTTTCAAAGATAGATTTACGATCGGGTTATTACCAACTGAAGGTTAAAGAAGGAGATATACCAAAGACAGCCTTCAGAACTCATTATGGACATTATGAATTCTTAGTCATGTCGTTTGGATTGACAAACGCCCCTGCCGCTTTTATGGATCTAATGAACCGGGTGTTTCGTGAGTATTTAGATAAGTTTGTGATTGTATTCATAGATGATATCTTGATATATTCCCGAACTATGGCTGACCATGAAGAACATTTGAAAGTAGTATTGACGACATTGAAGGAGCATCAACTTTACGCCAAACTATCTAAGTGTGAGTTTTGGTTAGATAAGGTTAATTTCCTTGGACATGTAGTTTCTGCTAATGGCATATCTGTGGACCCGACCAAAATTCAGGCGGTAAAGGATTGGCCTCAACCTAAGAATGCCAGCGAAGTCCGCAGCTTCCTTGGATTGGCAGGCTATTACAGGAAGTTCATCAAGGGATTTTCCATGATAGCTAAACCCCTGACGGGTTTGACAAAGAAGGACATTAGGTATTCTTGGACTGAAGCCTGTGAAGACAGCTTCCAGACGTTAAAACTGAAGTTAACAACAGCTCCTGTATTGACCCTCCCAACCGAAGAAGGAAAATTTAGTGTTTACTGTGATGCTTCTAAAGTCGGTTTAGGTTGTGTTCTGATGCAAGAGGGTAAAGTTATAGCGTATGCTTCTAGGCAGCTAAAGAGTTACGAGCAAAATTACCCCACTCATGATCTAGAATTAGCTGCTGTTGTTTTTGCCTTGAAGATTTGGAGACACTATTTATATGGACAGCAATGTGAGGTGTTTTCTGACCATAAAAGTCTAAAGTACCTCTTCACACAGAAGGAATTAAACATGAGACAGAGACGTTGGTTGGAATTTGTCAAGGATTACGATTTTGAGATCAAGTATCACCCCGGGAAGGCTAACTCTGTAGCTGATGCGTTGAGTAGGATGTCAACAACAATGCAGCCCGTGATTTCAACCATGTCTATACCCTTAAGAACAGAAGTTCAGAAATTTGACTTGGAGATAGTTCCGGAGTTATCAGTCTTGCTCGCTGAGTTAACTATTCAACCAACAATTTTGGAAAAGATCAAGGATGCACAACAGAAGGATTCAGTGGAAAATATCAGCATGATGGATAAGTTGAAGGATACCACCTCCGAGTTCAGTCTCTCCAAGGATGGGATCCTGAGGTTTAGAAATCGGTGGTGCATTCCTAATGATGTGGAATTGCGTAAGTTGATCTTGGCTGAGGCGCACTCCTCTTCCTTTTCTGTACATCCTGGCTGCACCAAGATGTACCGAGACCTGAAGTTACAGTACTGGTGGCCTAACCTAAAAAGGGATGTTGCTAAGTATGTAGAGTCCTGTTTAGTATGCCAACAAGTCAAAGCCAAGCACCAACGTCCAGGAGGTACTCTTCAGCCGTTGCCTATTCCCGAATGGAAGTGGGAACATATAGCTATGGATTTTGTTGTAGGACTACCTAAGACGACAAAAGGGCATGATTGTATTTGGGTTGTGGTGGATAGACTGACGAAATCGGCCCATTTCTTACCTGTAAGGACCACCTATACGATGGACCAATTTGCTGATCTTTATGTTCAGGAAATTATTAGGTTGCATGGGATCCCAGTATCCATTGTCTCTGACCGTGACCCCAGGTTTACCTCTCGATTCTGGAAAAGTTTGCAAGGCACATTAGGTACAAAGTTATCTTTCAGCACAGCTTTTCACCCACAGACCGATGGCCAGTCAGAAAGGACGATTCAAATACTCGAAGATATGTTGAGAGCATGTGTACTTGACTTTCAGACAACTTGGAGCAGACATTTACCACTAGTTGAGTTTTCCTACAATAACAGTTATCAGTCCTCCATCGGTATGGCACCTTATGAAGCACTGTATGGTAGGAAATGTAGGTCACCCCTTTACGTGGACGAGGTTGGTGAAACAAAACTTCTTGGACCTGATATTCTGCAGCAAATGTCAGATAGGATTGCAACTATTCGGAAAAGAATGATGACTGCACAAAGCCGGCAGAAGTGTTATGCAGATCAAAGGAGAAGGGAACTCGAGTTTTCAGTAGGAGATGAAGTATTCTTAAAGGTGTCACCATTTAAAGGAGTCTTAAGATTTGGCAAGAAGGGAAAACTTAATCCTAGATTTATTGGACCCTTCCCTGTCTTGGCAAAAGTCGGGAGTACAGCTTACAGACTGCAACTGCCCCCATCGTTGGATAAAGTTCATAATGTCTTCCATGTGTCAATGTTAAGGAAGTGCATGCGTGATCCGATGCAGGTCATCCAGCCATCGGATATTGGTTTAGAACCGACACTGGAGTATGAGGAGAAACCGATACAGATATTGGAATATGCAGTCAAGACTCTGAGAAACAAAGAGATCCCATTGGTGAAAGTTTTATGGACAAATCACGGCATTGAAGAAGCCACATGGGAAAGGCAGCAGGAGATGTTGGACAAATATCCTAAGTTATTTGCTTGAGCAATTTTCGAGGACGAAAATTTTGTTTAAGGAGGGGTGGATGTAACACCCGACATTTCGGCCAGGTGATTTTCTGACCATTTTCATTGTCACCCTCTTATTTAACCTTTATGATTTAAAATTTAATGTTAAGACAAATTTATTACAAGTTGTGTGAAACTAGGTTGGGTGGCAGTTTTGTAATTAAAATCGATGGATTTAGTATAAATAGGAAATGGAAACCTTAAACCTCATTTATTACCACTGTAGCCGACATTCCCTCTCGGCGATTCCTTCTTTCCCAAGTTCTTGCTCTCGGCTACCAGAACTTCCCTTTACCGACGGCTGGTTTCGAGCTTGCTCTTCTCTGCAAATCCACACCCGAGGTATGAAATGGACAATGTAGTCATTCATTCGTAAATAGAGCTCTGTTTTCAGCTCGGCACTGAGTTCGGATTTTTAGCAGTGGCCGAGTAGTTTAAGACTTTTTTTTAAAATCTGGGAGTAGAAATGTCATCCCGAATCGATTCTGAGCATTTTAAGTAACCAACTCGGATTTAATCAATGGTAAAACCTGTCCACCTAGTTTCGGATTTCAGACTGCAGTGTGTCAAACAGAGGAATCGGAATGACTTTAGCTATTAGATCCTAGGGTGGTTTATGATTAGGACTACTAGGACTTTGTTTTAACTACTGTAATGTACATGTTTTAGGTGAAGAAGTTAAAGAGAGGAAGTTCGGATTGCTAAGGAATCCAGGTAAGTGAATGTGTTAAGATTTCCGGCCACTAGGGCCCTACACCGCAAGGGTATTAGGAAATCACTGAGATGTTAGCTTATTGACTATGATTTGTTATTTCCACGATATGAAGAAGTTGTGTAAGTAAATGTAAAGTTACAGGATGTTTTACTTGTCCTCATGATATGACTTCTCTCTATGAACTTTATGTCTATGCACTGTGTCCCTGTTATGATTAAGTTGAGAATATGAAAAGCAAATGTAACCAAGATTAAGTGCAGAGCGGGGAAAAGACTATGTTATGTATGACTCGCGAATTCTCCCACTGGTGGAGGCCGAGTTAATGATATGTATGACTCGCGAATTCTCCCACTGGTGGAGGCCGAGTTAATGATATGTATGACTCGCGAATTCTCCCACTGGTGGAGGCCGAGTTAATGATATGTATGACTCGCGAATTCTCCCACTGGTGGAGGCCGAGTTAATGATATGTATGACTCGCGAATTCTCCCACTGGTGGAGGCCGAGTTAATGATATGTATGACTCGCGAATTCTCCCACTGGTGGAGGCCGAGTTAATGATATGTATGACTCGCGAATTCTCCCACTGGTGGAGGCCGAGTTAATGATATGTATGACTCGCGAATTCTCCCACTGGTGGAGGCCGAGTTAATGATATGTATGACTCGCGAATTCTCCCACTGGTGGAGGCCGAGTTAATGATATGTATGACTCGCGAATTCTCCCACTGGTGGAGGCCGAGTTAATGATATGTATGACTCGCGAATTCTCCCACTGGTGGAGGCCGAGTTAATGATATGTATGACTCGCGAATTCTCCCACTGGTGGAGGCCGAGTTAATGATATGTATGACTCGCGAATTCTCCCACTGGTGGAGGCCGAGTTAATGATATGTATGACTCGCGAATTCTCCCACTGGTGGAGGCCGAGTTAATGATATGTATGACTCGCGAATTCTCCCACTGGTGGAGGCCGAGTTAATGATATGTATGACTCGCGAATTCTCCCACTGGTGGAGGCCGAGTTAATGATATGTATGACTCGCGAATTCTCCCACTGGTGGAGGCCGAGTTAATGATATGTATGACTCGCGAATTCTCCCACTGGTGGAGGCCGAGTTAATGATATGTATGACTCGCGAATTCTCCCACTGGTGGAGGCCGAGTTAATGATATGTATGACTCGCGAATTCTCCCACTGGTGGAGGCCGAGTTAATGATATGTATGACTCGCGAATTCTCCCACTGGTGGAGGCCGAGTTAATGATATGTATGACTCGCGAATTCTCCCACTGGTGGAGGCCGAGTTAATGATATGTATGACTCGCGAATTCTCCCACTGGTGGAGGCCGAGTTAATGATATGTATGACTCGCGAATTCTCCCACTGGTGGAGGCCGAGTTAATGATATGTATGACTCGCGAATTCTCCCACTGGTGGAGGCCGAGTTAATGATATGTATGACTCGCGAATTCTCCCACTGGTGGAGGCCGAGTTAATGATATGTATGACTCGCGAATTCTCCCACTGGTGGAGGCCGAGTTAATGATATGTATGACTCGCGAATTCTCCCACTGGTGGAGGCCGAGTTAATGATATGTATGACTCGCGAATTCTCCCACTGGTGGAGGCCGAGTTAATGATATGTAGGGCCTTTTTTTTTTGTTTTTTTTTTTTTTTTTTTTTTTTTTTTTTTTTTTTTTTTTTTTTTTTTTTTTTTTTTTTTTTTTTTTTTTTTTTTTTTTTTTTTTTTTTTTTTTTTTTTTTTTTTTTTTTTTTTTTTTTTTTTTTTTTTTTTTTTTTTTTTTTTTTTTTTTTTTTTTTTTTTTTTTTTTTTTTTTTTTTTTTTTTTTTTTTTTTTTTTTTTTTTTTTTTTTTTTTTTTTTTTTTTTTTTTTTTTTTTTTTTTTTTTTTTTTTTTTTTTTTTTTTTTTTTTTTTTTTTTTTTTTTTTTTTTTTTTTTTTTTTTTTTTTTTTTTTTTTTTTTTTTTTTTTTTTTTTTTTTTTTTTTTTTTTTTTTTTTTTTTTTTTTTTTTTTTTTTTTTTTTTTTTTTTTTTTTTTTTTTTTTTTTTTTTTTTTTTTTTTTTTTTTTTTTTTTTTTTTTTTTTTTTTTTTTTTTTTTTTTTTTTTTTTTTTTTTTTTTTTTTTTTTTTTTTTTTTTTTTTTTTTTTTTTTTTTTTTTTTTTTTTTTTTTTTTTTTTTTTTTTTTTTTTTTTTTTTTTTTTTTTTTTTTTTTTTTTTTTTTTTTTTTTTTTTTTTTTTTTTTTTTTTTTTTTTTTTTTTTTTTTTTTTTTTTTTTTTTTTTTTTTTTTTTTTTTTTTTTTTTTTTTTTTTTTTTTTTTTTTTTTTTTTTTTTTTTTTTTTTTTTTTTTTTTTTTTTTTTTTTTTTTTTTTTTTTTTTTTTTTTTTTTTTTTTTTTTTTTTTTTTTTTTTTTTTTTTTTTTTTTTTTTTTTTTTTTTTTTTTTTTTTTTTTTTTTTTTTTTTTTTTTTTTTTTTTTTTTTTTTTTTTTTTTTTTTTTTTTTTTTTTTTTTTTTTTTTTTTTTTTTTTTTTTTTTTTTTTTTTTTTTTTTTTTTTTTTTTTTTTTTTTTTTTTTTTTTTTTTTTTTTTTTTTTTTTTTTTTTTTTTTTTTTTTTTTTTTTTTTTTTTTTTTTTTTTTTTTTTTTTTTTTTTTTTTTTTTTTTTTTTTTTTTTTTTTTTTTTTTTTTTTTTTTTTTTTTTTTTTTTTTTTTTTTTTTTTTTTTTTTTTTTTTTTTTTTTTTTTTTTTTTTTTTTTTTTTTTTTTTTTTTTTTTTTTTTTTTTTTTTTTTTTTTTTTTTTTTTTTTTTTTTTTTTTTTTTTTTTTTTTTTTTTTTTTTTTTTTTTTTTTTTTTTTTTTTTTTTTTTTTTTTTTTTTTTTTTTTTTTTTTTTTTTTTTTTTTTTTTTTTTTTTTTTTTTTTTTTTTTTTTTTTTTTTTTTTTTTTTTTTTTTTTTTTTTTTTTTTTTTTTTTTTTTTTTTTTTTTTTTTTTTTTTTTTTTTTTTTTTTTTTTTTTTTTTTTTTTTTTTTTTTTTTTTTTTTTTTTTTTTTTTTTTTTTTTTTTTTTTTTTTTTTTTTTTTTTTTTTTTTTTTTTTTTTTTTTTTTTTTTTTTTTTTTTTTTTTTTTTTTTTTTTTTTTTTTTTTTTTTTTTTTTTTTTTTTTTTTTTTTTTTTTTTTTTTTTTTTTTTTTTTTTTTTTTTTTTTTTTTTTTTTTTTTTTTTTTTTTTTTTTTTTTTTTTTTTTTTTTTTTTTTTTTTTTTTTTTTTTTTTTTTTTTTTTTTTTTTTTTTTTTTTTTTTTTTTTTTTTTTTTTTTTTTTTTTTTTTTTTTTTTTTTTTTTTTTTTTTTTTTTTTTTTTTTTTTTTTTTTTTTTTTTTTTTTTTTTTTTTTTTTTTTTTTTTTTTTTTTTTTTTTTTTTTTTTTTTTTTTTTTTTTTTTTTTTTTTTTTTTTTTTTTTTTTTTTTTTTTTTTTTTTTTTTTTTTTTTTTTTTTTTTTTTTTTTTTTTTTTTTTTTTTTTTTTTTTTTTTTTTTTTTTTTTTTTTTTTTTTTTTTTTTTTTTTTTTTTTTTTTTTTTTTTTTTTTTTTTTTTTTTTTTTTTTTTTTTTTTTTTTTTTTTTTTTTTTTTTTTTTTTTTTTTTTTTTTTTGTCGATTAGCGACCGGATGATGTTTTAATTTAGCACGCGAGACCCACGTGCCCACCGGAAGATGTCTCCTTTTAGGCGATGTTAAGCGAGTCACGCGTAATGCACGTGATGACCGGACGACTAAATTCCTGAGGGTTGTCAACGCATGCAACCCATGCAAACCCGAGCGGTATTATGTTAAGAGAATTGAGGGCACCTCCTCTTTTCCCGAAATTGGCAAGAAGCCAATGACCGAGTCTAGTCGCTCGACTCTGTGAAAGTTGAGCCGACGAGGCGTGGGAAGTCGGGCACGAGAGAGTTCGTCTTCCTTAATGGTTCTGCGTCTCTATTACCAGTTTAGAAAGAAAAAAAAAATATATGTAAAATGTGAAAGTCTGTTGAGAGATAGTAAGTGAATGTAATAATAGCAAAAGTCAAGCAAACGATTAATGAAAGAATATGAACACGTGACGGCTCCTGACCGGGGTCGTTACAGGATGGATGTAGAAACATCAGTGCTCGAAGAACTAGAAGGGTAGACCTTAAGGAAGAGATATTTCTAAGTTTGGAAAATAGTATGGCGAGGTTTGAGAATTTAAGAGAATTGGATTAAGATTGTAAATTTACCTACAACAAGTTTGCTAACAAGAAAGTTGTTAGGCAAATTCTTGTAAAGAAGACAAGTAGAATATTCCGAACCTGACTAGAAGGAATGAAAGATAGTAGGCTAGTTAGTAAGCTTTGAAGAGAAAGGGGAAGAAATCCTTAAATGGTATTAAGGAGAAGATTTGGGCATTGCTCAATTTGATGAGAGGTTAGATCTGAAGTAAAACCCGAATGTGAAGTCTTGCGAATCAAGGGATTGGTGAGTTATCAAGAATTAAGAGTTTCGAAGGCTCGACCCGTATGTAATGAAGTCGAAGCCAATGATGTTGTAAATAGTTAAGGTTGAGGTAGATAAACTTAAGTGTGTGAAGAAGATCACAACTTGAGGAAGATAGAGACTATGTGGTGTAAGGCAAGATGACCGGTTAGGTAAATCTTTGAGCGTCGGACAGTGTCATATGGATAAGTGAGAAGATTAACTAGATCAAATGGAAGATTGATATAAGAGTAAAGTAGTGGAGGTTGTGGAAATTGGAGTATATTGGATGAAAGAGGGAATGATCTGCACGAAGACTGTGCGAGTGAGCTTAGAAGTGAAGTTAGATTAGGAGGATTAGGAAAGTTTCGACAACTAAGTTTTGTCGAATTAATTATGCACCCTTTGAAGTCTTGGGTGAATGGTCTAATGAAGAAGTTTAGACTTGAGAATTGAATCGTCATTAATGATAATCGAGGTAAAGGTTGGATAAGAATAAGCGTAGTGGACATAAATACGGGGACTTAGAGGATACCCTGAATGCGTCAAGGGGTAGATTTAAACAATTAACGCCCTGTGTATAAGAATAACACTAGAGTGACTAAGGAAGGGTAGTGATTGCCCAAGGTACGTAATTAAAGAAGATGGTAGTACTAAATAGAAAACGAGATGTAGTGTAAAGAAAGTTCGAAATGGAGGGTGAAGATGAAGAATCTACGTATCAGGTCCTTAGTGTCATATAATTGAAGAAGCATGGAGGGTTTGAAGTGATTAGGTACGAATTGTTGTCACGAAATTTGAGGAGTTAGAAACCGAATGAACTTAGCTCAAGGTTAAGTTAGAGGAAATTCGAGGTTCTAAGTGACAAAGGATTAAGTCGAAGTTGATGAGTGAATGAGCGATTGAATTACGAATTTCATAGTTAGAAAGATTTAGAGCTTTGGGAGATAAAGGAAGCTGTCAAGACCCAAATGGTGAGTATGACCATAAGGGTTTTAAGGATTAGTATTACGAGCATCGTATTTAGATAATGTAAGGGTGAGAAATTAGAGGTTGACCAAGCAGCAATTTTGGAGACAAAATTCCAATTAAGGAGGGAAGGATGTAACACCCGAGTTTTTCAGGTTTCCGCTCCACGGGTATTTTTGTAAATAAGTAAATTAGGTCCGTTTTGGTGAGCGAGAGGTTTTATTAGGACCCTAAGGATTTGTGGGGATTTTTAGAAGAATAAATAAATTTCTAGAAATCCAATCGATAGTGTAACGCCGAATTACGGTTTTCCGCCTATAGTGTTTTAAGTCGTAAAAAGAGTAAATTAAGTCCGTTTTGCGAACGGAGAGTTTTGTTGGAACTCTAGGGTTAAATTGAAATATTTGGAGGAATAAGGCAGTTTCGAGAATCCAAATCGATAGATGAATAACGGAACGAGCAAAGAAATAAACCAAGGGCAATAAGGTAATTTGGAGTTAATGTTTTCTTTAAATAACAATCTCTTCTCCCCTCTCTATTTTCTCCAGACCACGCGAACATCTCCCTCCCCTCTCTCTTTCCACGATTTTTCTCCCTCCCTCTCACGGTTCTCCAATCGCCGATCAACGCTTCCTCCTCCAACGTTTCTTTCGGGTTTTCTTCCCCATTCGGCGCTCTAGGTAAGATGTGTATGTTTTGGACATTTGGTTTTGAGTTTCGGAGTTGATTTTGGTTAGGGTTTCGATTGGGTTTTTATTGAAACTATCGTTTGGGCTAGGAATGAGTTGGGTTGTTGTTTGTTGATGTGATTAATGTTATTGTGGTTGATTTGATGAATAATTAGGGATTTTGGATTGTTGGAGAACCATTTATGGAGCTTGTGTATTTGTGAACACTAAGTGTTCGACAAAATGCCCGAATGAAGAAAATGAAGTTTTAGGAAAGAATTTCCTTAGTTAGGAGCTTGGTTTAAGTTTGGAATTCGTTCATTGAAGATCGATTTTTAATGCCCTTATTTGTGAAACGCTCTAGGTGGAGACGACTTTTGGACGGTGCGCGGCTTGCTACGGACGCCAGGTAAGTGGATGTTAGGTTTCTGGCCCTTAAGGCCCTACATCGTGGCAACGCTAGGTTTTTCTATTTTGATGATGATTTTCTGATTGTGGGGTCTTGACGTGTCGGGTAGCCTAGGTTATTAGTTAATAGTTGTTTGTTAGGTTCGTTGTGACTAAAGCATGTCTATGTATGTTTGTGAATCGTTGAGGATATGTTTTGATGATATGTCGTACGTAGGCTCGTCATGCTCATGTTTCTTAAAGGTATATGAAACGTTTTACATGTATGAAAATGAAATGTATGAAATGATTAAGTATGATGGGGAGTGTAACACCCGGGATGTTATTATTATTATTATTATTATTATTATTATTATTATTATTATTATTATTATTATTATTATTATTATTATTATTATTATTATTATTATTATTATTATTATTATTATTATTATTATTATTATTATTATTATTATTATTATTATTATTATTATTATTATTATTATTATTATTATTATTATTATTATTATTATTATTATTATTATTATTATTATTATTATTATTATTATTATTATTATTATTATTATTATTATTATTATTATTATTATTATTATTATTATTATTATTATTATTATTATTATTATTATTATTATTATTATTATTATTATTATTATTATTATTATTATTATTATTATTATTATTATTATTATTATTATTATTATTATTATTATTATTATTATTATTATTATTATTATTATTATTATTATTATTATTATTATTATTATTATTATTATTATTATTATTATTATTATTATTATTATTATTATTATTATTATTATTATTATTATTATTATTATTATTATTATTATTATTATTATTATTATTATTATTATTATTATTATTATTATTATTATTATTATTATTATTATTATTATTATTATTATTATTATTATTATTATTATTATTATTATTATTATTATTATTATTATTATTATTATTATTATTATTATTATTATTATTATTATTATTATTATTATTATTATTATTATTATTATTATTATTATTATTATTATTATTATTATTATTATTATTATTATTATTATTATTATTATTATTATTATTATTATTATTATTATTATTATTATTATTATTATTATTATTATTATTATTATTTAAAAAAAAATAAATAAAACTCAACAGAATAGCCGAAGCTATTCTGTCGAGTGCCCGACGCCGAGCGCGAGGAGCAGGGGAGAGGAGAACGAAGAGGGAGAGACGAGCGACGTCCCTCCGACGGCCACCACCGCGATCTCCGGCGTTCTCAGGCCAGACTACGGCGGCGAGAGGTTGCGGCCTGTCTCCACGCACGAACCGACGGTAAGGCTCGGCTTTCTTCCTCTGTTTCGGCTCTGTTCGTGGCCGTGAGTGACGAGCTCGATTGAGCTCCGATCACCGGCGGTTTTTGGTCGTTTCCGGCGTGGGTTTACCGACCCTTGGTCCGGCTTTCATCGCCTGGCCGTGATGAGCCTTGTTTAGGCGAAATTCAGTGAAGCCGATTTAGGGCATTTTCGGTTTGCTGTGTATTCTTGGGATTTTTGGTTTAGATTATATTAATTGAGGCTAGATATGGTTGATGGTGAGGAATTGGGTGGATTTTGATGGAAAATCGAAAAGGGGATTTTTCTGGTTAAAGGGGCAGTTCGGGTTTTTGCCTTTTGACCTAGCTAGGTCGTTTGTTTTGAATCTTTTTGGCAGTAAATAGGTTATTAGAGGAGTACGTGGCCGCTGGAATCGTTCGATTCCGATAATCGCGCGAAAGTTATGCGCGTTCGAAGTTTCGGGTCGGTTTTTACCGATTTCAATTAATGGCCTGTTTAGTTAATTTTCGTGGATTGGGCTAGAAATAGTTGTTTGAGAGTAATTGGTGAATGTAGGCTTGGTTTTACTCAGCGTTTGAAGTTGGACGGTAAAAATTGGCATAAAATCGGGTTTTTGAGTGTTTAAGTTGAATTGTGTTATAGTTTTAGTAATGGGTTTGCGAAGTTCTTTAGAGTTTACTAAATTAAGTTTTGTACTTTAGGTGATCGAGTGATGGAATTATTGGACGAATGTACAATTGAGTTTCGGCAGCCAGGTAAGTAGAGGACGTTTGTTTTGCCTTCGGGCCTACACCACGGAACGGTAGGATTTATTTTGTTGTTTGTTGTTTGGCTGTCTTCTTTGTTGGTTAAGCCTTGTTGGTTGTTTGTTGTTTGGCTGTCTTCTTTGTTGGTTAAGCCTTGTTGGTTGTTTGTTGTTTGGCTGTCTTCTTTGTTGGTTAAGCCTTGTTGGTTGTTTGTTGTTTGGCTGTCTTCTTTGTTGGTTAAGCCTTGTTGGTTGTTTGTTGTTTGGCTGTCTTCTTTGTTGGTTAAGCCTTGTTGGTTGTTTGTTGTTTGGCTGTCTTCTTTGTTGGTTAAGCCTTGTTGGTTGTTTGTTGTTTGGCTGTCTTCTTTGTTGGTTAAGCCTTGTTGGTTGTTTGTTGTTTGGCTGTCTTCTTTGTTGGTTAAGCCTTGTTGGTTGTTTGTTGTTTGGCTGTCTTCTTTGTTGGTTAAGCCTTGTTGGTTGTTTGTTGTTTGGCTGTCTTCTTTGTTGGTTAAGCCTTGTTGGTTGTTTGTTGTTTGGCTGTCTTCTTTGTTGGTTAAGCCTTGTTGGTTGTTTGTTGTTTGGCTGTCTTCTTTGTTGGTTAACCTTGGTTGTCTCGAAAGAGATTACGCTTGGTGTCCTCGAAAGAGATGTACGCTTGGTGTCTCGTAAGAGATGTACGCTTGTGTCTCGAAGAGATGTACGCTTTGTGTCTCGAAGAGATGTACGCTTGGTGTCTCGAAAGAGATGTACCTTGGTGTCTCGTAAGAGATGTACGCTTGTGTCTCGAAAGAGATGTACCTTGGTGTCTCGAAGAGATGTACGCTTGTGTCTCGAAAGAGATTACGCTTGGTGTCTCGAAGAGATGTACGCTTTGTGTCTCGAAGAGATGTACGCTTGTGTCTCGAAGAGATGTACGCTTGGTGTCTCGTAAGAGATGTACGCTTTGTGTCTCGAAGAGATGTACGCTTTGTGTCTCGAAAGAGATGTACGCTTGGTGTCTCGAAAGAGATTACGCTTTGTGTCTCGAAAGAGATGTACGCTTTGTGTCTCGAAAGAGATTACGCTTTGTGTCTCGAAAGAGATGTACGCTTGGTGTCTCGTAAGAGATGTACGCTTGTGTCTCGAAAGAGATTACGCTTGGTGTCTCGAAGAGATGTACGCTTGTGTCTCGAAAGAGATGTACGCTTGTGTCTCGAAAGAGATTACGCTTGGTGTCTCGTAAGAGATGTACGCTTGTGTCTCGAAAGAGATTACGCTTGGTGTCTCGTAAGAGATGTACGCTTGGTGTCTCGTAAGAGATGTACGCTTGGTGTCTCGTAAGAGATGTACGCTTGGTGTCTCGTAAGAGATGTACGCTTTGTGTCTCGAAGAGATGTACGCTTGGTGTCTCGTAAGAGATGTACGCTTGTGTCTCGAAAGGATGTACGCTTGGTGTCTCGTAAGAGATGTACGCTTGTGTCTCGAAAGAGATTACGCTTGGTGTCTCGAAGAGATGTACGCTTTGTGTCTCGAAGAGATGTACGCTTGTGTCTCGAAAGAGATTACGCTTGGTGTCTCGTAAGAGATGTACGCTTGTGTCTCGAAAGAGATTACGCTTGGTGTCTCGTAAGAGATGTACGCTTGGTGTCTCGTAAGAGATGTACGCTTGGTGTCTCGTAAGAGATGTACGCTTGGTGTCTCGTAAGAGATGTACGCTTTGTGTCTCGAAGAGATGTACGCTTGGTGTCTCGTAAGAGATGTACGCTTTGTGTCTCGAAGAGATGTACGCTTGGTGTCTCGTAAGAGATGTACGCTTGGTGTCTCGTAAGAGATGTACGCTTGGTGTCTCGAAAGAGATTACGCTTGGTGTCTCGAAGAGATGTACGCTTGTGTCTCGAAAGAGATTACGCTTGGTGTCTCGTAAGAGATGTACGCTTTGTGTCTCGAAAGGATGTACGCTTGTGTCTCGAAAGAGATGTACGCTTTGTGTCTCGAAGAGATGTACGCTTTGTGTCTCGAAAGGATGTACGCTTGGTGTCTCGAAGAGATGTACGCTTGTGTCTCGAAAGAGATGTACGCTTGTGTCTCGAAAGAGATTACGCTTGGTGTCTCGTAAGAGATGTACGCTTGGTGTCTCGAAAGAGATTACGCTTGGTGTCTCGAAAGAGATGTACGCTTTGTGTCTCGAAAGAGATTACGCTTGGTGTCTCGTAAGAGATGTACGCTTGTGTCTCGAAAGAGATGTACGCTTGGTGTCTCGTAAGAGATGTACGCTTGGTGTCTCGAAGAGATGTACGCTTTGTGTCTCGAAGAGATGTACGCTTGGTGTCTCGTAAGAGATGTACGCTTGGTGTCTCGTAAGAGATGTACGCTTGGTGTCTCGAAGAGATGTACGCTTGGTGTCTCGAAGAGATGTACGCTTGGTGTCTCGAAGAGATGTACGCTTTGTGTCTCGAAAGAGATGTACGCTTTGTGTCTCGAAGAGATGTACGCTTGGTGTCTCGAAAGAGATTACGCTTGGTGTCTCGAAGAGATGTACGCTTGTGTCTCGAAAGAGATGTACGCTTGGTGTCTCGTAAGAGATGTACGCTTTGTGTCTCGAAAGAGATTACGCTTTGTGTCTCGAAGAGATGTACGCTTTGTGTCTCGAAAGAGATTACGCTTGGTGTCTCGTAAGAGATGTACGCTTGTGTCTCGAAAGAGATTACGCTTGGTGTCTCGTAAGAGATGTACGCTTGTGTCTCGAAAGAGATTACGCTTGGTGTCTCGAAGAGATGTACGCTTTGTGTCTCGAAGAGATGTACGCTTTGTGTCTCGAAGAGATGTACGCTTTGTGTCTCGAAGAGATGTACGCTTGTGTCTCGAAAGAGATTACGCTTGGTGTCTCGAAGAGATGTACGCTTGGTGTCTCGAAAGAGATTACGCTTGGTGTCTCGTAAGAGATGTACGCTTGTGTCTCGAAAGAGATTACGCTTGGTGTCTCGAAAGAGATTACGCTTGGTGTCTCGAAGAGATGTACGCTTTGTGTCTCGAAGAGATGTACGCTTGTGTCTCGAAAGAGATGTACGCTTTGTGTCTCGAAAGAGATTACGCTTGGTGTCTCGTAAGAGATGTACGCTTTGTGTCTCGAAAGAGATTACGCTTGGTGTCTCGAAAGAGATTACGCTTGGTGTCTCGAAAGAGATTACGCTTGGTGTCTCGAAAGAGATGTACGCTTGTGTCTCGAAAGAGATTACGCTTGGTGTCTCGAAAGAGATTACGCTTTGTGTCTCGAAAGAGATTACGCTTGGTGTCTCGAAAGAGATTACGCTTGGTGTCTCGAAGAGATGTACGCTTGTGTCTCGAAAGAGATGTACGCTTGGTGTCTCGAAGAGATGTACGCTTGTGTCTCGAAAGAGATGTACGCTTTGTGTCTCGAAGAGATGTACGCTTGTGTCTCGAAAGAGATTACGCTTGGTGTCTCGAAAGAGATTACGCTTGGTGTCTCGAAGAGATGTACGCTTGTGTCTCGAAAGAGATTACGCTTGGTGTCTCGAAGAGATGTACGCTTTGTGTCTCGAAGAGATGTACGCTTTGTGTCTCGAAAGAGATGTACGCTTGTGTCTCGAAAGAGATGTACGCTTGTGTCTCGAAAGGATGTACGCTTGTGTCTCGAAAGGATGTACGCTTGTGTCTCGAAAGAGATTACGCTTGGTGTCTCGAAAGAGATTACGCTTGGTGTCTCGTAAGAGATGTACGCTTGTGTCTCGAAAGAGATTACGCTTGGTGTCTCGTAAGAGATGTACGCTTGTGTCTCGAAAGAGATTACGCTTGGTGTCTCGTAAGAGATGTACGCTTTGTGTCTCGATAGCGTATTGTAGATGTCTGTTGTTGTATATAGTTAAGTTAAGGGTGATATGTCGCCCTATATTGTGGTCTTTCTTCAATTAGGGTTGTTAATATTTTAGTTTAACTCTTTACTGCTATTTGGAGAATTCTCATGCCGTATGTTGGATAGTTGGTTGGTTAGGAGTATTCTGGTTGTTTGGGAATTGATTCATTTGCAGGTATTTAGCATTTTGGAGGCGCCATTTTCAGGCGTTTGTAGCGCCCCGAACCCACCACGGGCCCGGTGCGCTACTTGGCTAGCTAACCCGGCGTTTAAAACGTTAATTAAAATAATTTTCCTAAAATTCCCGGCTCGGTTTTCGGGTTTTTCGAACCCTCGACATTTGTTGGAAAACGGGCCCACAATACGTTTGAAATACTTCGAAAAATATCGGGTCAAAACATTTTAGAAAACGGGAGAAAATATCAAAAAAACAAAAATTTTGCTTAAGTAGGCTGCTGGGCGCGCAGCTGGGCGCGCAGCTGGGCGCGCAGCTGGGCGCGCAGCTGGGCGCGCAGCTGGGCGCGCAGCTGGGCGCGCAGCTGGGCGCGCAGCTGGGCGCGCAGCTGGGCGCGCAGCTGGGCGCGCAGCTGGGCGCGCAGCTGGGCGCGCAGCTGGGCGCGCAGCTGGGCGCGCAGCTGGGCGCGCAGCTGGGCGCGCAGCTGGGCGCGCAGCTGGGCGCGCAGCTGGGCGCGCAGCTGGGCGCGCAGCTGGGCGCGCAGCTGGGCGCGCAGCTGGGCGCGCAGCTGGGCGCGCAGCTGGGCGCGCAGCTGGGCGCGCAGCTGGGCGCGCAGCTGGGCGCGCAGCTGGGCGCGCAGCTGGGCGCGCAGCTGGGCGCGCAGCTGGGCGCGCAGCTGGGCGCGCAGCTGGGCGCGCAGCTGGGCGCGCAGCTGGGCGCGCAGCTGGGCGCGCAGCTGGGCGCGCAGCTGGGCGCGCAGCTGGGCGCGCAGCTGGGCGCGCAGCTGGGCGCGCAGCTGGGCGCGCAGCTGGGCGCGCAGCTGGGCGCGCAGCTGGGCGCGCAGCTGGGCGCGCAGCTGGGCGCGCAGCTGGGCGCGCAGCTGGGCGCGCAGCTGGGCGCGCAGCTGGGCGCGCAGCTGGGCGCGCAGCTGGGCGCGCAGCTGGGCGCGCAGCTGGGCGCGCAGCTGGGCGCGCAGCTGGGCGCGCAGCTGGGCGCGCAGCTGGGCGCGCAGCTGGGCGCGCAGCTGGGCGCGCAGCTGGGCGCGCAGCTGGGCGCGCAGCTGGGCGCGCAGCTGGGCGCGCAGCTGGGCGCGCAGCTGGGCGCGCAGCTGGGCGCGCAGCTGGGCGCGCAGCTGGGCGCGCAGCTGGGCGCGCAGCTGGGCGCGCAGCTGGGCGCGCAGCTGGGCGCGCAGCTGGGCGCGCAGCTGGGCGCGCAGCTGGGCGCGCAGCTGGGCGCGCAGCTGGGCGCGCAGCTGGGCGCGCAGCTGGGCGCGCAGCTGGGCGCGCAGCTGGGCGCGCAGCTGGGCGCGCAGCTGGGCGCGCAGCTGGGCGCGCAGCTGGGCGCGCAGCTGGGCGCGCAGCTGGGCGCGCAGCTGGGCGCGCAGCTGGGCGCGCAGCTGGGCGCGCAGCTGGGCGCGCAGCTGGGCGCGCAGCTGGGCGCGCAGCTGGGCGCGCAGCTGGGCGCGCAGCTGGGCGCGCAGCTGGGCGCGCAGCTGGGCGCGCAGCTGGGCGCGCAGCTGGGCGCGCAGCTGGGCGCGCAGCTGGGCGCGCAGCTGGGCGCGCAGCTGGGCGCGCAGCTGGGCGCGCAGCTGGGCGCGCAGCTGGGCGCGCAGCTGGGCGCGCAGCTGGGCGCGCAGCTGGGCGCGCAGCTGGGCGCGCAGCTGGGCGCGCAGCTGGGCGCGCAGCTGGGCGCGCAGCTGGGCGCGCAGCTGGGCGCGCAGCTGGGCGCGCAGCTGGGCGCGCAGCTGGGCGCGCAGCTGGGCGCGCAGCTGGGCGCGCAGCTGGGCGCGCAGCTGGGCGCGCAGCTGGGCGCGCAGCTGGGCGCGCAGCTGGGCGCCCGACATAACAAATTTTTAAACCAAAAATCGACAATATAACGGCTAAATTTTCAAAATCCAAAACCTGAGAAACGTTGTCGTTAAAATGCGATTTAAAACAACCAAATAACCAGATAACTCCAAACTATATACATCAAACCCAATTCAACCAAACGACCTAAAATCCATCCCGACCATAACATTCAAAATCCACCACAAACGCACACCAAACAACTATACACGCCGAACCAAAGTACCCAAACCTATCCAATCCATCAACAACCAAAAATATTCACAAACCCACTCCTAATCACAAAACATGGCCCCCCCCCCCCAAAATACCACAACCCTTGCCAAGGACTAGGTCGAAGCGCCCCGACAAATGACCTGCACCGGCGAGCTCCGCGTATCCCCGACTGGTGCTACTCCTAATCCACGTTATCAAGATCACCTGAGAGTACTTCGTCACCTACACCACAGAACACACACACACACGTAAGCTTACGCTTAGCAAGTAATGAATGACAAATGTAAACATACGCAATGCACACTACAATCACACTAAACACAAGCACCAACTAACAAACAATTTCACACACAATTTGCCCGCACCGAAGTGCCTTATTTGCCCGCACCGAAGTGCCTTATTTGCCCGCACCGGAGTGCCTTATTTGCCCGCACCGAGTGCCTTATTTGCCCGCACCGAGTGCC
This sequence comes from Begonia masoniana, assembly GCA_022432975.1. Lineage (NCBI taxonomy): Eukaryota > Viridiplantae > Streptophyta > Magnoliopsida > Cucurbitales > Begoniaceae > Begonia > Begonia masoniana. The sequence continues at coordinate 30,821,164 of CM039508.1, read as the reverse complement.
TTATTTGCCCGCACCGGAGTGCCTTATTTGCCCGCACCGAGTGCCTTAGTTGCCCGCACCGAAGTGCCTTATTTGCCCGCACCGAAGTGCCTTATTTGCCCGCACCGAAGTGCCTTATTTGCCCGCACCGAAGTGCCTTAGTTGCCCGCACCGAAGTGCCTTATTTGCCCGCACCGAGTGCCTTATTTGCCCGCACCGAGTGCCTTATTTGCCCGCACCGAAGTGCCTTATTTGCCCGCACCGAGTGCCTTATTTGCCCGCACCGAGTGCCTTATTTGCCCGCACCGAAGTGCCTTATTTGCCCGCACCGAGTGCCTTATTTGCCCGCACCGAGTGCCTTATTTGCCCGCACCGAAGTGCCTTATTTGCCCGCACCGAAGTGCCTTATTTGCCCGCACCGAAGTGCCTTATTTGCCCGCACCGAAGTGCCTTATTTGCCCGCACCGAAGTGCCTTAGTTGCCCGCACCGAAGTGCCTTATTTGCCCGCACCGAAGTGCCTTATTTGCCCGCACCGAAGTGCCTTATTTGCCCGCACCGAAGTGCCTTAGTTGCCCGCACCGAGTGCCTTATTTGCCCGCACCGAGTGCCTTATTTGCCCGCACCGAGTGCCTTATTTGCCCGCACCGAGTGCCTTATTTGCCCGCACCGAAGTGCCTTATTTGCCCGCACCGAAGTGCCTTAGTTGCCCGCACCGAGTGCCTTATTTGCCCGCACCGAAGTGCCTTAGTTGCCCGCACCGAAGTGCCTTATTTGCCCGCACCGAAGTGCCTTATTTGCCCGCACCGAAGTGCCTTAGTTGCCCGCACCGAAGTGCCTTATTTGCCCGCACCGAAGTGCCTTATTTGCCCGCACCGAAGTGCCTTAGTTGCCCGCACCGAAGTGCCTTAGTTGCCCGCACCGAGTGCCTTATTTGCCCGCACCGAGTGCCTTATTTGCCCGCACCGAGTGCCTTATTTGCCCGCACCGAAGTGCCTTATTTGCCCGCACCGAAGTGCCTTATTTGCCCGCACCGAAGTGCCTTAGTTGCCCGCACCGAAGTGCCTTATTTGCCCGCACCGAAGTGCCTTAGTTGCCCGCACCGAAGTGCCTTATTTGCCCGCACCGAAGTGCCTTATTTGCCCGCACCGAGTGCCTTATTTGCCCGCACCGAGTGCCTTATTTGCCCGCACCGAAGTGCCTTAGTTGCCCGCACCGAAGTGCCTTATTTGCCCGCACCGAGTGCCTTATTTGCCCGCACCGAAGTGCCTTAGTTGCCCGCACCGAAGTGCCTTATTTGCCCGCACCGAAGTGCCTTATTTGCCCGCACCGAAGTGCCTTAGTTGCCCGCACCGAAGTGCCTTAGTTGCCCGCACCGAGTGCCTTATTTGCCCGCACCGAAGTGCCTTATTTGCCCGCACCGAGTGCCTTATTTGCCCGCACCGAGTGCCTTATTTGCCCGCACCGAAGTGCCTTATTTGCCCGCACCGAAGTGCCTTATTTGCCCGCACCGAAGTGCCTTATTTGCCCGCACCGAGTGCCTTATTTGCCCGCACCGAAGTGCCTTATTTGCCCGCACCGAAGTGCCTTAGTTGCCCGCACCGAAGTGCCTTAGTTGCCCGCACCGAGTGCCTTATTTGCCCGCACCGAGTGCCTTATTTGCCCGCACCGAAGTGCCTTAGTTGCCCGCACCGAAGTGCCTTAGTTGCCCGCACCGAAGTGCCTTAGTTGCCCGCACCGAAGTGCCTTATTTGCCCGCACCGAGTGCCTTATTTGCCCGCACCGAGTGCCTTATTTGCCCGCACCGAAGTGCCTTAGTTGCCCGCACCGAAGTGCCTTAGTTGCCCGCACCGAGTGCCTTATTTGCCCGCACCGAAGTGCCTTAGTTGCCCGCACGAAGTGCACTATTTGCCGCACCGAAGTGCCTTAGTTGCCCGCACCGAAGTGCCTTATTTGCCCGCCCGAAGGGCCTTAGTTGCCCGCACCGAAGTGCCTTAAACATTCACACGCACAACAATACACACACACCACAACTCCACTCAACACCATGCAACACCATAACATTCACACCCACATAGCAAACTCACCACACACAACAACTCAACTAACTCAATGCCAAGCCCACTCAATGCAAAGCCGTAACACACTCAACACGAAGCAATCAATAACTAAAAGCCCTACCGTCCTGTGGTGTAGGCCCGAAGGGCGAACGAAAACACCCACTACTTACCTGAACGCTCGGCTTCTACTTGCTCACGGCTATCGGTCACTTCCTTCGTTCGACGACCTAAATCCACGAAACTTAAATTGATAAGTTATCAATAATTCTAAAAGGTTTTTCTAGCTAAAACTAAACAATACCTGAATAACTTCACACTCCAAAACATTCAAACTCAATTTTCTACCCCACATCGACCGTCAAACTTTAAACGGCCATAACTTTCTCGTTTTTCAACGGAATTCGACGTGCCACCCCAACTCGGAAACCTCTACACGTCTACTATCCATTGAATCACTCAAATTAACTAAACAAACACTATGGCCAGCCCGAAATTCCCAAAGACAGAATCGGCCCTTTAGTGTTCTTCAACTATTTTTGTGGAACACTTCACCAATCCTCCATCTAACCCTCAAATCTACCTAAACCAAGTCATTCAACAACTAAACCATCAAAATAAGAAAGAAATCTAACATCAACACTCAATTTTCGGAATCCCTAACCTAGGGTTTTCCAACATTCACCAAACTCAACCAAAACTCTCAAAAACACTCTCAAACTTCATCAAAAGCTATATAATTCAAAACCCATGTAAACTTACCTTGGATTGGCTTGAAAAACTGAAGAGAAGAGAGGAGGAGGCGTTGGCTATGGAGGAGAGGGAGAAAGCTCGATGGAGGAGGAGAAGATGAGAGAAAATAACCCTTTTTCTCTTTTTATGCATTTAATGTCCAAGCAAAATTACCACAAAGCCCTCCTCTATTCCATTGAAATTTCAACGCCAAACACCACACTTCCATCACAAATTTTATTGGTTAATACACATTTGACAAAGTCAACTCAAACTCTCACCAATCACAAATTGTTTTAACTTCAAACCTTAACATTTTGACTTGTCAACCCTTTCCCCCACATTTCATTGTTTCCAACCTTTCATTCATAACATCAACCCTCTATCCTATTACTCTTAGGCCTACACGAAGTATAAAAATCTCGGGTGTTACAGCGTTACTTTGCCGAAATTTTCGGGAAGTACGCCATGGTGTTTCAAGGTTAGGACTAAGGGAAATTAGGAAGTCTAGGCAGCTAGGTATGACATAGAGAGAGAACTTAGGAAGAATTAGCTTTAAATTTTGCGGTGTCAATGTTATTTTAAATTAAGCTTTAACGTGGGAATAGTTAGCAAAGTAGCGTTCCGAGCCAGGGTGGGCTCGGGGGCGTTACAGGGAGGCTTGGCCATGAACAACAAAACTTTCCAACTCGAGGGACCATGAACCACTGTCCATTTTTGGACCATGAATACGGCCGTAAGGTTATGTACACGCACCTGCCTACCTCCCCAACACGATTCATGTATGAAAAGAATAAGAATAAGTAAATGAACATGTATTATGAAAAGTCACGCATTCATGCATAAGGCATCTATAGTGCATCCCCTTACTAAGCATTAGGCTTAATGTATGTGTTGTATGATGTAGGTGACAGGTGTGAACTCGATGACAAAGAATAGGTGGTCGGCGGATGGTGCTCGTGGCGACAGGGTGTGTTTTGGCAAGGCTTGATGACCGTGGGTGTGCTCCAGGCTATTTTGGGGTAAATAGGCACGAACTAGATTTTTATGCACGTCTGGATAGATTTTTGGATGTATACGAAGTTAAATTTTGGGTGTAATGTATAGATGATTTAGGCTTGGAGTTATGCTATTTTTGAGAACTTGATATGTATTTGCTTGGGTGATGTTTTAGTAAATTTCGCATTTACGTTTGATGCTATTTGAGGATTTGGTTGGGTTTTGTTGAGGATTTTTAGGTGGTTTAAATTGTATGGATTCGCACGGTTTTAGAGCGATCCATGTAGTTAGTTTTTGTGAAATTTGGAAGTGTATAGACTAGTTAGAGTTGTGTTTGAGTAACGGATAATGTCGGGTGATGCGTGTTGTTGGATGAGTTTGATGTGGAGTGAAAGAGGTATATTTGTGTAGTGATAATAAGTTGAGGAGTGGTTACGAAAATGGAAGGAAAATGGTGAAGTTTGAAGTGTGGTGTACAGGGCGCAGGAAAGATGAAATGAGGGAGTGAAGTCACCGCTCTCTGGAGAAAATCCAGAGAGGGTGGCGACTGATCGCCACAAATTGTGGCGATCAGTCGCCACCAGCGATTAGTCGCTACCTCTATTGGCGACTGATCGCCATGTCATTTATTTTAAATTAAGTTTTATTTAATTATTTATTAGTTTTAAATGATTTAATTGATTTAAGTTTTAATTGTTTTATAATTTGTTTTAAATGAATTACTAAACGAACTTTTGTTTCCAATTCTGATTTCGGTTTCGATTGAGGTTTCGCCCTAAGTATAGATAAAGTAAAAAGTTAAAAAAAAAAAAAAAAAAATTACTAAGGGTACGGGTAAGGGTCGTTACAGTTTTCAACGTGAAAAGCATTCATAAAACCACACATTTTTACCCTTTTTAATACACTAAATTCCTAGCTTTCTATTGGTTCTTTTATACATTGAAATTTCAACTTTTTGAATGGTCAACATGCTCCTTTTTGACTCTTCATCTCTACACTTTTCTCTTGAATTCTCACTTTAATGCAAATCATAACTCTTGAATAATTACCTGGCCTAGGGCTACACACGTTATCAGAATTTTTCGGGTGTTACATCGGCACTTGCTTAAACACTTCGTCCCGTAAGATTACTCGCTCGTACAATTACTCGCTTGACAACCAAACAAATATAGGAAATAACTTAGAATTTCTAACCAAAACTAACAAAAACTAACAACAATACAAACCAATGAAAATTCTAAACCCTAAACCCGATTTTTGCACCAAGTTTTAGTGTCTAACTTCAAACGGCAATAACTTATTTGTTTTTCAACGGATTTCGACGTTCCACCCCAATCCGTAAACCTCTACACGTCTATTATCCATTGAAACAAACAATTTAATCAACCAAATAACTTTGCCGAACAGAAATGCCAAAAACAAAACTGGCGCCCATTTTACTAAAAACCGGTTTTTCTCTAAATCACTTCAAATCTTTAAATTTCTCCCTAAAACCCACCTAAACTAATCCATCCAAAAACTAAAACATTAAATTTGGAAGAAAACTACCATTTGAAACAAAAAAATGAGATCCCATGGTTAGGGTTTTCCAAACCCTAATCAAACTCTTCCAAAACCTCATAAAACACTCTACACTATCACTAAATTGTATCAAACTAAAAACCCATAAAATTACTAACCTCAAACCTTGTTAAAATTGAAGAGGAGAAGAGGAAGAACTCAGCAAAATGGGGAAGGAAGAATTGTGGAAGAGATGATGAAGGAGAAGATCAACTATTAACACTTTAACCTTCCACTTTTATAAAACCATCATTTTCCCCTTTTTAATTCTACCACCAAATCCTCTTAAATTCAAAAGTAACCCCTCCTTTAATTCACTCCTCTCCACGTTGAAAACTTCATCCTACTTTATTTTATTTTATTTTTTTCCATTTATTTACTAGCGTTTTATTGGTTCATGAAAATTTGACTTTTCAACCACTTTTTGGTTTTGAATTGTCAACTTCTTTTCTTCTCCTTGCATTACCTCCAAACCCTTCATCACTTAACATTAAACTACTCTAACCGTCTAATCCATGGCCTACGTGCGATATAGAAAATTCCTAGGTGTTACACGTTATTTGTTATACGAAAAAAAACGAGTAGTGTAACGACTGAAATTTCTATAACCCAAAACCTGAAATCCAAATCTCAAAACACTATTATTCACATACCAACCATCCATCAAAACATCCACAATCCATAATCATCCAAAATAAAAATATCTACAATACAAAATATCAATGTCCCCACCAGACTACCCAAGAAACGTGGCTGAGACGCCCCGACATATGCCTGCACCGGTATGCTCCATGCTTCATTGACCGCTGCCTAATCCTGGGTTCCCTCATCTAGCTCACTTGAATAAAGGTCGTCACCTACACAATAGAACACGAACAGTAAGCCTAAGCTTAGTAAGTAGGGAATAACGAATGCACATAACACACAATGCAAACCAATCCTAACACATGTAGTTTCTAACTCTCAGTTGTACTCGTTACATGTTCGTTGCATTAATCTTATCATAAGCTGTGTGGATCAAGTAGGCACACATCTCATAACTGTCTAAGACGGCCACACCTTGATCCAACCAAATAAAACCGGTTAGCACACATCCCATAACTGTCTAGGACGGCCAAGCACGATTTGCCTTACCCACATCGATTGTAGAACCCTATGATTGTCTAGGAGTTCATACTCACGATGTCTTAAATCTTTTAGCCAAACCGCTCTCTCGTAAAAATCCCCTCGAGGTGCTACACTCCAGCACTTATTCCCGACAAGGCCAGTTTACTCGAGACCAGTTCTTACAATTCTTATTATCTTGTTACAAGTCACACTCGCACAATTCACACTCGCAATTCACAATGCACAAAACTAAAACGTGATGCATGCCAGAAGAATACGCAACACAACACAACGCGAAACAAGAAACTGACCGTTTACCCTACCGTTCCATGGTGTAGGCCTAAGGCAACAAAAAGAATTCCTCTACTTACCTGACTGCTCGGCACTTGCTTACTCACTTTGTCCCGTAAAATTATTCGCTCGACAACTTAACAAATATAAGGAAATAGCTTAGAAAGCCACTAATAAATTCTAAAGGATTTTCTAACCCAAAACTAAATAACACTTAAGACAATTTACCCTCTAAGCTCTAAAACCCGATTTTACCCACAATTTTCAGCGTCCAACTTCAAATGGCCATAACTTACTCATTTTTCAATTGATTTCGACATGCCACCCCAATCCGTAAACCTCTACACGTCTACTATCCATTGAACACTCAAATTAACCAACCAATTAACTTGGCCGAATTGAAATGCCAAAAACAGAATCGGGTATCTATTGTTCGAAAACTAGTTTTTCCAAAACTCATCCTAAAACTAAAATCTCTCCCCACAAATAACTTAACTAACACAATTTAAGGATTAAACCATCAAAATAGGAAGATAATAAGCCAAAGGACCGAAAATTTCGGAGCTCTCAAACTAAGGTTTCCAAACCCTAACAAAAACCCACAAAATCACCCTAAAACACTAAAATCCAACACCTAGTTGTATAAAACTCAAAACCCAATCAAAAGCTCACCTTAAACTCTTGAAAAGCTTGCTGAAAATGGTGGAGAGAAGGCTCTAGGGTTGCTGAGATTTTCGTGGGAGAAAGTGGGGAAGAAGAAGGAAAAATTACTTTCTTCACCTTGATTTTCACCTTTTAATTAAAACCAACTTTTTTCTACTTTTAATTTTTGCCATAAACTTTGTAAATTTTATAAAAAAATCCACCCTTTCTCTTCATGGATTCCAACGTGACATAACTTTCTCTCACCACATTTTCTCACCACCTTTTAACTTTATATTTATCTCTTATTGGTTCATAATTTCCTTTGCATATTCAACATCTCACTTTTTGACTTTCCAAACCCCTTTTTGAGTTTTGACTTGTCAAAACTCTTTTCTTCTCCTTTCCATCAATGTTAAATCATCCCAACATGCCCTAGCTACCGTAAATAAAATTTCCTAGGTGTTACAATCCACCCTCCTTACAAAAATTTTATCCTCAAAATTTACGTACCTGAGGAGCTCAGGATAGCACTCCATCATATCCTACTGTCGTTCCCACGTTGCCTCCTCAACGTTGTGGTTACGCCTCAGCACCTTCACTAGTGGAATGTTCTTATTGCGCAACTTCTTCACTGCATAGTCTAAAATATCCAGTGGTTTCTCCTCGTAGAATAATGTAGGCTGCACCTCAATGTCCTGCTGCACCACTACGTGTGATGGGTCCCTTAAACACTTCCGCAGCATAGAGATATGAAACACATTATGCACTCCTTCCATCGAAGCTGTAACAACCCCAGAAGGGATCGTCACATAATCCGTATCTTTCTTAATCATTTAATCCTTATTACTCACACATGATTCATTATTAGTAGTGTATTTCTTTTTTTTTTTTGAAACATAATTTAACTCAAGATGTCATATACGATTCGCTAAGCCTCAATCGGCAAAGGAAAACATTACATATCTGCCGGCGGGCAGTACAATGTGTATCGGCTAGTGAAGGAAAAACTTTAAGCTTTAGACTGCACCTACCGATAGAAGAATGAACCACATCTACCGGTCACTAGACGACAAAACCGTGTTTATACCATCCGGTGGAGAAACTCTCTACATCATCCGATGAAATAAGGGTACATCATCCGATGGACATGTGCTCCTCACGTGCATAATTAAAACATGACCCGGTCACTAAACGACAAGGAAACCCTCACATCATCCGGTAACTAGACGACAAACTATACTTACATCTTCCGATAGCTTAAACGCTCTTCATCTGCCGATCGTTAGACGACAAAATAGCACTCCCATCATCCGATGGCTTAAACATTCTACATCTGCCGATCGCTAGACGACAAAATAGCACTTCCATCATCCGATGGCTTAAGCACTCTACATCTGCCGATCGCTAGACGACAAAATAGCACTTCCATCATCCGACAGTTTAAGCACTCTACATCTGCCGATCGCTAAGCTTAAGCACTCTACATCTGCCGATCGCTAGACGACAAAATAGCACTTCCATCATCCGATGGCTTAAACATTCTACATCTGCCGATCGCTAGACGACAAAATAGCACTTCCATCATCCGATGGCTTAAGCACTCTACATCTGCCGATCGCTAGACGACAAAATAGCACTTCCATCATCCGACAGTTTAAGCACTCTACATCTGCCGATCGCTAGACGACAAAATAGCACTTCCATCATCCGATGGCTTAAACATTCTACATCTGCCGATCGCTAGACGACAAAATAGCACTTCCATCATCCGATGGCTTAAGCACTCTACATCTGCCGATCGCTAGACGACAAAATAGCACTTCCATCATCCGATGGCTTAAGCACTCTACATCTGCCGATCGCTAGACGACAAAATAGCACTTCCATCATCCGATGGCTTAAGCACTCTACATCTGCCGATCGCTAGACGACAAAATAGCACTTCCATCATCCGATGGCTTAAGCACTCTACATCTGCCGATCGCTAGACGACAAAATAGCACTTCCATCATCCGATGGCTTAAGCACTCTACATCTGCCGATCGCTAGACGACAAAATAGCACTTCCATCATCCGATGGCTTAAGCACTCTACATCTGCCGATCGCTAGACGACAAAATAGCACTTCCATCATCCGATGGCTTAAACATTCTACATCTGCCGATCGCTAGACGACAAAATAGCACTTCCATCATCCGATGGCTTAAACATTCTACATCTGCCGATCGCTAGACGACAAAATAGCACTTCCATCATCCGATGGCTTAAACATTCTACATCTGCCGATCGCTAGACGACAAAATAGCACTTCCATCATCCGATGGCTTAAGCACTCTACATCTGCCGATCGCTAGACGACAAAATAGCACTTCCATCATCCGATGGCTTAAGCACTCTACATCTGCCGATCGCTAGACGACAAAATAGCACTTCCATCATCCGATGGCTTAAACATTCTACATCTGCCGATCGCTAGACGACAAAATAGCACTTCCATCATCCGATGGCTTAAGCACTCTACATCTGCCGATCGCTAGACGACAAAATAGCACTTCCATCATCCGATGGCTTAAACATTCTACATCTGCCGATCGCTAGACGACAAAATAGCACTTCCATCATCCGATGGCTTAAACATTCTACATCTGCCGATCGCTAGACGACAAAATAGCACTTCCATCATCCGATGGCTTAAACATTCTACATCTGCCGATCGCTAGACGACAAAATAGCACTTCCATCATCCGATGGCTTAAGCACTCTACATCTGCCGATCGCTAGACGACAAAATAGCACTTCCATCATCCGATGGCTTAAGCACTCTACATCTGCCGATCGCTAGACGACAAAATAGCACTTCCATCATCCGATGGCTTAAGCACTCTACATCTGCCGATCGCTAGACGACAAAATAGCACTTCCATCATCCGATGGCTTAAACATTCTACATCTGCCGATCGCTAGACGACAAAATAGCACTTCCATCATCCGATGGCTTAAGCACTCTACATCTGCCGATCGCTAGACGACAAAATAGCACTTCCATCATCCGATGGCTTAAGCACTCTACATCTGCCGATCGCTAGACGACAAAATAGCACTTCCATCATCCGATGGCTTAAACATTCTACATCTGCCGATCGCTAGACGACAAAATAGCACTCCCATCATCCGATGGCTTAAACATTCTACATCTGCCGATCGCTAGACGACAAAATAGCACTTCCATCATCCGATGGCTTAAGCACTCTACATCTGCCGATCGCTAGACGACAAAATAGCACTTCCATCATCCGACAGTTTAAGCACTCTACATCTGCCGATCGCTAGACGACAAAATAGCACTTCCATCATCCGATGGCTTAAACATTCTACATCTGCCGATCGCTAGACGACAAAATAGCACTTCCATCATCCGATGGCTTAAACATTCTACATCTGCCGATCGCTAGACGACAAAATAGCACTTCCATCATCCGATGGCTTAAACATTCTACATCTGCCGATGACGTCAGCCGGATGATTGCCTTATCCAGCTTCCATCACACGGCAGCAAACACCATAATCATCAAACGACCTCATCCGATAGAACATACCATAACTCACCCGAACCTTAACTCAGTAACTATAAACCTCAATGAGTAAGGATCATAAACTCATTCAACATACGCATAGCGGACGACTTAAGCAAAACAAACCATTCGAATATCCTTAAAATCGTATTCAGACTCTAAAGACAAACCCTTCAAATCCAACCATCCTTAAAATCGTATTCAGACTCTAAAGACAAACCCTTCAAATCCAAATCCCATTGTTATAAGAAATCCTGTTCTACTTAGTCATTTGTTTATCATAAACTTTTCTGACTTACTATGAGCATAACCAGGGAACTTAATCGCCTATCCAGCCTTCTGTAACGACCCACGTCCCGAACCACGTACCCCGGCCCAGGCCCGTACACCTGGCACCGAGGCCCCGGCCCAAGCCCTAGCCCAAGTGGTACTCCTCACTTGTAGCCCAGGTACTTAACCCTGAGGTCCTGGGTTCGAGTGGGGGGAAAGGTAAAAATCCTCTACAGGGAGAGGGAAGTTCTGTGAGTAGCGGACACGTGGCCGGACACGTAACTCGGTGCCAAGTGTACGGGCTTGGGCCGGGGCCTCGGTGCCAGGTGTACGGGCCTGGGCCGGGGTACGTGGTTCGGGACGTGGGTCGTTACAATAAAAGACGCCTTTTATTGTCAAGCCCCGGCCCAGGCCCGTACACCTGGCACCGCTCCCGACCCAAGCCCGTACACTTGGCCCCGAGAGCCCACGACCCAAGCCCGTACACTTGGCCCCGTGGGTGACCCAACTCACAGTACTTCCCTCTCCCTGCAGAGGATTTTTGCCTTCCTCCCCACTCGAACCCAGGACCTCAGGGTAAGTACCTTGGCTACAAGTGAGGAGTACCACTTGGGCTACTGATTGTGATGACCCGGATCTGTAAGTATGGTACGATGGCTGCACAAACCGGGACCCGGATGGCGGTACGTCCGCGCGAGCGAACCGGAAGGTGACGGGTCGTAAAAAGGGGGTCGTCACAATCCCACAGCGCTTGGGGAAGTATGTGGAAATGAAACATATGTAAAGAGATCCTCCTAACATAGCAAGACGCGTTTTGGAGCTCAATTGACAACGGATCCCATAAGAACTCCGAAGTTAAAAGTGCTTCGGCGAGAGCAATTCCAGGTTGGGTGACCTTCCGGGAAGTTCTTGCCAAACAAAGTCGTGAGGGGAGGATATTGGGCTACTGCTCAATCCCTAGAGCGGACAATATCTTGCTGGGAAAAGGGGTCGTTACAAATGGTATCAGAGCCTGTACCCAACCAGAAATGTGGCCAACGAGGACGTTGGGCCCCCGAGGGGGGGTGATTGTGATGACCCGAATGTGCATGTATGGTACGATGGCTGCACGAACCGGAACCCGGATGGCGGTACGTCCGCGCGGGCGAACCGGAAGGTGACAGGTCGTAAAAAGGGGGTCGTCACAATCTCACATCGCTTGGGAAGGTATGTGGAAATGAAACATATGTAAAGAGACCCTCCCAACATAGCAAGACGCGTTTTGGAGCACAATTGGCAACGGATCCCATAAGAACTCCGAAGTTAAAAGTGCTTCGGCGAGAGCAATTCCAGGTTGGGTGACCTTCTGGGAAGTTCTCGCCAAACAAAGCCGTGAGGGGAGGATATTGGGCTACGGCCCAATCCCCAGAGCGGACAATATCTTGCTGGGAAACGGGGTCGTTACAAATGGTATCAGAGCCTGTACCCAACCGGAATTGTGGCCAACGAGGACGTTGGGCCCCCGAGGGGGGGTGATTGTGATGACCCGGATCTGTAAGTATGGTACGATGGCTGCACGAACCGGAACCCGGATGGCGGTACGTCCGCGCGGGCGAACCGGAAGGTGACGGGTCGTAAAAAGGGGGTCGTCACAATCCCACAGCGCTTGGGGAAGTATGTGGAAATGAAACATATGTAAAGAGATCCTCCCAACATAGCAAGACGCGTTTTGGAGCTCAATTGACAACGGATCCCATAAGAACTCCGAAGTTAAAAGTGCTTCGGCGAGAGCAATTCCAGGTTGGGTGACCTTCCGGGAAGTTCTCGCCAAACAAAGTCGTGAGGGGAGGATATTGGGCTACGGCCCAATCCCTAGAGCGGACAATATCTTGCTGGGAAAAGGGGTCGTTACACCTTCACTGTCACACTGAGCATTCTCCGGCAACCAGCTTTAAACATCATCTCTGGACTGGAAATCCTCACCTGCTAACTCTTCACCTACATCATAAGGTTTAACTATAAGCCTAATGCTTAGTAAGGAATGCAACACTAACATGGATGCATGAATGCATAATTTAGGAAAAATCACATGCTCATAAGTCTTTTCTTGTTCATATCTTTGCTCGTAATCATCATTCATAGTCATGGATCATATTCATCGTTCATAGTCATGGCTGATATTCATCGTTCATAGTCATGGATCATATTCATCGTGCATAGTCATTGATCATATTCATCATTCTCAGTCTTTGATCATATTCTTCATTTAGGTTGTGTGGGTTAAGAGAGGATTTATGCCGGTAAAGGGGGTTCGACAGTGAGTTTGATCTTGTTCCCTACTGTGGGTCGTATTCATATGTCCCTCTTTAGACTGTGACATACGCCGAACCGCCCCCAACCCTCACTTAGTCCACGTTGCATAAATCTTATATATATATACATATATACATACATATCTTGTTCATGGAAAACATGCATTAAAACATTTTCTTTGCTTGAGAAACATTCATGATGCATGAACATAAGAACTTATAACCCATCAGACTATGACAAGGATCATACCAGAGATTCATCTTCACATTCACTAGCAGGTCATCAAATAGTATAACTCACAACATTCATCAATCCTTCAAGTGCAGACAAGCTCATTATCATAAGGTAAACATTAGACATCTAAAACAACCTAGTACTCCCATGATGTAGGGCTCTATCAGCCGAAAATCTTAATACATTCACTTACCTGGTCTTCTTAGCACTTGAGCTCATTTCTCTTCAAACTTCTTCACCTAAAACATTTACATTGCAGTAGTTAAAACCAAATCCTAATAGTTCTAATCTCAAGTTATCCTAAGATTTAATAGCTAAAGTCATTCCCGAATCCTTAGTCTAATACCCTGTGCAGTTTGAAATCCAAAACCCATAACAGATAGATTCGATTATCGATTACTCAGGGGTGGTTGTTCTAAATGTCCAAAATCGATTTGATAAAAGCATTCCCACTCTCAGATTTCAAATGTTCTTAATATTAGTCGGCCATTGGAAAATCCAAAACTCCAATGCCGAGTAGAAAATAGGGCTAACAAACTAACAGATAGCTATGTTGTCTATTGCATATCTCGGGCACAGAGTAGTCTAGTAGTGGCAGAGAAACCGATCGTCGAAGAGAGTGTGCTAAAAGCAGAGAGCAAGAGCTTGGGAGAGAAGAAATCGCTGAAAAGGAAGGTGTCGGCTACAGTGGTTCAAGTGAGGTTTAAAACATTTCCTTTTTCTTTATATATTGGTCATCACCCTCTATTATTACAACTTTGCCACCCAACCTAGTTTAAATCTACATGAAATTAATTATTCTAGTTATAAAACTCTAAACCGTGAAGATTGAATATTCATGACCGTTAATACAGTTAGGGAGTCACCTGGCTGAAGTTGTCGGGTGTTACAGAAGCAGGCAGCTCTAACATATACGCTGTCTTCCCAACTCGCTTCACAATCGGGAACAGACCAACATACCTCGGAATTAACTTGCCCCGCTTCCTGAACCTCATCACACCCTTAAATGGCGAGATCTTCAGGAAAACCTCATCTGTAGCGACCCTAACACTGTACCCTTATTTTCCCATATTATTTTTTTTTTATCCTTATAAACTTCGTAACGTTTGAGCGAAATTTAAATCGTAGACTAAATTGTTAAAAACGTTCGAAAAATATTCTTAAAACCACTTAACTAAAACCTAAAACAATTATTTAAAACAATTAAAACAGAGGAGAACAATCGACCAACAACTGGAGGGGCAAAAGGGACATATGTCCCATAAAAGGCAGGGGCGATCAATCGCCCCATTAACAGGCGATCGATCGCCTGAACTAAAATTGAAGGGGCGCTCGATCACCCCTCGCACAGGCGATCGATCGCCCCGCGATCCATCGCCATGCTCTCTGGATTTTCCAGAGAGCGGCGACCATTGTTGCCGATCGATCCCCTCCTTATGCAATCGATCGGCAACCTCCCTGGAATCTGAAATTCCAGGGAGCTCGCCTCTCTCTTTTTGTTCCTTCTTCCCTCCTTCCTGCACATTTTCCTCACCACACTTACGCACTAAAACATTCCACATAAAACCATACTAAAAACCTTTCATAATCACCCACTCATAAACTACCGACCATCCCCTTGACCAATAATCAAAACGTAATAAAATCTCGTGAAAACGAACTGTGTGGAACCATTTGAAAACCAAACGAAATCCCTAAGAAATTCAGCAATCCAGCAGTTCACTAAACGACAGGTTTAACAAAACATTTTATAAAACATCAATCCATTATCTAGATCCAAACAACCTGAAATGTGTCTAACTGTACAATTAACCTATCTAATCCTCCGTCAGTCCAAAATAACCCAAACACCCTCAAAAATCTTACTTACATCCCCATGGGTCAAAATGCGCACCGACTGCTCAGCACACTCCCACGGGCCATCTTTCTTCAACTGCTCATTCTTCGAGTGGAGGGATCTCGTCCTCACCTGTCTCGAAATCACCTACACCATACAGACAACTATGAGCTAAAGGCTCAGCAAGTTTCGTAAATGCAGATGCATGCTGTGTATATGAAGTTCAAAAATCATGCAACATTTTCTTATCATTACGTCGCAGACAGAATGTCACCGAGGCCTTAGCCTATTAGATGGAGAGGACACGTCCCGCGGTTGGACAACCCTCTCCACCTAACAGGGGGGGGGGGGGTGGGGGGGTACACGCTTACATCCGTATACAGCCGTGCCTGATCCCCACCTTGCATGACCAGATAACAGATTACGTAGGTTCATTTCGTTATAGGCTATGTGGTGTTGTGACAGATCCCTTTTGGCCTACACAATAGATCAATAGCCCCCTTTCGGGCCACATCTCTTTTCATGAAAACATAGTGCGGAAATTCATTTTCTATGCATAATTGAAAACCATGATGCATGAACAATTATGTGCATAAAGTAAACATACGACATATATACCATCAAGATAATAAAAAGCATAATCTATAAAAGAACTAATCCTAACTACCCAACCAAAGCATTTAAACAAACAAATCACAAAGATCCTTGACACGACATCGGCGTACGGGGTAGGCCAATCGGCCATAGTAAGTCACGAGAACTTACCTCGCGTCCGTTGTAAATTCTAGCTCCGTCCACGAGCGTTGTTCACCTAAGGCAAATTCACAACATTTGTCGTTAAAATGAGTTTAAACCGTTAAACGTCCAAATTAACGAAACCTTAACTAAAGAATCTTCCTAAAACTTTAATTTAACTCATTGAGGCATTTTATCGAGCGATTCACGCTCGACACCTAAAAACCTCCATTAACGGAGTTTTTCAAAACCGTGAAAATTCATCAAACCCTAATATTTCTCACAAATCAATCTAACTTTGTCCAATAACACTCGATACATCCATTATATTCACAAACATGGCAAATCTATCAATTTCAAACTCAAATCGACATTTTTAACAAAACCTTAAACGAAACCCTAACCGTTTAAATGAACCAAAAACTACGAATAAACTTTTCGAAAAAGTAGAACCTTACCTAGAGTGTCGTTTGGAGGAGAAAACACGAAAAAAACAAGTCGATCGAAGGACGAACCGTCGTTGGAGAGGAGAAACGCCGATGGAGAAATCGCCAGGAGGAAAACATAGAGAGGGAATCATGAAAATGTTGAAGGAGAAGAGAAAATGTGACTTCTTATTAAAATTTCATTTGGCAAATTTCCATTTTGCCTTCCTTTGATTTTCTATTTGTTTCGTCAATTGTCTAACGATTCAATTTCTCCAAATTTTCTTAACTCACCAATAACTCCCACTTATTATCAGGGCTCTATTAAAACTGTCCGTTCGCAAATCGTACCTCGTTTACTATTTTTATCACAGTGTCTTTTAAATTACGAGAAACGTAATTCTCGTAAAATTAGCGTTAAACTCCTAAAATTCCCAAAATTTTCTTAAAATCCATATTAATTATTAGGATCATAATAATGCTTTCTTTTCACTAAATTGACTTAATTTGATATAATTACAAAAATGCCATTATATAAACCATTTACAAAATTCCGTAGAGAACCGGGTGTTACATCATCTCCAACTTCAAATTCTAGCTTGCGCCTTCTACCATCTACATAGCTCTTTTGGCGACTCCGAGCTGTCAAAATACGCTGCCGAATAAATTTAATATTATCTGTCGTCTGCTGTACAATCTCAGTTCCAATCACACTGGCTTCTTCGACTTCGTCCCAATAAAGAGGCGATCTGCATTTCCTTCTATATAGAGCCTCGTATGGAGCCATACCAATAGTATCCTAATAACTATTGTTATACGAGAACTCCACCAAGGGCAGATACCTGCTCCAAGAACCCTGAAACTCCAACACACAAGCATGAAGCATTTCCTCAAGAATCTGAATAGTCCGCTCAAACTGCCCATCCTTCTGAGGATGAAATGCAGTACTAAAGTTCAACCGAGTCCCCATCGCCTTATGCAGACTCTTCCAAAACTTCGATGTGAACCTCGGGTCCCTGTCCGATACAATAGAAATAGGCACACCATGCAGCCTCAAAATCACCTGGATATACAGCTCAGCAAACTGATCCATGCTATACGTCATCTTCACAGGTAGAAAATGAGCTGATTTAGTTAAACGATCCACAATCACCCATATGCCATCAAATCTTCTCGTCGTCCTAGGAAAATCGACAACGAAATCCATCGAAATTTGGTCCCACTTCCTTCAGGAACCGGCAATGGCTGCAACTTTCCAGCAGGTCTCTGATGTTCTGCTTTCACCTGCTGAGAGACCAAGTATGTCTCTACAAATTTCGCCACTGACTTCTTCTTGCTCGGCCACCAATAATACTGTTTGAGGTCCCTATACATCTTCGTACTGCTTGGGTGAACAGAAAACCTCGAAGAATGAGCTTCAGCTAAGATCTCTCTCTAAAGTTCCTCATTGCTTGGAACATACCATCTATTTCGAAACTTCAGAATACCATCATCCGTGTAACTAAACTCTGTCCGATCATCAGACACCATACTCAGTTTAAATATGTTGCACTCCAAATCTTCTTGTTGAGCTTCACAAATTTTTTTCAAAATCATAGGCTTCAAAGATAAATCGAATAGCATAGCTGTCAAATTTGAAACCAACTCCAAATTAAACCTCTGAACCTTAGATCTCAAGGCCATAGACATACTAGCCTCCAAAGCTGAAACTGAAGTCGACTGAGTAAGAGGTGCTGCTATTTTTGAAAATCCCTCAATAAATTTCCTGTAATAGCCAGCTAACCCCATAAAACTTCGAATCTCGCTGACATTTCTTGGCTGAGGCCATTCTTGAATCGACTAAATCTTGGCTGGATCCACTGATAGTCCTCCATTGGAAATAACATGACCGAGAAAATGCACCATAGTCAACCAAAATTCACATTTTGAAAAGTTGGCATATAACTGATGTCAATTCAAAGTCTCCAGTACTATTCTCAGATGCTTCTTATG
Organism: Begonia masoniana; assembly: GCA_022432975.1. Classification (NCBI taxonomy): domain Eukaryota; kingdom Viridiplantae; phylum Streptophyta; class Magnoliopsida; order Cucurbitales; family Begoniaceae; genus Begonia; species Begonia masoniana. The sequence continues at coordinate 30,802,439 of CM039508.1, read as the reverse complement.
CTCCTTCTCATCACGGGAATAAACTAGAATATCGTCGATAAACACAATCACGAATTTATCGAGATACTCCCAGAACACTTGATTCATCAGGTCCATAAACACAGCTGGAGCATTCGTCAATCCGAACGACATAACTAAGAGCTCATAATGTCCATACCGCGTCCGGAAAGCTATCTTCGGGATATCCTGCGACTTAACCTTCAATTGGTAATACCCCGATCTCAGATCAATCTTAGAAAATATCCGGGCTCCCTGAAGCTGATCGAACAAATCATCAATCCTTGGCAACGGATACTTGTTTTTCACCGTTAGCTTGCTCAGCTCCCGGTAATCAACACACATTCGAAGCGACTCATCCTTCTTTTTTCACAAACAACACGGGCGCTCCCCAAGGCAAGAAACTAGGGCGTATAAAGCCCTTGTCGACAAGTTCCTCGAACTGCTTTTTCAGTTCTTTCAACTCAGGAGGAGCCAACATGTAAGGGTTCTTCGACACAGGTTCAACTCCAGGATATGTGTCAATTGCAAACTCGATTTCCCGGTCCGGAGGTAGACCAGGTAAATTGTAACGCCCCCGAACCCACCCCGGCTCGGTACGCTACTTTGCTCACTACCCCATGTTTAAAACGTAATTTAAAATAATTTTCGATTATAACTTTTCAGCGAAAGCACAAAAATCGTTAAAAACAGACGTCGTTTGCTTTACAAAAAAATCGAGCAGCATAACGACTAAATTACTAAAAACCCAAAACCTGAAAATCTAACCGTTTATAAAACATACCCAAAACAATATTTGTGACGACCCCAACCCGATCAGGGCCGCCACGGACTTGCCGTGACATAATCATTACCTAAGCCCTCGTATTTTTCTCATAAACTTTTTCATTTTTTTTACTTTAAACATAACCTAAAACCCTTAAACAAACTAACCCTAACGTGACCTTAACTTTAAACTCTCGTAACCACGTAAATTTTTCTTTTTATATCACTCATAACGTTTCGACTTCTAAACCATTAAATTGAAGTCTCGGATTGTTGAAATCCCTTAAAATCACTCATTCCTCGATCATCAAAACATGACACTAATATAACCTACAATTTCAGACAAATTCAAGAAAACGAACTGCATGGATCACTCTAAAAATCGAGCTTATCCTTACCTGTTAAAAATAACCCAAGCAGTTCCAGTATATTTCTAAAATTAAGACTCTACATTCTAAACAATCTACTACCACTACATATACATCAAAACTCGACTATTCATACATCTTTCTATCAAACATCTAATCCACATACTTAAACATTTTCATACTCTCACAAACAACACCCAATCAAATCCTTAAAACAAACATCGAGCATAAACACAAGCTTTCCTAAAACATCACCAAGGACATACATTAACGAATCATTCGAAATAGTACTACTTCAAACCTATATCCACTATAAAATTTTCTGAATATTAAACTTAACTATACACCCTAAAATCCCTCACATTTTTAACATTTAATACAAGTTCACATTAATTACCCAAAATCGCTCGGAGCACAACCATAGACATCAGACCTTGCCAAAACACACCCCGTCGCCACGAGCACCATCCGTCGACCACCTATTCTTTGTCATCGATTTCGCACCTGTCACCTACATCATACAACATAAACAGTAAGCCTAATGCTTACTAAGGGGATGCTCTAAACGTAACTTTACATATATGCATGACATTTATAAAACATTTTCGTTTCGTTTCGTTTCATTTCGTTTCGTAAGATCTTTTCTTGTCTCCTGAAAAACATTCATTTAGTCCCATGAAAAACATAGTCCCGTGAGAAACATAGTCCCGTGAGAAACATAGTCCCGTGAGAAACATACATCATTCCCGTGAGAAACATACATCATTCTCGTGAGAACATACATCATTCATTTTCCCGTGAGAACATACATCATTCATTTTCCCGTGAGAACATACATCATTCATTTTCCCGTGAGAACATACATCATTCATTTTCCCGTGAGAACATACATCATTCATTTTCCCGTGAGAACATACATCATTCATTTTCCCGTGAGAACATACATCATTCATTTTCCCGTGAGAACATACATCATTCATTTTCCCGTGAGAACATACATCATTCATTTTCCCGTGAGAACATACATCATTCATTTTCCCGTGAGAACATACATCATTCATTTTCCCGTGAGAACATACATCATTCATTTTCCCGTGAGAACATACATCATTCATTTTCCCGTGAGAACATACATCATTCATTTTCCCGTGAGAACATACATCATTCATTTTCCCGTGAGAACATACATCATTCATTTTCCCGTGAGAACATACATCATTCATTTTCCCGTGAGAACATACATCATTCATTTTCCCGTGAGAACATACATCATTCATTTTCCCGTGAGAACATACATCATTCCCGTGAGAACATACATCATTCATTTTCCCGTGAGAACACATATCATCTTTAAATCTATTATCATTCAATCATCGTAAAAACAATGCTCGTAAATAGTTGTATGCACCTTTTATAAAACATGATGCATGAGGAGTTCATAGACATACATAGACATATCATCAATAATTCACAACGTACATGGACATGCTATACTCATAACAAACTTAACAAACAACTAATAACTAACATTCTAGGCTACCCGACTCATTAAACCCACAGTCAGAAAATCATCATCAAAATAGAAAAACCTAACGTTGATACGATGTAGGGCCTTAAGGGCCGGAAACCTAACATCCACTTACCTGGCGTCCGTAGTTAGCCAAGCACCGTCCAAAAGTCGTCTCCACCTAAAGCATTTCATAAATAAAGGACATTAAAATCGATTCTAAATAAACGAATCTCAAACTTAAACTAAGCTCCTAGCTAAAGCAATTTCTCCTGAAACTTTCACTTTCTCCATTCGGGCATTTCATCGAGCACGTGGTGCTCACAATTTACTTAACCTCCATTAATGGTTTTCCAATAATCTCCAATATCCAAACTTTAACCTAAATCCACCAATAATCATCAATTCATTTAATCTACCTAAATAACGACCAATGTATTCACTAATTAACATAAAAGCACAATACCATCGATTTCTAACTAAAACCTAATTAAACGGCCACTAATTTGGGTTTGGTCAAAAACCGACCCGAAACTCAAACGTGCATAACTTTTGCGTCGGTGGTCGGAATCGAACAATTCCAGCGGCCACGTACTCCTCTAATAACCTATTTTAATCTGCCAAAAGGAATTTTAAAACAAATGACCGGAACTAGGTCAATTTAGCAGAAACCCGAATCTGCCCTTAATCGAAAATTTTCCCTTTTTCGATTTTTCATCAAATTCCATCAATCTCTTCACCAATCGATCACATAAACACTCAATTAGAATAAACTAACCTAAAATCGAAGTTTCCAACCACAAACCCGAATTGCCCTAATCGGGCATTCACTGAAATTCGCCCAAACGAGAACCATTACGGCCAGGCGATGAAAACCGAACCAAGGGTCGGCAAACCCTCGCCGGAGGCGACCAAAAACGGCCGGCGATCGGAGCTCAATCGAGCTCACCATCCACGGCCACAAATCGAACCGAAAAGAGGAGGAAACCGAGCCTTACCGGTCGGGTCGCGCGCGGAGTCGGCTGGAATCACCACGTCGCCGGCGTCTGGTCGGCGAGGGTAGGAAATCGGCGGTGAACGTCGCGCGCCTCCTCCTTCGTCGCCCCTGTTCTTCGCTCGAGGAGCTCGGGCGTCGAACGACAGAATGGCTTGGGCCATTCTGTCGTTTTTTTTTTGTTTTATTTTTATAAAACTAATAATACTAATAATAATAATAATAATAATAATCTTAATTTTAATTCCTATTAAAACATCAATATACCGTTCTGCCCTTCCGTAAATTCCGTCAAATCTCGTTCTTAATTATAATCTACGGCTTAATTTCACAGGAAGTGCCCGAATCTAAATTAATTAACCAATTAAGTTAACCAAAATTATTCACTTTTATTTTAAATTACTTAAAACAATTATTTTATTATTCCTTTTTATCTTCTCTCCAATTTTCCCCCCCTTTTTTTTTAAAAAAATTCTCGGGCGTTTCATCCTTCCCTCCTTAATTGGAATTTTGTCCCCAAAATTGCTGTTTGGTCAACTTCAAATTACTCACCCTCACATGATCTTAGTACGATGCTCGTAATACTAACCTCGACACCCCTATGGTCTTACTCACCCTTCGGGTCTTCATGGTTTTCTATATCTCCGAAGCTTTCAATCTGTCTAACTTCGCACTTCGTAAGTCAATTACTCATACATCCATCGACTTCAACCTAACCCTTCGTCGCCTAGACCATCAAATTTCATTTAACTTAACTTCAACTCTAGTTTGTCCCTCAAGCTAAGTTCAATCAATTTCTAACTCTTCAAATTCCGTGACAACAACTCGTACTTAATCACTTCAAACCCTTAAAGCTTCTTCAATTCTATAACACTAAAGACCTGATACTTGGATCTCTCATCATAATCCTCTGTTTCGAACTCTTCTTTACACTACTATCTACTTTCCAAATTATCAATCTCATTTTCTATACCTACTTACCTTGCGCAACTATAGCATTTCCTTAGCCACTCTAATGCCATTCCTTTATACAGAACCTTTGTTACTTAAATCTTTCCCTTTATGCTCTCACGGTATCCTCTAAGTCTCTACTATTTTGTCCAATATGCTCGTTTATACAACTCTTACCTCGGTCATCATCAATCACTAATGAATTCTTAAATCTAAATAAATTCGTTAAACCATTTACCCAACACCTTATGGGCGCTTAAACAATTCAACGTAACCTATGAGTCTGAACTTTCCTATACCTCCTGTTCCAACTTCACTTTCAAGCTCATTTGCACAGTCTTCGTGCAGATCTTTCTCCCTCTCATCCAATATGCTCCAATTTCCACGACCTTCACTTCTTGATTCATCACTCAACCTTCCCTTAATCTAAATAATTTTCTCACTTATCTCTATGACACTATTCGAAGCCCAAAGATCTACCTAACCGGCCATTTTATCCTTTATCACATAGTCCTTATTTTCCTTAAGTTGTGATCTTATTCCTAATGTACTTGATAACTCATCAATCCCTCAATTTGCAAGACTTCACATTCGGGCTTAACTCCACATCCAAATCCTTTATTTAATTTAACAATGTCCTATACTCATTCTTAATATCCCACAAGGACTTCCTCAAAGTCACTGACTAGCCTATTATCCTTCATTCCTTCTAGTCAGGTTCCACATATTCTACTTGTCTTTTTCACAATGATTTATCTAACGACTTTCTTGTTAGCAAACTTGTTGTAAATTGATTTACAACCTTAATCCTAATCTTCTAAAATTCTCAAATCTTGTCCTTCTATTTTCCCAAAAACTTAGAAGCATTCTTTACCTGGAATGGAACTAAGCATGCTATGGCTCATACCGCAAGCCCTATCTATTCTCATGTCTCCAGGCAAATACCAAAATGATCGAGTTCACTTCTTTAAACTCTCACATGTATCAGCCTTCTCTTAATCCCTTATGGCCAAGCTTTCTAATTAACCTAATTTAATCTCCTTCTCCCGATTTCCTCAATCATCACTTAGGCGCTAAGTTTTGACTGGCCTACGACTTTAACCACCTATTGAGTAATGACTATTTCTATAGCCAAGTTCCAATCTTTTCCAACTTTACGCTCTATCGTTCGATCACTCATACGCACTTCGAGTTCCACTCAATTTGTCACCACCCAAACTCTCCAGTCAATTCTTTTCCCAAAAATTTGGAAATGACACTTCATTACGATCTACCTCTCGGGTCCTTTAAACACTAAAGTTCCTACTTCAATCCTGGAGGTAATTCACAGGTTACGGCGTTTAACTCGAACTGCATCATCTTTAGGCTTACCACTTATCTCTTATCCTTTTTATACCAAAAGTTCGAAATCAACTACTCGTTACTTTTCTAATTGATGCTCACTCTGTCGAACCACTATTACGCCTAACTTCGCATTATACCTCAAATCATGACCTTTACTTTAGGGTGTTAAATTCCTCTCAAATTAACTAACACATCTAAATCTCTAGATTAACTCTAACTCTCATCTACTTGCCCCATAATCTCCGAACAACACGCACTCATGACTTGACGCGCCTATTACTTACAGATCGCTCTTAGCTTAACTTAGTTTTCTCCCCTATCGCGTTGGTCGTAAACCTCACACATCAAAGAGAGAAACAAATCCCCCCCTTTTATCATCTAACCTTCTAAGGTGGTACATACCTCCTAGCAAACGTCTAATTCTCGTAACTTGAGTCCCACCTTACATAAGATTCCCTATTTTCTAACGTCTCTAAATTTGTTAACCTTCCAATCTCCGCCTCAACATCTTTATTCTCTTCACTGATATTTACTAAGTCAAATGCTTCTATTCGACAATTCACCTAAGCTAGACTTTTGGTTATTACCTTCATTTAAATACTTAGGGGATTCGTCAAACCGTTAGATCTCTTAAGTCGTATCCCTCCAACGGTAATAAATTCTAAGTATGTGCACACTTGCACAATTATCTCAGGTTATTCATCTCATTGCGTAACTTTCTCTATTCACAATCCTCCTTCTATCTAATATACAAAAGTTACGTTTTAAACCCTTACTCTAATTACACTTCTTCTCCAACGCTCCTTATCTTATTAATCGTCACTATATGAATATACCTGGAATAACCGATGGTTGAGTGGTTCCTTCCTCCTCGATCAAGGTAGACATCCTCGGAGGACAACACGGTGGTATCTCATTCGGTCCTGGACAATCTCTGGCCTTGTGCCCCACCTTGTCACACCGAAACATCGACCGGAATGCAACTTGCACTCCCACCAGATAATACTTCGCATAAGAAACCTTATCTACCTCCTTCACCTTAATAATGTCAAGCAATCTTTCCATTGCTCAAACCTACACCTCGGCCTGTATCGGATCTATAGCACATCCATCAAATATCGGAGGTCGAACTGCCTAGTTCGTTCACTACCCTGGTTCCATGAAGTACTATCTTGTCTATTACCATTTCCATCTCGGTCGAGTAAGATCTCTATTTATTCTGACCATTGGTGCACTATGTCCATAAGCTGACTAATGGATTTCTCCTCAAGTTTTCTAGCTGCTTTCGGCATTTTCTTGTTTCTAGACACATTAAGAAACACATACAAAATAAACAATTTAAAATCATACATAAACTTAAACACTTACAGTCGACGGAGAGTCCTCGCGCGGCGGTGTGTTTTTGGCAGACATATCACAGAACTCGCTTTTAAAACTCCGTCTCTCTGATACCATAACTGTGACGACCCCAACCCGATCAGGGCCGCCACGGACTTGCCGTGACATAATCATTACCTAAGCCCTCGTATTTTTCTCATAAACTTTTTCATTTTTTTTACTTTAAACATAACCTAAAACCCTTAAACAAACTAACCCTAACGTGACCTTAACTTTAAACTCTCGTAACCACGTAAATTTTTCTTTTTATATCACTCATAACGTTTCGACTTCTAAACCATTAAATTGAAGTCTCGGATTGTTGAAATCCCTTAAAATCACTCATTCCTCGATCATCAAAACATGACACTAATATAACCTACAATTTCAGACAAATTCAAGAAAACGAACTGCATGGATCGCTCTAAAAATTGAGCTTATCCTTACTTGTTAAAAATAACCCAAGCAATTCCAGTATATTTCTAAAATTAAGACTCTACATTCTAAACAATCTACTACCACTACATATACATCAAAACTCGACTATTCATACATCTTTCTATCAAACATCTAATCCACATACTTAAACATTTTCATACTCTCACAAACAACACCCAATCAAATCCTTAAAACAAACATCGAGCATAAACACAAGCTTTCCTAAAACATCACCAAGGACATACATTAACGAATCATTCGAAATAGTACTACTTCAAACCTATATCCACTATAAAATTTTCTGAATATTAAACTTAACTATACACCCTAAAATCCCTCACATTTTTAACATTTAATACAAGTTCACATTAATTACCCAAAATCGCTCGGAGCACAACCATAGACATCAGACCTCGCCAAAACACACCCTGTCGCCACGAGCACCATCCGTCGACCACCTATTCTTTGTCATCGATTTCGCACCTGTCACCTACATCATACAACATAAACAGTAAGCCTAATGCTTAGTAAGGGGATGCTCTAAATTTAACTTTACATATATGCATGACATTTATAAAACATTTTCGTTTCGTTTCGTTTCATTTCGTAAGATCTTTTTCTTGTCTCCTGAAAAACATTCATTTAGTCCCGTGAAAAACATAGTCCCGTGAGAAACATAGTCCCATGAGAAACATAGTCCCGTGAGAACATACATCATTCATTTTCCCGTGAGAACATACATCATTCATTTTCCCGTGAGAACATACATCATTCATTTTCCCGTGAGAACATACATCATTCATTTTCCCGTGAGAACATACATCATTCATTTTCCCGTGAGAACATACATCATTCATTTTCCCGTGAGAACATACATCATTCATTTTCCCGTGAGAACATACATCATTCATTTTCCCGTGAGAACATACATCATTCATTTTCCCGTGAGAACATACATCATTCATTTTCCCGTGAGAACATACATCATTCATTTTCCCGTGAGAACATACATCATTCATTTTCCCGTGAGAACATACATCATTCATTTTCCCGTGAGAACATACATCATTCATTTTCCCGTGAGAACATACATCATTCATTTTCCCGTGAGAACATACATCATTCATTTTCCCGTGAGAACATACATCATTCATTTTCCCGTGAGAACATACATCATTCATTTTCCCGTGAGAACATACATCATTCATTTTCCCGTGAGAACATACATCATTCATTTTCCCGTGAGAACATACATCATTCATTTTCCCGTGAGAACATACATCATTCATTTTCCCGTGAGAACATACATCATTCATTTTCCCGTGAGAACATACATCATTCATTTTCCCGTGAGAACATACATCATTCATTTTCCCGTGAGAACATACATCATTCATTTTCCCGTGAGAACATACATCATTCATTTTCCCGTGAGAACATACATCATTCATTTTCCCGTGAGAACATACATCATTCATTTTCCCGTGAGAACATACATCATTCATTTTCCCGTGAGAACATACATCATTCATTTTCCCGTGAGAACATACATCATTCATTTTCCCGTGAGAACATACATCATTCATTTTCCCGTGAGAACATACATCATTCATTTTCCCGTGAGAACATACATCATTCATTTTCCCGTGAGAACATACATCATTCATTTTCCCGTGAGAACATACATCATTCATTTTCCCGTGAGAACATACATCATTCATTTTCCCGTGAGAACATACATCATTCATTTTCCCGTATTCCCGTGAGAACATATATCATCTTTAAATCATTATCATTCAATCATCGTAAAAACATGCTCGTAAATAGTTCGATGCACCTTTTATAAAACATGATGCATGAGGAGTTCATAGACATACATTGACATATCATCAATCATTCACAACGTACATGGACATGCTATACTCATAACAAACTTAACAAACAACTAATAACTAGCATTCTAGGCTACCCGACTCATTAAACCCACAGTCAGAAAATCATCATCAAAATAGAAAAACCTAACGTTGATACGATGTAGGGCCTTAAGGGCCGGAAACCTAACATCCACTTACCTGGCGTCCGTAGTTAGCCGAGCACCGTCCAAAAGTCGTCTCCACCTAAAGCATTTCATAAATAAAGGACATTAAAATCGATTCTAAATAAACGAATCTCAAACTTAAACTAAGCTCCTAGCTAAAGCAATTTCTCCTGAAACTTTCACTTTCTCCATTCGGGCATTTCATCGAGCACGTGGTGCTCACAATTTACTTAACCTCCATTAATGGTTTTCCAATAATCTCCAATATCCAAACTTTAACCTAAATCCACCAATAATCATCAATTCATTTAATCTACCTAAATAACGACCAATGTATTCACTAATTAACATAAAAGCACAATACCATCGATTTCTAACTAAAACCTAATTAAACGGCCACTAATTTGGGTTTGGTCAAAAACCGACCCGAAACTCAAACGTGCATAACTTTTGCGTCGGTGGTCGGAATCGAACAATTCCAGCGGCCACGTACTCCTCTAATAACCTATTTTAATCTGCCAAAAGAAATTTTAAAACAAATGACCGGAACTAGGTCAATTTAGCAGAAACCCAAATCTGCCCTTAATCAGAAATTTTCCCTTTTTCGATTTTTCATCAAATTCCATCAATCTCTTCACCAATCGATCACATAAACACTCAATTAGAATAAACTAACCTAAAATCGAAGTTTCCAACCACAAACCCGAATTGCCCAAATCGGGCATTCACTGAAATTCGCCCAAACGAGAACCATTACGGCCAGGCGATGAAAACCGGACCAAGGGTCGGCAAACCCTCGCCGGAGGCGATCAAAAACGGCCGGCGATCGGAGCTCAATCGAGCTCACCATCCACGGCCACAAACCGAACCGAAAAGAGGAGGAAACCGAGCCTTACCGGTCGGGTCGCGCGCGGAGTCGGCTGGAATCACCACGTCGCCGGCGTCTGGTCGGCGAGGGTAGGAAACCGGCAGTGAACGTCGCGCGCCTCCTCCTTCGTCGCCCCTGTTCTTCGCTCGCGGAGCTCGGGCGTCGAACGACAGAATGGCTTCGGCCATTCTGTCATTTTTTTTTTGTTTTATTTTTATAAAACTAATAATACTAATAATAATAATAATAATAATAATAATCTTAATTTTAATTCCTATTAAAACATCAATATACCGTTTTGCCCTTCCGTAAATTCCGTCAAATCTCGTTCTTAATTATAATCTACGGCTTAATTTCACAGGAAGTGCCCGAATCTAAATTAATTAACCAATTAAGTTAACCAAAATTATTCACTTTTATTTTAAATTACTTAAAACAATTATTTTATTATTCCTTTTTATCTTCTCTCCAATTTTCCCCCCCTTTTTTTTTTTTAAATTCTCGGGCGTTACAATATTTACCAAAGTTATAAAACCATTATCCCTTATACAAAACAAAATCCAAACTAAACTACTTATTTACATAAAAATACCAATCCTTCACTCTCCCAGAAGATCATGGTCGAGACGCCCCGACAACTTCAACCCGGTGACTTCCTAACTGAATTAACGGCCATGATTATTCAATCTTCACAGTTTAAAATTTTATGCCAAGCTTAATTAATTACATGTGAATTTAAACTAGGTTGAGTGGCAAAGTTGTAATAATGGAGGATTGAGACCAGTATTTAAAGAAAAAGGAAAGGATTCAAACCTCATTTAAACCACTGTAGCTGTCATCTCCTACTCTCGGTGATTTCCCCTCCCGAGCTCTCGCTCTCTGTCAGCTGGAAATCCCTCTTTCGACGATCGGTTTCCTCGCTGCTTCTCGTCTACTTTGTGCTCGAAGTACGAGTTTGGCAATATAGCAATATGTTAGTTGTTAAGCTCTGTTTTTAGCTCGGTGTTGGAGTTTCGGATTCTTTAACGGCCGAGCAGTATAAGGATATTTTAAAATCTGAGAGTGGTAATGTCATTCCGAATCGATTCTAGACATTTAAAAGCAATCAACCCGAGTAACCGATAGTTGGGTCTGCCTATTTCGTTTTGGATTTCAGACTGAACAGAGTATTAGACTAAGGATTCGGGAATGACTTTAGCTATTAAATCTTAGGATAACTTGAGATTAGAACTATTAGGATTTTGTTTTAACTACTGCAATGTGAATGTTTTAGGTGAAAAAGTCTAAAGAAAAGGAGCTCAAGTTGCTAAGGAACCAGGTAAGTGAATGTACAGGTTTCTCGGTCATTAGGACCCTACATCAAAGGATGTTAGGTGGTAACTCATACGATGATTAGTAGTTCCTTTATGTTACTGTCTAGCATTTATGTTGATGATTAGTTTGATTGTAAGGTTTTATGTTGGATAGTGCTCTATTCTGTAGTTTGATGATTTAGGAATTTCCATGTACATGCATCATGACTATTTTATGCATATGATAATGTTTTAAGAGCATGTTTTCCTCACGAATAAAGTAAGAAGATAAAAACTTATGCAACGTGGACTAAGTGAGGGTTGGGGGCGGTTCGGCGTATGTCACAGTCCAAAGAGGGACATATGAATACGACCCGCAGTAGGGACCAAGATCAAACTCACTGTCGAACCCCCTTTACCGGCACAAATCCTCTCTTAATCCACACAACTTAAATGAAGAAAATGATCAATGACTATGAATGATGAATATGATCCATGACTATGAATGATGATTACGAGCAAAGATATGTACAAGAAAAGACTTATGAGCAAGTGATTTCCCGAATTATACATTCATGCATCCATGTTAGTGTTGCATTCCTTACTAAGCATTAGGCTTATAGTTAAACCTTATGATGTAGGTGAAGAGCTAACAGGTGAGGATTTCCAGTCCGGAGATGATGTTTAAAGCTCGTTGCTGGAGGATGCTCAGTATGACAGTGCAAGGCTTGTTAGGCGATTAAGTCCCCTGGTTATGCTCATAGTAAGTCAGAGAAGTTTATGATAAACAGATGACTAAGTAGAACAGAATTTCTTATAACAATGAGATTCAGATTTGAATGATTTGACTTCAGAGTCTGATAACGATTTTAAGGATTATTGAATGGTCTGTTTACCTAAGTCTTCCGCTACGTGTTTTTTGGATGAGTCTATGATTCTTACTCATTGAGGTTTATAGATACTAAGTTAAGATTTGGGTGTGTTGTTGTATTTTTGTTTGGATGAAGTTATTTGATGATTATAGTGTTTTCTGCCGTGTGATAGAAGCTGGATGAGGCAATCATCCGGCTGACATCATCGGCGGATGTCAAATGATAGAAGTTGAACAATTAAGCCATCGGATGATGAAAGTGCTATTTTGTCGTCTAGAGATCAGCAGATGTAGAGTGTTTAAGACATCGAATGATGAAAGTGTTATTTTATCGTCTAGCGCTCGGCAGATGTAGAGTGTTTAAGCCATCAGATGATGAAAGTGCTAGTTTGATGATTAAGAAAGTCATGAATTATGTGAGGATCTCTCTGGGGTTGTTACAATTATGGTATCAAAGAAAAACCAGGTTCTAAAACGAATTCTACAGACTGCCTTCCAGCACTGACTGCCACATGAGCACACTCCAGCAACTGTAAGTGTTTATGATTCTAGCAATGTCGTTAAGTTAAGATGTGTTTATGACTAATTGTTTAGGAATCCCAAGATGGTGAGAGGTCAACAGAGAGATGATAATGTGGATATTCACACTATTGCTCAGATAACTGAGTTAGTAATTCGCCAATCCCGCCAAGTTGAGCAGCTCATGACCGCCAGGGAAGAACAAGGGAATTCGAGTATGAATATTGCTAGAGAACATGGAGATGAGCGTTTTCACCGACTTCGACCCCCGACTTTCAATGGTCAAGTTTCAGATCCTGTTTATGCCGAGGAATGGATTCGAAAGATGAAGGACATGTTCAAGTATGCAAAGGTGGAAGAGGGAGATAAAGTCACATGTGCTGTCCATCACTTAGAACTGGATGCGAGGCATTGGTGGGACTCGATCCAGAGCACGACTGACGCAGAAGCTATGACCTGAGGAAGGTTCAAGACAGCCTTCATTGACAAGTATTTTAATCGAACTGTTCGGGCCAATAAGAAAAAGGAGTTTATGAATCTACGACAGACTGGTTCGGTAACAGATTACATATGCAGATTTGAGACCTTGTCTCGGTTTGCATCCTGTTTGGTTGAAGATGAGGAGGATAAGGTCTATCAATTTGTTCAAGGACTAAAGCCAAGCTTGTATATGAAAGTGAAAACTACTGGTATCTACAATGTGCCGTATACCGAGGTCACAGCTAAGGCCTTGGAAATGGAGGAGGCTGAAATAACAGTGTATGAGCAGCGTGATCAGTCAAAGAAGACTACTAAGGATGTTCAACAGCCGCCACGACAGAACAAGGGCTGGAAGCCACAGCAGAACAGAGGGACCACAGCAGCAGAATGGTGTGAAGAGGTCTTACAACCAGAATGATAACCAAGGAAAAGGAAAGAGGCCTCTGGCACCCTTATGCCCCACCTGTCAGAAGAACCACCCCGGCGAATGCAAGTTGCGTTCTGGCTGCTGTTTCAGATGTGATAAGGTTGGACATATAGTCAGAGACTGCCCCATGCCGCCAGATCCGAATCGTGCAAGGATAGCACCTAGAGTTTATGCTATGATGGAGGATGAGGACACAGTGCCGCATATAGTTATAACAGGTACCATTATGATCTGTGGTTTTACTGCTTACACACTTATAGATACGGGAGCCACGCACTCGTTTATATCAACCTTGTTTGTATGCAATCACAACTTAGAACTTTTACCAGCCGAAAGGCCATATAATGTTATGTTACCATCAGGGAAGTCCCTACATTCAGAACAGATTGTTAAAGGTGATGTTGTATCCTTAGGAGGTAAGAAACTATATGTAGAACTGATTGTAATTGACATGAAAGGGTATGAGGTGATATTAGGAGTGGATTGGTTATTCAGGCATTATGCCACAATAAGTTGTAGATCTGGGTTGGTTGATTTTCGACCCTCAAATGGTGATCATTATTCCTTCCAAGCTATCCCTAAGATAAGTAAAATGCCGATTATATCCTTCTTAGAGATCCATCGATTATTGAAAAATGGATGTGAGAGTTACCTGGCTAGTGTAATGGATGTTCGGATGAAGGATAGAATGGAATTTCAGGATATTCCCATAGTCCGAGAGTTCCCTGAGGCATTTTTGGATGATTTGCCTGGTTTACCACTTGATAGAGAAATAGAGTTTGTAATAGATAGTACCCTGAGGCCTTACCCGTGTCTAAGAACCCATATCGCATGGCACCTGTTGAGTTGAAGGAGTTAAAAATCCAACTGTAGGAATTAGTAGACAAAGGATTTATCCGCCCTAGCAGCTCTCCTTGGGGTGCACCTGTCTTATTCGTTAAAAAGAAAGATGGTTCCCTCAGAATGTGCATAGACTATAGAGAGCTAAATAAGTTAACCATTAAGAATAAATACCCCTTGCCTCGTATTGATGACTTGTTTGACCAATTGCAATGAGCTAAAGTGTTTTCAAAGATTGATTTGCGTTCGGGGTACTATCAATTGAAAGTTAAGGAGAGTGATATACCTAAGACTGCCTTTAGGACCCGTTATGGACATTATGAATTCCTTGTAATGTCGTTTGGGCTGACAAATGCACCTGCAGCCTTTATGGACTTAATGAATCGAGTATTTCGTGAGTATTTGGACAAGTTTTTAATTGTATTCATAGATGATATCTTGATATACTCGCAGACTGAAGCTGACCATGCAGAGCATTTAAGTGTAGTTTTAACAACATTAAAGGAGCACCAACTTTATGCCAAGTTGTGCAAGTGTGAGTTTTGGTTGAACGAGGTTAATTTTCTTAGCCATGTAGTTGCTGCTAATGGTATATCAGTAGACCCGACCAAAATTTAGGCAGTAAAGGATTGGCCACAACCGAAGAACGCCAGTGAAGTCCGCAGTTTCCTTGGATTGACAGGCTATTACATGAAGTTCATCAAATGATTTTCCTTAATAGCTAAGCCTCTGACGAATCTGACAAAGAAGGACATTAAGTATTCTTGGACCGAAGCTTGTGAGGATAGCTTCCAAACATTGAAATTGAAGTTAACAACAGCCCCTGTTTTGACTCTCCCAACCGAAGAAGGAAAGTTTAGCGTATACTGTGATGCATCTAAAGTCGGTTTGGGCTGTGTTTTAATGCAAGAGGGTAAAGTTGTAGCGTGTGCCTCTAGGCAACTAAAGAGTTATGAACAGAACTATCCCACCCATGATTTAGAATTAGCTGCTGTTGTATTTGCCTTGAAGATGTGGAGACACTATTTGTATGGACAACAGTGTGAGGTATTTTCTGACCATAAAAGTCTGAAGTACCTCTTTACACAAAAGGAATTGAACATGAGACAGAGACGTTGGTTGGAATTTGTTAAGGATTATGACTTTGAGATCAGGTACCACCCGGGTAAGGCTAACTCTGTGGCTGACGCGTTGAGCAGGATGTCAACGACAATGCAACCCGTAATGTCAACTATGTCTATACCATTGAGGACAGAAGTACAGAGATTTGAATTGGATATAGTACCAAAGTTATCAGCCTTACTTGCCGATTTGACCATTCAACCAACGGTTTTGGAAAAGATCAAAGAGGCACAACAGAGGAATTCAAGGAGAATATCAGCATAATGAACAAATTGAAGGACACCACCTCCGAGTTTAGTCTTTCCAAAGATGGAATTCTGAGGTTTAGGAATCGATGGTATGTCCCTAATGATGAGGGATTACGTAAGTTAATCTTGGCCGAGGGACATTTGTCTCCCTTTTGTGTACATCTTGGCAGCACCAAGATGTATCGAGACCTGAGGTTACTCTACTGGTGGCCAAACTTAAAAAGGGATGTTGCTATGTATGTGGAGTCCTGTCTAGTATGCCAACAAGTTAAAGCCGAGCACCAGCATCCAGGAGGTACCCTTCAGCCTTTACCTATTCCAGAATGGAAGTGGGAACACATAGCTGTGGATTTCGTAGTAGGATTACCTAAGAAAACTAAGGGACATGATAGTATTTGCGTTGTGATAGATTGACTGATGAAATCAGCCCATTTCTTACCTGTAAAGACAACCTACACGATGAACCAGCTTGCTGACCTTTATGTACAAGAAATTATTCGACTGCATGGAATTCCTGTATCTATTGTCTCTGATCGTGACCCTAGGTTCACCTCACGATTTTGGGAAGGTCTACAAGGCACACTTGGTACGAGGTTATCCTTCAGCACTGCCTTTCACCCGCAGACAGATGGTCAATCTGAGAGGACTATTCAGATACTTGAAGATATGCTGAGGGCGTGTGTACAAGATTTCCAGTCATCTTGGAGCCAATAGTTACCTTTGGTTGAGTTCTCTTACAATAACAGTTATCAGACCACCATTGGTATGGCACCTTATGAAGCACTGTATGGCAGGAAATGTAGGTCACCTCTGTATTGGGATGAGGTTGGTGAAGCAAAACTCCTAGGTCCCGAGATTTTGCAACATATGTCGGACAAGATTTCCACTATTAGGAAAAGAATGATAACTGCACAGAGTCGACAGAAGAGTTACGCAGACCAGAGGAGAAGAGACCTTGAGTTTTCTGTTGGTGAAGAATTTTTCCTGAGGATTTCACCATTTAAAGGAGTTTTAAGATTTGGTAAGAAAGGAAAGCTAAACCCACGGTTTATTGGACTATTCCCCATCTTAGAAAGGATTGGCAGTACGGCTTATAGATTGCAATTGCCTCCATCATTGGAAAGGATTCATAATGTCTTCCATGTGTCAATGTTAAGAAAATGCATACGGGACCCTACTCAAGTTGTTAAATAAGTTGATTTTGAGATTGAGCCGACACTAACGTATGAAGAGAAGCCAGTACGAATTTTGGAATCTGCAGTGAAAACTCTGAGGAATAAGGAAATCCCCCTTGTGAAAGTTTTATGGATGAATCATGGTATTGAGGAAGCCACATGGGAAAGACGGCAGGACGTGATGGACAAATATCCAGAACTCTTCGCTTCATCAATTTTCGAAGACGAAAATTTTGTTTAAGGAGGGGTGGATGTAACACCCGACAACTTCAACCAGGTGACTTCCTAACTGAATTAACGGCCATGATTATTCAATCTTCACGGTTTAGAATTTTATGCCAAGCTTAATTAATTACATGTGAATTTAAACTAGGTTGAGGAGCAAAGTTGTAATAATGGCGGATTGAGACCAGTATTTAAAGAAAAATGAAAGGATTCAAACCTCATTTAAACCACTGTAGCCGTCATCTCCTACTCTCGGCAATTTCCCCTCCCGAGCTCTCGATCTCTGTCAGCTGGAAATCCTTCTTTCGACGATCGGTTTCCTTGCTGCTTCTCGGCTACTTTGTGCTCGAGGTACGAGTTTGGCAATATAGCAATCTAATAGTTGTTAAGCTCTGTTTTCAGCTCGGTATTGGAGTTTCGGATTCTTTAATGACCGAGCATTATAAGGATATTTTAAAATCTAAGAGTGGTAATGTCATTCTGAATTGATTCTGGACATTTAAAAGCAATCAATTCGAGTAACCGATAGTTGGGTCTGCCTATTTCGTTTTGGATTTCAGACTGCACAGAGTATTAGACTAAGGATTCGGGAATGACTTTAGCTATTAAATCTTAGGATAACTTGAGATTAGAACTATTAGGATTTTGTTTTAACTACTGCAATGTGAATGTTTTAGGTGAAAAAGTCTAAATAAAATGAGCTCAAGTTGCTAAGGAACCAGGTAAGTGACTGTACAGGTTTCTCGTTCATTAGGACCCTACATCAAAGGATGTTAGGTGGTAACTCATACGATGATTAGTAGTTCCTTTATGTTAATGTCTAGCATTTATGTTGATGATTAGTTTGATGGTAAGGTTTTATGTTGGATAGTGCTCTGTTCTGTAGTTTGATGATTTAGGAATTTCCATGTACATGCATCATGACTATTTTATGCATATGAAAATGTTTTAAGAGCATGTTTTCCTCACGAATAAAGTAAGAAGATAAAAACTTATGCAACGTGGACTAAGTGAGGGTTGGGGGCGGTTCGGGGTATGTCACAGTCCAAAGAGGGACATATGAATACGACCCGCAGTAGGGACCAAGATCAAACTCACTGTCGAACCCCCTTTACCGGCACAAATCCTCTCTTAATCCACATAACTTAAATGAAGAATATGATCAATGACTATGAATGATGAATATGATCCATGACTATGAATGATGATTACGAGCAAAGATATGTACAAGAAAAGACTTATGAGCATGCGATTTCCTGAATTATACATTCATACATCCATGTTAGTGTTGCATTCCTTACTAAGCATTAGGCTTATAGTTAAACCTTATGATGTAGGTGAAGAGCTAACAGGTGAGGATTTCCAGTCCGGAGATGATGTTTAAAGATGGTTGCTGGAGGATGCTCAGTATGACAGTGCAAGGCTGGTTAGGCGATTAAGTCCCCTGGTTATGCTCATAGTAAGTCAGAGAAGTTTATGATAAACAGATGACTAAGTAGAACAGAATTTCTTATAACAATGAGATTCAGATTTGAATGATTTTACTTCAGAGTCTGATAACGATTTTAAGGATTATTGAATGGTCTGTTTACCTAAGTCTTCCGCTACGTGTATTTTGGATGAGTCTATGATTCTTACTTATTGAGGTTTATAGATACTAAGTTAAGATTTGGGTGTGTTGTGGTATTTTTCTTTGGATGAAGTTGTTTAATGATTATAGTGTTTTCTGCCGTGTGATAGAAGCTGGATGAGGCAATCATCCGGCTGACGTCATCGGCGGATGTCAAATGATAGAAGTTGAACAATTAAGCCATCGGATGATGAAAGTGCTATTTTGTCGTCTAGCGATCGGCAGATGTAGAGTGTTTAAGCCATCGGATGATGAAAGTGTTATTTTGTTGTCTAGCGATCGGCAGATGTAGAGTGTTTAAGCCATCAGATGATGAAAGTGCTATTTTGTCGTCTAGAGATCGGCAGATGTAGAGTGTTTAAGCCATCGGATGATGAAAGTGCTATTTTGTCGTCTAGCGATCGGCAGATGTAGAGTGTTTAAGCCATCGGATGATGAAAGTGCTATTTTGTCGTCTAGCGATCGGCAGATGTAGAGTGTTTAAGCCATCGGATGATGAAAGTGCTATTTTGTCGTCTAGCGATCGGCAGATGTAGAGTGTTTAAGCCATCGGATGATGAAAGTGCTATTTTGTCGTCTAGCGATCGGCAGATGTAGAGTGTTTAAGCCATCGGATGATGAAAGTGCTATTTTGTCGTCTAGCGATCGGCAGATGTAGAGTGTTTAAGCCATCGGATGATGAAAGTGCTATTTTGTCGTCTAGCGATCGGCAGATGTAGAGTGTTTAAGCCATCGGATGATGAAAGTGCTATTTTGTCGTCTAGCGATCGGCAGATGTAGAGTGTTTAAGCCATCGGATGATGAAAGTGCTATTTTGTCGTCTAGCGATCGGCAGATGTAGAGTGTTTAAGCCATCGGATGATGAAAGTGCTATTTTGTCGTCTAGCGATCGGCAGATGTAGAGTGTTTAAGCCATCGGATGATGAAAGTGCTATTTTGTCGTCTAGCGATCGGCAGATGTAGAGTGTTTAAGCCATCGGATGATGAAAGTGCTATTTTGTCGTCTAGCGATCGGCAGATGTAGAGTGTTTAAGCCATCGGATGATGAAAGTGCTATTTTGTCGTCTAGCGATCGGCAGATGTAGAGTGTTTAAGCCATCGGATGATGAAAGTGCTATTTTGTCGTCTAGCGATCGGCAGATGTAGAGTGTTTAAGCCATCGGATGATGAAAGTGCTATTTTGTCGTCTAGCGATCGGCAGATGTAGAGTGTTTAAGCCATCGGATGATGAAAGTGCTATTTTGTCGTCTAGCGATCGGCAGATGTAGAGTGTTTAAGCCATCGGATGATGAAAGTGCTATTTTGTCGTCTAGCGATCGGCAGATGTAGAGTGTTTAAGCCATCGGATGATGAAAGTGCTATTTTGTCGTCTAGCGATCGGCAGATGTAGAGTGTTTAAGCCATCGGATGATGAAAGTGCTATTTTGTCGTCTAGCGATCGGCAGATGTAGAGTGTTTAAGCCATCGGATGATGAAAGTGCTATTTTGTCGTCTAGCGATCGGCAGATGTAGAGTGTTTAAGCCATCGGATGATGAAAGTGCTATTTTGTCGTCTAGCGATCGGCAGATGTAGAGTGTTTAAGCCATCGGATGATGAAAGTGCTATTTTGTCGTCTAGCGATCGGCAGATGTAGAGTGTTTAAGCCATCGGATGATGAAAGTGCTATTTTGTCGTCTAGCGATCGGCAGATGTAGAGTGTTTAAGCCATCGGATGATGAAAGTGCTATTTTGTCGTCTAGCGATCGGCAGATGTAGAGTGTTTAAGCCATCGGATGATGAAAGTGCTATTTTGTCGTCTAGCGATCGGCAGATGTAGAGTGTTTAAGCCATCGGATGATGAAAGTGCTATTTTGTCGTCTAGCGATCGGCAGATGTAGAGTGTTTAAGCCATCGGATGATGAAAGTGCTATTTTGTCGTCTAGCGATCGGCAGATGTAGAGTGTTTAAGCCATCGGATGATGAAAGTGCTATTTTGTCGTCTAGCGATCGGCAGATGTAGAGTGTTTAAGCCATCGGATGATGAAAGTGCTATTTTGTCGTCTAGCGATCGGCAGATGTAGAGTGTTTAAGCCATCGGATGATGAAAGTGCTATTTTGTCGTCTAGCGATCGGCAGATGTAGAGTGTTTAAGCCATCGGATGATGAAAGTGCTATTTTGTCGTCTAGCGATCGGCAGATGTAGAGTGTTTAAGCCATCGGATGATGAAAGTGCTATTTTGTCGTCTAGCGATCGGCAGATGTAGAGTGTTTAAGCCATCGGATGATGAAAGTGCTATTTTGTCGTCTAGCGATCGGCAGATGTAGAGTGTTTAAGCCATCGGATGATGAAAGTGCTATTTTGTCGTCTAGCGATCGGCAGATGTAGAGTGTTTAAGCCATCGGATGATGAAAGTGCTATTTTGTCCACTAGCTCAGCTAACTGAGTTAGTAATTCGCCAATCCCGCCAAGTTGAGCAGCTCATGACCGCCAGGGAAGAACAAGGGAATTCGAGTACCAATATTGCTCGAGAACATGGAGATGAGCGTTTTCACCGACTTCGACCCGCGACTTTCAATGGTCAAGTTTCAGATCCTGTTTATGCCGAGAAATGGATTCGAAAGATGGAGGACATGTTCAAGTATGCAAAGGTGGAAGAGGGAGATAAAGTCACATGTGCTGTCCATCACTTGGAACTAGATGCGAGGCATTGGTGGGACTCGATCCAGAGCACGACTGACGCAGAAGCTATGACCTTGGGAAGGTTCAAGACGGCCTTCTTTGACAAGTATTTTAATCGAACTGTTCGGGCCAATAAGAAAATGGAGTTTATGAATCTACGACAGACTGGTTCGGTAACAGATTACATATGCAGATTTGAGACCTTGTCTCGGTTTGCATCCCGTCTGGTTGAAGATAAGGAGGATAAGATCTATCAATTTGTTCAAGGACCGAAGCCAAGCTTGTATATGAAAGTGAAAACTGTTGGTATCTATAATGTGCCGTATACCGAGGTCACAGCTAAGGCCTTGGAAATGGAGGAGGCTGAAATAACAGTGTATGAGCAGCGTGATCAGTCAAAGAAGACTACTAAGGATGTTCAACAGCCGCCACGACAGAACAAGGGCTGGCAGCCACAGCAGAACATAGGACCACAGCAGCAGAAAGGTGTGAAGAGGTCTTACAATCAGAATGATAACCAAGGAAAAGGAAAGAGGCCTCTGGCACCCTTATGCCCCACCTGTCAGAAGAACCACCCCGGCGAATGCAAGTTGCGTTCTGGCTGCTGTTTCAGATGTGATAAGGTTGGACATATAGTCAGAGACTGCCCCATGCCGCCAGATCCGAATCGTGCAAGGATAGCACCTAGAGTTTATGCTATGATGGAGGATGAGGACACAGTGCCGCATATAGTTATAACAGGTACCATTATGATCTGTGGTTTTACTGCTTACACACTTATAGATACGGGAGCCACGCACTCGTTTATATCAACCTTGTTTGTATGCAATCACAACTTAGAACTTTTACCAGCCGAAAGGCCATATAATGTTATGTTACCATCAGGGAAGTCCCTACATTCAGAACAGATTGTTAAAGGTGATGTTGTGTCCTTAGGAGGTAAGAAACTATATGTAGAACTTATTGTAATTGACATGAAAGGGTATGAGGTGATATTAGGAGTGGATTGGTTATTCAGGCATTATGCCACAATAAGTTGTAGATCTGGGTTGGTTGATTTTCGACCCTCAAATGGTGATCATTATTCCTTCCAAGCTATCCCTAAGATAAGTAAAATGCCGATTATATCCTTCTTAGAGATCCATCGATTATTGAAAAATGGATGTGAGAGTTACCTGGCTAGTGTAATGGATGTTCGGATGAAGGATAGAATGGAATTTCAGGATATTCCCATAGTCCGAGAGTTCCCTGAGGCATTTTTGGATGATTTGCCTGGTTTACCACCTGATAGAGAAATAGAGTTTGTAATAGATAGTACCCTGAGGCCTTACCCGTGTCTAAGAACCCATATCGCATGGCACCTGTTGAGTTGAAGGAGTTAAAAATCCAACTGTAGGAATTAGTAGACAAAGGATTTATCCGCCCTAGCAGCTCTCCTTGGGGTGCACCTGTCTTATTCGTTAAAAAGAAAGATGGTTCCCTCAGAATGTGCATAGACTATAGAGAGCTAAATAAGTTAACCATTAAGAATAAATACCCCTTGCCCCGTATTGATGACTTGTTTGACCAATTGCAAGGAGCTAAAGTGTTTTCAAAGATTGATTTGCGTTCGGGGTACTATCAACTGAAAGTTAAGGAGAGTGATATACCTAAGACTGCCTTTAGGACCCGTTATGGACATTATGAATTCCTTGTAATGTCGTTTGGGCTGACAAATGCACCTGCAGCCTTTATGGACTTAATGAATCGAGTGTTTCGTGAGTATTTGGACAAGTTAGTAATTGTATTCATAGATGATATCTTGATATACTCGCAGACTGAAGCTGACCATGCAGAGCATTTAAGTGTAGTTTTGACAACATTAAAGGAGCACCAACTTTATGCCAAGTTGTCCAAGTGTGAGTTTTGGTTGAACAAGGTTAATTTTCTTGGCCATGTAGTTTATGCTAATGGTATATCAGTAGACCCGACCAAAATTCAGGTAGTAAAGGATTGGCCACAACCGAAGAACGCCACTGAAGTCCGCAGTTTCCTTGGATTGACAGGCTATTACAGGAAGTTCATCAAAGGATTTTCCTTAATAGCTAAGCCTCTGATGAATCTGACAAAGAAGGACAATAAGTATTCTTAGACCGAAGCTTGTGAGGATAGCTTCCAAACATTGAAATTGAAGTTAAAAACAGCCCCTGTTTTGACTCTCCCAACCGAAGAAGGAAAGTTTAGCGTATACTGTGATGCATCTAAAGTCGGTTTGGGCTGTGTTTTGATGCAAGAGGGTAAAGTTGTAGCGTATGCCTCTAGGGAGCTAAAGAGTTATGAACAGAACTATCCCTCCCATGATTTAGAATTAGCTGCTGTTGTATTTGCCTTGAAGATTTTGAGACACTATTTGTATGGACAACAGTGTGAGGTATTTTCTGACTATAAAAGTCTGAAGTACCTCTTTACACAAAAGGAATTGAACATGAGACAGAGACGTTGGTTGGAATTTGTTAAGGATTATGACTTTGAGATCAGGTACCACCCGGGTAAGGCTAACTCTGTGGCTGACGCGTTAAGCAGGATGTCAACAACAATGCAACCCGTAATGTCAACTATGTCTATACCATTGAGGACAGAAGTACAGAGATTTGAATTTGATATAGTACCAAAGTTATCAGCCTTACTTGCCGATTTGACCATTCAACCAACGGTTTTGGAAAAGAGCAAAGAGGCACAACAGAGGAATTCAGAGGAGAATATCAGCATAATGAACAAATTGAAGGACACCACCTCCGAGTTTAGTCTTTCCAAAGATGGAATTCTGAGGTTTAGGAATCGATGGTATGTCCCTAATGATGAGGGATTACGTAAGTTAATCTTGGCCGAGGTACATTTGTCTCCCTTTTCTGTACATCCTGGCACCACCAAGATGTATCGAGACCTGAGGTTACTCTACTGGTGGCCAAACTTAAAAAGGGATGTTGCTATGTATGTGGAGTCCTGTCTAGTATGCCAACAAGTTAAAGCCGAGCACCAGCGTCCAGGAGGTACCCTTCAGCCTTTACCTACTCCAGAATGGAAGTGGGAACACATAGCTATGGATTTCGTAGTAGGATTACCTAAGACAACTAAGGGACATGATAGTATTTGGGTTGTGATAGATAGACTGACAAAATCAGCCCATTTCTTACCTGTAAAGACAACCTACACGATGAACCAGCTTGCTGACCTTTATGTACAAGAAATTATTAGACTGCATGGAATTCCTGTATCTATTGTCTCTGATCGTGACCCTAGGTTCACCTCACGATTTTGGAAAGGTCTACAAGGCACACTTGGTACGAGGTTATCCTTCAGCGCTGCCTTTCACCAGCAGACAGATGGTCAATCTGAGAGGACTATTCAGATACTTGAAGATACGCTGAGGGCGTGTACTAGATTTCCAGTCATCTTGGAGCCAATACTTACCTTTGGTTGAGTTCTCCTACAATAACAGTTATCAGACCACCATTGGTATGGCACCTTATGAAGCACAGTGTGGCAGGAAATGTAGGTCACCTCTGTATTGGGATGAGGTTGGTGAAGCAAAACTCCTAGGTCCCAAGATTTTGCAACAGATGTCGGACAAGATTGCCACTATTAGGAAAAGAATGATAACTGCACAGAGTCGACAGAAGAGTTACGTAGACCAGAGGAGAAGAGACCTTGATTTTTCTGTTGGTGAAGAAGTTTTCCTGAAAATTTCACCATTTAAAGGAGTTTTAAGATTTGATAAGAAAGAAAAGCTAAACCCACGGTTTATTGGACCATTCCCCATCTTAGAAAGGATTGGCAGTACGGCTTATAGATTGCAATTGCCTCCATCATTGGAAAGGATTCATAATGTCTTCCATGTGTCAATGTTAAGAAAATGCATACGGGACCCTACTCAAGTTGTTAAACTAGTGGATTTTGAGATTGAGCCGACACTAACGTATGAAGAGAAGCCAGTACGAATTTTGGAATCTGCAGTGAAAACTCTGAGGAATAAGAAAATCCCCCTTGTGAAAGTTTTATGGATGAATCATGGTGTTGAGGAAGCCACATGGGAAAGACGGCAGGACATGATGGATAAATATCCAGAACTCTTCGCTTTACCAATTTTCGGGGACGAAAATTTTGTTTAAGGAGGGGTGGATGTAACACCGGACAACTTCAACCAGGTGACTTCCTAATTGAATTAACGGCCACGATTATTCAATCTTCACGGTTTAGAATTTTATGCCAAGCTTAATTAATTACATATGAATTTAAACTAGGTTGAGTGGCAAAGTTGTAATAATGGAGGATTGAGACCAGTATTTAAAGAAAAATGAAAGGATTCAAACCTCATTTAAACCACTGTAGCCGTCATCTCCTACTCTCGGTGATTTCCCCTCTCAAGCTCTCGCTCTCTGTCAGCTGGAAATCCCTCTTTCGACGATCGGTTTCCTCGCTGCTTCTTGGCTACTTTGTGCTCGAGGCACGAGTTTGGCAATATAGCTATCTGTTAGTTGTTAAGCTCTGTTTTCAGCTCGGTATTGGAGTTTTCGATTCTTTAACGGCCGAGCATTATAAGGATATTTTAAAATCTGAGAGTGGTAATGTCATTCTGAATCGATTCTGGACATTTAAAAGCAATCAACCCGAGTAACCGATAGTTGGGTCTGCCTATTTCGTTTTGGATTTCAGACTGCACAAAGTATTAGACTAAGGATTCAGGAATGACTTTAGCTATTAAATCTTAGGCTAACTTGAGATTAGAACTATTAGGATTTTGTTTTAACTACTGCAATGTGAATGTTTTAGGTGAAAAAGTTTGAAGAAAAGGAGCTCAAGTTGCTAAGGAACCAGGTAAGTGAATGTACAGGTTTCTCAGTCATTAGGACCCTACATCAAAGGATGTTAGGTGGTAACTCATACGATGATTAGTAGTTCCTTTATGTTACTGTCTAGCATTTATGTTGATGATTAGTTTGATGGTAAGGTTTTATGTTGGATAGTGCTCTGTTCTGTAGTTTGATGATTGAAGAATTTCCATGTACATGCATCATGACTATTTTATACATATGAAAATGTTTTAAGAGCATGTTTTCCTCACGAATAAAGTAAGAAGATAAAAACTTATGCAACGTGGACTAAGTGAGGGTTGGGGGCGGTTCGGCGTATGTCACAGTCCAAAGAGGGACATATGAATACGACCCGCAGTAGGGACCAAGATCAAACTCACTGTCGAACCCCCTTTACCGGCACAAATCCTCTCTTAATCCACACAACTTAAATGAAGAATATGATCAATGACTATGAATGATGAATATGATCCATGACTATGAATGATGATTACGAGCAAAGATATGTACAAGAAAAGACTTATGAGCATGCGATTTCCCGAATTATACATTCATGCATCCATGTTAGTGTTGCATTCCTTACTAAGCATTAGGCTTATAGTTAAACCTTATGATGTAGGTGAAGAGCTAACAGGTGATGATTTCCAGTCCGGAGATGATGTTTAAAGCTGGTTGCTGGAGGATGCTCAGTATGACAGTGCAAGGCTGGTTAGGCGATTAAGTCCCCTGGTTATGCTCATAGTAAGTCAGAGAAGTTTATGATAAACAGATGACTAAGTAGAACAGAATTTCTTATAACAATGAGATTCAGATTTGAATGATTTGACTTCAGAGTCTGATAACGATTTTAAGGATTATTGAATGGTCTGTTTACCTAAGTCTTCCGCTACGTGTATTTTGGATGAGTCTATGATTCTTACTCATTGAGGTTTATAGATACTAAGTTAAGATTTGGGTGTGTTGTGGTATTTTTCTTTGGATGAAGTTGTTTGATGATTATAGTGTTTTCTGCCGTGTGATAGAAGCTGGATGAGGCAATCATCCGGCTGACGTCATCGGCGGATGTCAAATGATAGAAGTTGAACAATTAAGCCATCGGATGATGAAAGTGCTATTTTGTCGTCTAGCGATCGGCAGATGTAGAGTGTTTAAGCCATCGGATGATGAAAGTGTTATTTTATCGTCTAGCGATCGGCAGATGTAGAGTGTTTAAGCCATCAGATGATGAAAGTGCTATTTTGTCGTCTAGCGATCGGGAGATGTAGAGTGTTTAAGCCATCGGATGATGAAAGTGCTATTTTGTCGTCTAGCGATCGGGAGATGTAGAGTGTTTAAGCCATCGGATGATGAAAGTGCTATTTTGTCGTCTAGCGATCGGCAGATGTGGAGTGTTTAAGCCATCGGATGATGTAAGTATAGTTTGTCTTCTAGTTACCGGATGATGTGAGGGTTATCTTGTCGTTTAGTGACCAGGTCATGTTTTAATTATTCACGTGAGGAGCACATGTTCACCGGATGATGTTCCCTTATTTCATTGGATGATGTAAAGAGTTTCTTCACCGGATGATATAAACATGGTTTTGTCGTCATGAAAGTGCTATTTTGTCGTCTAGCGATCGGGAGATGTAGAGTGTTTAAGCCATCGGATGATGAAAGTGCTATTTTGTCGTCTAGCGATCGGCAGATGTAGAGTGTTTAAGCCATCAGATGATGAAAGTGCTATTTTGTCGTCTAGCGATCGGCAGATGTAGAGTGTTTAAGCCATCGGATGATGAAAGTGCTATTTTGTCGTCTAGCGATCGGGAGATGTAGAGTGTTTAAGCCATCAGATGATGAAAGTGCTATTTTGTCGTCTAGCGATCGGGAGATGTAGAGTGTTTAAGCCATCGGATGATGAAAGTGCTATTTTGTCGTCTAGCGATCGGGAGATGTAGAGTGTTTAAGCCATCGGATGATGAAAGTGCTATTTTGTCGTCTAGCGATCGGCAGATGTAGAGTGTTTAAGCCATCAGATGATGAAAGTGCTATTTTGTCGTCTAGCGATCGGCAGATGTAGAGTGTTTAAGCCATCGGATGATGAAAGTGCTATTTTGTCGTCTAGCGATCGGGAGATGTAGAGTGTTTAAGCCATCGGATGATGAAAGTGCTATTTTGTCGTCTAGCGATCGGCAGATGTAGAGTGTTTAAGCCATCGGATGATGAAAGTGCTATTTTGTCGTCTAGCGATCGGCAGATGTAGAGTGTTTAAGCCATCGGATGATGAAAGTGCTATTTTGTCGTCTAGCGATCGGCAGATGTAGAGTGTTTAAGCCATCGGATGATGAAAGTGCTATTTTGTCGTCTAGCGATCGGGAGATGTAGAGTGTTTAAGCCATCGGATGATGAAAGTGCTATTTTGTCGTCTAGCGATCGGGAGATGTAGAGTGTTTAAGCCATCGGATGATGAAAGTGCTATTTTGTCGTCTAGCGATCGGGAGATGTAGAGTGTTTAAGCCATCGGATGATGAAAGTGCTATTTTGTCGTCTAGCGATCGGCAGATGTAGAGTGTTTAAGCCATCGGATGATGAAAGTGCTATTTTGTCGTCTAGCGATCGGGAGATGTAGAGTGTTTAAGCCATCGGATGATGAAAGTGCTATTTTGTCGTCTAGCGATCGGGAGATGTAGAGTGTTTAAGCCATCGGATGATGAAAGTGCTATTTTGTCGTCTAGCGATCGGGAGATGTAGAGTGTTTAAGCCATCGGATGATGAAAGTGCTATTTTGTCGTCTAGCGATCGGGAGATGTAGAGTGTTTAAGCCATCGGATGATGAAAGTGCTATTTTGTCGTCTAGCGATCGGGAGATGTAGAGTGTTTAAGCCATCGGATGATGAAAGTGCTATTTTGTCGTCTAGCGATCGGGAGATGTAGAGTGTTTAAGCCATCGGATGATGAAAGTGCTATTTTGTCGTCTAGCGATCGGGAGATGTAGAGTGTTTAAGCCATCGGATGATGAAAGTGCTATTTTGTCGTCTAGCGATCGGGAGATGTAGAGTGTTTAAGCCATCGGATGATGAAAGTGCTATTTTGTCGTCTAGCGATCGGGAGATGTAGAGTGTTTAAGCCATCGGATGATGAAAGTGCTATTTTGTCGTCTAGCGATCGGGAGATGTAGAGTGTTTAAGCCATCGGATGATGAAAGTGCTATTTTGTCGTCTAGCGATCGGGAGATGTAGAGTGTTTAAGCCATCGGATGATGAAAGTGCTATTTTGTCGTCTAGCGATCGGGAGATGTAGAGTGTTTAAGCCATCGGATGATGAAAGTGCTATTTTGTCGTCTAGCGATCGGGAGATGTAGAGTGTTTAAGCCATCGGATGATGAAAGTGCTATTTTGTCGTCTAGCGATCGGGAGATGTAGAGTGTTTAAGCCATCGGATGATGAAAGTGCTATTTTGTCGTCTAGCGATCGGGAGATGTAGAGTGTTTAAGCCATCGGATGATGAAAGTGCTATTTTGTCGTCTAGCGATCGGGAGATGTAGAGTGTTTAAGCCATCGGATGATGAAAGTGCTATTTTGTCGTCTAGCGATCGGGAGATGTAGAGTGTTTCCTCTATCGGTAGATGCAGTCTAAAGGATTAAGTTTCCCTTCACCAGCCAATACCCATTGCACTGCCCGCCGGCAGATGTGTAATGTTTTCCTTTGCCGAATGAGGCCTAGTGAATCGCGTATGAGATCTTGAGCTAAATTATGTTAAAAAATAAAAATAAAATACATTACTAATAATGAATAAAATGTGAGTAATAAGAATTAATTGATTAAGAAAGTCATGAATTATGTGACGATCTCTCTGGGGTTGTTACATAAAGATTGAGACAACTGCCCTATTTGTGTCTCTAAATTCTTCATTGATGCGGCCAAGTTCTGCAAGATCATGTCTGTCTTAGCAGCATATTCTCTGGCAAAGCTTTCTGATTGTTCTTGATGCATTAAGGTATGAGTTGGCTATGAGAAACCTTGTTTGTTGTTTTCTGCAGATCTGTTTCGTGCTGTGGCATTCAGTTGCTGTGAATTCCATTGAAAATTTGGACGCTGCTTCCAGCCGAGATTGTAGGTCTGCGAGTAAGGGTTATTGTTTCTACTATATCCCACATAATTTGTAGATTCTGAGTTGCAGATTCTCTGGTTGTTTGCTTCGGCGGTTTTTTCATTGCCTTAATCGCATTTTCTAGCATAGCAATCTTAGCATTTAACGCAGCAACATCATCTAAATCATAAACCCTTGCTGCCAGCCTTGTAGAGTAATTTATGTCTAAAGGCCACTGATAGCTGTTTGCTACCATTCTATCCAGCAAGTCATAAGCTTCATTGAAGGATTTAGAAAGAAGTGTTCTGTTTGCTTCAACATCAATAATTGATCTTGTCTGGCCATTTAGTCCATTATAAAAAGTTTCCAGCTGAATCAAGTGTTGTATCCCGTGATCAGGACATTGCCTCAATAGTTCTTTAAACTTTTCCCAAGCCACGTAAAGTGATTCACCATCCTTCTGTAGAAAGCTAGTGATTTCATTTCTCATTCTCACATTCCTCACTTGATGAGCTACTGGCCTGCAATGGGGTTAGAAAACACACGCAGAAGACAATGAAAAGGAAACAATGATCGATGCTCGAAGACACCAAAAAACTGACGGTAAAACATGGAAAACAGAGATAAACAGAGTAGAAGAGATGAGAGACATGAGACGATTACTGAGAGATGGGTGTTGCTCAGAATGGTACGAAAATGATGGAGCAGGGAAATGAAGGCCCGAAGCCGACCCAGAAACGACTAAGCGTTTTGGGTGATAGAATTCCTTTGTTGCCAATGATGTAACGCCCCCGAACCCACCCCGGCTTGGTTCGTTACTTTGCTAGCAAAACCCGCGTTTAAAACGTAATTTAAAATAATTTTCATAAATTTTTTGACTCGTGTTTCGGGTTTCTCGAACCCTCAATTTTTGTTGGAAAACGTGCTCAAAATACGTATAAAATATGTAGGAAAATATCGTGTTAAAACATAGTAGAAATAGGAAATTAAATTTTTTTTTTAAAATGTCGTGTTGGGCGCGCGCTGGGCGCCCCGCGCGCACCTGCGCGCCCCGTGGCCGATCGATTGGCGCCCAGCGCCCGATCGATCGGGCCTCCTCGGGTCTCTTCGGCCATAAACACCCATTTTTCATCTTTTTTTCAACTTTCCTCAATTTTCTTCATTTTTCTCCAAGCCAAACACCACCAATTCACCTGAAAATTTAACCATACATTCCCGACACTCCCAACTCCGTGCCCTGTAAAAATCTCAAAAAACCGACATAAAACGTTTATTAAAAAAATAGAGAAAATAAATCCGATGTTGTTTATTTTAAAACCAACACTAGCGGCTATCTCCTATAATTTCCAAAACCCAAAAACTTGAAAATACACATTTATAAACCATCTAAACCAAGTCCACAAATGTGTCAAAACCACAATTCTTTTCACCAACCCAAAACAACATCAACCCAAAATACTCAAACCATATGCTACCACGCATCCCCTAAGATCATTGTCAAGACGCCCTGACAATTGCCTGCACCGGCATACCGCGTACGTCAACGACTGCATCCCCAACCCTAGCTTTCCTTATATCCCTCACCTGTACTCCTGTTGACACCTACACCACGGAACACAAAACATAAGCCTAATGCTTAGTAAGTAGGGAATAATGCATACCAAAACATAATGCAACACAACCCCTAACACATGAAGTTTCTACTCGCTCAGTAGCTCTTGTTTCATGTGTGTTTCGTTGCTCATTCACAGAACGGAACCCCTCGCAAGTGCCAAACTGCAACTCTAGTAGTCCCTCGCAGGTACCACCTTAACGCGACTGGGAAACTCCACTAGAGTTCCTCGCAGGTGTTACCCTAACGCGACTAGGTGACTCAACTCTACTAGTCCCTCGCAGGTACCACCTTAACGCGATTGGGAAACCCTACTATAGTTCCTCGCAGGCGTTACCCTAATGCGGCTGGGTGACTCAACTCTTTGCTAGTCCCTCGCAGGTACAACCTTAACGCGACTGGGAAACTCTACTAGAGTTCCTCGCAGGTCTTACCCTAACGCGGTTAGGTGACTCAACTTTGCTAGTCCCTCGTAGGTACCATGTGATGACCCAAATGTGTAAGTATGTGTACGATGATTGCACGAACCGGAACCCGGATGGTGGTACATCTGCTCGGGCGAACCAGAAGGTGACGGGTCGTAAAAAGGGGGTCGTCACAATCCCACATCGCTACGAACCGACCAGGATGGTGGTACATCTGCCGGGCGAACCAGAAGGTGACGGGTCGTAAAAAGGGGGTCGTCACAATCCCACATCGCTTGGGGAAGTATGTGAAAATGAAACATATGTAAAGAGACCCTCCCAAGATAGTAAGACACGTTTTTGAGCACAATTGGCAACGAATCCCATAAGAACTCCGAAGTTAAAAGAGCTTCGACGAGAGTAGTACAATGTTGGGTGACTGATTGGGAAGTCCTCGCCAAACAAAGTTGTGAGGGGAGGATATTGGGCTGCAGCCCAATCCTCAGAGCGGACAATATCTTGCTGGGATAAGGGGTCGTTACAAATGGTATCAGAGCCTGTACCCAACTGGAAATGTGGCCAACGAGGACGTTGGGCCCCCGAGGTGGGGTGATTGTGATGACCCAAATGTGTAAGTATGTGTACGATGGCTGCACGAACTGGAACCTGGATGGCGGTACGTCCGCGCGGGCGAACCGGAAGGTGACGGGTCGAAAAAAAGGGGGTCGTCACAATCCCACATCGCTTAGGGAAGTATGTGGAAATGAAACATATGTAAAGAGACCCTCCCAAGATAGTAAGACGCATTTTTTAGCACAATTGGCAACGGATCTCATAAGAACTCCGAAGTTAAAAGTGCTTCGGCGAGAGTAGTACAAGGTTGGGTGACCGACTGAGAAGTCCTCGCCAAACAAAGCCGTGAGCGGACAATATCTTGCTGGGATAAGAGGTCGTTACATACCACCTTAACGCGACTGGGAAACTCTACTAGAGTTCCTCGTAGGTGTTACCCTAACGCAACTTGGTGACTCAACACAACCACATTACGTTTCAACGCACACCACCCCTTTACGTTTCAATTTCACCATTCAAAACTATGCTCAAAACTCATTCGTTTCGTAGTTGAAAAACAATGATGCATGTCCAGGCAATACTCAAACACCAACAGAAATCAACAACCAAACAAAGCAAACTAACAATTTCCTACCGTTCCATGGTGTAGGCCCGAAGGCAAAACACAAACATCCTCTACTTATTTGGTTGCTCGGCACTCGATTGCTCCCTTCGTCCAATCAATTCACTACAAATATGGAGAATTAACTTAGCAAGCCAATAACAAAATTCTTAAGGATTTTTTATAACCAAAACTAACCAACAATTCAACCCAAAATCACAACTATTCACAAAACCCAATTTTCTCACTATTTTTAGCATCCAACTTCAAACGGCCATAACTTACTCATTTTTCAACGGATTTTGACGTGCCACCCCAATCCGTAAACCTCTACACGTCTACTATCCATTGAAACACTCAAATTAACCAACCAAACACAATGGCCGATCTAATTAAGCAAAAATAGAACCGGTGACACATTGATTCAAAACCGGTTTTCCAACTAATACAATCAAATCTCTCATTACCTACCTAATTGACCTAAACCATCCTATCTAAAGGTTAAAGCACCAAATGACAAGAAAATACAGCAAAGAGATAGAATTTCGGAGCTTCCACCCCAATCCGTAAACCTCTACACGTCTACTATCCATTGAAACACTCAAATTAACCAACCAAACACAATGGCCGATCTAATTAAGCAAAAATAGAACCGGTGACACATTGATTCAAAACCGGTTTTCCAACTAATACAATCAAATCTCTCATCTACCTACCTAATTGACCTAAACCATCCTATCTAAAGGTTAAAGCACCAAAATGACAAGAAAATACAGCAAAGAGATAGAAATTTCGGAGCTTCTCCATTAGGGTTTTCAAACCCTTCCAAAAACTCACCAAAATACCACTAAAACACCAAAAACCAACACCTAACTATATATAACCAAAAACCCATTAGATTCTTACCTTGAAACCCTTGCCAAAATGATGAAGAAAAGGTGGAGAGCCCTAACAATGGTGGCTGGTTCGTGGAGAGAAAGAAGGAGAAAGAAGATGAAGGAAAATAAACCAAATTGCCTTTTAACAAAAAAAGTTTTTACCTTTTTGTTTTTAGCACAAGACTTTCTTCTTTTATAAATTAACCATTCCATTTCTTCATTCCTTAAAGCAACGTGGATGTCTCTTTTTTAACCTAAATTTCCATTTGTTTAATTAAATAAATTTTTCTTTGAATTTTCAACATAACACCTTTCTAACTTTTCAAAACCCTTTTTGAATTTTGACTTGTCAAACATATTTCTTCTCTTCCCTTTTACCCAACGTAATTCAACCCCTAATTCACTGTTATTTCTCTTTCAACTTTAACATTATTTTACTTTTATATATACTCATCTTAACATAAGTCATTCTAGGGTTTTTTTTTTTCTCACCAAATCCCCTTCCAATTTCACTTCTCTCTCACACACTTAGAAAATCATTAGGGTTAATGTTAAATCCTCCCACATACCCTAACTAGAGCTCTACACGTAATAGGGAAAATTTCAGGTGTTACAAGCGAAGAAGCTCTCGACAGAGGGAGCAATGGCATTCGCCCTTTCTCCTTGGTTCCATTGTTTGGAAGAAGAAGAGAAGGACTAAGAACATCCCCTAGTAGCCACAAGCTCGGAGTGCAATCGGGTGGCTTCATCTAGGCGCTACGCGCCTATGAAGCACCGAGAAAAAACTCTCTCTGTTGCTCACGGAGAGTGCTCCGAACAGGAAGAAAACTCTTCTGTGATTTCCAAATATTTGATGTACTGGCTAAACGATTACAGAGGTGGAAGGGGAGCTAAATACATAGGAAGAAGAAGGAGAGAAGCGCCTGAAGGATCGTCTGGCAATGGCTAGAAATGTAGCCATTGGAGCTTCTACAGAAAGGCTAGCAGTCCGGTTCACTGGGCAGCAAACTTCTAAGGCTGGTTTAGCTTGATTCTCCTTTGGTTTGGTCGATTCAGCCTTGGTTCTCCGTTGGTTTGGCCGGTTCACTTGGTTTAGCCCTTGGTTCAGTCCAGTTCAGCTTGGTTCCTCTTGGTTTGACCTTTTGTTCACATTCCTTTTGAAGACTATTACAAAAAATACATTATAAAAGGCTAAAGTTTGCCAATTAATAAGTTTTAAACAAAACTAAAATTTCCTAAAATATACAAATTAAACACAAGGCTTGTTTACATAATTTGAATTAAAGGAAAACAAATTCCTTCTTTATTAATTTCTTTCCAAGCCTTGAGATGCCAATTTCCTACAAAATTTCACTAGTCCATTAGATAGATAAAATAAATAAATAAATACATACCTTGACTTGTGCTCGATGGATCAGGACCGAGTGCATATCATTCCCTCCCGGTTCTTGAGGATTTGACCTCAAATCCAATAGTGAATATCATGGAAGATGCTACAACACATAGGATAAAAATTCTTAGAAAAAGGCTTAAGCACAATTCATAGTAGGCACAAAACATAGTTATCCTAAAGTTGAAAAATCATTTTTATCATCCACAATAGTCTCAAATAAATTTCAAGATTAAATTGTTCATTTCAACAATTTAGAAAACAAGCATTCAAGATAAAAGCAATTTTGATGCAAGCATAATCGAACAATTTCATTTCTCATGCTAAACCAACAAGAAAATATTGAACCAAATGATAATCATCATTTCAAAGAAAACAACACTTTGCTTCAAGCAATTCAAATCCACCTAAAAGAAAAAGAGTTTAAAATCAAGCTTACCATAAGTTCAACTTAAATCCAAAACTCAAAGAAATAAATTTTCCACTAAAATTTTAAGTTAGGATCAACAATTAAAAATAGGCAACATTTTGCAACAAAACTCTTTCTTCCTAGTTCTAGCCATCAAGATATGCGTAGGCAAAACATATGATCAAGATATTATAAATAATAACAAGAACTATCAAAGGGAGTTTTCCCACAAGCAATTAAAATCATCCAATGAACCTAATATTCAATCAATCAAAAATAATCAATTGGAGGCATTGGAACATACCTTGTTGCCGAAAGACCTTTCCAACTCCATGGTTCATCCATAGCCTGTAACGCCCCCGAACCCGCCCCGGCTCGGTGCGCTACTTTGCTAATCCAACACGTGTTTAAAATGACGTGTAAAATAATTTTTGATAAAATTTTGACTCTGTTTTTGGGTTTTTTGAACATTCAAAAAATATTGGTAAACGTGCGTAAAATACGTCAGAAAAGGTCGGGTCAAAACATTTTAGAAATAGGAAAAATTTAAAAAAAATAAAAATTTGTGGGCAGGGCGCCACGCGCGCGTGCTGCGCGCAGCAGCGCCGAACGTTCGGCACCCTCTCGGGTGCCAGCGCGCCCAGTGCGCCACATTTCGACTTTTCCCTGCTTTTCTTCATTTTTCGTCCAGCCAAACACCTCCAAATTACCTAAAAATTTAACCACGGATTCCCGACACTCCCGGTTCCGTGCCCTGTAAATATCTTAAAAAATCGACTTAAAACAGATAACGAAAACAAATAAAGAACGTGAACCCAACGTTATTTATTCTAAAACTAAAACGAGCGGCAAAACACCTAAAATTTCCAAAACCCAAACCTGAAATTAAAACTGGAAATCAAATAGTTTCAGATTCCAAACATGTACAAACCAACTATCCAACAAAAAACAATCAAACTCACAACCATCCCAAAATAGCTAGGAAAATATTTTCAAGACAAAATACCACAACTCCCCACCAAACTACCCGAAGAACGTGGTCGTGACGCCCCGACAAGTGCCCGCGCTGGCATGCTCCATACACCACCGACTGCTGCCTAGTCCTGGGCTGTCTCGTCTATCTAACCTGGGTAAATATCGTCACCTACACCATAGAACACAAAACGTAAGTCTAATGCTTAGTAAGTAGGGAATAACGAATGCTATAAAAACACAATGCAACCAATCCTATCACTTGCGATTTCTAACACTCAGTTATGCTCATTTGTCATTCGTTACTTTAATCATTTCATAAGCCGTGTGGATCAGGTAAGCTCACATCCTATAATCATACAGGACGACAATTCCAAGAACCACCATTACGTATTTAGCCGGTCATCCTTCGTAGAGGTCCCCTCGGAGTGCTACGCTCCAACACTTATTCCCGACAAGGCAACTCCAATCTAGACTAAGTGTTTTAGCCGGTCATCTCTCATAGAGATCCCCTCGGGGTGCTACACACCAGCACTTGTTCCCGATAAGTCACTCTAATCAAGAATAATTTTTGCCATTCACTTTATCTGATTACGTTTCACGCTCACAATCAAACCATGCAATAAAACTCGTATTTTGCTTAATTGAAAACCATGATGCATGTCAACGAATATACAACACAACACAACGCAAAACAATAAACTGACCATTTTCCCTACCGTTCCATGGTGTAGGCCTAAGGCAATAAAAAGAATTCCTCTACTTATCTGAGTGCTCGGAACGTGTTTGCTCACCTCGTCCAATCAAATTATTCGCTCGACAACCTAACAAATACGGAGAAATAACTTAGCATCAATCTAGGAAATTCTCAGAATACTTAAACCCAAAACCAACCACAATTTATATAATTCACAAAGCTAAAATCTAAAACCCGATTTTTCTACAAGGTTTGGTGTCCAACTTCATACGGCTATAACTTATTCGTTTTTCAACGGATTTTGACATGCCACCCCAATCCGTAAACCTCTACACGTATACTATCCATTGAAATACTCAAATTAACCAACCAAATAACTTGGCCACTCCGAAAATGCCAAAACAGAATCGGTGTAATTAGTGTCCAAAACCGGTTTTTGTATAACTCACTTCCAAACTATAAACTATCCTTAAAAACAACCTAAACTAACATATTTAAGGGTTAAACCACTAAATTTGAGAAGATAACTAGCCAAGACATGTAATTTTCGGATTTCCCAATCTAGGGTTTCCAAACTCTAACCAAAATCAACAAAAAACATAAATAAACTCTAAAATCCTTCACCTAAATGTATAAAAATCAAAACTCATTTAACTTTACCTCCAAATCAC
The DNA here is from genome assembly GCA_022432975.1 of Begonia masoniana. NCBI lineage: Eukaryota > Viridiplantae > Streptophyta > Magnoliopsida > Cucurbitales > Begoniaceae > Begonia > Begonia masoniana. The sequence goes on along the minus strand of CM039508.1, from coordinate 30,763,180 downwards.
CTTGTAAAATTGAAGAAATGGAAGAGGATGGATCGGCTATGGAGGATGAGAAAGAAAACGTGGAGAGTGAGGAAAAGAAATGAAGAAAATTCCATTTAACCTAAATATTTTTTCCTCTTTTAATTTTCCTCCACATATCTCTTTCTATTTATAAAAACCCCACCACCTACTTTTGCATCAAGCATTCAAACGTGAATGCTTCATCTATATACTCTCTTTTCTTTAAATTTTTAATTCATTTTCTTCTTATCTCTTTTTATGTCCATTGATTTTATTGGTTCATAACTAACTTTGAATTTTCAACATAACACTTTTTGACTTTTCAAAACCCCTTTTGAGTTTTGACTTGTCAAACCTCTTTTCTTCTCTTTTCTTCTCTTTTAATTTCCAACGTGAATGACCCTTCTTTACCTTTCATTCCAATGTCACTTCCTATTGGTTCTTCACTCTCCTTACTTTTAATATTAATTGCTATTGGTCATGCACTTGTTGACTTTTCAAAATTCCCTTTTCTACTTCTCATTTTAACCTTCTCTTTTCACAATCTAATCCCAACAACTTCAATTACCACTTCCTACTACTAAAACGAATTAAAAAAAATGAAAAGGCATAATGGATAATTACATGACAAATTTCAGTATTACGCATCGAATCTACATAACCAAAATAATCCACTATTCTTATAGTTTTCACTTAAATCCCCATTTCCTAACTCTTATACTTAGTATAACTCTAGGATTAACATTATGTAACACCCGACAATTTCGACCAGGTGATTTTCTTAACCATTTTAATTGTCACCCTTTTATTGACCTTTATGATTTTAAAATTAATGTTAAGACTTATTTATTACAAGTTGAGTGAAACTAGGTTGAGTGGCAAGTTTGTATTTAAGGTGGATTTTAATTGGTATAAATAGGTTATTGGAATTCTTAAACCTCATTAAAACCTCGTTGTAGCCGACATTTCCTCTCTCGGCGATTCCCTTCTTTCCAGAGCTTCCTCTCTACCAGCTATTCCTTCACCGGTGACCAGTTCTTCAGCCTCCACTTCGACAATCCACGCTCTAGGTAAGACTTAGACAATGTAGTTACTGGGTAGTTACTTAGAGCTCTGTCTTCAGCTAGAACTTGAGGTTTCGGATTCTTCACTAACAGAGTAATGGTAGTGACAATCATGATCTGTGTTTAATAATGGTATTTCCGATTCGATTATGGACATTAAGATAACAGACCGTGTTTAGTTGTTAGGCTTAATCCGGTTATTTAGGTTTTGGAAGTTTAATCTGTACACACTAGGTGCTCGACTAGGAAGATTTAGAAATATTTATGTTAGGTACTAGGATGACTTTTAGTTAGGATTTTGATTTAACACTGTGATGTGAAATGTTTCTAGGTGAAGAAGTTTGAAGAGAAGTGCTCAAGTTGCTAAGGAAACCAAGTAAGTGAGTGAGTAAGACTTCTTGCCATTAAGGCCCTACATCACAAGGGTACTAAGTAGAAGTTGTTTATGATGTTAAAAGTACCTGTGCTAACGTCTGGTTGTCTTCGATACTCAAGTTGATGTTATGATCCTTTGATGAATGAATGGCTTGTTCAGTAGTCTGATGAACTAAGATTTACTCATGCTCATGCATCATGAATATTTCTCAAGCATATGAAAATGTTTTAAGTGCATAATTTCTCCCATGACCAAGATATGAACATGAAACTTATGCAACAAGGATTAAGAAAGGGTTGGGGGCGGTTTGGCGTATGTCACTGTCCAAAAGAAGGACCATGAATATGACCCGCAAGGGACTATGTACACTCTCACTGTCAACCCCTTTTCAGCACAAATCCTCCCTTAATCCATATGATGAAAACGATGAACATGAACAAGAACAAGAACACGAAAAGATCATGAACATGTGTTTCCTTTAATTTGTGCATTCATGCATACATGTTAGCATTGCACTTTTTACTAAGCATTAGGCTTATAGTTTAAACCTTATGATGTAGGTAGAGAACTACCAGGTGAGGATTTCAAGTGTAATGAGGATGTTTAAGGCTGGTTGCTGGAAGGAGTTCAGGTTGTCAATGAGTGGCTGGAAGGCGATTTCAACTCCTGGTTACTACTTTTATCATATTAGTAAGGTTATGAATACTGAGGTCTATGTAGGATGCTTTCTTAAAACAATGGATACTTGAACCTGACTGACTAACTTCTGAGTTTGAGAATGATCGTGAAATGATAGAATGATCTGTTTTGTTAGAGTCTCTCGCTACACGTATTCTAGATGAGACTATGGTCCAACTAAGTGTTAGTTTATTCAGTCATGTTGAAGTTTACGAGAGTCTTGAAGTTTTTTGTCTATCAGATGATGCCTTCCATCAGATGATGTCTTCGATCGGATGATGTCTTCTATCGGATGATATCTTCCATCGGATGATGTCTTCTATCGGATGATGTCTTCCATCGGATGATGTCTTCTATCGGATGATGACTTCCATTGGATGATGTCTTCCATCGGATGATGTCTTCTATCGGAAGGAGTATAATGAGTCACGTGATGTGCATGTGTCAATAGGTAGATGTAGGTTTCCCATTATCGACAGGAGTATGTATTAAGTCTCGTTGTTTTGTGATCGGATGAAGTTTAATGAATCACGTGGGATGCATGTGTCAATCGGTAGATGTAGGTTTTTCCATTATCGGCAGGAGTATGTATTAAGTCTTGTCGTTTTGTGATCGGATGAGGTTTAATGAATCACGTGGAATGCATGTGTCAATCGGTAGAAGCATGCACCATGCCTTGTCGTTTTGCGATCGGTAGATGTCCTTGAGTTTCCAATTCCCTTCGGCCAAGTGTCTTAACATTTTGTCTAATTATAAACGTTGTCTACTTATTGAGTTTTCCGCTATAAGGTCGAGGATTAAAGATAGAATTATCATCACTGAGAGAAAATTTAAAATTTTCCGTAATTTCTCTTAGTATAGTTCAATGTTTTGGGTAGCAAAACCGGGTCTGGAAGACTCGGGGCGTTACAATTATGGTATCAAAGCGAAATCGGGTTCTAAAATTGATTCTGTAGACTGCCTTCCAGCACTGACTGCCACCTGAGTACACTCCAGCAACTGTAAGTATTTACGATTTTAGTAATGTCATTACGTTAAGATGTGTTTATGATTATTTGTTTAGGAATCTCAAAATGGTAGGAGGTCAACAAAGGGATAGCAATGAGGATAGTAACACCATCGCTCAGTTAACCGAGTTGGTTATTCTCCAGTCCCTCCAAATTGAGCAGTGGGTGACTGCTAGGGATGAGCAAGGGAATTCTAGCTCAAATACGACTACGACAATGGGAGCGAGCGTTTTCACCGCCTTCGACTTCTAGTATTCAATGGTCAAGTTTCGGATCCTATTTATGCTGAGGAGTGGATTCGGACAATTGAGGACATGTTCAAGTATGCCAAGGTTGATGAAGGGGACAAGGTCACTTGTGCTGTTTTTCATCTTGAATTGGGTACAAGGCATTGGTGGGACTCAATTCAGAGCACTACGAATGCGGAAACTATTACTTGGGCGTGGTTCAAGATGGCCTTTTATGACAAGTATTTTAGCCGAGCTGTTCGGGCCAGCAAAAAGATGGAGTTCATGCAGCTGCGCCAAACTGGTTCTTTGGCCGACTACATCTGTAAGTTTGAGGCCTTTTCCAGGTTTGCACCCCGTTTGGTGGATGATGAGGAAGATAAGATCCACCAGTTTGTCCATGGACTGAAGCCGAGCCTCTTCTAGGGAATAAAGACTGCAGGGATCCGTAACATACCTTATTCCGAAGTGGCTGCTAAGGCTTTGGAATTGGAGGAAGTTGAGTTAACAGTACAAGGACAACGTGAACCACCAAAGAAGTTCATCAAGGATACTCAGTCACCACCGCGCCAGGGTAGAGGTTGGAAACCACAACCGAATAGGGGACCGCAGCAACAGCAGAAATGTGTGAAGAGACCCTTCAATCCGAATGATGATCAAGGAAAAGGAAAGCGACCTCTAGCTCCCCTATGTTCCACCTGCTAGAAGAATCACCATGCCAAATGTAAACTATATTCTGGCCGTTGCTATAGATGTGACAAGGTTGGACACATAGTCAGAGATTGCCCCATGTCGCCAGACCCGAACCAAGCAAGAGTAGCGCCTAGGGTCTATGCTTTGATGGAGGATGAGGATGTGGTGCAGCATATGGTCATAACAGGTACAATTATGATCTGTGGAATTTCTGCTTATACACTTATAGATACGGGAGCCACACACTTGTTTATATCAACCCTGTTTGTATGTAAGCATAAGTTAGAACTCTTGGCAGCCGAGAGGTCATATAGTGTTATGTTACTTTCAGGGAAGTCCTTATATTCAAAACAGATAGTGAAAGGTGATATTGTATTTTTAGGAGAAAAGAGGTTATAGGTAGAGCTAATCGTAATTGATATGAAGGGATATGAAGTCATATTAGGAATGGATTGGCTATTCAGACATTATGCCACGATAAGTTGTAGGTCCGGATTGGTTGAGTTCCGACCCCCGAACAGAGATAGGTATTCATTCCAAGCTATTCCAAAAATAAGTAAAATGCCAATTATATCCTCGCTAGAGACTCAACGGTTATTGAAAGGTGGTTGTGAGAGTTTTCTAGCTAGCATAATTGATGTCCAGGTAAAGGATAAGGTGGAACTCCAAGATATTCCTATAGTACGAGAGTTTCCAAAAGCATTTTTGGATGACTTGTCTGGGTTACCACCTGATAGAGAAATTGAGTTCGTAATCGATACATATTCCGAGGCTTTACCAGTGTCTAAGAACCCCATACCGCATGGCACCTGTTAAGTTGAAGGAATTGAATGTCCAACTATAGGAATTAGTAGACAAGGGATTTATACGCCCCAGCTGTTCTCCTTGGGGTGCACATGTCCTATTTGTTAAGAAGAAAGACGGATCTCTTAGAATGTGCATAGATTACAGAGAACCGAACAAGTTAACGATCAAGAATAAATATCCCTTACCCCCAATTGATGACTTGTTTGACCAACTACAAGGAGCTAAGGTATTTTCAAAAATTGACTTACATTCGGGTTATTACCAACTGAAGGTTAAGGAGAGTGATGTACCAAAGACAGCATTCAGAACCCAATATGGACACTATGAATTTCTGATGATGTCGTTTGGATTGACGAATGCACCTGCAGTTTTTATGGACTTGATGAACCGTGTGTTTCGTCAGTATTTGTACAAGTTTGTGATTGTGTTTATAGATGATATCCTAATTTATTCACGGACCAAAGCTGACCATGAAAAACACTTAAGAATAGTTCTGACGACATTAGAACAGCAGCAACTCTATGCCAAGTTGTCCAAATGTGAGTTCTGGTTAGATAAGGTTAACTTTTTAGGTCATGTCATCTCTGCTGAGGGCATATCCGTAGACCCAACCAAGTTTAAGGCTGTTAAGGACTGACCACAGCCAAGGAATGCCAGCGAGGTCTGTAGTTTCCTTGGTCTGGCAGGTTATTATAGGAAATTTATTAAGGGATTCTCTATGATAGCTAAGCTTTTAGCTAGTTTGACAAAGAAAAACACCAAATACTCTTGGTCTGGAGCTTGTGAAGATAGCTTCCAAACACTAAAACTGAAGTTGACTACAGCTCCTCTTTTGACACTTCCAACTGAAGAAGGAAGATTTAGTGTTTATTGTGACGCATCTAAAGTGAAACTTGGATGTGTTTTGATGCAAGAAGGCAAGGTTGTAGCGTATGCTTCCAGACAACTGAAGAGTTATGAGCAGAACTACCCCACTCATGATTTGGAATTAGCTGCAGTTGTCTTTGCATTAAAGATTTGGAGACACTATCTGTATGGTCAGCAGAGCAAAGTGTTTTCTGACCATAAAAGCCTGAAGTACCTTTTTACCCAAAAGGAGTTGAACATGAGACAAAGACGTTGGTTAGAGTTTGTTAAGGATTATGACTTTGAAATTAAGTACCACCCGGGTAAGGCTAATGCGGTAGCCGATGCATTAAGCAGGATGTCGATGACAATGCAGCCTGCGGTGTCAACAATGTCTATACCTTTGAGGACAGAAGTACAGAAGTTTGAGTTGGAGATGGTTTCTGAACTGTCAACCTTACTTGCCGATGTTTCTATTAGACCAACTATCATGGATAGGATCAAGGAGGCACAACAAAAAGAATCAAAGTAAAATAAGAGCATGATGAGTAAGTTGGAGGACGCCTCCTCTGAGTTCAGCCTTTCCAAGGATGGTATTTTGAAATTTAGGAACCGGTGGTATATTCCAAGTGATGAGGAATTACGTAAGTTGATATTGGCCGAGGCGCACTCGTCTCCCTTTTCTATACATCCTCGCAGCACCAAGATGTATCGGGACTTGAAGTTACCCTATTGGTAGCCGAATTTGAAGAGGGATATTGCCAAGTATGTGGAATCATGTCTGATATGCCAACAAGTTAAAGCAGAACATCAATGACCAGGAGGTACCCTTCAACCCTTACTGATTCCCGAATGGAAGTGGGAAAACATTGTCATGGATTTTGTTGTAGGATTACCTAAGACAACTAAAGGTCATGATAGCATTTGGGTCGTAATTGACATAATGAAAAAATCAGCTCACTTCCTACCGGTAAGGACAACGTACACGATGGACCAGCTTGCTAATCTGTATGTTCAAGAAATTATCAGATTGCATGGGATTCTAATATCCATTGTCTCCGATCGTGATCCCAGGTTCACCTCGAGGTTTTGGCAAAGTCTTCAAGGCACGCTTGGAACAAAGTTATCTTTCAGCACTGCTTTTCATCCTCAGACAGATGGCCAATCAGAGAGAACAATCTAGACACTTGAGGATATGTTGAAGGCGTGTGTGCTGGATTTTCAGACATCTTGGAATCGATACCTGCCCTTAGTGGAATTCTCCTACAACAATAGTTTTCAGTCCACTATCGGTATGGCACCTTACGAGGCATTTTATGGTAGGAAATGTAGATCACCCTTATACTGGGATGAGGTTGGCGAAGTAAAACTTATAGCCCCTGAAATTTTGCAACAGATGTCAGACAAGATCGCCATTATTAGGAAAAGAATGATGACAGCACAAAGCCGACAGAAGAGTTATGCAGACCAAAGAAGGAGAGATCTTGAGTTTGCTGTCGGAGATGAGGTCTTCTTAAAGGTTTCACCATTTAAGGGAGTTTTAAGATTTGGCAAGAAGGGAAAGCTTAATCCACGATTCATTGGTCCATTCCCTGTCTTGGCAAGGATTGGCAGCACAGCCTACAAGTTGCAGTTACCTCCATCATTGGAAAAGGTTCACAATGTTTTTCACGTGTCCATGCTAAGAAAATGCATACGTGATCCGTCACAGGTTGTTAAGCCAACGAAAATTGAGTTTGAGCCGACATTAACGTATGAAGAGAAACCTGAACGAATTTTGGAATATGCAGTTAAGACTCTATGAAGAGAAAAGTTTTATGGACGAATCATGGCATTGAAGAAGCCACTTGGGAGCTACAGCAGGACATGTTGGACAAATATCCAGAGCTCTTTGTTTGATCAATTTTCGAGGACAAAAATTTTGTTTAAGGAGGGGTGGATGTAACACCCGACAATTTCAGCCTGGTGATTTTCTTAACCATTTTAATTATCACCCTTTTATTGACCTTTATTATTTTAAAATTAATGCCAAGACTTATTTATTACAAGTTGAGTGAAACTAGGTTGGGTGGCAAGTTTGTAATTAAAGTGGATTTTAATTGGTATAAATAGGTTATGAGAATTCTTAAACCTCATTAAAACCTCGCTGTAGCCGACATTTCCTCTCTCGGCGATTCCCTCCCTTCCAGAGCTCCCTCTCTGCCAGCTATTCCTTCACCGGTGACAAGTTCTTCAGCCTCCACTTCAACAATCCACGCTCTAGGTAAGACTTCGACAATATAGTTACTGGGTAGTTACTTAGAGCTCTGTCTTCAACTAGAACTTGAGGTTTTGGATTCTTCACTAACAGAGTAATAGTAGTGACAATCATGATCTGTGTTTAGTAATGGCATTTTTCGATTCGATTATGAACATTAAGATAACAGATCGTGTTTAGTTATTAGACTTAATCTGGTTATTTAGGTTCTTGAAGTTTAATCTGTACACACTAGGCGCTCGACTAGGAAGATTTAGAAATATTTATGTTAGGTACTAGGATGACTTTTAGTTAGGATTTTGATTTAACACTGTGATGTGAAATGTTTCTAGGTGAAGAAGTTTGAAGAGAAGTGCTCAAGTTGCTAAGGAAACTAGGTAAGTGAGTGAGTAAGACTTCCGGCCATTAGGGCCCTACATCACAAGGGTACTAAGTAGAAGTTGTTTATGATGTTAAAAGTACCTTTGCTAACGTCTGATTGTCTTCGGTACTCGAGTTGATGTTATGATCCTTTGATGAATGAATGGCTTGTTCAGTAGTCTGATGAACTAAGATTTACTCATGCTCATGCATCATTAATATTTCTCAAGCATATAAAAATGTTTTAAGTGCATGATTTCTCCCATGAACAAGATATGAACATGAAACTTATGCAACAAGGATTAAGAGAGGGTTGGGGGTAGTTTGGCGTATGTCACTGTCCAAAAGAAGGACCATGAATACGACCTGCAAGGGACTATGTACACTCTCACTGTCAACCCCCTTTTCAGCACAAATTCTCCCTTAATCCATATGATGAAAATGATGAACATGAACAAGAACAAGAATACGAAAAGATCATGAACATGTGTTTCCTTTAATTTGTGCATTCATGCATACATGTTAGCATTGCATTCCTTATTAAGCATTAGGCTTATAGTTTAAACCTTATGATGTAGGTGGAGAACTACCAAGTGAGGAGTTCAAGTGTAATGAGGATGTTTAAAGCTGGTTGCTGGAAGGAGTTCAGGTTGTCAGTGAGTGGCTAGAAGGCGATTTCAACTCCTGGTTACTACTTTTATCATATTAGTAAGGTTATGAATACTGAGGTCTATGTAGGATGCTTTCTTAAAACAATGTATACTGGAACCTGACTGACTAACTTCTGAGTTTGAGAATGATCGTGAAATGATAGAATGATCTGTTTTGGTAGAGTCTCTCGCTACACGTATTCTAAATGAGACTATGGTCCAACTGTGTATTAGTTTATTCAGTCATGTTGAAGTTTGCGAGAGTTTGGAAGTTTCCTGTCCATCGGATGATATCTTCCATCGGATTATGTCTTCCATCGGATGATGTCTTCTATCGGATGATGTCTTCTATCGGATGATGACTTCCATCGGATTATGTCTTCCATCGGATGATGTCTTCTATCGGAAGGAGTATAATGAGTTACGTGATGTGCATGTGTCAATCGGTAGTTGTAGGTTTTCCATTATCGGCAGAAGTATGTATTAAGTCTAGTCGTTTTGTGATCAGATGAAGTTTAATGAATCACGTGGGATGCATGTGTCAATCGGTAGATGTAGGTTTTTCTATTATCGGCAGGAGTATGTATGTAACGACCCATTTTCCCAGCAAGATATTTTCCGCTCTAGGGATTGGGCCGTAGCCCAATATCCTCCCCTCACGGCTTTGTTTGGCGAGAACTTCCCAGAAGGTCACCCAACCTAGAATTGCTCTCGCCGAAGCACTTTTAACTTTGGAGTTCTTATGGGATCCGTTGCCAATCGTGCTCCAAAACGTGTCTTACTATATTGGGAGGGTCTCTTTACATATGTTTCATTTCCACATACTTTCCCAAGCGATGTGGGATTGTGACGACCCCCCTCTTTACGACCTGTCACCTTCCGGTTCGCCTGCGCGGACGTACCGCCATCCGGGTTCCGGTTCGTGCAGCCATCGTACACATACTTACACATCTGGGTCATCACAATCACCCCCCCTCGAAGGCCCAACGTCCTCGTTGGCCACATTTCCGGTTGGGTACAGGCTCTGATACTATTTGTAACGACCCATTTTTCCAGCAAGATATTGTCCGCTCTGGGGATTGGGTCATAGCCCAATATCCTCCCCTCACGACTTTGTTTGGCGAGAACTTCCCAGAATGTCACCCAACCTAGAATTGCTCTCGCCGAAGCACTTTTAACTTTGGAGTTCTTATGGGATCCGTTGCCAATCGTGCTCCAAAACGCGTCTTACTATATTGGGAGGGTCTCTTTACATATGTTTCATTTCCACATACTTCCCCAAGCGATGTGGGATTGTGACGACCCCCCTCTTTACGACCTGTCACCTTCCGGTTCGCCCGCGCGGACGTACCGCCATCCGAGTTCCGATTCGTGCAGCCATCGTACACATACTTACACATCTGGGTCATCACAATCACCCCCCCTCGAAGGCCCAACGTCCTCGTTGGCCACATTTCCGGTTGGGTACAGGCTCTGATACTATTTGTAACGACCCATTTTTCCAGCAAGATATTGTCCGCTCTGGGGATTGGGTCATAGCCCAATATCCTCCCCTCACGACTTTGTTTGGCGGGGTCATAGCCCAATATCCTCCCCTCACGACTTTGTTTGGCGAGAACTTCCCAGAATGTCACCCAACCTAGAATTGCTCTCGCCGAAGCACTTTTAACTTTGGAGTTCTTATGGGATCCGTTGCCAATCGTGCTCCAAAACGCGTCTTACTATATTGGGAGGGTCTCTTTACATATGTTTCATTTCCACATACTTCCCCAAGCGATGTGGGATTGTGACGACCCCCCTCTTTACGACCTGTCACCTTCCGGTTCGCCCGCGCGGACGTACCGCCATCCGAGTTCCGATTCGTGCAGCCATCGTACACATACTTACACATCTGGGTCATCACAATGTTTTAAGTCTTGTCATTTTGAGATCGGATGAGGTTTAATGAATCACGTGGAATGCATGTGTCAATCGGTAGAAGCATGCACCATGCTTTGTCGTTTTGCGATCGGTAGATGTCCTTGAGTTTCCAATTCCCTTCGACCAAGTGTTTTAACGTTTTGTCTAATTCTAAACATTGTCTACTTATTGAGTTTTCTGCTGTAAGGTCGAGAATTAAAGATATAATTATCATCACTAAGAGAAAATTTAAAATTTTCTGTAATTTCTCTTAGTTCAGCTCAATGTTTTTGGTAGCAAAACCGGGTCTAGAAGACTCGGAACGTTACACATTAAGTCCCCACAACATATCCTATACTAGGGCTACGTACACTTGAGAAATTTTTTGGATGTTACATAGCCAATGCTCAAAATTGGAGTAGAAAGCTAAACAATCCTCAAAAGAAAAAACAATATGCATATATTTTGATTTAATCTTTACCTTGGCCAACAATAATTAAACTAATTGACCAAGCACTACACTTTAAAGTTAGACTCTAAATTTAAGTCCTAAACACAGACAAACAAACAAACAACGCAAAAAAGTGGTTTGGTTGGGTACCAATCACTAATTAGGTCAAAGATTAGTCATGCATACCTCATGCTACTAACCAAAGACTTAATCCACAATTAGCACAACAACTAAATCACAAGACTCAATCTAAAAATCCTAAACATTTAATCAAACAGCACAACAAATCAAGCAAGTTAATCAAAGAAATTAAACTTGCAACTAATATCAATGACAAGCTATTGGGTCTAGGCAACCCTCTAGAACTTTTGTGGAAATCATCACACTAACCCACACCCTTTAAAGGTGACTGCCTCACAAGGTGATCTGTCGGGCTCAACGGCAAGCGGTAAACCTCTGGCAATACCAACGGCCCCACAGAGGAAAGTTCTTGGCCACAAAAACAGATCACTCGATGGTACAAGTGAATCCTAGTGACTAACAAGATAGTATATGACATGCTTTTGTTAAAAAGGTCGGACATAGCCCTAAACAAACAAAAGTCACTTAACTTGATGCAATCAAACAAGAGTTCAAAACAGAATTTATAAAAACATGGTGACATAAAATTTGCCAAGCTCTATTTAACATGCAATTTAGTTCATGCTTTTCATTCTAAATTCAATTAATCATCAAGGACTCTAAAAGACTTGACACTAAACTAAACATAGACACAAGAGATGCATCAATCACCAAACAAAAACTTAAACATGAATGGAAACAGAATTTTACAATCCAATTTAAACATGTTATAGTTTTATGCTTTCACTTTAATTTCAATTCAAAGCATCAAATAAAATCCTAAACAAGTTTAAAACAGAAATAAGCATGGTAAAACATTTACATAATATTTTAGATGCTTTAAAGACATAAAACAGAAATTGAACACTTAAAATAGTGCACAAAACACATAAAAACAACAGAATTTTCCTAAACAGAAACACTAACACAAATCTACTTCCAAATTTCTGAAATTTTAACAGGGATTAGTAAACAAGATGATTAACATGCTGTCAAATTTTCAAATCAAGATTCAACATGAGCAACAAGTTATGCAAGCTCAAAGTTCATAAAATTTAAACTCAAAACTAGAAAAATTTCTAAACAACCTAAAGTATCCTAAACAGAAACTAGCACAATTCAACTCTGAATAATCTGAAATGTTAACAGGGGTTAGTCCATAGTATAATGAACATGCTGTAGAAATTTCAAATCCAAATTCACTACAAGCAGAAGATTGTGCAAGTCCAAAGTAGGAACAAAAACTAGAAAAATCAGAAAAATCTAAACCAGAATTTTAATCTAAACATCCTAGAAAAGTCTAAACAAAACAATGTCAATTTAGACAACAAATTAGCACAATAAACTCTCCTAAACATAAGACATCTAAAAACATTGTGTAACACTTGAAAAATTTTATTAACGTACGTAGCCTTAGATTAGGTTACTTTAAGAGTGTTTAATGTTAATTAAAAGTGAGAATTGGAGGATGGAAGGTGTAACGCCCCCGAAACCACCCTGGCTCGGAGCGCTACTTTGCTAACCAATCCCACGTTAAAACTGACTCCCAAACATAAAAGAAAACGATCACATCTGAATTTAAAACTAAACTCCCAAAACTCTCTTAAATCAAACCTAGCTGCCTAGACGCCCTAATTTCCCTTAATCCTAACCTTTAAGCACCACGGCGTCCTTCCCGAAAATTTCGGCAAAGTAACGCCTGAAAATGGCGCCTCCAAAATGCTAGGTACCTGCACACAAACCAATCCCAACAAGATCCAGAATATTTCTAACCATCTAACCAACCTACGAAATCTCCAAATAGCAGTAAAGAGGAAAACTAAAATACTAACATCTCTAACTGAAGAAAGTCCACAGTACAGGGTGACACGTCACCCTTAACTATGACTATATATATCAAATACAAATAGCTATGCAATAACTCTAAAAACATCAATCAAAAAGAAAGTTACGCATTCCCATCATTTCTACAAACAGACATTCACAACAAACTACCAAAGGACAAAGCCCACATTCCCCGAAGACCATGGTGGAGTCGCCCCGACAACTGCCCGTACCGGCACGCCCCGTGCATCTCCGACTGCTCCCAAGTCTTGGCTGACTCACATAGCTCACCTGTACCCGCGTCGTTACCTACACCACAGAACACACACACGTAAGCTTACGCTTAGCAAGTAGGGGATAATGAAATATAAACATGCACAATCCACCACAACTCACACATAACCCTAGCACCTCAACACAACACCACTCAACAGGGCAACGCAACCCAATACGAACCAAAACTGTCTTCCTCAAAAGATGCCTTACTCTTTAACCAACTACCATACCAAACAATGTAACTCAACAACCCAACTCAACACATATAGTTTCTACTATTTGCTCATGCACGTTACCGACGAGACGTTAAACCCTCTAGTGCTCATGCACTTTAACATCGAGGCATTTAACTCTCTAGTGCCATTTGCACTTAAACATCGAGACGTTAAATCCTCTGGTGCGTCATGCACTTTAACATCGAGGCATTTAACTCTATAGTGCCACTTGCACTTTAACATCGAGACGTTAAATCCTCTGGTGCGTCATGCACTTTAACATCGAGGCATTTAACTCTCTAGTGCCACTTGCCTAACATCGCCACTTGCACTTTAACATCGAGACGTTAAATCCTCTGGTGCGTCATGCACTTTAACATCGAGGCATTTAACTCTCTAGTGCCACTTGCACTTTAACATCGAGACGTTAAATCCTCTGGTGCGTCATGCACTTTAACATCGAGGCATTTAACTCTCTAGTGCTTTTCTCACACATTTCATGCTACTCACACAACTCTTGCACACCGAACAACAACACAACTATCAATGCAACCATCACAACAACGCCACGTAACAACTTAACACAACACGAAGCAAAGTAATAACAAATAAACCCAACCAAGCAACAATCTCCCATCTATAAGCAGCCAAATCAAAACAAAGCAACAACATGAAATGCCTAACCAACAAATGAGGCAACCAAACAACCAACAACCAACAATAACAACCAACAAACAACAATGCTTAACAAACAACAAACAACAAACAACACAACTCTTGTAGAGACCCTCCCGAGGTGCTCCACGAGCACTACTCCCCGGCGAAGCAACTCTACACGCTATCACTGCCTAGTGCAATGCATCCCTTGCAGAGATCCTCCCGAGGTGCTCCACGAGCACTACTCCCCGGAGAGGCAACTCTACTCGGAATCCCTTTGCATTTCTCCTTACCTCATTACAATTTGTGCTCACACTTCAAACACGTGCTCACAACTCAATTCTCGTGGCTCTAACTATAATGTAAGTCAGCTCACAACTCAATTAAGTCAACCAATGCACAACCTCCAATAAACACAACAATCACACAACAACCAAACAAAACCAAGCAAGCAAGCAAACAATCTACTACAAGCAACCAAATCAGAATAAAGCAACCAAACCAGCAAAGAATCTCCTACGGTTCCGTGGTGTAGGCCCTAAGGCAAAACAAACGTCCTCTACTTACCTGAACTCTGGCACCGCACTTACTCGCTTTGGCTATGTACATTTCCCCACTCGGTAACCTATCACATTCACAAAAATTCACTTAAGCATCACTATTCACTTCTAAAGAATATTTAAACTAACTCTAACTACAACGATT
Organism: Begonia masoniana; assembly: GCA_022432975.1. Taxonomy (NCBI): domain Eukaryota; kingdom Viridiplantae; phylum Streptophyta; class Magnoliopsida; order Cucurbitales; family Begoniaceae; genus Begonia; species Begonia masoniana. The sequence continues at coordinate 30,748,068 of CM039508.1, read as the reverse complement.
CAAACTTCTTTAAAATTAAGCCTACATACACCAACTTACTCTCAAACTATTATTTTTAACCTAATCCAATGAAAGCCTAACTAAATGGGCCACCAATTTGGGTTCAATAAAAACCGACCCGAACTTCAAACGCGTGTAACTTTTGCGTCGGATATCGGAATCAAACAATTCTAGCGGCCACGTACTCCTCTAATAACCTATTTTAACTTGCCAAAAAGAATTTGAAAACAAACAACCGTAGCTAGGTCAAAATGGCAAAAACCCGAACTGCCCCTTACCCGAAAAATCCCCTGTTTGATTTTCCATCAATTCTCACTCAATTCTTCACTAATCAACCACCTATACCCTCAATTAGCATAAACTAACCAAAAATCTCAAACTACAAGCAAAAACCCGAAATGCCCTAAAGAGGGCTTCACTGTTTTACGCCCAAATCGGGCTCCTTACAACCAGACGACAGAAGTCGGTCCAAGGGTCGGCGAACCAACGCTGGAAACACCCAAAATCGGCCGGTGATCGGAGCTCAATCGAGCTCGTCACTCTCGGCCACGACAGAACGAAAAACAGGGCAGAAATTAAACCTTACCAGTCGGTTCGTGCGCGAAGAAGGCCGGAAACCTGCTCCTCGTCTTCGTCTGGACGGAGACTGTCGGAAGTCGCCGGTGATCGGCGCCGCGTCGCCTCCCTCGCGTCGCCTTCCCCCTTCTCCCCTGTTCGGTCCTCGGCGCTCGGGTGCTCGACAGAATAGCTTCGGCTATTCTGTCGTTAGTTTTTAATTATTATTTTTTAATAATATTAATAATAAATGATAATAATAAACTAAAACTATTTCTTTAATTAAAACTAACTAATTACCGTTTTGCCCGCTCGTGTTTTCGACCATTCGAAATTACGTTAAATCTCGTTATTAAATTAACCTAATCCCCGACTTAATTTCAATCAAATTTATTCACTTTACATTTCAATTAATTAAAACTCAATTACTTAAAACAACCTATTTGATTATTCGTTTAAATTTAATCTCGGGTGTTATAGAAGGAGTATAAATTCATGTTGGGAATTAGAGAAACAAAGAGTGTAGCAAAATAATTGATTGTGAGTTAAAAAGTCAAAAGAAATTAGAACCAATAGAATAAAAAGGGATTTAAGTAAAAAGGGGGAGAAATGTTGGAGAGTTTCACATTGGAAATGAACCATTTAAGGGGGTGGATGTGGAGAAATGGTGGAGAAAAATTAAAGAAGAAAAGAGTTAAGCTTTAAATTTTGAAAAGTGTTGGAAAAATCTCATTCTTCTTCCCTTCTTCTTCTCTTCCACGAGGTGCCCTAGCCTCCTCCATTTCTGAAAATTCCAGCTCCTTTTTGGTGAATATTTGCAAGAGTTTTAAGGTAAGAATGAATGGGTTTTGAGTTTAGTGCATGAAGATGAAAGTTTGTGATGTTTTTATAGTGTTTTGGTGGGGTTTAGTTAGGGTTTGGAAAACCCTAAATGATGAAAGTTTGTGACATGCATTATTAGTTTCGAAATGCGAAAAACACTAGTTGTGAGTATGGTTTTGAACGGTGAGTTTGAAATGAAAAGGGGGTAGTGTGAGTTTGAAAGGTAAGGGGAATAGTGTAGTCCCATCCTGGGAGTGAGGCTCGGATGGAGACGCATTTTGGGAGCGAGACTCAGATGTGATTGGGTAGTGCCCTCTTGGGAGCGAGACTCGGAGGGAGACGCATCTTGGGAGCGAGACTCATATGTGTAATAGGTGATTGGGTAGTGCCATCTTGAGAGCGAGACTCAGGTTGAAGTGCATATTGGGAGCTAGACTCAGATGTGTGCTAGGGAATAGGGTAGTGCCATCTTGGGAGCGAGACTTAGATGGAAATGCATCTTAGGAGCGAGACCCAGATGTGTAACAGGTGATTGGGTAGTGCCACCTTGGGAGCAAGACTCAAGTGGAAATGCATCTTGGGAGCTAGACTTGGATGTGTGGTAAGGTTGTGGGTTGTGTGAGAGTCGTGTGTGCATGTTTATATATTTGTTTTTCCCTACTTGCTAAGCGTAAGTTTACGTGTGTGTGCGTGTTCTCTGGTGTAGGTGACGACGCGGTGACAGGTGAGCTAAGCGAGTGAGCCAGAACTTGGGAGCAGTCGGAGACGCACGGGGCATGCCGGTGCGGGCAGTTGTCGGGGCGTCTTGACCATGATCTTCGGAGTGATGCGGGTGAAATGGTATTTTGGATGGTGTATAGTTTTTACCTATTTTAGAGTTTGTAAAATTTGGTAGTTACGTGGGATTTATTTATATAAAATACAGTGTTTTATGACGTTGTAAAGAATGTTTTGGAACTGTTTTATAAAATGTTTGATTTGCAGGTTTTGGTTTTTGGTAATTACTGGTGTTATGCCATTCGTTTTGGTTTTAAAACAAATAACGTCGGGTTCACCTTTCTCTATTTTTTTTGTTAACCGTTTTAAGTCGATTTTCTAAGATTTTTGTTTTTGTTAACCGTTTTAAGTCAGTTTTCTGAGATTTTTGTGGGGCACGGAGTCGAGAGTGTTGGGAATGTGTGATTAAATTTTCAGGTGATTTGGAGGTGTTTGGCTTGAAGAAAAGTGGGCAAAAGTCGAAAAAGTCAAAAATTGGGCATTTTGGCTGAGAAGAAACCCGAGATGGCCCGATCGGTCGCGCTGGGAGCCGATCGATCGGGCTGGACGCGCAGAGGGGCGCGCAGCGCCCAGCACACCCGGTGCCCAGCCAACACCCACTTCCGTTTTTTTTTATTTTTTCCTATTTCCAAAATGTTTTGACCCGACTTTTTCCGGCATATTTTAAAGTATTTTTGGCACGTTTTCCAACATTTTTTGAGGGTTCGAAAAACTTTACAACCGAGTTGAAAAATTTACAAAAATTATTTTAAAAATTCGTTTTAAACACAATTTGAATTAGCAAAGTAGCGCACCGATCCTGGCCGGGTTCGGGGGCGTTACACATTGGAACAAATACACAAACTAAAACACATTTGGAAAATACCAAGACAACACAATAATTTCAGCAAAATGTAAACTAACATGCGAATTCAATTTTAGCATTTTGTTTTCTAATCAATTTTCTATGTAAATTAGAATTGCCAACACAACCTAAACATCTAAACATGGTTCTAAAAACAGAAATAAACATTCATAAACAATCTCCTTAACAAAACAAGCAAAATGGAACATGTTTTCCAAGAATAACATTATGAAAATTAAACCAATATGGGCCATGGTTAATTCATGCTTGCTAACATGAAACATGAGGTTAAGATGGAAAAATCATATTAGATAATTGTCACAGCAATGTACTTCAAAGAACAGCAAGTTCAAACACATACAAGCATAAAACACAAGTTGCTCTCAGTCAACAATTCTGAAGAATCTCCTAACAAAAAATAAGCACTAAACATAATTTGCTCTCGGTCAACAATTGCAAAGAGTCTCCCAACAAACCTAAACTAAAAGTAGACAGGAAAATACCTTTTAAACAAAGCAATTAACAACTCCAAAATAGTCAATTAAGGAGGCCTTTTGCCTTGGGAGGTGGGTACAAAAACTGCACAACAAGTGTTATGAAAGACGCACACAAAACAGTTTCTAAAAGTATGCAAAAACAGCAACCTAAAACTAAATAATAATGCAAGGTTCAAATGCTAAACCTCTTATCATTTTGAATAGCAAATTAAACACCTAAACGTGCTTCTAAAAACAGAAACAAACCACAAGAATAAACACCTAATAGCAACAAAAAACAATAGACATAAACAACCTAACAATGATTATTCTAAGTTCATATGATATAATAGACATGCTTTAATGTCCAAAAATAGAAAATAAAAACACACAACATGCTGACTCAATGACTAAAACAGAGAACACTAAAAACATGCTAAACAATTTGATAATAAAAACATAACAGACACTAAAGGATATCAAACGGTGAACAAAATTCAGAATTTTCAAGAACAGAACATGAATCAAGCATTAATTAACATGCAATTTAGTGAAATCAAAACAGGCTCACACGCTTCAACTATCAGATTAAGGACATAAGCTAAAAAGGAAGAAGCTGAACCTATCAGCAAAACCGAAACAAACCGAAAAGAAAATTACCAAGAAAATCGGTTTGGTTTTCTCATTCGAAATATGCTTAATAAATGAGGAGTATAGCTCATGCAAAAATAAACATTCTGGTTAGTGATCATAAACAAAAACCAGGAAATGCAACCTAGACTAAACATGATAATTTTCAAAACTGAATAAGCAGTAGTTACTTCTATGTTGGACGCAAAAATTTCAACACAAAAATAGATTCTTATACAACCAATTGATCTAGATAAGAAGTAATTTAAGCAAGCTGATTCTCCAAAATTGTAAACTAATTTTGCACATAATTTTACAAGTCAAAAACAGCAAGGTTTTGCAATGATCAAATTCTAATTCTATACTTGATGTATATCAGTTATGAGGTGATAATTCAGCATTCCAAGCAAGCATTATGGAATTAAAAATAAAAAGTGAAACTCAACTCCAGCAACCAAAAATTTCACACATTCAAAACTGGTTTGGCAAAAACATTTTCAGCAAAAGATCACAGCTTTTAAAAACAGGTTTTGTAACACCCGACAATTTTGCCATGTAAATATTCCTTGAATTATTAAATGGGATTAATGAGAATATTTGTACAATGCGTGTTTTTATGAATTTGCCGATGTTTTCAATTGAATATGTGTGATTTGTAAAACCGATTTGTGGAACTAAATAGTAATTTAGTTAAAAATAAATGGAAGGACAAAATGGAGAGCCAATTAAGGTTGGTGGGAGGAAGCCAATGGTTGAGTGACACCTGGCAACTTGTTAAAGAAGCCATGTTCTTTTTCTCTTCCCTTCTACATGAAACCCTCATTTCTCATCTGCTTCTTTCCACTGCTCTCTGTTTTCTCTCCTCCAGGCGACTGCAACCTTTCCAAAAGACTTCCATCTTCCTGTTTTCTCCAGTGAAGGTAATCATCTGCTAAAGTTAACGAGTTTGGATAAGTTAAAATGTGAGTTTTGTGGATGTTTAAGGTTACGATATTTTGAGAAAACTCACTGTTTTTGGATGAAAATACGTTAGTCTGTTTTCTAAAGGTTTGAATTAAGTTTGCATCATATTCTGCTAAGTTATTGTTAGCATTTGCAGCTGTGTTTATTTTCACTACGTGCATGTTTTAGGTCCGTGCATAACCGAGACGTTCAAGACTTGCTACTCCACAGCAACAGGTAAGTTCATACGTATAGGTTTGGCCCTTAAGGCCCTACAATGCGGAGGTACTAGGTTTTACATTGTCGGGATTTCTGTTTGGTAGTTAAACCATAGGTTATGTTTTAGGTTAAGTGTGTTCTGTTTTATTTTCTGCTTAATATTCTGTCACCTGTCTATGAATGTTCATGCACACACGTTTTCTCTGAAAGTCATGAAAATGTTTTCTGCACACAGTTTGAAGTTAAGTAAGATAAAACCTGTAATGAAATGTATGGTTAAGTGTGGATGAGGACTGGCATCCAGTCATGTACTCCTGTTATGTCCTGTTGTGGCATGTACTCCTGTTGCACCAGCTCTTCTTCCCACTTATACATTCCCGTCCAGTGAAATATAATGTAATGTTCATGTATTTGAAAATGTTCATGCATAGCACGTGCATCACTTTGCATTGTATGTTCTTACTGAGCTCTAGGCTCATAGTTGAACTCCCTGTTGTAGGTATGGATCCTCCAGAAGAGGACATTGTGCCTCAAGATGATGAGTTGATGTAGTTGGCAGGATGAGCTCATGGGGTGGTTGCTGCAGTCAGACAAATGTATTTCCTGTGAGAATATATTTTCTGAAGTTATGTCAAGTTCTGTATCATCTTTTGATGTTTTAAAACACTTGAAGTGTAGGTTAACTTCTGTAGGTTCAGTTTTGTATTGATGTCGAAAACCTCTGTATTTGACAGTTGTATGAATGTTTTCAAATGTGTTGAAAATATTCTGGAACTGCTAGGTTTCTTCCTTTTTAGGTTGTGCATGGATGGTCTCGAATTCTAGAGCTATCCATGCAGTTTGTGTTTCTTGAATCTCTATCAATTATGTTTTACAACCTTGTTTCGAATCGGGTTTTGAAGGTCTGAAACCTTTATGCCTTCTGTTTTGATGTTCCCTGCTTATACGTCTTCCTGTAAAAAGGTTGTCAAATTCTGCCTTTAAAACTACATCTTCCGATTGCATCCACCGGTGAACTCATTTCTGTATGTAGTTCACATCCACCGGTGAACTCATTTCTGTAGACATCCACCGGTGAATAATGCATTTCTGTCTGTAGTTCACATCCACCGGTGAACTCATTTCTGTCTGTAGTTCACATCCACCGGTGAACTCATTTCTGTCTGTAGTTCACATCCACCGGTGAACTCATTTCTGTCTGTAGTTCACATCCACCGGTGAACTCATTTCTTTCTGTAGTTCACATCCACCGGTGAACTCATTTCTGTCTGTAGTTCACATCCACCGGTGAACTCATTTCTGTCTGTAGTTCACATCCACCGGTGAACTCATTTCTGTCTGTAGTTCACATCCACCGGTGAACTCATTTCTGTCTGTAGTTCACATCCACCGGTGAACTCATTTCTGTCTGTAGTTCACATCCACCGGTGAACTCATTTCTGTCTGTAGTTCACATCCACCGGTGAACTCATTTCTGTCTGTAGTTCACATCCACCGGTGAACTCATTTCTGTCTGTAGTTCACATCCACCGGTGAACTCATTTCTGTCTGTAGTTCACATCCACCGGTGAACTCATTTCTGTCTGTAGTTCACATCCACCGGTGAACTCATTTCTGTCTGTAGTTCACATCCACCGGTGAACTCATTTCTGTCTGTAGTTCACATCCACCGGTGAACTCATTTCTGTCTGTAGTTCACATCCACCGGTGAACTCATTTCTGTCTGTAGTTCACATCCACCGGTGAACTCATTTCTGTCTGTAGTTCACATCCACCGGTGAACTCATTTCTGTCTGTAGTTCACATCCACCGGTGAACTCATTTCTGTCTGTAGTTCACATCCACCGGTGAACTCATTTCTGTCTGTAGTTCACATCCACCGGTGAACTCATTTCTGTCTGTAGTTCACATCCACCGGTGAACTCATTTCTGTCTGTAGTTCACATCCACCGGTGAACTCATTTCTGTCTGTAGTTCACATCCACCGGTGAACTCATTTCTGTCTGTAGTTCACATCCACCGGTGAACTCATTTCTGTCTGTAGTTCACATCCACCGGTGAACTCATTTCTGTCTGTAGTTCACATCCACCGGTGAACTCATTTCTGTCTGTAGTTCACATCCACCGGTGAACTCATTTCTGTCTGTAGTTCACATCCACCGGTGAACTCATTTCTGTCTGTAGTTCACATCCACCGGTGAACTCATTTCTGTCTGTAGTTCACATCCACCGGTGAACTCATTTCTGTCTGTAGTTCACATCCACCGGTGAACTCATTTCTGTCTGTAGTTCACATCCACCGGTGAACTCATTTCTGTCTGTAGTTCACATCCACCGGTGAACTCATTTCTGTCTGTAGTTCACATCCACCGGTGAACTCATTTCTGTCTGTAGTTCACATCCACCGGTGAACTCATTTCTGTCTGTAGTTCACATCCACCGGTGAACTCATTTCTGTCTGTAGTTCACATCCACCGGTGAACTCATTTCTGTCTGTAGTTCACATCCACCGGTGAACTCATTTCTGTCTGTAGTTCACATCCACCGGTGAACTCATTTCTGTCTGTGAAATAATGATTTCTGTCTGTAGTTCCCATCCACCGGTGAACTCATTTATGTCTGTAGTTCACATCCACCGATAAACAGTGCATTTCTGTCTGTAGTTCACATCCACCGGTGAACAGTGCATTTCTGCCTGTATCCACCGCTGCCTTTAAAACTTACATCTTCCGCCTGACGTCATCTGCCCATATCCTCCGCCCAGTTTATTTACGTCTTCCGCCTGACGTCATCTGCACATATCCTCCGCCCAGTTCATTTACGTCTTCTGCTTGACGTCATTCACATCTTCCACCTGATGTCATCTGCCTAATTCTTCTGCCCCATTTTATTTACTTCTTTTGCCCTACATCACCCGACCCCGCCATTCACTGTATCCTTTCTTCTGGCATGACTTCCAGTTTTGTTTTCCATTTTATTAGGTTTCCCACTGTATGTCAAGTCGTCCATTTCTGTCTCCCCGTTTGCAATTCTCTCTATCTCCCTGCACTCGTCTAGAGAAGATTTACTTCCAAATCCTTAAGTGTTCGAATTTTCCTGCTTTTCCTTCTGTCATTCGTTCTGCAGTCTGATTTTAACCGTTTCCCCGTGTAATACCCGGCTTTACGGGATATTAATATTATATTATATGATGGCATTTTTGTAAATATGTCAAATCACGTCCGTTTTGCAAAAAGAAGGTGTTATTAGAATCCTAACGATTAATAGGAATTTTAAGGAAATTATGAGAATTTTCGAAGTAGTAATGCTTAATTCCGAGTAATTACGTTTCTCGAAATGTAATGGACGTTGTAGTAAAAATAGTAAACGAGGTCCGATTTGCAAACGGACAGTCTTAATAAATCCCAAATAATAAGTTGGACTTATTGGTGAAATAAGAAAATTTGGAGAAGCCAGATAGCTAGTTAATTAACGAAACAAACGACGAAACTAATATAAAAACAATGCAAGGGCAAAACGGTCTTTTGCCAATTCAATATTATAAAATAACAAAATTTCTCTTTTCTTCTTCATTTCCTCTCTGCCGCGAGAAAACCAGAGAGCTCCCTTGTGATTTCCTCTCTACCGTTGATGGCGATTTAACGTTCCGACCTCTGTTTCTCCTCCGATCGACTCGTTTCTTCCGTGCTTTCTCCTCCTCTCGTAACCCTAGGTATGAATCTACGATTCTAGAGCGTTAGTTTTCAATTTTCAGGCCAATTTAACGTTAGGGTTTCGTTAGGGTTTAGGATAAAATTGCGATTTCAGGTTTAAAAATCAATAGGTTATCGTAGTTTATGAACGTATAGAACTTATTGAGCATTATTGGACGAAACTAGATTAATTTGTGGAAAATGTTAAAATTAGAGAAATTTCGAGATTTAGAGAAAACTCGTAATTTGGGATTTGAGTTGCCGAGCGTGTATTGCTCGATGAAATAGCTCAATAAATTGGATTAAAGCTTTAGGAAATTTCTTTAGTTAAGGTTTCGTTAAATTTGGACATTTAGTAGCTTAAACTTGTTTTAATGACAAATGTCGTGTTTTTCCTCAGGCGAACGACTCTCGTGGACAGAGTTCGAAGTTCAGCGCGCTCAAGGTAAGTTCTTGTGACTTACTCTGGCCGATTGGCCTACACCGTACTTCGATGTCGCGTCGAGGATCTTAGAGTATTGTGTGTTTGAATTGCTTTGGTTGGGTAGCTAGGTTAATCGTTTATTAGGTTATGTTTTTATTCGTCTTGATGGTATGCACGTTGGTTGTTTATTTTATGTTTATAACTGTTCATGCATCACGTATTTTAACTAAGCATGAAAATGAATTTCCGCACGATGTTTTCAGAAATCCGATGTTTGCCCCGAAAGGGGGCTATCGATCTATTGTGTGGACCGATTAAGAGTCTGACCAATACCACATCTCATGTAATGTAATAAAATACGTAATCTGTTATCTGGTCACTCGAGGTGGGGCTCAGGCACGGCTGTACGTGTTGTAACTGTGTACCCCCCTCCTCTAGCTGGAAAGAGTAGTCCGACCGCTGGATGTGTGACGACCCTATCACTGTACCCAATTTACCCGTACTATATTTTTTTTATACATGTCATTCTAACTAAACCTAACATTGAGCTGAATTTAAATCGAAACCGAAGTTTGTTTGATAAATCATTTAAAACATATCCTAAATCAATTAAATAAAACTTAAACAATTTAAAACAATTAAATAAAAATAATAAAAACATTTATCAATCGGCCAGGGGCAAAATCGAAAAGAGGCGAGCAAAAAGGAAACGGCGATCGATCGCCAAGCACAAAATGGCGAGGGGCGATCGTTCGCCCCTCGCGCGGCGTCCGATCGCCCTTGGCGATTTTCATTGGCCAGCGAGCGATCGCCATTCCTCCAGCGATCGCTCGCCAAGCTCTCTGGAATTTCTTCCAGAGAGCTGGCCTTTGCATTTCTTTTACAATCAGCTCTCTGGAATCCGATTCCAGAGAGCAAAGCTTCCTTTCAATATTTATCCCCTGCACACATCAACTTTAACACATCTCCAATTTCATCCTCAATTAACATACTAAACACCTCATAATCATCCAAACATTTAACTCAAAATGTAGTCAAACTTTATGAAAACAAACTGCATGGGTATATTTAAAACTATACTTTTCCTCCTGTTTTAAAACGTCCAAGCAGTTTATAAAAATAGGTTTTCAAAACGTTTAAAACCTCAAAGCGTAAACCTATCAACTACCAGTTCTCAAACATCCTAAAATGTCTATACAACTATTCATTTCAGCCCGACAATTCCCAAAACAACATCAAAACACCTAACCATGAGTCCCACAGGTCAAAAGCGCCTCGACTACGCCAACACACCACCGCGAGCCATCATCTGTCAACTGTGTCACTCCTCAGGTGGAGGGATCTCATCCTCACCTGTTTCCTCGTAATCACCTACACCATACAACACACTATGAGATAAAAATCTCAGCAAGCTCTCGTAAATGCAAATGCATGCTATGCGTGTGAGCTTTTAAACCATGCGTTATTTTCTTTACTTTATATGCACTGTAGGTGTCACCGAGATCCTATCTCCATAACCGGAGAGAGCTCATCCAGCGGGCAGACTACTCTTTCTAGCTAGAGGAGGGGGGTGCACGCTTACAACACGTACAGCCATGCCTGAGCCCCACCTCGCGTGACCTGTAAACTGTATGCCTGTCGGCCTGTATGCCTATCGGCCTGTAAACTGTATGCCTTACGGCTGTTTTTCTATGCATTATCTTTAAAACATCGTGCGGAAATTCATTTTCATGCTTTTCTTTAAAACACGTGATGCGTGAACAGTTTATATTTCAAAGTAAACAACCACATATGTACCATCAGGACGATAAACAAACAACAAACGAAACAACTAATCCTAACTACCCAAACCAAAAGAAATTAAACGAAACACGTCTCCAAAACTCCTCGAGACAACCACGACGTACGGTGTAGGCCAATCGGGCAGAGAAGATCATGAGAACTTACCTCGTGTCCAAAGCAGCTCAAGCTCCGTCCACGAGCGTTGTTTGTCTAAAGCAAAACACAACGTTTATCGTTAAAACGAGTTTAAACTTCTAAACGTCCAAATTTAACCAAAACCTTACCTAAGGAATTTCTTAAAATCTCAACCTAACTAATCGAAGTATTTAAACAACGATTAACGCTCGATAGTTTAAAATTCCAATTAACGAGTTTTCCTAAAAACCTAAAAATTCTTCAATTTTAACATTTCTCACAAATCACTCTAACTTCGTCCAATAACGTTCACTACATCCTATACATTCGTAATCTACAATAATCTATCGATTTCGAACCCTAAATCTCGATTTTTAGAAAAAACCCTAATCGAAACCCTAACCATATAACTTTGCGATAACAAAAAACTAACGCCCTAAAACTTTAGAATCATACCTAGAGCGTTGAATGGAGGAGAAAGCGCGAAGAAAACAGAACGATTGGAGGACGAACGGAGGTTGGAAGTGGAGAAGTTTGTCGCGGGAGAGGGAGAGAGCCGAGAGGAGAAGTGCTCTCTGGAAATTGCAGAAGAGAAAAATGAAGAAGAAAGGATTTTTAGGTTATTTTATAAAATTTACTTTGCAAATTACCATTTTGCCCATAACACTTAATTCTATTTGTTTTGTCATTCGTTTAGTTAATTAACTAGCTATTCGGTTTCACCAAATCTCCTTATTTCACCAAATGTCCAACTTATTATTTGAGATTTATTAAAACTGTCCGTTCACAAATCGGACCTCATTTACTATTTTTACTAAAACGTCCTTTCTAGTACGAGAAACTTAATTACTCGGAATATAGCGTTATTACTCCGAAAATTCTCGTAAATTCCTTAAAATTCCAAATTCATAATTAGAATCATAATGGCGCATCCTTTTCGTAAAACGAGTTTGTTTTGACATATTTATAAAAATGCCAATATATATTATAATATAAAATTCCGTACAGGCCGGATATTACATTCCACCCACCTTATTTAGAGTTTTGTCCGCAAAATTTTACTACACAAATAGCTCAGGATACATAGTCATCATATCCTGCTGTCGCTCCCACGTAGCTTCTTCCACCTCGTGGTTCCGCCATAGGACTTTGACTAGCGGAATCTCTTTGTTGCGTAACACCTTGATGGAAGACTCCAAAATACGTACCGGCCTCTCCTCATAAGTCAAGATAGGTTGTACCTCGATCTCTGTAGTCTCGACCATATGTGATGGATCGCGTAGGCACTTCCGAAGCATCGATACGTGAAATACATCGTGGATACCCTCTATAGAATCCGGAAGCTGTAGTCTGTACACCAACTTTCCGATCCTCTTCAGAATAAGAAAGGGCCCCACATAACGAGGGTTTAACTTGCCTCTCCTTCCAAATCTCGCAACGCCTTTAAATGGAGAAACCTTTAGATAAACTTCGTCACCTTCTTCGAACTCTAGCTCTCTCCGTCTCGTATCAGCATAACTCTTCTGTCTGCTCTGAGCTACCTCAATACGTTGTCGGATAATGGCAATCTTCTCTGCCGTTTGCTGTAGAATCTCTGGACCAACGACGCTGGCCTCGCCAACCTCGTCCCAATATAACGGAGACCTACACTTCCGACCATACAAAGCCTCATACGGTGCCATGCCAATGATAGCCTGGAAGCTGTTGTTGTACGAGAACTCAATCAGAGGCAAATATCGGCTCTATGAGCCCTGAAACTCCAGCACACAAGCTCTGAGCATATCCTCAAGAATCTGATTCGTCGTCTCTGTCTGACCATCAGTCTGAGGATGAAATGCTGTGTTGAAATTAAGCTGAGTCCCCATAGCTTTATGCAGGCTCTTCCAGAACTTTGAAGTAAATCTCGGATCTCTGTCTGAGACAATCGAAACTGGCACACCATGAAGTCTAACAATCTCCTGCACATAAAGCTCGGTGAGCTGATCCATAGAAGATGCCATCCTCACAGATAAGAAGTGGGCCGACTTTGTCAATCGGTCCACAATAACCCATATGCCGTCATGGCCCTTCGTCGTCCTCGGGAGCCCCACAATGAAATCCATGGAGATCTGCTCCCATTTCCACTCCGGAATCGGCAGTGGCAATAATGTTCCAGCCGGTCTCTGGTGCTCTGCCTTTACCTGTTGGCAGACTAGACAGGTCTCGACATACTTGGCGACCTCTCTCTTCATATTCGGCCACCAGAAGTGTTGCTTTAAATCCCGGTACATCTTAGTACTTCCCGGGTGTACAGAATATGCCGAAGAATGTGCCTCGGCCAATATATCCTTCTTCAGATCCTCGTCGTTAGGCACGTACCACCTATGCCTGAACTTCAGAATACCATCCTCTGATAAATGAAAATCTGACGAGTCTCCCAATGTCATGCTGGATCGAAGCTCCTCACACTCCGTATCATTCTGCTGAGCCTCACGTATCCGATCCAGAATAGTCGGCCTGAGAGAAATGTTGGTGAGCATACTGGACAACTCTGCCACTATCTTAACGTCGAACCTCTCAATCTCAGACCGCAGCGTAATTGACATCGCTGCTAATGAAGGCTGACTCGTAGAAGGCACTCTACTCAAGCCACCATCTCTGTCGCATATTCAGCTCCTTCTGCGTAAATAGATACTTCAAGCTTTTGTGGTGGGAAAATATCTCACACTGCTGCCCATATAAATAATGTCTCCATATCTTCAGTGCGAAGACCACGGCTGCTAACTCAAGGTCGTGCGTAGGGTAATTCTGCTCGTACGGCTTCAGCTGCCGAGAAGCTAAGCAATAACTCTCCCCTCTTGCATCAACACACAACTGAGTCCCACTCCAGACGCATCACAATAAATACTATACTTGTCACCTTCAACAGGTAGCGCCAATACTGGAGTGGTGGTCAATCTCTACTTTAACTCCATAAAACTGTTATCATAAGCAGACGACCATATAAATCTCTCGTTCTTCCGAGTCAATCGTGAAAGAGGAAGTGCGATCTTCGAAAATCCCTCTATGAACTTCCGATAATAGCCAGCTAATCCGAGAAATCCACGCACCTCACGTACGTTCTTCGGCTGTGGCCAATCTCTGACCACCTGAATTTTGCTCAGGTCAACAGAAACTCCATCCTGCGATATAATATGGCCAAGGAAGCTCACTCTGTCTAGCCAAAAATCGCACTTCGAAAACTTTGGATACAGCTGGCGTTGACTCAGAATCTGTAAAACAATCCTCAGATGGTCCTCGTGTTCTTCCTTCGTCTTAGAGTAGATCAGGATATCGTCGATGAAAGCCACCACGAACTTGTCCAAGTACTCCTTGAACACACGGTTCATCAAATCCATGAATGCTGTAGGGGAATTAGTAAGTCCAAAAGACATGACAAGGAACTCATAATGCCCATACCTCGTTCGGAATGCTGTTTTCTGAATATTATCCCTCCAGACCTTCAGCTGATAATAACCCGAGCATAGATCAATCCTCAAAAATACTCGGGCACCTTGCAGGTGATCAAATAAATCATCAATCCGGGGCAGTGGATACTTATTCTTCACTGTAAGCTTATTCAGCTCTCTGTAATAGATGCACATCCTGAGGGTCCCGTCTTTCTTCTTGACAAACAGAACGGGCGCACCTCTGGGTGAAACACTGGGTCGGATAAAACTCTTCTCTAACAACTCATCAAGTTGAGTCCTCAGCTCTCTCAACTCAGCTGGTGCCAACCGATAAGGATTCTTAAACCTTGGCGTGGCATTTGGATAAACATCAATAGTAAACTCAATCTCTCGGTCCGGCGGTAACCCAGGAAGATCATCGAGGAATATACTAGAGAACTCTCTGACTATAGGAATGTCGCTCGGTTTCACTTCGCTGAGCAACTGAATATCAAATACTGAGGCCAAGTAAATAGAGCACGCACCTTTAAACTGCTCGTTGACCTTCATAGAATAAGAAATAGGCGAGCTACTCAATCTGTTCATCGCCTGATAAGAAAACTCGGCTTTACCCAGGGGTCGGAAGGTCACAATCTCGGATCGACAATCGATGGTGGCGAAGTGCTGTGCAAGCTAATCCATCCCTAAGATAAGATCATATTGCTCGATGCCCATAACAATAAGGCGAGTATAGAGGGTACTGTCCCCAATCGAGATAATATTGCCCTGGACAACATGACCTGACTGAATACGCTCTCCTGAAGGTAGCATCACGCTATATTCGCATTCTGCTAACTCAGGCTCAAGCTTCAATCTAGACACACAAGCAGTGGAAACAAAAGAGTGTGTAGCCCCCGTGTCTAACAAAGAAAATACAGCTACGCCCGTAATCAGTATAGTACCTGCTATCACGGAGGGACGAGCCTCGTCGTCGACATCACCAGGCTCAATAAATGCGAAGATCCTCGGCGTAATCCTCCTCTGATCGCTGCCTGACTGATCTCGGCTCTTCTTCGGGCAATCTTTAACAAAATGGCCTTGTTCTCCACACCAATAGCACACATCCGTGCCCACTCTGCACTGGCCACGGTGCTCTTTCTGACATTTAGAGCAAAAAGGTATCTGAGGAGCCCCCTGTACCTGCTTGCCTTTCCCTTGATCACTGCCTCCCTCTAGAGGTCTTTTAACACCCCTCTGTTGTTGTTGCTGAGGCTGTGCTCTCGGTTGCCAACCTCGTGACTGAGGGCGAATCTCTCGGAAGAAGCCCTTAGCTAGCTCCCTCGGTTTAATAGAATCTCCAACAACTGCCTCTATGTCAAGCGCCCTGGCCACAATCTCGTCATAGGATACATTCCGTACCCCAGATATAGTAAGGCGCATCCGGAATTCCTGACTAAGTCCCTGTAAAAACCGGCGTACTTTGTCCTTGTTCACGCTGACCTGGTGTGGCGCGAATCGAGAATGGGCTTCAAACTTCCTCACGTACTCGGCAATAGAACTGACCTGCCGTAACTGCATAACCTCAACCATCTTCTCCTCCCGTACAGTATGGCTGAAATACTTGTCATAAAACAACTCTCTGAATTGCTCCCAACCCATAATCGTCACATCGGTGGTCGTCTTGATGGAATACAACCAAAACCGAGCGTCCATTGCTAAGTGGTAGGTCACCAGTGCAACCCTCTCCCTGTCCTCTATGCTAGCATATGCCAGCATGTCCTTCATAGTGCGAATCCACTCCTCGGCTGAAGAGGGGTCTGTAGATTGTCCATTAAATATAGGGGGCTGGAGCTTCTGAAATCTCTCCATCCCCCGGTTACCCGGAATAGCTGCCTCCCGAGCTCTAGTGCCCTCTCGGTCTATAAGAGTACCCAGCTGTTGAGACTGTCTCTCCATTTGCTAAGCCTGTCGCTCCATATGCTGAGACTGCTAGGCAATAAAATCCTTCAGAGTGTCTATCGTATCGTCTCGGTCGTCTCGGTCATTTCCTCGACGCACCATTTTTATAAAGAACTCCTATAAAAAGTTAAAACAAATATTCTAAGAAAACTAGAAATCGAATGAAGCTATTAACATACTTACAGTTGATGAAGAATGTCCGCGTAGTGGCTGTGCAGTCGAGCAGTCTACAGAACCGATTTTAAAACCCGAGGGCTCTGATACCATAACTGTGACGACCTTATCACTGTACCTAATTTACCCGTATTATATTTTTTTTATACATGTCATTCTAACTTTAAACCTAACCTTAAGCTGAATTTAAATCGAAACCGAAGTTTGTTTGATAAATCGTTTAAAACATATCCTAAATCAATTAAATAAAACTTAAACAATTTAAAACAATTAAATAAAAATAATAAAAACATTTATCAATCGGCCAGGGGCGAAATCGGAAAGAGGCGAGCAAAAAGGAAACGGCGATCGATCGCCCAAAACTGGCGATCGATCGCCAAGCACAAAATGGCGAGGGGCGATCGTTCGCCCCTCGCGCGGCGTCCGATCGCCCTTGGCGATTTTCATTGGCCAGCGAGCGATCGCCATTCCTCCAGCGATCGCTCGCCAAGCTCTCTGGAATTTCTTCCAGAGAGCTATCCTTTGCATTTCTTTTACAATTAGCTCTCTGGAATCCGATTCCAGAGAGCAAAGCTTCCTTTCAATATTTATCCCCTGCACAAATCAACTTTAACACATCTCCAATTTCATCCTCAGTTAACATACTAAACACCTCATAATCGTCCAAACATTTAACTTAAAACGTAGTCAAACTTTATGAAAACAAACTGCATGGGTATATTTAAAACTATACTTTTCCTCCTGTTTTAAAACGTCCAAGCAGTTTATAAAAACAGGTTTTCAAAACGTTTAAAATCTCAAAGCGTAAACCTATCAACTACCAGTTCTCAAACATCCTAAAATGTCTGTACAATTATTCATTTCAGCCCGACAATTCCCAAAACAACAACAAAAGACCTAACCATGAGTCCCACGGGTCAAAAGCGCCTCGACTATGCCAACACACCACCGCGAGCCATCATCCGTCAACTGTGTCACTCCTCAGGTGGAGGGATTTCATCCTCACCTGTTTCCTTGTAATCACCTACACCATACAACACACTATGAGATAAAAATCTCAGCAAGCTCTCGTAAATGCAAATGCAAGCTATGCGTGTGAGCTTTTAAACCATGCGTTATTTTCTTTACTTTATATGCACTGTAGGTGTCACCGAGATCCTATCCCCCTAAACGGAGAGAGCTCATGCAGCGGGCGGACTACTCTTTCCAGCTAGAGGAGGGGGGTGTACGCTTACAACTCGTACAGTCGTGCCTGAGCCCCACCTCGCGTGACCTATAAACTGTATGCCTTTCGGCCTGTATGCCTTTCGGCCTCTAAACTGTATGCCTTACGGCTGTTTTTCTATGCATTATCTTTAAAACATCTTGCGGAAATTCATTTTCATGCTTTTCTTTAAAACACGTGATGCTGAATTTAAATCGAAACCTAACCGTATAACTTTGTGATAACTGAAAACTAACGCTCTAAAACTTTAGAATCATACCTAGAGCGTCGAATGGAGGAGAAAACGGACCGATTAGAGGACGAACAAAGGTTGGAAGTGGAGAACTTTGTCGCGGGAGAGGGAGAGAGCCGAGAGGAGAAGTGCTCTCTGGAAATCGCAGAAGAGAAAAATGAAGAAGAAAGGATTTTTAGGTTATTTTATAAAATTTACTTTGCAAATTACCATTTTGCCCATAACACTTAATTCTATTTGTTTCGTCCTTCGTTTAATTAATTAACTAGCTATTCGTTTCACCAAATCTCCTTATTTCACTAATATGTCCAACTTATTATTTGAGATTTATTAAACTTGTTCGTTCGCAAATCGGACTTCATTTACTATTTTTACTAAAATGTCCTTTGTATTACGAGAAACTTAATTACTCGGAATATAGCGTTATTACTCCGAAAATTCTCTTAAATTCCTTAAAATTCCAATTAACGAGTTTTCCTAAAAACCCAAAAATTCTCCAATTTTAACATTTCTCACAAATCACTCTAACTTCGTCCAATAACGTTCTATACATCCTATACGTTCGTAATCTACAACAATCTATCGATTTCGAACCCTAAATCTCGATTTTTAACAAAACCCTAATCGAAACCTAACCGTATAACTTTGTGATAACTGAAAACTAACGCTCTAAAACTTTAGAATCATACCTAGAGCGTCGAATGGAGGAGAAAACGGACCGATTAGAGGACGAACAAAGGTTGGAAGTGGAGAACTTTGTCGCGGGAGAGGGAGAGAGCCGAGAGGAGAAGTGCTCTCTGGAATTTCTTCCAAGAGCTATCCTTTGCATTTCTTTTACAATTAGCTCTTCTTTCTTTAAAACACGTGATGCGTGAACAGTTTATATTTCAAAGTAAACAACCACATATGTACCATCAGGACGATAAACAAACAACATACGAAACAACTAATCCTAACTACCCAAACCAAAAGAAATTAAACGAAACACGTCTCCAAAACTACTCGAGACAACCACGACGTACGGTGTAAGCCAATCGGCCAGAGAAGATCACGAGAACTTACCTCGTGTCCTAAGCAGCTCAAGCTCCGTCCACGAGCGTTGTTTGTCTGAAGCAAAACACAACGTTTATCGTTAAAACGAGTTTAAACTTCTAAACGTCCAAATTTAACCAAAACCTTACCTAAGGAATTTCTTAAAATCTCAACCTAACTAATCGAAGTATTTAAACAACGATTAACGCTCGATAGTTTAAAATTCCAATTAACGAGTTTTCCTAAAAACCCAAAAATTCTCCAATTTTAACATTTCTCACAAATCACTCTAACTTCGTCCAATAACGTTCAATACATCCTATACGTTCGTAATCTACAACAATCTATCGATTTCGAACCCTAAATCTCGATTTTTAACAAAACCCTAATCGAAACCTAACCGTATAACTTTGTGATAACTGAAAACTAACGCTCTAAAACTTTAGAATCATACCTAGAGCGTCGAATGGAGGAGAAAACGGACCGATTAGAGGACGAACAAAGGTTGGAAGTGGAGAACTTTGTCGCGGGAGAGGGAGAGAGCCGAGAGGAGAAGTGCTCTCTGGAAATCGCAGAAGAGAAAAATGAAGAAGAAAGGATTTTTAGGTTATTTTATAAAATTTACTTTGCAAATTACCATTTTGCCCATAACACTTAATTCTATTTG
Organism: Begonia masoniana; assembly: GCA_022432975.1. NCBI lineage: Eukaryota > Viridiplantae > Streptophyta > Magnoliopsida > Cucurbitales > Begoniaceae > Begonia > Begonia masoniana. The sequence goes on along the minus strand of CM039508.1, from coordinate 30,728,074 downwards.
TTTCGTCCTTCGTTTAATTAATTAACTAGCTATTCGGTTTCACCAAATCTCCTTATTTCACTAATATGTCCAACTTATTATTTGAGATTTATTAAACTTGTTCGTTCGCAAATCGGACTTCATTTACTATTTTTACTAAAATGTCCTTTGTATTACGAGAAACTTAATTACTCGGAATATAGCGTTATTACTCCGAAAATTCTCTTAAATTCCTTAAAATTCCAAATTCATAATTAGGATCATAATGGCGCTTCCTTTTCGTAAAACGAGTTTGATTTGACATATTTATAAAAATGCCAATATATATTATAATATAAAATTCTGTACAGGCCAGATGTTACAGGATGGGCTCTCTCTGGTTAGAGGGATGAGATCTCGGTGATATTCTTTCTGCCACGATCTGTATGTTATGCATGATTTCTGAACTCCATATGCACTGCACGCATCTGCATTTACGTAGAATTTACTGAGCCTTTAGCTCATAGTTTGTCTGTATGGTGTAGGTGACGTTATGGGTGACATTGAGCCAGGTGAAGACGACGTCCCTCCTCCTGATGTATGATGCAGTTGATGGAGAATGGCCCGTGGGAGTGTGCTGAGCAGTTGGTGCGTTTTGACCCGTGGGGGATGTATGTACATATTTTGAGAGTACTGGGTTAATTTTTGGATAAAATATGTGTAAAGTAGAACATAGTAGGGTGCTTGGATCTGGTTAGATGTTAGGTTCATGTTTTGAGGTTTTAAACAATTTGAAAACCTATTTTATAAACTGTGTTTTTATAACGTTTCATGGGAACTGCTTGGGATTTAAAACAGAAGGATTTGTCAGTTTTTAAACGTATCCATGAAGTTCGTTTTTATAAATGTTTAATATGTGTTTAGGTTGTTTAGTTGGAGTTGATAAATTGTGAAGTGTGTGATGTGCAGGGATGAGAAATTTGTAGGAAAGAAAGTTGGTGTTTGCTCTCTGGAATTTCGGATTCCAGAGAGCACAAAAAAAAAGAAGAGAAGAAAAAAGGAGGGGGTGAAGGGCGACTGGGCGCGGGTGTGAGGGGCGACTATCGCCCCTCCCTGTGTCGATTGCAGCGATCGATCGCTGGGGCAGCAATCGATTGCAGGGATCGATCGCCCTTGGCTTTCGATTGTCAAATGCTGAATATGCCCTCCCATGTTTAGCTGATTGTTTTAATAGTTTTATTTGTTTTATTAAATGTTTTAAGTTTTATTTAATTGGTTTTATGTTGTTTTTAAACGATTTTCGAAACGAACTTCGATTTCGGTTTAAATTCTATTTATAGTTTATTTAAAGTATAAGGATAAAAAAAATATGTACGGGAAAATGGGTACAGTATTAGGGTCGTTACATCCCGTTTCACTTTTAATTCCAGAGAATGTTCCCTCTCTCTGTAAAGTTTTAAGGGTTTGTTTTTGAAGGTCCAGTCTGTTTTGTTTATCGAAAAAAAAAAATAGTCCCCGTTTTTGAATGTTCCGGAGTGATGGCTCTTCGGACCCCAACGGGTCGGGGGCTTTCACAATTATGGTATCAGAGCGAAATCAGGTTTTAAAAGTGATTCTGTAAATCGTCTGACTGCACAACCTGCCACGTGAGATCACTCCACCAACTGTAAGTGTTTAAGTTTCTGTACCAGTTTTGTTTATTAAGTCGAGTTCGTTATTTCGTATAGGATTTTCTTAGAAATTGTGAGAGGACATCAGGATGAAGCAAGTGATAGTGTCAGGGCCATCGATCGCTTGACCGAGCTGGTCGGCGTTCAGTCTAGCATGATGGAGCGCATGATGGCAGAAAATGGGAACAATAATATTGCAAATGCTCCACGTGACTCTAGTGGAGAGAGATTTTGGCGACTCCAGCCGCCTGTTTTCGATGGATTATCAACAGATCCTACTCATGCTGAGGAATGGATCCAGGCGATAGGGAAAATGTTTAACTACGCCGATGTGGAGGAGAACAAGAAGGTGATATGTGTCTCATTCTATCTCACCAAAAATGTTGGATTTTGGTGGGACACGGTGCAGTCTACTACCATGGCATTGAGCTGGGAAGGATTCAAAAAAATTTTCTACAAGAAATACTTCGATCGCAGCGTGAGGAAGGAGAAGATGATCGCATTTGCTTAACTCTTGCAATTTGGATCAATGACTGAGTATGTTTAGAGGTTCGAGTCGCTATCTCGCTATGCACTTCATTTGGTAGCCACTAACGAAAACAAGGTGCACCAATTTATTCAGGGATTGAAGCTGGACCTCTTACGGGGGATTTGATGAGGCCCCGTATACAAAGGTAGTGGCCAAGGCTTATCAGTTAGAAGCCTTAGAGGTGAATTCTCAGAGATATAGAGATACGTCAAAGAGAATCTTACGTGATGCCCCTCTACAACAACAACAACAAAGGGGTCAGTTTGGGCAACCACAACAACAATAGAATAGAGGAGTTAAGAGACCTAATAAAGTTGCCATTTATCAGGACAAGGGGAAAAGATCTATGGGAGCTCCTCAGCTTCATACGGGGGAGTGGGCTTTTTACTGGCCAATGCTTCTGATGTGACAAGGAAGGCCACCAAGTCCGGGATTGTCCAGTGCCTAACACGAAGCTGAATCGTACCGTGCCAAGAGTGTTTGCCATGATAGAGGATGATGATGAAGCCACCCAGCACACAGCCATTACAGGTACAATTTCGATATGTGATGCACCTGCTTACACTTTGTGGGACACGGGTGCCACACATTCGTTTGTGGCAATGGACTTTGTGGGTAGGCAGAGATTTTGTTGTAGGCCGTCAGATCAGCCCTACAACATTATGCTACCATCCGGAGAGTTCATGCACTCCGAGCAGGTTGTACGGGGTGATATAGTGTCGGCAGGGGACTAGAAACTGTATGCCAATCTTATCATCATCGTTATGAAAGGATACGATGTAATTATGGGGATGGACTGGCTGTTTAGACATCATGCCACCATCAACTGGAGGTCTGGGCTCGTGTCTTTTAAGCGCCCAAACGAGGTAGAGTTCTCCTATTAGGCAATACCAAAGAAACACAATATGCCCGTTATATCCTTCTTGAAAGCTCAACAGCTGATGAGGTCAGGATGCATCGGATTTCTTGCCCACGTAGTAGATGTTCAAAAGCAAGGTGAGGTGGAACTTCAAAATATTCCAGTAGTTCGAAACTTCCCGGAGGTCTTCTTAGACGACCTGCCAGGATTGCCACCAGACCGCGAGATTGAGTTTGAAATTGATGTATATCCTGGTGCTGAACCGGTATCGAAGAATCCGTACCGTATGGTGCCGATAGAGCTGAGGGAGCTGAAGGCTCAACTAAAGGAATTGGTGGACAAAGGCTTTGTACACCCTAGTTTCTCTCTGTGGGGCGCTCCCATCTTGTTCTTTAAGAAGAAGGATGGGTCCCTACATATGTGCGTTAATTACTGGGAGCTGAACAAGTTGACCATCAAGAATAAGTAGCCGTTGCCGAGGATCGATGATTTGTTTGACCAGTTACAAGGGGCTCGGGTATTCTCGAAGATTGATTTGTGTTCCGGGTATTACCAGTTGAAGGTCAGAGCTGATGATATTCCAAAGACCGCATTCAGGACCCGATGTAACGCCCGGCTTTACATGATATGATTTATTTCAATATAAACAACATTTTTTGTAAATACGTCAAACTAAGTCCGTTTTGCGAACGGAAAGTTTTTACGGAGCCCTAATAATAAATTGGAATTTATGGTGAAATATAAAAATTTGGAGAAATCAGATCGTTAGTTAAATAACAAAATTTATGGAGGAATAAATGGAAAATCAATGGAAGGGCGTTATGGTAAATTCGCAAGCCAAATTTTAATAAAAACATCAAACTCCTTCTTTCTCCCTCACACTTACGCAGGAATCCATTTTTCTCTTCTTCTCCCTCAGCGATTTTCTTCCTCCTCCGATGTTCTCTCTTCCGGCGACGATTCTCCTTCTTCGGCAACTCAACTCTTCATGTTTCCTTCTCCTTCCTCGACTCTAGGTATGAATCTATAGTTTTGGAGCTTTAGATTTCAATTTCTAGGGTTGAAAACGGTTAGGGTTCATTAGGGTTTTCGTTGAAAACGTGAAATAGAGTTTGAAATCGATAGGTTTACCGTATTTATAGCTCTAATGGGCGTATTTATGGTTGTTAGTAAAAGTTAGTTGAATTAATAAGGGTTATTGAGGTTTTGAGTGGTTGGAAGTTTCATTAATTAAGGTTTGGAAATTCACGAGCACGAGTTGCTCGATAAAATGCCTCAATGATGTGTTTTAGAATTTAGGAGATTTTCTTTAGCTAGGAGTTTGTAATTTTGGACTCTCGATAGTTTAGAATTGATTTAAATGACAAATATTGTGAATTGCCTTAGGTGAACAACGCTCGTGGACAGAGCTCGAATTTCAACAAACGCGAGGTAAGTCTTCGTGATTTGTTTGGCCGTCTTGGCCTACACCATAAGAATGTACGTTAAATTGAGGAATTGGAGATATATTGCATTTGGGTAATTAGAACGGGTAGTTAGTTTTAGGTTTGGTTAGTTGTTAATTGTTCAGTTTATTGTTTGCATGTTTCTATTTGGTTCATGGCATAATATTTGTTCATGCATCATTATTTTTGAAAAGGGCATGAAAATGAATTTCTATGCATGTTTTTACAAAACGAAAAGGTAAACAAATGTAATAAAGGTCACGTCGATGGCGGTGGTTAAGACATGGCTATCAGGTGAAGCATGTTTTTCCCCCGGTTAGATACGAGGGGCTATGCAATCGACGGATGTGCCGCTCCTATCTAGCGAGAGTGAAGCTCTGGAGACATAATGGAATGATTAGCGAAAAGGTAGGGTGCATGATTTATGAACTGTACATGCATAGCATTCACGTGCATTCACGTAGATTTACTGAGCCTCTAGCTCACATTTTTATTTCTATGGTGTAGGTGATTTTGATAAAGGTGAGGAAGATGTCCCTCCGCCTGAAGTATAAGCACGTTGAAGACGAATTGCCCGTTGGAGTGCGCTGGCAGTCGGAGCTTATTTTGACCCGTGGGGACGTAAGTAAGTTTTTTGGGATTTTGATAGATAAAAACGTAGGAAAAATTGTATAGATAACCCATTTTAGGATGTTTGGTGACTGGATAGATAATGTATAGTGTTTTTGGTAGATTGATAGTATTTTGTAGTGTTTTGGTTGTTTTCAAACAAGGTAAAATGTTAAACTTTTAAACGGAACCACGCAATTCGTTTTATAAAATTTGATTATGTTTAAATGAGTTTTGTGTCAGTAAATGGATGATTGGTAGAGAGTGAAATGTTTGTGGGTGGTAGTGTTATTGTGTAGAAGGTTGTTATGAAATGTTAGTGGTGATTTGATGAGGGAAAAATGGTGAAGTGTTATGTGAATTGTACAGAGGAATCGATGGATGAAGTAGAAGAAGAAAAAGAGGGAATGAAGTGAGGATGCACTCTGGAATTTTTGGATTCAAGAGAGCATACTGTTTGATCGCCTAAGGAGGCGATCGAATGGCATGATGGATCGGCACTCTCTGGAAAATCCAGAGAGTGTGCCGATAGATCACCCAAATGGGCGATCAATCACCGGCGATCGATCACCTGATGTGTGGGGCGATCGATCGGTTGAAATGGCCGATCGATCGACCATGAATTTTCATGGGCAAATGCCCTTTCTGCCCTCTGGTTACTCTGGCCGATGTTCTAATATATTTCTTTAATGTTTTCCTTTTATTTATTTTCTTTTCCAAAGCAATTTCAACATTTATTTTAAGGTATTTTCTTTAAATGGTCTTATGGACGTTTTAATTTTAATTAGAGGTTTGAAAAGAAAAATTTATACAGGAAATTAAGGGTTAGGTTAAGGGTCATTACAGTTATGGTATCAGAGCCCCCGGGTTTTAAAAACAATTCCTTAGACTGCACGACTGCACAGCCACTACGCGGACATCCTTCATCAACTGTAAGTACGTTTAATTGCTTTATTTGAATTCAATTTCTTAGGATTATTTGTTTTAACTTTTATAGGAGTTATAGGAAATGGTTCGAGGTAGAGACGCCAGAGACGATGCCTTAGATAGGCTGACTGATTTGCTGGGCCGTCAGGCTCAGCATATGGACAGGCAAACACAACAGATTGAAAGTCTAGTAAACCGAGAAAACCAGAGAGCCCGAGATATAGTAATTCCGGATAACCACACCATGGAGTGATTTCAAAAGCTAAGGGCTCCAATATTCAAGGGACAATCTACGGACCCTCTATTGCTGAGGAGTGGGTTCGAACGATGGAGGACATGTTGGCGTATGCCAAAGTGGACAATGCTGAGAAGGTCACGTGCGTCACATTCCACCTGGCATTGGATGCTCGGTCTTGGTGGGATTCTGTTAAGGCAACGACGGACGTGGCACTGATGAGGTGGGAACGGTTTAAAACTGTGTTCTTCGATAAGTATTTCAGCCGTACAGTGAGGGCGGCAAAGAGAGCAGAGTTCACGCAGCTAAAGCAGACCAGTACAGTTGCGGAGTACATCAGGATGTTTGAAGCTTTGTCCCAATTCACACTGTGCCTAGTCAGCGATAATGAAGACAAGGTGCAACAATTTATGGATGGACTAAATTGGGAGATTTGGAAGAACCTTATAGTATCCGGCATTCTAGATGTGCCCTATGAGGATATCGCAGCGAGAGCCCTGGAGTTCGAGGCTGCAGAGTTGACCTGTGTTAAGCCGAGGGAGTCTGTTAAGGGCTTCTTTCGTGAGATCCAGGCTCAGGTACGGAATCGGGGTTGGCAATCTAGAGGACAACAGCCACAGCAACAACAGCAAAGAGGCGTTAAAAGGCCTCATGAAGGAGGAAATGATAAGGACAAAAGGAAGCAAGTTCAAGGGGCTACTCAGAAGCCTATTTGTCCTAAGTGCCAGAAAGAACATTTTGGAGAGTGTCTGTTGGGTACCAACAGCTGTTATAGATGCGGAGAGGTTGGCCATTATATCATGAACTGCCCGTTATTGGACCAAAATTAGCCAGGCAGAAATCAGCAGGGCAGAGATCAGCGAAGAGTTATGCCGAGGATCTTCGCATTTATTGGGCTTGGAGATGTCGACGACGAGGCACAGCCATCTGTGATAGCAGGTACTATCTTAGTCATGGGTGTACCAGTATTTTCTCTGATTGATACGGGAGCTACGCACTACTTCATTTCAACTGCTTGCATGATTAGATTGGGGCTAGTATCTGAGTTGGCTGAGTATGAGTATAGAGTGATGCTGCCTTCGGGAGCTTTTATGCTGTCTGATCGTGTCTTCCAAGGCAACGTTGTCTCGGTGGGGATTAATACCCTCTATGCTTGCTTGATAGTTATGAGCATAGAATGGTACAATCTAATTTTGGGGATGGATTGGCTTTCACGTCACTTCGCCACCATTGACTGTCGATCCGGGTTAGTAACTTTTCGGCCTCCGGATAAGGACGAGTTCTCATATCAGGCGCTGAATAGGTCAAGTGGGTCACCTATTTCTTATTCTATGAAGGTTCAAGAGCATTTTAAGGGCGAATGCTCTGTTTATCTGGCTACCGTGATTGATACTCGGTTACTCAGCGAGGTAAAACTAGAGGACCTACCGGTAGTTAGAGATTTCTCTGAGATCTTCCTTGACAATCTTCCTGGATTACTGCCAGACAGAGAGATCGAGTTTGTGATTGATGTGTATCCTGGCTCTGTGCCGATATCGAAGAATCCTTACAGACTTGCACCTGCTGAATTAAAAGAGCTGAAGTCTCAGTTAGAGGAGTTGTTAGACAAGGTGTAACGACCCCAGTAGGGCCGAGACATAATTCATGACTTTCTTAATCATTTAATTCTTACTTTCTGCATCATGTTCATTATTAGTATTATTTTTATTATTATTATTTTTTTAAAACAAACTTAGAACTTAAAACTTGACTCGCGGACAACATATCATCTGACAGAACTAAACCATCCAAAACTCGACTCTTTCATTAATCTAATAACTCTTTAGTTCACAGAATCGAGCGACTATGCTCGGTTATCAGTTCCATAACATAATCGGGCAGAAAAGAAATGCCCTCAGATCACACGACGACATTCTGCTCGGGCTGCATGGGTTTGCATGCATCGGCTGATAGGGTACACATCTTCCGATTTGTCACGTGTACTCTGCATGACTCAATTATCGTTGCCCAATAGAAGACGTCTTCCGGTGGGCACGTGCATCTCTCGTGACTCATCACTTGACATAAGCGATACACTACATCGCCCGATCGCTAGACGACAAAACAATACTTACATCATCCGGTATTTGAAATACACTACATCGCCCGATCGCTAGATGACAAACAATACTTACATCATCCGGTATTTGAAATACACTTCGTCGCCCGATCGCTAGACGACAAACAATACTTAAATCATCCGGTAAGAGACATCATCCGGTAAGAGACAAACGTTCACCATCTTCCGGTGACGTCAGCCGGATGATTCATTCATCCAGCTTCTATCATTCAACTAACACCGGTGACGTCAGCCGGATGATGCATTCATCCGACTTCTATCACACGGCAGTAAAACCCGAAAACCTTCAAGCAACTCATACCGACAGAAAGATAACCTGACCTTCACAGATCTCATACTTCGTAGACATAAACGTAGGCAGACATAAATCATGGACTCATCTTGAATACATGTAGCGGAAGACTTAGTTAAAACAACTTGTTCTATATCCTTATAAACATTCTCAGATTCAGTAATTAAACCAGACAATTTCAAAAGCTCGATATCTTAAAATAATCTCATCCTACTTAGATTTCCATATTCATAATCATCACTAAAATTATAAGAGCATTAACCAGGGGGTCTTGTTCGCCATCCAACCACAGAATTGCTCACTGAACACCTTCCAGCAACCAAACTTAGACGTCTTCATTAACTTTGGAATCCTCACCTGATACTTCGTCACCTACATCATAAGGTTCAAAATATAAGCCTAATGCTTAGTAAGGAATGCAATGCTAACATATATACGTTAATGCATAGTTGCAAGAAAATCATGATCATGTTCGTTTCATGCTCTTTTCCTGTTCTTATTCGTATTCTTGTTCATCACTTTCATCATATGGACTAAGGGAGGATTTGTGCCGTAAAGGGGGGATGATAGTGCAAGTGTACATAGTAACTTTCGGGCTGTATTCATGGTCCTTCTCTTTGGACAGTGACATACGCCAAACCGCCCCCAATCCTCACTTAATCTGGTTGCATAAGTTTCATATTCATTGTCATATCTTGTTCATGAGAAAAACATGCTCATAAAATATTTTCATATGCTTGAGAAGTAAATCATGATGCATGACTTGGATGCTCTTAAATCATCAGACTATAGAAAGTATCATACCAGAACAGTCAACTTCATAAACTCTACCAGAACGTCACATAACAAAACTCTCAACATCCATAAATCATCCAAGTATGAGAAATCTTACTAACATAGAACAAACATCAGACAACTGAAACTAACTTAATATCCTTGTGATGTAGGGCCCTATTGGCCGAAAGTCTTAATACATTCACTTACCTGGTTTCCTTAGCAATACTCGAGCATTTCACTTCAGACTTCTTTACCTAAAACATTTCACATTACAATATTAAATAAAAATCCTAAAAGTTCTAACCAAAAGTAATCCTAGAAATAATCGGTTTCAACTTAATAACTAGTCACAGATTACGAATGCCACTAATATTTCACTGCCAAAGAAGAATCCAAAGCTACGGGCCTTAGCAGCGAAAACAGAGTTCTAAATAGCCAATCAGTGACTTCATTACAGAGTCTTACCTAGGGTGTAGATTGTCGGGGCAGAGACTGAAAATCGGTCACCGAAAGGAGCTGTAGTTGGCCGAGGGAGAGAGCTCTGGGGAAGAGAAAAATCGTCGAGAGTGAATGCATCGGCTACAGTGAGGTTTAAATGGTGTTTAAGGTTTTCATTTCCTATTTATACTTGATCCATCCATCCTTAATTACAACCCTGCCACCCAACCTAGTTTCACTCAACTTGTAATAAATATGTCTTGACTTTTAATTTAAAATCATAAAGGTTAGTAAAAAGGGTGATAATCAAAATGGTTAAGAAAATCACCTGGCCGAAATTGTCGGGTGTTACACAAGGGGTTTATCCGACCCAGCTTTTCTCCCTGGGGTGCGCCAGTGCTGTTCGTGAAGAAAAAGGACGGAACTCTCAGAATGTGCGTTGATTACAGAGAGTTGAATAAACTAACGGTGAAGAATAAGTATCCACTGCCCCAGATTGATGACCTGTTTGATCAACTGCAGGGTGCCCGAGTATTTTCAAAGATAGACCTACGCTCGGGTTATTATCAGTTGAAGGTCTGGAGGGAAGATGTTAAGAAAACGGCCTTCCGAACAAGGTACGGGCATTACAAATTTCTTGTGATGTCCTTTGGGCTTACGAATGCTCCTGTAGCTTTTATGGATTTGATGAACCGTGTTTTTAAGGAGTATTTAGACAAGTTTTTCGTCGTCTTCATTGATGACATCTTGATCTATTCGAAAACAAAAGGAAGAGCACGAAGAGCATTTGCGAATTGTTCTGAAGATTCTATGCCAACATCAATTATATCTGAAGTTCTCTAAGTGTGAGTTTTGGTTGGATCGATTCAATTTTCTCGGCCATATCTTATCTCAGGAGGGAATTTCAGTGGATCCAACAAAGATTGAAGTTGTTAAAGATTGGCCACAGCCTAAGAACGTGTGAGAGGTACGTGGATTTCTTGGTTTGGTTGGATATTATAGGAAGTTCATAGAGGGGTTTTCAAAGATAGCAGTCCCTCTATCCCGCTTGACGAGAAAGAATGAGAAGTTTGTATGGTCGCCTGCTTGTGAAAAGAGCTTTGTGGAGCTGAAACAGAGATTGACTATGGCCCCAGTTCTGACACTGCTAGTTAAGGGTGATAAGTTCAGTATTTACTGTGACGCCTCGAGAATCGGACTGGGATGTTGATTGATGCAGGAAGGCAGGGTCATTGCTTATGCTTCTCGGCAGTTGAAGAGGTATGAGCAAAATTATCCCACACACGACCTTGAGCTTGCAGCGGTTGTCTTTGCTTTAAAAATCTGGAGACACTATCTGTATGGGCAGTAGTATGAGGTGTTCTCTGATCATAGAAGCTTAAAGTATTTATTTACGCAAGAAAGAACTTAATATGTGACAGCGAAGGTGGTTGGAGTTTGTTAAAGATTATGATTTTGAAATTAAATACCACCCAGGGAAGGCAAACAAAGTCGCTGATGCCTTGAGCAGAATGCCTATTGCGAGTCAGCCTTTGCTTGCATCAATGTCAGTAATGGTGAGGTCTAAGATTGAGATGTTCGATGTGGAGATTGTGGCAGAGTTGTCCAGTATGCTCACCAACATTTCTCTCAGGCCGACTATTCTGGATAAGATACGTGAAGCTCAGCAGAAAGATGTGGAGTGTGAAGAGCTTCGATTGAGCATGATATCTGGAGACTTGTCTGATTTTAATTTGTCAGAAGATGGTATTCTAAAGTTCAGGCATAGGATGTACGTGCCTAACGATGAGGAGCTAAAGAAGGAGATATTGGCTGAGGCACATTCTTCAGCTTATTCTGTGCATCCAAGAAGCACGAAAATGTATAGAGATTTGAGGCAACACTTCTGGTGGCCAAACATGAAAAGAGAGATTGCCAAGTACGTAGAAACCTGCCTGATTTGCCAACAGGTGAAGGTAGAGCATCAAAGGCCAGCCGGAACCTTACAGCCACTGCCTATTCCGGAGTAGAAATGGGAGCAGATCTCCACGGATTTCATAGTTGGACTCCCGAGAATGACAAAGGGGCACGATGGTATTTGGGTGATAGTGGGCCGTTTTACAAAGATGGCCCACTTCCTGCCAGTGAAGATGTAACACCCCGAGTCTTCCAGACCCGGTTTGCTACTCATAAGAAATTGAATTGAACTAAGAAAATTTACGAAAAATTTTAAATTTCCTCTCAAGGATGAAAATTCTTATCTTTGATCCTCGACTTTACAGCAGAAAAACTCAATAAGTTGACAACGTTCATAATTAGACAAAACATTAAGGCATTTGGCCAAAGGGAATTTGAAACTCAAGGACATCTACCGATTTCAAAACGACAAGGCAAGATGCACACTCCTACCAATTGACACATGCATCCCACGTGATTTATTAAACTTCATCCGATTACAAAACGACAAGACTTAATATCAACTTCTACCAATTGGCACATGCACATCACGTGACTCATTAAAATTCATTCTAATAGAAGACATCACCTGATAGAAGACATCATCCGATGGACATCATCATCCGATGGAAAACATCATCTGATGGAAGACATCATCCGATGCCGATTGACACATGCATCTCACGTGACTCATTAAAATTCATTCTGATAGAAGACATCACCCGATAGAAGATATCATCCGATGGAGGACATCATCCAATGGAAGACATCATCCGATGCCGATTGACACATGCATGTCACGTGTCTCATTAAACTTCATTCCGATAGAAGACATCATCTGATAGAGGGCTTCATCCGATGGGAAAACATCATCCGATAGACAGGAAACTTACAGACTTTCACAAACCTCATCATGACTGAATAAACTAACACACAGTTGGACTCTGATAATCACCTAGAATACGTGTAGCGAGAGACTCTAACAAAACAGATCATTCTATCATTTCATGATCATTCTCAAACTCAGAAGTTAATCAGTCAGGTTCCAGTATTCATTGTTTTAAGAAAACATCCTACGTAGGCCTCAATACTCATAACCTTACTAATATGATAAAAGTAGTAACCAGAAGTTGAAATCGTCTTTCCAGCCACCAATCTGTCACCCTGAGCACCTTCCAGCAACCAGCCTTAAACATCCTCATTAGACTTGAAATCCTCACCTGGCAGTTCTTCACCTACATCATAAGGTTTAAACTATAAGCCTAATGCTTAGTAAAGAGTGCATTGCTAACATGTCTGCATGAATGTACGAATTTAAGGAAAACACATGTTCATGATCTTTTCGTATTCTTATTATTGTTCATGTTCATCGTTTTCATCATATGGATTAAGGGAGGAATTATGCCGAAAAGGGGGTTGACAGTGAGAGTGTACATAGTCCCTTGCGGGTCGTATTCATGGTCTTTCTTTTGGACAGTGACATATGCCAAACCACCCCCAACCCTCTCTTAATCCTTGTTGCATAAGTTTCATGTTCATATCTTGTTCATGGGAGAAATCATGCACTTAAAACATTTTCATATGCTTGAGAAATATTCATGATGCATGAGCATGAGTAAATCTTTCTTCATCAGACTACTGGACAAGCCATTCATTCATCAAAGGATCATAACACCAACTGAAGTATCTTACCCAAACAGACAATAGCACAGATAACCTTTAAACATCATAGAAAACTTCTACCTAGTACCCTTGCGATGCAGGGCCTTAATAGCCAGAAATCTTACTCACTCACTTACCTGGTTTCCTTAGCAACTTGAGCACTTCTCTTCGAACTTCTTCACCTAGAAATATTTCACATTACAGTGTTAAATCAAAATCCTAACTAAAAGTCATCCTAGTATCTAACATAAATATTTCTAGATCTTCCTAGTCGAGCGCCTAGTGTGTACAGACTAGACTTCTAGAACCTAAATAACCGGATTAAGTCTAACAACTAAACATGGTCTATTATCCTAATGTCCATAATCGAATCGGAAATGCCATTACTAAACACAGATTAAGATTGTCACAACCAATACACTGTTAGTGAAAAATCTGAAACCTCAAGTTCTAGTTGAAAACAGAGCTCAAAGTAACTACCCAGTAACTACATTGTCTAAGTCTTACCTAGAGCGTGGATCGTCGAAGTGGAGGCTGAAGAACTGGTCGTCGGCGAAGGAATAGCTGGCAGAGAGGGAGCTCTGGAAGGAAGGAAATCGTCGAGAGAGGAAATGTCGGCTACAATGAGGTTTTAATGAGGTTTAAGAATTCCATAACCTATTTATACCAATTAAAATCCACCTTAATTACAAACTTGTCACCCAACCTAGTTTCACTCAACTTGAAATAAATAAGTCTTGGCATTAAATTTAAAATCATAAAGGTCAATAAAAGGGTGACAATTAAAATGGTTAAGAAAATCACCTGGCCAAAATTGTCGGGTGTTACATCCAACCCTCCTTAAACAAAATTTTCATCCTCGAAAATTGATCAAACAAAGAGCTCTGAATATTTGTCTAAAATGCCATGTTGTCGCTCCCAAGTGGCTTCTTCAATGCCATGATTCGTCCACAAAACTTTTACAAGAGGAATTTCCTTATTCCGTAGAGTCTTAACTACAGATTCCAAAATTCGAGTAGGTTTCTCTTCATACGTTAGTGTCGGCTCAAACTCAATTTCTGTTTGCTTAACAACCGGTGACAGATCACGTATGCATTTCCTTAGCATGGATACATGAAAGACATTATGGACCTTTTCCAGTGATGGAGGCAATTGCAACCTATAAGCGGTTTTACCAATCCTTGTCAAGACAGGGAAGGGACCAATGAATCGTGGACTAAGTTTTCCCTTCTTGCCAAATCTTAAAACTCCCTTAAACGGTAAAATCTTTAAGAAAACTTCATCTCCAATAGAAAATTCAAGATCTCTCCTTCTTTGGTCTGCCTAACTCTTCTGTCGGCTTTGTGAAGTCATCATTCTTTTCCTAATTGTGGCAATCTTGTCTGACATCTGCTGTAAAATTTCAGGGCTTAGAAGTTTTGCTTCGCCAACCTCATCCCAGTATAAGGGTGATCTACATTTCCTACCATACAGTGCCTCGTAGGATGCCATACTGATAGCGGACTGATAACTATTGTTGTAGGAGAATTCCACTAAGAGCTGGTATCGATTCCAAGATGTCTGAAAATAAAGCACACATGCCCTCAACATATCCTCTAATGTCTGAATTGTTCTCTCCGATTGGCCATCTGTCTGAGGATGAAAAGCAGTGCTGAAAGATAACTTTGTACCAAGCGTGCCTTGAAGGCTTTGCCAAAACCTCGAGGTGAACCTGGGATCACAATCAGAGACAATGGATATAGGAATCCCATGCAATTTGATAATGTCCTAAACATACAGATTAGCAAGCTGGTCCATCGTGTACGTTGTCCTTACAAGTAGAAAGTGAGCTGATTTCGTCATTCTGTCAATTACGACCCAAATGCTATCAAGACCTTTAGTTGTCTTAGGTAATCCTACAACAAAATCCATGGCAATGTTTTCCCACTTCCATTCGGGAATCGATAAGGGTTGAAGGGTACCTTCTGAACGTTGGTGTTATGCTTTAACTTGTTGGCATATCAGACATGATCCCACATACTTGGCAACATCCCTCTTCAAATTCGGCCACCAGTAGAGTAACTTCAAGTCCCAATACATCTTGGTGCTGTCAGGATGTATAGAAAAGGGAGACGAGTGCGCCTCGGCTTAGATCAACTTACGTAATTCTTCATCACTAGGAACGTACCATCGATTCCTAAATTTCAAAATACCATCCTTGGAGAGACTGAACTCAGAAGAGGCGTCCTTCAACTTACTCATCATGCTACTATTTTCCTTTGAATCCTTTTGTTGTTCCTCCTTAATCCTATCCATGATAGTGGGTCTAATAGAAACATCGGCAAGTAAGACTAATTGTGACGACCCCAACCCGATCAGGGCCGCCACGGACTTGCCGTGACATAATCGTTACCTAAGCCCTCGTATTTTCTCATAAACTTTTTCATTTTTACTTTAAACATAACCCAAAACCCTTAAACAAACTAACCCTAACGTAACCTTAACTTTAAACTCTCGTAACTACGTAAATTTTTCTCTTTATATCACTCATAACGTTTCGACTTCTAAACCATTAAATTGAAGTCTCGGATTGTTGAAATCCCTTAAAATCACTCATTCCTCGATCATCAAAACATGACACTAATCTAACCTACAATTTCGGACAAATTCGAGAAATCGAACTGCGTGGATCGCTCTAAAAATCGAGCGTATCCTTACCTGTAAAAAAATAACCCAAACAGTTCCAGTATGTTTCTAAAATTAAGACTCTACATTCTAAACAATCTACTACCACTACATATACATCAAAACTCGACTATTCATACATTTTCTATCAAAGCATCTAATCCATATACTTAAACATTTTCATACATATACATCAACACTCGACTTTCATACAATTTTCTATCAAAACCTCTAATCCATATACTTAAACATTTTTATAAACAAACCGACATGTAGAACTACTAACCAACAAGGCTAACTCACAACCATACGACATACATCCTTCAAGCCATCGGATCATCAAGCCAAAACACACCCCGTCGCCACGAGCACCATCCGTCGACCACCTATTCTTTGTCATCAAGAGAAGCTCTCACCTTCACACCTGTCACCTACATCATACAATAACTACATTAAGCCTAATGCTTAGTAAGGAGCGTGCTAAACATAACATTAC
The DNA here is from genome assembly GCA_022432975.1 of Begonia masoniana. Classification (NCBI taxonomy): domain Eukaryota; kingdom Viridiplantae; phylum Streptophyta; class Magnoliopsida; order Cucurbitales; family Begoniaceae; genus Begonia; species Begonia masoniana. The sequence goes on along the minus strand of CM039508.1, from coordinate 30,711,459 downwards.
CTATATGCATGACATTTATAAAACAGTTTCGTTTCGTTTCATTCGTAAAACATTTTCTTGTTCAGTGAGAAACATAGTCCCGTGAGAACATTCATCATTCATTTTCCCGTGAGAAACATAGTCCCGTGAGAAACATAGTCCCGTGAGAAACATAGTCCCGTGAGAAACATAGTCCCGTGAGAAACATAGTCCCGTGAGAAACATAGTCCCGTGAGAACATTCATTTGGTCCCGTGAGAACACATATCATCTTTCATTTTCCCGTGAGAACACATATCATCTTTCATTTTCCCGTGAGAACATTCATCATTCATTTTCCCGTGAGAAACATAGTCCCGTGAGAACATTCATCATTCATTTTCCCGTGAGAACATACATCATTCATTTTCCCGTGAGAACATTCATCATTCATTTTCCCGTGAGAACACATATCATCTTTCATTTTCCCGTGAGAACATTCATCATTCATTTTCCCGTGAGAAACATAGTCCCGTGAGAACATTCATCATTCATTTTCCCGTGAGAAACATAGTCCCGTGAGAAACATAGTCCCGTGAGAAACATAGTCCCGTGAGAAACATAGTCCCGTGAGAACATACATCATTCATTTTCCCGTGAGAACATTCATCATTCATTTTCCCGTGAGAACACATATCATCTTTCATTTTCCCGTGAGAACATACATCATTCATTTTCCCGTGAGAAACATAGTCCCGTGAGAACATTCATCATTCATTTTCCCGTGAGAAACATAGTCCCGTGAGAAACATAGTCCCGTGAGAAACATAGTCCCGTGAGAAACATAGTCCCGTGAGAACATACATCATTCATTTTCCCGTGAGAACATTCATCATTCATTTTCCCGTGAGAACACATATCATCTTTCATTTTCCCGTGAGAACATACATCATTCATTTTCCCGTGAGAAACATAGTCCCGTGAGAACACATATCATCTTTCATTTTCCCGTGAGAAACATAGTCCCGTGAGAAACATAGTCCCGTGAGAAACATAGTCCCGTGAGAAACATAGTCCCGTGAGAACACATATCATCTTTCATTTTCCCGTGAGAAACATAGTCCCGTGAGAAACATAGTCCCGTGAGAAACATAGTCCCGTGAGAAACATAGTCCCGTGAGAAACATAGTCCCGTGAGAAACATAGTCCCGTGAGAAACATAGTCCCGTGAGAACATTCATCATTCATTTTCCCGTGAGAACATACATCATTCATTTTCCCGTGAGAACACATATCATCTTTCATTTTCCCGTGAGAACATTCATCATTCATTTTCCCGTGAGAACATTCATCATTCATTTTCCCGTGAGAACATTCATCATTCATTTTCCCGTGAGAACACATATCATCTTTCATTTTCCCGTGAGAAACATAGTCCCGTGAGAACATACATCATTCATTTTCCCGTGAGAAACATAGTCCCGTGAGAACACATATCATCTTTCATTTTCCCGTGAGAACACATATCATCTTTCATTTTCCCGTGAGAACACATATCATCTTTCATTTTCCCGTGAGAAACATAGTCCCGTGAGAAACATAGTCCCGTGAGAAACATAGTCCCGTGAGAAACATAGTCCCGTGAGAAACATAGTCCCGTGAGAAACATAGTCCCGTGAGAAACATAGTCCCGTGAGAACACATATCATCTTTCATTTTCCCGTGAGAAACATAGTCCCGTGAGAACATTCATCATTCATTTTCCCGTGAGAAACATAGTCCCGTGAGAAACATAGTCCCGTGAGAAACATAGTCCCGTGAGAAACATAGTCCCGTGAGAACATTCATCATTCATTTTCCCGTGAGAACATTCATCATTCATTTTCCCGTGAGAACATTCATCATTCATTTTCCCGTGAGAACATTCATCATTCATTTTCCCGTGAGAACATTCATCATTCATTTTCCCGTGAGAACATTCATCATTCATTTTCCCGTGAGAAACATAGTCCCGTGAGAACACATATCATCTTTCATTTTCCCGTGAGAAACATAGTCCCGTGAGAACATACATCATTCATTTTCCCGTGAGAACACATATCATCTTTCATTTTCCCGTGAGAAACATAGTCCCGTGAGAAACATAGTCCCGTGAGAAACATAGTCCCGTGAGAAACATAGTCCCGTGAGAAACATAGTCCCGTGAGAAACATAGTCCCGTGAGAAACATAGTCCCGTGAGAAACATAGTCCCGTGAGAACATTCATCATTCATTTTCCCGTGAGAACATTCATCATTCATTTTCCCGTGAGAAACATAGTCCCGTGAGAAACATAGTCCCGTGAGAAACATAGTCCCGTGAGAAACATAGTCCCGTGAGAACATTCATCATTCATTTTCCCGTGAGAAACATAGTCCCGTGAGAAACATAGTCCCGTGAGAAACATAGTCCCGTGAGAAACATAGTCCCGTGAGAAACATAGTCCCGTGAGAAACATAGTCCCGTGAGAAACATAGTCCCGTGAGAAACATAGTCCCGTGAGAACATTCATCATTCATTTTCCCGTGAGAACATTCATCATTCATTTTCCCGTGAGAAACATAGTCCCGTGAGACATACACGTAAGAACCTATCGCATGAGCACTACAACATAACTAAGGCATTATTAACTATCACTCTTTCCTTAACTACCCATCTTCCACCAACCTCTACAATCACTCTCATAAAAAACAATCAACATTATCAACATTGTACGACGTAGGGCCTTAGTGGCCGGAAAGCCTAACGCTCACTTACCTGGCGTCCGTAGTAAGCCGAGCACCGTCCAAAAGTCGTCTCCACCTAAAGCATTTCATAAATAACGTACATTAAAATCAATTCTAATTAAACTAATTTCAAACTTAAACTAATCTCCTAATTTAGGAAATTCTTTCCTAAAATTTCCATTTTCTCATCTCATTCGGGCATAACTAAACTCTTATTTTCTTAAAAACATCTTAAACTACTATTTATAGCTTAATCTAACTAAAATCTAACTAAACGGGCCACTATTTTGGGTTCGGTAAAAACCGACCTAAAACTTCGAACGCGCGTAACTTTTGCGTCGGTTATCGGAATCGAATGATTCCAGCGGCCACGTACTCCTCTAATAACCTATTTTAATCTGCCAAAAGGAATTTCAAAACAAATGACCGGAACTAGGTCAATTTGGGCAAAACCCGAATCTGCCCCTTTTTCCCAAAATTCCCTTTTTTGATTTTTCATCAAATTCTATCAATTTCTTCACCAATCTATCCTCCTAACATCCAATTAACATAAACTAACCTAAAATCGAAGTTTCCAATTAAGAAAACCCTAAGCCCTAATTCGGCCTCACTGTATTTTCGCCCAAATTGGGCATTCCGTGGCCAAGCATCAATAGCCGGCCCTAGGGTTGGCAAACCCACGCCGGAAGTGACCGAAATTGGCCTGAGATCGGAGCTCAATCGAGCTCACTACTCACTGCCTTAAACCGAACCGAAAAAGGAGAAAACCGAGCTCACCTGGTCGGTTCGTGCGCGGAGTCAGGCCGGAGACTGGCCGTCGCCGTCGTCTGGCCGGAGAACGGCGAGACAGGACGTCGGAGGAGGGCCGCGCTTCTCTTCTCCCCTGCGCGCTTCGCTGTTCGGCGTCGGGCTATCGAACGACAGAATGGCTTCGGCCATTCTGTCGTTTTGATTTTCATTTTTATAAAAAAAAACATTAATAATAATAATAATTATAAAACTAAAACTATTTCTTTAATTTAAACTAGTTAATTACCATTTTACTCTCTCATTTTCGACCATTTCGAATTTCACTAAATCTCGTATATCTCCACAAATTCCAATTTAATCTTAGAGTTCTAACAAAACTCACCATTCCCAAAACGGACTTACGTTGCTATTTTTACGAATTAACATACTAAAAGGGTAAAACGGGAACTCTAGCATTATTCTTTTCGATTTGGGTTTCTAAAATTTCACTTATTTCTCTAAAAATTCCCGTAAATTTCTAGGGCTCTAAAGAGACATCCCGCTCAAGAAAATACTTTAATTTGCCATTTACGAAAAATTATCTAAGGAATTAGAAAATCCTAAAATCCGAAAATCTGGGCGTTACATCCTTCCCTCCTTAATTGGAATTTTGTCCCAAAAATTATTGCTTGGTTAAATTTCTAGTTACTCACCCTCCCATTATTTACTTAACCATGCTTGCAATACCATTCACGACACTCTTATGGTCTTACCCATCCCTCGGGTCTCAATGGTTTCCTATATCTCCGAAGCTTTCAATCCATCTAATTTCGCACTTCGTAAGTCAATTACTCATACATCTATCGACTTCAACTTAACCCTTTGTCGCCTAGACCTTCAAATTTCATTTAACTTAACTTCAACTCTAGTTTGTCCCTCAAGCTAAGTTCATTCAATTTCCAACTCTTCAAATTTCGTGACAACAATTCGTACCTAATCACTTCAAACCCTTAAAGCTTCTTCAATTCTATAATACTAGGGACCTGATACTTAGATCCCTCATCATAATCCTCTGCTTCGAACTCTTCTTTACACTACTATCTCCTTCCAAATTATCAATCTCATTTTCTAAACCTACTTACCTTGGGCAATCATAACATTTCCTTAGCTACTCTAATATCATTCCTGTATACAGGACTGTAATTATTAAATCTATTTCTTTACGCTTTCACGGTATCCACTAGGTTTTTATAATTATTTCCTCTATGGTCGTTTTGTCCAACTTTTATCTCGGTCGTCATTAATCACTAACATCATCAATTACTAACAAATTCTTAAGTGTAAACCAATTCGTTAAACTATCCACCCAACACCTAAAAGAAAATGTGCATAAGCACTTCGACGTAACTTACAAGTCAACTTTACTAAACCTCAAAATCTACTCTCAGCTCTAAGTTCACTTGGATAGCCTTCATACAATTCTCCCTTCATTTCATCCAACATGCTCCAAATTTCCCTACCTTAACTACTTAACTCTTATTTCGAGTTTCCGTTCGATCTAGTAAAACTTCTTACTTACTCGTACTACACTATTCGAAATCCAAATATCTACCTAACCGGTCATTTTATCTCACATCACACATTCTCTATTTCCTCAAGTCGCGATCTTCTTCACACACTTAAGCTTAGCTTATCATTCTCAACCTTAGCCATTTACAAAATCATTGGCTCCGACTTCGGTACATAAGGGTCGAGCCTTTGAGATTTTCCTAATTTAATCTTATCTCGATGCACTTGAACATTATTTGTGCAATTTCTCGTCCTCCTCGTCCGGTGACCCATTAATCTATAAATCCGCACAACACTAACATTCGATCAAAATTTCAAACCTAAACCCTTTATTTAATTTAGATAATGTCCTATACTTATTCTTAATATCACACTAAGACTTCCTCGAAAGTTACGAACTAATCTACTACTTGGTCATTTCTTCTAGTCAGGTTCATAATGTTCTCCTTAGCTTCTTCACAATAATTCATCTAACAATTTTCTTGTTAGCAAACTTGTTGTAGGTAGACCTACAACCTTAATCTAGATCTTCTAAAGTTCTTAAATCTTATTCTTCTATTTTCCCCAAAATTTAGAAGCATCCATAACCTTTAATGGAGCTAAGCATGCCATGACTCATACTATAAGCTCTATTTATTCTCAAGTCTCTAGGCAAACACCAAAGTGGTCGAGTTCACTTCCTTAAACTCTCACACCACTAAATACTTAAATGCTAACCTTCTTATTTTAACTCTCAACTAAACCTAAAGGCCTTTACACTTACTCTTATAAATCTGTACACAATTCTAAATCTATCCAACCATCCTTTTTACCTTACTTTGCAAAGTTCATATTTTTCTCATTCAAAATTTCCTATATTTTTCCAATTTGCACACCACTAGATTCTAGTGAATTAAACCTCAACTTTCGGCCTTCCCTTCTTATCTAACTATCCTCTTCTTCCTATCTCTTAACTTTACAATATTAATTTCATCCTTCCTCCAAAATTAGGTCCTAAGCATTCTTCTAAATTCTTTTATAACATCTCATCCCTACAACCTTTTTGTTTGCAAACTTGTTGTATGTAATTTAACACCTCCCTTCCAAAAATCCTTCCCTTCCTAAGTCACCAAGCATAATTCTAAATTCAATGCTAAACTCTCCAGTCAAGTCTTTTCCCTAAAATCCGGAAGTGACTCTTCATTACAATCTACCTCTCGGGTCTTTTAAACACTTAAGTTCCTACTTCCATCTTAGGGGTAAGTCTCGGTTACGGTGTTTAACCCAAACGGTATCAGCTTTAGACTTACCACTTTTCTCTTATCTTTCTAAACCAAAAGTTCGAAATCAATTACTCGTTACCCTTCCTAATTGGTACTCACTCTGTCGAACTACACGCACTCATGACTTGACGCGTCTATTATGCACAGACCGCCCTTAGCTTAATTAAGTTTTCTCCCCTATCGCGTTGGTCGTAAACCTCACACGTCCAAAAAGAGAAACGAATCTCCCTTTATCGACTAACCTTCTAAAGTGGTACATACCTCCTAGCAAACGTTTAATTCTCGTAACTTAAGTACCACCTTATATAAGATTCCCTATTTTCTAACATCTCTAAATTTGTTAACCTAACAACTTTACCTCAATATCTTTGTTCTCCTCACCGATATTTACTAAGTCCAATACTCTTATTCGACAATTTACCTAAGCTAGACTTTTGATTACTACCTCCATTTAAATACTTAGGAGGTTCGTCAACTAAAGTCCAATTTACATTTATTCAACCGTTATATCTCTTAAGTTGTATCCCTCCAATGGTAATAAATTCTAGGTATGTGCACACTCGCACAACTATCCCAGATTATTCATTTCAATGCGTAACTTTCTCTATTCACTATCCTCCTTCACCTTAATAAGGTCAACCAATCTTTCCATTGCTCGAACCTAAACCTTGGCCTGTATAGGATCTATAGCACATCCATCAAATATCGGAGGTCGAACTGCCTAATTCGTTCACTACCCTGGTTCCATGAAGTACTATCTTGTCTATTACCATTTCCATCTCGGTTGAGTAAGATCTCTATTTGTTCTGACCATTGGTGCACTATGTCCATAAGCTGACAAATGGATTTCTCCTCGAGTTTTCTAGGTGCTTTCGGCATTTTCTTGTTCCTAGACACATTAAGAAACACATGCAAAATAAACAATTTAGAATCATACATAAACTTAAACACTTACAGTCGATGGAGAGTCCTCGTGCGGCGGTGTGTTTTTGGCAGGCATATCACAGAACTCGCTTTTAAAACTCAGTCTCTCTGATACCATAACTGTGACGACCCCGACCCGATCAGGGCTGCCACGGACTTGCCGTGACATAATCGTTACCTAAGCCCTCGTATTTTCTCATAAACTTTTTCATTTTTACTTTAAACATAACCCAAAACCCTTAAACAAACTAACCCTAACGTAACCTTAACTTTAAACTCTCGTAACCACGTAAATTTTTCTCTTTATATCACTCATAACGTTTCGACTTCTAAACCATTAAATTGAAGTCTCGGATTGTTGAAATCCCTTAAAATCACTCATTCCTCGATCATCAAAACATGACACTAATCTAACCTACAATTTCGGACAAATTCGAGAAATCGAACTGCGTGGATCGCTCTAAAAATCGAGCGTATCCTTACCTGTAAAAAAATAACCCAAACAGTTCCAGTATGTTTCTAAAATTAAGACTCTACATTCTAAACAATCTACTACCACTACATATACATCAAAACTCGACTATTCATACATTTTCTATCAAAGCATCTAATCCATATACTTAAACATTTTCATACATATACATCAACACTCGACTTTCATACAATTTTCTATCAAAACCTCTAATCCATATACTTAAACATTTTTATAAACAAACCGACATGTAGAACTAATAACCAACAAGGCTAACTCACAACCATACGACATACATCATTCAAGCCATCGGATCATCAAGCCAAAACACACCCCGTCGCCACGAGCACCATCCGTCGACCACCTATTCTTTGTCATCAAGAGAAGCTCTCACCTTCACACCTGTCACCTACATCATACAATAACTACATTAAGCCTAATGCTTAGTAAGGAGCGTGCTAAACATAACATTACCTATATGCATGACATTTATAAAACAGTTTCGTTTCGTTTCATTTCGTAAAACATTTTTCTTGTTCAGTGAAAAACATAGTCCCGTGAGAAACATTCATATAGTCCCGTAAGAAACATAGTCCCGTGAGAAACATAGTCCCGTGAGAAACATAGTCCCGTGAGAAACATACTCCCGTGAGAAACATAGTCCCGTGAGAAACATAGTCCCGTGAGAAACATACTCCCGTGAGAAACATTCATTTGGTCCCGTGAGAACACATATCATCTTTCATTTTCCCGTGAGAACATACATCATTCATTTTCCCGTGAGAACATTCATCATTCATTTTCCCGTGAGAACACATATCATCTTTCATTTTCCCGTGAGAACATACATCATTCATTTTCCCGTGAGAACATTCATCATTCATTTTCCCGTGAGAACACATATCATCTTTAGATCATTTTCATTCAATCATCGTAAAAACATGCTCATAAACAGTTCGTATGCACTTTAAGAAAACATGATACATGAGGAGACATACACGTAAGGAAGAACCTATCGCATGAGCACTACAACATAACTAAGGCATTACTTAACTATCACTCTTTCCTTAACTACCCATCTTCCACAACCTCTACAATCACTCTCATAAAAAACAATCAACATTATCAACATTGTACGACGTAGGGCCTTAGTGGCCGGAAAGCCTAACGCTCACTTACCTGGCGTCCGTAGTAAGCCGAGCACCGTCCAAAAGTCGTCTCCACCTAAAGCATTTCATAAATAACGTACATTAAAATCAATTCTAATTAAACTAATTTCAAACTTAAACTAATCTCCTAATTTAGGAAATTCTTTCCTAAAATTTCCATTTTCTCATTCGGGCATAACTAAACTCTTATTTTCTTAAAAACATCTTAAACTACTATTTATAGCTTAATCTAACTAAAATCTAACTAAACAGGCCACTATTTTGGGTTCGGTAAAAACCGACCTAAAACTTCGAACGCGCGTAACTTTTGCGTCGGTTATCGGAATCGAACGATTCTAGCGGCCACGTACTCCTCTAATAACCTATTTTAATCTGCCAAAAGGAATTTCAAAAGAAATGACCGGAACTAGGTCAATTTGGGAAAAACCCGAATCTGCCCCTTTTTCCCAAAATTCCCCTTTTTGATTTTTCATCAAATTCTATCAATTTCTTCACCAATCTATCCTCCTAACATCCAATTAACATAAACTAACCTAAAATCGAAGTTTCCAATTAAGAAAACCCTAAGCCCTAATTCGGCCTCACTGTATTTTCGCCCAAATTGGGCATTCCGCGGCCAAGCATCAATAGCCGGCCCTAGGGTTGGCAAACCCACGCCGGAAGTGACCGAAATTGGCCGGAGATCGGAGCTCAATCGAGCTCACTACTCCCTGCCTTAAACCGAACCGAAAAAGGAGAAAACCGAGCTCACCTGGTCGGTTCGTGCGCGGAGTCAGGCCGGAGACTGGCCGTCGCCGTCATCTGGCCGGAGAACGGCGAGACAGGACGTCGGAGGAAGGCCGCGCTTCTCTTCTCCCCTGCGCGCTTCGCTGCTCGGCGTCGGGCTATCAAACGACAGAATGGCTTCAGCCATTCTGTCGTTTTGATTTTCATTTTTATAAAAAAAAACATTAATAATAATAATAATTATAAAACTAAAACTATTTCTTTAATTTAAACTAGTTAATTACCATTTTACTCTCTCATTTTCGACCATTTCGAATTTCACTAAATCTCGTATATCTCCACAAATTCCAATTTAATCTTAGAGTTCTAACAAAACTCACCGTTCCCAAAACGGACTTACTTTGATATTTTTACGAATTAACATACTAAAAGGGTAAAACGGGAACTCTAGCATTATTCTTTTCGATTTGGGTTTCTAAAATTTCACTTATTTCTCTAAAAATTCCCGTAAATTTCTAGGGCTCTAAAGAGACATCCCGCTCAAGAAAATACTTTAATTTGCCATTTACGAAAATTATCTAAGGAATTAGAAAATCCTAAAATCCGAAAATCTGGGCGTTACACTAACAGTTCAGAAACCATCTCCAGCTCGAAATTCTGAACCTCAACCTTCAAGGGTAAAGACATGGTTGACACCGCAGGCTGCATTGTCTTTGACATTCTGCTTAATGCATCGGCTACAGCGTTAGCCTTACCCGGGTGATACCTAATTTCAAAGTCATAATCCTTAACAAACTCTAACCAACGTCTTTGTCTCATGTTCAACTCCTTTTGAGTAAAAAGGTACTTCAGGCTCTTATGGTCAGAAAACACTCCACACTGCTGACCGTACAAATAGTGTCTCCAAATCTTTAATGCAAAGACAACTTCGGCTAATTCCAAATTGTGAGTGGGGTAGTTCTGCTCATAACTCTTCAGTTGTTTGGAAGCATACTCTACAACCTTGCCTTCTTGCATCAAAACACACCCCAGACCGACTTTGGATGCATCACAATAAACACTGAACTTCCATTCTTCAGTTGGAAGTGCCAAAAGAGGGGCTGTTGTCAACTTCGGTTTGAGTGTTTGGAAGCTATCCTCACAAGCTTCAGACTAAGAGTATTTGGTGTCTTTCTTTGTCAAACTAGTTAAAGGCTTAGCTATCATAGAGAATCTCTTAATGAACTTCCTATAATAACCTGCCAGACCAAGGAAACTATGGACCTCGCTGGCATTCCTTGGCTGTGGCTAGTCCTTAACAGCCTGAATCTTGGTTGGGTCTACGGATATGCCCTCAGCAGAGATGACATGACCTAAACAGTTGACCTTATCCAACCAGAACTCACATTTGGACAACTTGGCATAGAGCTGCTGTAATATCCGGCTTGTACGGATTTCGGATTTAATATATTATATTGTTATTTTATTATATAGTGGCATTTTTGGTAAATATGTCAAACCAGGTCCGTTTCACAAAAAGAAAGCGTCATTACGATCCTAACGAATAATAAGAATTTTAAGAAATTTACGGGAGTTTTCGGAGATCAAACGCTATATTCCGAACAATTAAGCTTTTCGTAATGTAAAAGACGTTCTTGTAAAAATAGTAAATGAGGTCCGAATTGTGAACGGACAGTTTTATTAAGTCCCAAATAATAAGTTAGACTTATTGGTGAAGTAAGGACGTTTGGAGAGGTCGAACGGCTAGACGATTAACGAACCGAAGAACGAAATCAATATAAAAAACCAAATAAGGGCAATTTGGTAATTAGCAAATTCAATATTATAAATCAATCAAAATTCTTTTATTTCATTTCATTTCTCCTCTTCGAATTCCAGAACCACTTCCTTTCTGTTTCTCTTTTCTCTCTCGCAAACCCTCTCTGGCCGTCGACGTTTCTCACGATCCGACCTCCGGTTTTGTTCCGTTTTTCCTCCGTCCTTCACGTTTCTTCCTCCAATCGACGTTCTAGGTATGTCTCTATAGTTTTAGAGCGTTAGATTTCGAGTTTCGTAACGTTTAAATAATTAGGTTTTAGTTAGGGTTTTGATAAAAATCGAGATTTAGGATCCGAAACCCATAGATTTACTGTGATTAAGTATATAAAGGTTGTGTTGAACGTATTGGACGAAGTTAAATCAATTTGTGAAAAAGTTTAAAATCTGAGAATTTTCGAGTTTTCGAAAAAGTTCGTAATTCGAGAATTTAGGTGCCGAGCGTAAATTGTTCGAATAAATAGCTCGATATATCGGATTAGAACTTTTAGAAATTTCCTTAGTTAAGGTTTTGACGAATTGGACGTTTATTGACTTGAACTCGTTTTAACGGCAATCCTTGTAATTGTTTAGGTAAACAGTGCTCGTGGACGAAACTTGGATTACAGCGTGCACGAGGTAAGTTCTCGTGATTTTCTTTGGCCGATTGGCCTACACCGTACGTCGAATGTCGTCTCGAGGAGTTTTGGAGATGCCTGTAGTTAGTTTTGCTCGGTTTGGGTAGTTAGGTCTTAGGAGTTTATAGTTTATGCTTTTACAGTCTTGATGGTCCATATTATTGCTTGTTTACTTTATGATAGAGAACTGTCCACGCATCACTTGTTTTAAAGAAAAGCATGAAAATGAATTTCCGCTCCGCACAGAGATTTAAAGAGAACGTAACGCATAGCATTGGCCTTCGGGCATACAGGCCTTCGGGCATATAGGCCTTCGGCCTTCGGGCATACAGGCCTTCGGGCATACAGGCCTTCGGGCATACAGGCCTTCGGGCATACAGGCCTTCGGGCATACAGGCCTTCGGGCATACAGGCCTTCGGGCATACAGGCCTTCGGGCATACAGGCCTTCGGGCATACAGGCCTTCGGGCATACAGGCCTTCGGGCATACAGGCCTTCGGGCATACAGGCCTTCGGGCATACAGGCCTTCGGGCATACAGGCCTTCGGGCATACAGGCCTTCGGGCATACAGGCCTTCGGGCATACAGGCCTTCGGGCATACAGGCCTTCGGGCATACAGGCCTTCGGGCATACAGGCCTTCGGGCATACAGGCCTTCGGGCATACAGGCCTTCGGGCATACAGGCCTTCGGGCATACAGGCCTTCGGGCATACAGGCCTTCGGGCATACAGGCCTTCGGGCATACAGGCCTTCGGGCATACAGGCCTTCGGGCATACAGGCCTTCGGGCATACAGGCCTTCGGGCATACAGGCCTTGCTACAGGCCTTCGGGCATACAGTTACAGGTCACGCGAGGTGGGGCTAAGGCACGGCTGTACGTGATGTAAGCGTGTACCCCCCTCTTCTAGCTGGAAAGAGTAGTCCGCCCGCTGGATGAGCTCTCTCCGGTTAGAAGGTATAGGATCTCGGTGACACCTATAGTGCATTGCATAGTAAGATAAAAGAAAAATAAAGCATGGTTTAATGAACTCATAGCACAGCATGCATCGCATTTACGTAGAGCTTACTGGGATTTTATCTCATAGTGTATATGTATGGTGTAGGTGACATAGACTTCGAGGTACCAGGTGAGGACGAGGTCCCTCCACCTGAGGCATGATTCAGTTGACGGAGGATGGCTGCGGTGGTGTGCTGGCGCAGTCGAGGCTTAACCGACCCGTGGGAAGTATGTGCAGAGTTTTGAGGGTTTTGGGATATTTTGGGATGAATTGGTTAATTTGTATAGAAATTATAGGATGCTTGGTTCTGATAGACGTTAGGTTTACTTACTGATGTTTTTAAGGTTTTTATAAACTGATTGGCGAAACGTTTTGGTTTAAAACAGTATTTAACGTTATATAGAAATGTTTTGACACGTTTTGGGATGTTACGGATAGTCTCGATTTTTAAAGCTATCCACGCCATTTGTCTTTAGGAAGATTTGTCGCGTATTGAATTACGTTAGACTCGTATGTTTAGTATTTCTAGAATGCGAGATTTGGGAAGGAGAAAGGAGAATTTGCTCTCTGGAATCGGATTCCAGAGAGCTGAAAATTGAAGTGTTTTGCTCTCTGGAAATCCCAGAGAGCAAATGGTCCTGGTCGCTGCTGTGCAGCGACTGGGCGCTGCAACATGCAGCGCCCGATCGCTGCACCAGTGCAGCGACTGGGCGCTGCAAGGTGCAGCGCCCGATCGCTGCATTGTGCAGCGACTGGCGCTGCAAGGTGCAGCGCCCGATCGCTGCATTGTGCAGCGATCGAGCGCTGCACAATGCAGCGCTTGCGGCGACTGGGCGCTGCAATTAGCAGCGACCAGTCGCTGCTCCTTTTCGAGGGCAGAATTCCGATTCTGCCCTCCCCTCATTTTAAATATTAAATATTGTTTTAAATTGATTTTTATAATTGTTTTAAAAGTTTTATTTTAAAAGATTTGATTTAACTTAATTCCGATTTCGATTCTGGTTTCGATTTCGGTTTAGATTCTACCTAGAGTTTAATTAATTAAAGTTATTAGGATAAAAAAAAAAAATAGTACGGTAAATACGGGTACAGTATTAGGGTCGTTACAGCTGCTGCTGATTTAAAGTCGCCAAAACCACCCTAAGGTGTTCTTCATGGTCAGCTTTAGTCCGTGAATATATTAGGATGTCATCAATAAACACAATCACAAACTTATCCAAGTACTCACGAAATACTCGATTCATCAAGTCCATAAAGGCTGCACGTGCATTTGTCAGTCCAAACGACATCACAAGAAATTCATAGTGTCCATAGCAGTTCTGAAGGCTGTCTTTGGTATATCTCCCTCCTTAACCTTTAGTTGGTAGTAACCAGAACGTAAGTCGATCTTTGAAAACACTTTGGCCCCTTGAAGTTGGTCAAACAAATCATCGATACGGGGCAAAGGATATCTATTCTTGATTGTCAACTTGTTTAACTCTCTGTAATCTATACACATTCTAAGAGAACCATCTTTCTTCTTAACGAATAGGACGGGTGCACCCCAGGGAGAACAGCTGGGGCGTATAAATCCCTTGTCTACTAATTCCTGTAGTTGGACCTTCAATTCCTTCAACTCAACAGGTGCGTAGCGGTAGGGGTTCTTAGACACAAGTAAAGCCTCGGGATATGTATCGATTACAAACTCGATTTCCTTATCAGGTGGTAGCCCAAGCAAGTCGTCCAAAAATGTATCTGGGAACTCTCGGACTATGGGAATATCCTGAAGTTCTACTTTACTCTTTACTCGGACATCAATTATACTAGCTAGATAACTCTCACAACCACCTTTCAGTAACTGTTGAGTCTCTAGCGAGGATATAACCGGTATTTTACTTATTGTTAGAATAGCTTGGAAGGAGTACCGATCTCCGTTTAGGGGTAGGAACTCAACCGATCCAGACCTACAACTTATCGTGGCATAATGTCGGAATAACCAATCCATCCCTCCCTAGTATAACTTCATATCCCTTCATGTCAATTACGATAAGTTCTACGTACAACTTCTTATTTCCTAATGACACAACATCACCTTTATTATCTGTTCAGAATGTAAACACTTCCCCGATGGTAACATGACACTAAATGACTTATATACAAACAGGGTTGATACAAACGAGTCAGTGGCTCCCGTATCTATAAGTGTATAAGCAGAAATACCACAGATCATAATTGTACATGTTATGACTGTATGCTGCACTGCATCCTCATCCTCCATCAAGGCATAGACCCTAGGCGCTACTCTTGCTCGGTTCCGGTCTGGCGGCATGGGGCAATCTCTGACTATGTGTCCAACCTTGTCAAATCTATAGCAACGGCCTGAATATAGCTTACATGCACCATGGTGATTCTTCTGGCAGGTGGAACATAGGGGTGCTAGAGGTCGCTTTCCTTTTCCTTGATCATCAATTGGATTGAAGGGTCTCTTCACACCTTTCTGCTGTTGCGGTGGCCCTCTATTCGGTTGTGGTTGCCAACCTCTGCCCTAGCGTGGTGGTGGCTGAGTTAATCAGTCAGGTTCCAGTATTCATTGTTTTAAGAAAACATCCTACGTAGACCTCGGTACTCATAACCTTACTAATATGATAAAAGTAGTAACCAGAAGTTGAAATCGCCTTTCCATCCACCAATCTGTCACCCTGAGCACCTTCCAGCAACCAGCCTTAAACATCCTCATTAGTAAGGAGTGCATTGCTAACATATATGCATGAATGTACGAATTTAAGGAAAACACATGTTCATGATCTTTTCGTATTCTTATTCTTGTTCATGTTCATCGTTTTCATCATATGGATTAAGGGAGGATTTGTGCCGAAAAGGGGGTTGACAGTGAGAGTGTACATAGTCCATTGCGGGTCGTATTCATGGTCCTTCTTTTGGACAGTGACATACGCCAAACTGCCCCGAATCCTCTCTTAATCCTTGTTGCATAAGTTTCATGTTCATATCTTGTTCATGGGAGAAATCATGTACTTAAAACATTTTCATATGCTTGAGAAATATTCATGATGCATGAGCATGAGTAAATCTTAGTTCATCAGACTACTAGACAAGCCATTCATTCATCAAAGGATCATAACACCAACTGGAGTATCTTACCCAAACAGACAATAGCACAGATAACCTTCAAACATCATAGAGAACTTCTACCTTGTACCCTTGCGATGAAGGGCCTTAATGGCCGGAAATCTTACTCACTCTCTTACCTGGTTTCCTTAGCAACTTGAGCACTTCTCTTCGAACTTTTTCACCTAGAAATATTTCACATTACAGTGTTAAATCAAAATCCTAACTAAAAGTCATCATAGTATCTAACATAAATATTTCTAGATCTTCCTAGTCGAGCGCCTAGTGTGTACAGACTAGACTTCTAGAACCTAAATAACCGGATTAAGTCTAACAACTAAACATGGTTTGTTATCCTAATGTCCATAATCGAATCGAAAATGCCAATACTAAACACAGATTAAGATTTTCACAACCAATACTGATATGAACCTAAGATATTAGAGATCTTAGACCCAACACGCAATACGGAATTCAAAGGGAATAATGCCTTTATTGATTCAAAAGAATAAGAAGAAGGAACTTGACCCCAATCGATAGATAGCGATGGAACCAAAGTTATCAGAAAAAGTAGCTAGACCCGAACCAAACTCGTTGGTTGAACCTAAGCTATCAAGTTCGATCTTTTCAAGAATACACTTGAAGAAGATCAAGTTCTAATCCAAGAACTCAAGAAGAGAATTATAAGGATCTCACCTCAAAGCAAAAGCTTAATAAAAATCAATTCATTCAAAAGTCCCCTAAAATCTATTACAAGCCTCCCTTAAATAGGCAAAGGGATAAAACTAATAAGGTAATAACATAATTAGAAATAATCAAAATATCCTAATTAGACAATAGGAAAGTTTCCAAAAATAAGAGAAGGAAAATTGGAAAGTGGTGCAAGTGGATGGTGGCCGCGGAACTTAGGTTTAAGTAACGTGAGTCTCGAGTTTAATTCAGATTGTGGGCCTAGCCCAATGGTGTGGCACTTGTAAGAACTTTGAAGTTAAAAACTCTTGGGCTAGAGTAGAGCCATGTTGGGTGACCATGTGGGAAGTCTTTATTTTTGAGACTTCGTTTTGGGCTTCGTTTCCAGTCCTTGCTTCTTCATCAACACTTAGTAATATTATTGCTCGTTGCACATTTTGTGATGATTCCTTTTCTTGGATGTCTTTGATTAAAATTTGTAGCCTTTTGTTTATTTTCTTCGTTCTTGATCTCGTCATTGGTCCTCCTATATTCATCAACGGATCTTGGCTCCCTATTGCTTCTTGATTGTCCTTAGTTGCTCCTTTGACTACATCAAATACACTGTTAGTGAAAAATCTGAAACCTCAAGTTCTAGTTGAAAACAGAGCTCAAAGTAACTACCCAGTAACTACATTGTCTAAGTCTTACCTAGAGCGTGGATCGTCGAAGTGGAGGCTGAAGAACTGGTCTTCGGCGAAGGAATAGCTGGCAGAGAGGGAGCTCTGGAAGGAAGAAAATCGCCGAGAGAGGAAATGTCGGCTACAGTGAGGTTTTAATGAGGTTTAAGAATTCCATAACCTATTTATACCAATTAAAATCCACCTTAATTACAAACTTGCCACCCAACCTAGTTTCACTAAACTTGAAATAAATAAGTCTTGGCATTAAATTTAAAATCATAAAGTTCAATCAAAGGGTGACAATTAAAATGGTTAAGAAAATCACCTGGCCAAAATTGTCGGATGTTACAGAAGATGACCTATTCTATAGATCAGCTAGCTGAGCTGTATGTGCAGGAGATCGTCAGACTACACGGAGTGCCCATCTCGATTGTCTCTGATAGAGATGCCAGGTTTACTTCGAAGTTCTAGAAGAGTTTACATAAGGCTATGGGAGCTCAGCTGAATTTAAGCAAGGTATCTCATCCTCAGACTGATGGACAGATAGAAAGAACAAATCAGATTCTCGACGATATGCTCAGAGCTTGCGTGCTAGAGTTTCAGGGCTCGTGGAGCCGATATTTACCAATTATTGAGTTCTCATACAACAACAGCTTCCAGTCTACTATTGGCATGGCTCCGTATGAGGCGCTGTATGGTCGAAAATGCAGGTCTCCATTATATTGGGATGAGGTAGGAGAGGCTAGCATAGTCGGCCGAAATATTTTGCAGCAAACAGCGGAGAAGATCGCTGTTATTAGACAACGTATAGAGATTGCACAAAGCCGCCAAAAGAGCTATGTTGACACCAAACTGAGGGAATTACAGTTTAAGGAAGGCGGCGAAGTATACTTGAAGATTTCTCCGTTCAAAGGCGTTATGCGGTTCGGAAGGAGAGGTAAGTTGAACCCTCGTTTTGTTGGGCCCTTTCCTATTCTGAAGAGGATCGGGACAATGGCGTACAGATTGTAGCTCCCGGCATCTATGGAAGGTATGCATGATGTATGTCATGTGTCCATGCTCAGAAAATATGTGCGTGATCCATCACATGTCGTTGAAACAAGGGAGATCGAAGTGCAACCAACGCTGACCTATGAGGAAAGGCCGATACGAATCCTAGAGTCTTCTATCAAGGTATTACGCAATAAGGAGATTCCGCTGGTGAAAGTTCTATGGCAGAATCATGATGTAGAGGAGGCTACTTGGGAGAGGCAGCAGGATATGATGTTTAAGTATCCTGAACTATTTGTGTAATCAAATTTTGAGGACAAAATTTAAATAAGGTGGATGGAATGTAACGTCCGGCTTTACGGGATTTTATTTATTCCAATATAAATGGTATTTTTTGTAAATATGTCAAACTAAGTCCGTTTTGCGAACGGAAAGTTTTAACGGAGCCCTAATAATAAATTGAAATTTATGGTGAAATATGAAAATTTGGAGAAATCGTATCGTTAGTTAAATAACAAAATTTGTGGAGGAATAAACGGAAAATCAATGAAAGGGCGTTATGGTAAATTTGCAAGCCAAATTTTAATAAAAACATCAAACTCCCTCTTTCTCCCTCACACTTACGTGGGAATCAATTTTTCTCTTCCTCTCCCTCGCTGATTTTCTTCCTCCTCCGACGTTCTCTCTTCCGGCGACGATTCTCCTTCTCCGGCAACTCAACTCTTCACGTTTCCTTCTCCTTCCTCAACTCTAGGTATGAATCTATAGTTTCGAAGCTTTAGATTTCGATTTCTAGGGTTGAAAACGGTCAGGGTTCGTTAGAGTTTTCATTGAAAACATGAAATAGAGTTTGAAATCGATAAGTTTACCATATTTATAGCTCTAATGGGCGTATATATGGTTGTTGGTAAAAGTTAGTTGAATTAATGAGGGTTATTGAGGTTTTGAGTAGTTGGAAGTTTTAAAAACTCCATTAATGGAGGTTTGGAAATTCACGAGCATGAGTTGCTTGATAAAATGCCTCAATGAGGTGTTTTAGAGCTTAGGAGATTTTCTTTAGGTAGGAGTTTGTAATTTTGGAAACTCGATAGTTTAGAATTGATTTAAATGACAAATGTTATGAATTGCCTTAGGTGAACAACGCTCGTGGACAGAGCTCGAATTTCAACAGACGCGAGGTAAGTCTTCGTGATTTGTTTGGCCGTCTTGGCCTACACCATAAGAATGTACGTTAAATTGAGGAATTGGAGATATATTGTGTTTGGGTAATTAGAACGGGTAGTTAGTTTTAGGTTTGGTTAGGTTGTTAATTGTTTAGTTTATTGTTTGTATGTTTCTATTTCGTTCATGGCATAATATTTGTTCACACATCATTGTTTTCGAAAAGGGCTTGAAAAGGTATTTCTATGCATGTTTTTACAAAACAAAAAGGTAAACGAATGTAATAAAGGTCACGTCGGTGGCGGTGGTTCAGACATGGCTGTCAGGTGAAGCATATTTTTCCCCCGATTAGATACGAGGGGCTATCCAATCGACGTATGTACCGCTCCTATCTAGTGAAAGTGAAGCCCCGGTGACATAATGAAATGATTAGCGAAAAGGTAGGAAGCATGATTTATGAACTGTACATGCATAGCATTCACGTGCATTCACGTAGATTTACTGAGCCTCTAACTCACATTTTTATTTCTATGGTGTAGGTGATTTTGAGACAGGTGAGGAAGACGTCCCTCCGCCTGAAGTATAAGTACGTTGAAGAAGAATGGCCCGTTGGAGTGCGCTGGCAGTCGGAGCTTATTTTGACCCCTGGGGACGTAAGTAAGTTTTTTGGGATTTTGATAGATAGAAACGTAGGAAAAATTGTAAAGTTTGATGGTTCGACTTGTATGTAACGAGGTCGAAACCGTTGATGTTGTAAATAGCTTTGGTCAGAACCATTAAGTTTAGGAGTGGATAAACTTAAGCGAAAGAAAGTTAAGTTTGGGAGAGTTTGGGAGAGGTACGAAAGCTTAGATTTTAAGTTATGGAGATGGAATTGAATTCAATATTGAAGAGAAAATATTGAGAGAATAGTTGATAAATTTAAGTGGTGAGGGTTTTGAGTAGGAGAGTTGGGTTGGAAAATAAATAATAAATGTCATGATTATTTGGGGGAAAATGAGTGTATGAGATAGGAGTGATAAGTGAGTAATGAGATAATAGAGTAGAAAGAAAATTGAGGAAAAGAGGGAGTAGAATAGGAAAAAAAAAATTTAAAAGAGTTATGAAAGTTTAGACTCTTAGTTATGGGATGGAATTGAAAGGTTATACACTGGTGATGTTGTCGGGTGAAGAGTGAGAGCCGAGATAATTTAGCCTGAAGACTTTTATAACTTTTGATGATAATTGAGGTAGAAGTTTTACAAATTTAACATAATGTATGTAAGTATGAGAACTTAAAGGACATATTGAAAATAAGGGATCGATTTATGTGGTGAGAGCTTGGAGTGTGGGGATGTATTAGAAAGATTAATGAAATGCCTCAAGTGCTTAAGGTAATAGGTGTAAGAGGGTAAAGTAATGAGTTCAAAATAAGATTGTAGAATGATGTGGGATTCTAAATTGAGGACTTATGATAGAAAAATTATTCAATAGATTTTAGTTTACGTGATTGAGAACATTTTGAAGGCTCGAATATATTATGTGCATGTTTGATTGACACACACGTGTGAATTGAGGAATTAGGTGAACTAAGTTTGAGGAAAAGCTTGAGTTGATAGCTAAGTTGGAGAGATTTAATGGTCTAAGTGATAAGTGCTCAAATTAAAGTCTACGGATGTATGAATAGGTGAGCTATGGAGGACGTAGTTCGAAAATTAACTTTGGAGATGTAGAGAGTTAGCAGTACTCGATAGATGATTTAGGCTGTATTGTAATTGAAATTCGGCATGGCTACTCAAAAAATTAGAATGGTAGCATAGAGTGAATAAGTTGTTGAAGGATTACTAAGGTACCGCAAATTTTGAGGACAAAATTTTTGTAAGGAGGGTGGATTGTAACACTTGAAATTTTCTTAAAACGTATGCAACCCTAGTTTGGTGTATGTATGAGAGTTTAATGTTAATTGTGGAAGGGTTTAGAAAAATGGACAAGACAAAAGGATTAGGTTTGAAAATTTAAACTTTTGAAAAGTCAAAAACTCATAAACCAATAGGATGTTAGCCATCAAAAAGCTTTACAATTTGAAAAGTTAAGGGATCAATTAATGCTATTCACGTTGGAAGAAAGATGAAGGGAAAAAGGAGGGTTGAAAATTAAAACCAAATGACTTGAAAAAGTCAAAGTTAAGTAACCAATCAAATTTCAAATAATTTTGGAAATGAAAAGGTATAGAAAGTGGTGGAATCAATGTAGCTTTCACGTTGGATTTAAAAGTGAAAGAGTGGGGGGTTAGATTTTAATTTTAAAGAATTTTGAGGAGGGAAATTAAAAGAGGTAGAAAGTGTGGTTTAAAATTGGGTTTTTCCCATTTTCTTCCTCATCTTCTTCGGCCCTTTCTCCTCTCCTCCATAGCCGCCTCTCCTCCTCTCTTTTGCTTCAAGTTCTCAAGGCATTTCAAGGTAATAATGCATGGGTTTTGATTTTTATACATTTGGATTAAGCTTTTGAGAGTTTTTGAGGTGTTTTAAGTGGATTTAGTGAGGGTTTGAAAACCCTAGATGGAGGAGTCCGAAAATTTGGTTCTCCTTGAGGGTTTTCTTCCTCTTTTGATTATTTAATCCTTAAATATGTTAGTTTAGGTTAATTGAGTGGTTAGATTGAAGATTGGAGGAGTGTTACTCAAAAATCGGTTTAAGAACACTTGATGGCCGATTCTGTCTCTGCAATTTTGGATTGGCCAATGTGCTTCTTTGGTTAATTTAAGCATTTCAATGGATAGTAGACGTGTAGAGGTTTCCGAATTGGGGTGGCACGTCAAAATCTGTTGAAAAACGAGGGAGTTATGACCGTTTGAAGTTAGACGGTCAAATTTGGGTAAAAAAATCGGGTTTAAGTGTTTTAAGTGTGTGATTGTGTTAAGTGTTGGTTAATTTTAGGTTTAAGAATTTCTTAAATTGTATTGGTGACTTATCAGTCTAAGTTTTGTTATTTTAGGTCGTCAAACGAGTGAATTGTCCGGTAGAATTGAGCAATTGGAAACCGAGCATTCAGGTAAGTAGTGGAGTGCTTGTGTTTTGCCTTTGGGCCTACACCATGGAACAGTAGGAAATTATTTGTTTATTTGGTTGGTTGTTTTGTTTGGTGTTGTGTTGTGTTGTCGTACCGTGTTGTGCAAGTTGTTGCGTTGCGTTACTGTGTTGGTTGCATTGTTTGAACATTGTTTGCAAATTGTGGGAGTGGAATGTAAAATGTTAAGTAGAAGGTTCTGTGAACGCTTCGATGTTAAGCAGAAGGTTCCGTGAACGCTTCGATGTTAAGCAGAAGGTTCCGTGAACGCTTCGATGTTAAGCAGAAGGTTCCGTGAACGCTTCGATGTTAAGCAGAAGGTTCCGTGAACGCTTCGATGTTAAGTAAGCAGAAGGTTCCGTGAACGCTTCGATGTTAAGCAGAAGGTTTCGTAAACGCTTCGATGTTAAGCTGAAGGTTCCGTGAACGCTTCGATGTTAAGTAAGCAGAAGGTTCCATGAACGCTTCGATGTTAAGTAAGCAGAAGGTTTTGTGAACGCTTCGATGTTAAGCAGAAGGTTCCGTGAACGCTTCGATGTTAAGCAGAAGGTTCCGTGAATGCTTCGATGTTAAGCAGAAGGTTCCGTGAACGCTTCGATGTTAAGTGCTAATAACCACATGTGTTAGGGTTGTGTGTGAGTGTTGTTGTGCATAGTGCATGGTTTTTATACTGCATTTGTTATTCCTACTTGCTAAGCATAAGCTTACGTGTGTGTGCGTGTGTGTGTTTGTGTTCTATGGTGTAGGTGACGGAGCTTTGACAGGCGAGCTGGAGAGTGAGGATCAGGACTAGGGGCAGTCGGGGATCCACGGAGCTCGCCGATGCAGGCCATTGTCGGGGCCCTTCGACCTGATTCTTAGGGGGGTGTTTGGTTGGTTTGGGATTGGATATTGGTGGTTAGTTTTGTGTATATAGGAGTGGTATAGTTTGTTTTGTGGTTTGATATGTGTGATGGTTAGTTTGGTTGGCTGGATTGGTATATATACTTGTGGGTGATTCTGGTGTGAATTGGGTGTAAATTGTGATTTTTAAGGTTTGTTTTTCAGGTTTTTGGGTTTAAAGAATTTTAGCCGTTATATTGTCGATTTTTGGTTTTAAAACAGTTAATGTCGAGTTTAAGTTCTCTATTTTCTTTGTTAAGTGTTTTAAGTCGTTTTTTTCCAAGGCATTTTAAATGTATTTTGGGATATTTTACAATATTTTTCGAGGGTTCGAAAAACCCGAAACCGAGTCGATAATTTTATGAAAATTATTTTAAACGCTGTTTTAGACGTAGGATTGGTTAGCAAAGTAGCGCACCGAGCCTGGGTGGGTTCGGGGGCGTTACATGCAGGGTCCATTTGTTGATAGTAAGGGTCAACCTATCCACTGGAAATTTCAAACAGAAAAGTCAAAGGTCAACCTGAACTGTAAGGGTTGACCTGTCCCTACCAAATTGCAAAACATGAGAAAAATTGAGGAAAAATGTGACAGTGCAATGGACTGATATGCCACGAGGTCCACTCACAAGATCCGAGGCAAAAGTCTATCTATTTTACAGGATTCTTTCTTTTGAAAGCTTATAGGAGGATTCTAATTCAAGAGACAAGGAGAAAGCAAAGCATCTAATAGCTTGGACCTTGAGTGTAGGGTTGATTTTGAGTCTTTGATTGTAGTCTTTTTTTTTAATCTTTTAACTGCTAGATGTTAGTACACGTTTTAGGAGTGAAAAAAGTCAAAGCCATTTTACTACAATAATGTGCTCGACTTTATGGTGTAGCCGAGTAAATTTTTTACCAATTTTGGGAATGTACTTTGTAAGATAAGGGTTGAAACCCTGACTTTTGAGGGAGGCTTTAAGCATCTTTTTGGAACTCCCTCCCTCACATTAAATCTTTTTTCCTAGAGTTTTCAAGATACCTCTAGATGCTTCCCTCCACACCCTTCTTAAGATCATACTCTGAGGATGGATATCTATGATCTCGAAAAAGTTAGATGCCTCAACCACTTCACTTGTAAGCTTTTCCTAAGCTCAAATGTTGAGATGGGCTTTCAACAGTTTGACCCATGCTTTTAGCATTTTGGAGATGGCATTGATCATCGACTACACCAGCTAGATGATGCCTTACTTTCTCGACTCCAAGGTTGGATTAACAATGAGACCTGGTGAAGATCCTAAGGTTGGACCTAGCTCAAACCATTTGGCTATCACATAAGATTTTTTTTGTACTCTCATTTGGCACTGGCATATGGATATTTCCTTTTTCTATTACTTTTGGATAGTTTGTCATGGTATATTTGGTTTGATGGTTCGCTAATTACCCACTTCCGCTTCCTTAACTTGGTAACATTATCATTTGCTTTAGATGTATTGTTTCTGTAACACCCAGTTCTTTACGAGATTTTGTATATTAATATATGAAGGTATTTTTGTAATTATATCAAATCAAGTCCATTTTGCGAAAAGAAAGCGTTATTACGATCCTAATAATTAATATGGATTTTAAGACAATTTCTGGAATTTTAGGAGTTTAACGCTAATTTTACGAGAATTACGTTTATCGTAATATAAAGGATGTTTTAATAAAAATAGTAAATGAGGTCCGATTGGCAAACAGAAAGTTTTAAATGAACTCTGCTAATGAGTTGGAGTCATTGGTGAATTAAGGAAATTTGGAGATGTCGAATCGATAGTTAATTAACGAAACGAAGGACGAAACAAATAGAAATATGTGCAAAGGGCATTATAGTAATTTACCAAACCAAATTTAACTAAAAACAAATGTTTCTCTTCTTCTCCACGCCACTTCTCTCCCCTGCGATTCTCCTCCCCTCCCTTCGGCGATTCAACGGCGATTGCTCCTCTCCCGACCACCGTTTCTCCTCCGTTCGTCCTCCGTTCTTCATGTTTTCTTCCTCAAACTCGATTCTAGGTAAAGTTCTAAGGTTTTGGAAAGTTTATTCGTAGTTTTCGGATTGTTTAAGTTAGAAATTGATAGGTTTGTCGTATTAGCGAGTATATTGAACGTATTAAATGTTATTGGACGAAAAATAGAGTGTATGCGACCTTTAGGTTGAAAACCGGATGTACGAGATTTGAGAAACCTCCATTAAAGAAGTTTTGGAAATTCACGAGCATGAATTGCTTGATAAAATGTCTCAAAGAATTAAGTTAGAATTTTATGAAAGTTTCATTAGTTAAGGTTTCGTTAAATTTGAACGTTTAACGGTTTAAATCTCGTTTAACGACAATTGTTGTGTTTTGCCTCAGACGAACAATGCTCGTGGATGGAGCTCGAAGTTCAGTGCGCACGAGGTAAGTTCTCGTGACTTACTTGGCCGAGTGGCCTACACCGTATGTCGATGTCGCGTCGAGGATCTCTGAAGAGTTGTTTGTTTAAATGCTTTGGTTGGGTAGATAGGGTTAGTTCTTTTATATAGATTATGTTTTTATAGTCTTGATGGTATGTATGATGCTTGTTTACTTTATGTCTATAATTGTTCATGCATCACGTATTTTAAAATAGCATGAAAATGAATTTCTGCACGTGTTTAAGAAAATGAAATGAATGAGTGTAATGAATCCATGTAATCTGTTATCTGGTTACGCGAGGTGTGGCTCACGCACGGCTGTTATGATTGCGAGCGTGTACCCCCCCCCCCCCCCCCCCCGGTTAGGTGAAGAGGGCAGTCCGACCGCGGGATGTGTCCTCTCCATCTAATAGGCTGAGAGCACCACAGCCTATTCCAAAGTGGCAAAGAGAAATGAATTTACGCAGCTGAAGCAGACAGGTTCAGTTGCTGATTATATTCGGAAGTTCGAGGCTTTATCACGGTTTGCACCGCGTCTTGTCAGCGACAACGAAGACAAAGTGCATCAGTTTATGGAGGGGCTGAATCCTGAGATCAAGATGAACATTGTGGTGTCAGCCATTATAGATGTGCCTTATTCTGATATTGCAGCCAGGGCTCTGGATTTCAAGGCTGCCGGAGCGACTTGTATTAAGCCGAGGGAGCCAGTTAGGGGCTTCTTCCGTGAGATTCGTCCTCAGTCTCAGAACCGAGGATGGCAGCCCAGAGCACCACAGCCCCAACAGCAGCAAAGAGGAGTAAAGAGGCCTTTAGAGGGAGGCAACGATCGATGCAAGGGCAAACAGGTACAGGGGACTTCTAAAATACCCTGGTGCCCTAAGTGTCAGCGAGAGCATAGTGGAGAGTGCCGGGTTGGCACTAACAAATGTTTTAGATGTGGTGAAGTCGGCCATTACGTCAGGGGTTGTCCAAAGACCGGCCGAGATCAGTTGGGCGGAGATCAGAGGAGAGTCATGCCCAGGATTTTTGCCTTTATCGAGCCTGGCGATATCGATGATGAGGCTCAGCCTTCCGTGATACCAGGTACCATTTTGATTATGGGCGTAGCGGTATTTTCGTTGATAGACACTGGAGCTACGCATTCCTTTATTTCAACTGCTTGCATGGCTAGATTGGGATTAGCTTCTGAGTTAGCAGAGGTCGAGTATAGAGTGATGCTGCCTTCGGGAGAGCATATGCAGTCGGATCGTATTCTCCAGGGCAATGTCGTCTCAGTGGGGGATGCTACCCTTTATGCTTGTCTGATAGTTCTGAGCATAGAGCGGTACGATCTTATCTTAGGGATGGACTGGCTTTCACATCACTTTACCACCATCGATTGTCGATCCGGAATTGTGACCTTTCGACCCCCGGGTAAAGCTGAGTTTTCTTATCAGGCGATGAACCAATTGAGTGGGTCGCCTATTTCTTATTCAATGAAAGTCAACGAGCAGTTTAAAGGTGAGTGCTCTATTTATTTGGCCACTGTATTTGATACTCAGTTACTCAGTGAATTAAAGCCGAGTGACATTCCTATCGTCAGAGAATTCTCTGAGATCTTCCTTGATGATCTCCCTGGTTTGCCACCAGATCGGGAGATTGAATTTGTGATTGATGTTTAACCTAGTTTGGCGCCAGTGTCAAAGAATGCGTATAGATTGGCGCCTGCTGAGTTGAAAGAGTTGAAATCTCAGTTGGACGAGTTGCTAGACAAAGGGTTCATCTGACCGAGTGTTTCACCCTGGGGTGCGCCCGTTCTATTCGACAAGAAGAAAGACGGGACCCTTAGGATGTGCGTGGACTACATAGAGCTGAGCTTACAGTGAAGAATAAGTATCCACTGCCACGGATCGATGATTTGTTTGATCAACTACAGGTTGCCCGAGTGTTTTCCCGGATTTACCTACGCTCAGGTTATTATCAGTTGAAAGTCCGGAGGGAAGATATTCAGAAAACAGCATTTCGAACGAGGTATAGGCATTACGAGTTCCTTGTCATGTCATTTAGACTTACTAATGCCCCTGCAGCGTTTATGGACTTGATGAACCGAGTCTTCAAGGAGTACTTGGACCAGTTTGTTGTTATTTTCATCGACGACATCTTAATCTATTCAAAGACGAAGGAAGAACACGAGGAGCACTTGAGAATATTTCTGAGAATTCGATGCCAGCACCAGTTGTATCCGAAGTTCTCTAAGTGTGAGTTTTGGTTGGATAGGGTCAGTTTTCTTGGCCACATCATATCAGAAGAAGGGGTTTCTGTAGATCCGAGCAAGATTCAGGTGGTCAGAGATTGGCCACAGCCTAAAAACATGCGTGTAGTACGTGAATTTCTCTGATTAGCTTGCTACTATCGGAAGTTTATAGAGGGATTTTCGAAGATTGCAGTTCCTCTTTCGCACTTGACTAGGAAGAACGAGAAATTTATATGGTCGGCTGCTTGTGACAGCAGTTTTAAGGAGTTAAAGCAGAGATTAACCACAGCTCCAGTGTTGACGTTGCCTGTTGAAGGTGACAAATTTAGTATTTATTGCGATGCGTCTGGAGTTGGACTCGGTTGTATATTGATACAGGAAGGAAAGGTTATCATGTATGCTTCTCGGCAGTTGAAGCCGTATGAGCAAAATTATCCAACGCATGATCTGGAGTTAGCAGCCATGGTCTTTGCACTGAAGATTTATAGACATTATTTATATGGGCAGCAGTGCGAGATATTTTTAGACCACAAAAGCTTGAAGTACTTGTTTAAGCAGAAGGAACTAAATATGCGGCAGAGAAGGTGGCTCGAGTTTGTCGAAGACTATGAGTTTGAGATAAAGTACCATCCTGGAAAGGCGGACAAAGTAGCTGATGCTTTAAGCCGAATGCCTTCGGCGAGTCAGCCTTCGCTTGTAGCGATGTCGGTTACATTACGGTCTGAGATTGAGAGGTTCGATGTGGAGATAGTGGCAGAGTTGTCAAATATGCTCACCAACATTTCTCTTAGGCCGACTATTCTGGATAAGATCCGTGAAGCTCAGCAGAATGATATGGAGTGCGAGGAGTTTCAGGGCTTGACATCCGAGAATTCGTCGGATTTCTATTTATTAGAGGACGATATTCTAAAATTCAGGTATAGGTGGTACGTGCCTAACGATGAGGAGCTAAAGAAGGAGATATTGACTGAGGTGCATTCTTCAGCTTATTCTGTACACCCAGGAAGTACCAAGATGTACCGGGACTTAAAGCAACACTTCTGGTGGCCAAACATGAAGAGAGAGGTCGCCAAATATGTCGAAACCTATTTAGTATGTCAACAGGTAAAAGCAGAACACCAGAGGCCGGCCAGAACGTTACAACCACTGCCTATTCCGGAGTGGAAATGGGAGCAGATCTCCATGGATTTTATTGTGGGGCTCCTGAGGACGACGAAGGGCCATGATGGCATCTGGGTGATCGTGGACCGATTGACAAAGTCGGCTCACTTCTTATCTGTAAAGATGACGTCTTCGATGGACCAGCTCGCCGAGCTTTATGTGCAGGAGGTTGTGAGATTGCACGGAGTACCAGTTTCTATAGTCTCAGACAGAGATCCGAGATTCACTTCTAAGTTCTGGAAGAGTTTGCACAAAGCTATGGGGACTCAGCTAAATTTCAACACGGCATTTCATCCTCAGACTGATGGTCAGACAGAGAGAACAAATCAGATTCTGGAAGATATGCTCAGAGCTTGTGTGTTAGAGTTTCAGGGATCGTGGAGCAGGTATTTGCCACTGATCGAGTTCTCGTATAACAACAGCTTCCAGGCTACCATCGGGATGGCTCCATACGAAGCTTTATATGGGCGAAAGTGTAGGTCTCCATTGTATTGGGACGAGGTTGGTGAGGCCAGTATTTTTGGTCCCGAGATCCTACAACAAATGGCAGAGAAGATTGCCATTATTAGACAGCATATCGAGATAGCTCAGAGTCGACATAAGAGCTATGCTGACACAAGACGGAGGGAACTAGAATTCGAAGAAGGTGATGAGGTTTATTTGAAAGTTTCTCCGTTTAAAGGTGTGATGCGATTCGAAAGGAAGGGCAAGTTAAACCCTCGTTATGTGGGGCCCTTTCCTATTTTGAAGAAGATTGGAAAGATAGCGTATAGATTGCAGCTTCTGACTTCAATGGAAGGCATCCACGACGTATTTCATGTATCTATGCTTCGAAAGTGTTTGCGCGATCCATCACATATTGTGAAGGCGAGAGACATCGAGGTACAGCCTACCTTGACATATGTAGAGAGGCCGGTACGTATTTTGGAGTCGTCCATCAAAGTATTGCGCAACAAATAGATTCCGCTAGTTAAAGTCCTATAGCGGAACCACGAGGTTGAAGAAGCTACTTGGGAGCAACAGCAAGATATGATGGCTAAGTATCCCGAGTTGTTTGTATAGTCAAATTTTAATGACAAAATTTTAAATAAGGTGGATGGAATGTAACACCCGGTTCTTTACGGGATTTTATATATTAATATATGAAGGCATTTTTGTAATTATGTCAAATCAAGTCCATTTTGTAAAAAAAAAAGTGTTATTACGATCCTAATAATTAATAGGGATTTTAAGAAAATTTCGGGAATTTTAGGAGTTTAACGCTAATTTTACGAGAATTACGTTTATCGTAATATAAAGAATGTTTTAGTAAAAATAGTAAATGAGATCCGATTGGCGAACGGACAGTTTTAAAAGAACCCTGGTAATGAGTTGGAGTTATTGGTGAATTAAGAAAATTTGAAGATGACGAATCGTTAGTTAATTAACAAAACAAAGGACGAAACAAATAGAAATATGAGCAAAGGGCATTATAGTAATTTACCAAACCTAATTTAAATAAAAACAAATGTTTCTCTTCTTCTCCATGCCACTTCTCTCCCCTACGATTCTCCTCCCCTCCCTTCGGCGATTCAACGGCGATCGCTCCTCTCCCGACCACCGTTTCTCCTCCGTTCGTCCTCCGTTCTTCACGTTTTCTTCCTCAAACTCGATTCTAGGTAAGGTTCTATGGTTTTGGAAAGTTTATTCGTAGTTTTCGGATTGTTTAACGGTTAGGGTTTCGTTTAGGTTTTGTGAAAAACGTAGTTTAAGTTAGAAATCGATAGGTTTGTCGTATTAGCGAGTATATTGAACGTATTAAACGTTATAGGACGAAAGTTAGAGTGTATGCGGCGTTTAGGTTGAAAATCGAATGTACGAGATTTGAGAAACCTCCATTAAAGGAGTTTTGGAAATTCACGAGCATGAATTGCTTGATAAAATATCTCAAAGAATTAGGTTAGAATTTTAGGAAAGTTTCCTTAGTTAAGGTTTCGTTAAATTTGGACGTTTAACGGTTTAAATCTCGTTTAACGACAATTGTTGTATTTTGCCTCAGATGAACGACGCTCGTGGACAGAGCTCAAAGTTCAGTGCGCACGAGGTAAGTTCTCGTGACTTACTTGGCCAAGTGGCCTACACCGTATGTCGATGTCGCATCGAGGATCTCTGAAGAGTTGTTTGTTTAAATGCTTTGGTTGGGTAGATAGGGTTAGTTCTTTTATATAGATGATGTTTTTATAGTCTTGATGGTATGTATGATGCTTGTTTACTTTATGTCTATAATTGTTCATGCATCACGTATTTTAAAATAGCATGAAAACGAATTTCTGCACGTGTTTAAGAAAATGAAATGAATGAATGTAATGAATCCATGTAATCTGTTATCTAGTTACGTGAGGTGGGGCTCAGACACGGCTGTTATGGGTGCGAGCGTGTACCCCCCCACCCCCCCGGTTAGGTGAAGAGGGCAGTCCGACCGCGGGATGTGTCATCTCCATCTAATAGGCTGAGACCTCGGTGACATTCTATCTGCGACGTAATGAAAAGAAATGAGCATGATTTCTAAAACCCATATGCACAGCATGCATTTACATTTACGAAGCTTACTGAGCCTTTAGCTCATAGTGTGTCTGTATGGTGTAGGTGATATAGAAGCAGGTGAGGACGACGTTCCTCCACCCGATGGACAGGATGGTTGAAAAAGAACGGCTGTGGTGGTGTGCATGGGCAGTCGACGTGTATTCTGACACGTGGGGAGAAAATGGTTAGGTATTTTGAGAGTTTTGGGCAAATTTGGATTGTATAGTGGATTATGGTATAGTTAGAAACATTTTAGGATGTTTGGTTCTGGATAGTGGATAGGATGTGTTTTGAATTTCTAAACGTTTTGAAAATGTATTTGTAAATGTTTGGTTTTAGGGAAATGTTCGGTTTTTAAATGTATCCACGCGGATTGTTTTTATGAAATCAGGTTATGTTTTTAAACGTGTTTTGAGTCATTGTTTTAGATGAAATTTATTGAAAGAATTATGAAGCATGTTGATGTAAGTGAAAATGTGTTAAAGAAGTTGAGTTAGATGTGTGTGCAGAGAAATGAGGAAAAGAAAAGAAGAGAAAAGAGGAAGGGAGGAACGCCTGTCCTCTGGAAGAAATCCAGAGGACATGGGGATCGATCGCCCCTTCTAGGCGATCGATCGCCCAAGCGTTACACGCTCTGGAAGAATTCCAAAGCATGTGGCGATCGATCGCCCCTCGTGTTGGTCGTCGCAACCGTGATCGCTTCACCCAGGCGATCGCTGGCAAAACTAGCGATCGCCACCACGTTTTAGGGACAAAAGTCCCTTTTTGTCCCCGAAACATTTTCTGTTATTTTAATTGTTTTAAATTTGTTTTAAATAATTGTTTTAACTTTATTTAAATAGTTTACAATGGTTTTCAATTCTGTCAACGTTTTAAATTTCCGCTTTTACGTTATAGGATAAACATAGAATTTAAAAAAGAAAAATTTATACAGGTAAAAATGGGTACAGTATTAGGGGTCACTACAGTTTCTCTTTGTTGAATTGACTTGTTGCAGTACTTGATGTTTGGATTTTTTAATTATGATTAATGATTGTATAATGGTCTCTCTTTTTGCTAATGAAATAAGGGAAGAAGATTTTAGTTGTTACTCTGTCAAAATTTTCAAAAAATTATAATCACCTCAAATTATTTATGGCATTTATTAAAGGGGAATGAGTTGATTTGTTGCATATGCTTAAGAGGGAGCAATTGTTTAAGTACAATTGTGAATCTTTCAGGAAGAAAAAAACATCATAAAAAATAGTTAGCTTAATTAGAACTAAGTTAAGCTTAAGAGGGAGCAATTGTTTAATTTTGATGTTTTAATCCATTAAATTTACATATTCATGTTTATTCTTCTTTGGGCATGAAGGACTTTAAAATATTTATATTTTGTGATTGAAAATTGCTAACGAGTCTATTAATTCCATCGAGAGAAGGTTAAGTTTCAGAACAAGAGAAAATGCAAATTGCTATACAATTTCAAGGAAATTTACTTTGGTCGACCAGATGAAATAAGCGATGGACCGTAGAAAAGAAAAATTGCTATACAATTTTGAGAAACAAAACTTTGTTTGACAAGACAGAATACTAAGTCTACCCCATAAATACAGTTTTGAAGAACAAGACTCTCTTTGACATGAAAGAATATGTGGATTTTGACCAAACTTGAAGAGCGTTCAATGACAAGCCCCGTTTTGAATCCAAATTCAATTTAAACCTCTCATATTATCCTAATCTATAAGATAAATTACAACGAAATTCTTTAATTCTTCAATTTCGATGAAATGAGAATAGTTTCCTTCATTCTTATCCTAGTACATTTGGATGAAATCTAACCGGATTCCAATATTTTTGATTTTTGATTGATTTCTATTAAAGACTTTACAAACAAAGCCCAACGATTGGCATTCTATTGCTATATTGTTATATGTATATGGTTACAATTATCTATGTTCCCAATGTACCTATGATGTAGCATCAAGCCGGTTGTTATCTAGTGTGTATCATCTTACGATAATAGAGTATGGTATAGATCAACTGGATGAGGTATGCGCAAAAGTATTTGCCACAAGGAGGAATCCTAGAATTTTGTTGTAACACTCGGTTTTACGAGTTTTTAGATTTTTTGCTATATAAGGGTATTTTTGTAAATATAGTGAATTAAGCTCGTTTTGTGAATGAAAAGTTTTATTAGAACCCTACGAATATATTAGAATATTTGAAGGAATAAGGAAATTTGGGGAAACCAAATCGATAGACTAAATAACGAAATAAATAGAAAATCAAGGGGAGGGGCAAAATTGTAATTTGATAAGTTAATTTTTTATAAAAATTACATAACCCCCTCCTTTCCCACGTATTTCATTCCGCAGAGAGAGGGGTTTTGTTTCCTCTCTTAGGCAATCTTCATGTTCCTCCCACGACGGTCTTCAATCGGTGATTCTCCTCTTCCGATCAATGATTTTTTCTTCCGTTTTCTTCCGCAATCGACACTCTAGGTATGATTCTAGCATTATGGATGGTTCTTTTTTTGTTTTTAGGGTTTAAAACAGTTAGGGTTTTGATTAGAGTTTTGTTGAAATTGTCAATTTATGTTAGAAAAGGGTTAGGTTTACCGTATTAATGCCTATTGATGGAGTATTTATGCTTATTAGTGAAAGTTAGGTTGTATTAATGGTGGTTGTTGGATTTTGGTAGTTGGAAAAGTTGAGAAACACCATTAATGGAGGTTTAGAGGATTGCGAGCGCGAATTGCTCAATGAAATGCCCGAATGATGTAAATTAGAATTTAGGAAATTTTCCTTAGTTAGGAATTTCGATTAGATTTGTGATTCAGATGTTTAGGATCGATTCTAATGATGAGAATTGTGGAATTGTCTTAGGTGAATAAAGTTCACGGATGGAGCTCGGTGTATTAAGGACCCGAGATAAGTTCTCGTGACTTACTGAGGTCGATAGGCCTACACCGTACGTCAGTTTTGATTGTTGAGGAAATTTGGCACAATGAATGTTTATATGCTTTTGGATGGGTAGCCTAGGTTTAGTCATTTTATAGGTTATATCTTGTGTTGTTTTGATGGTATTCACGTTGTTTACGCTTATGTTATGCATTTTAATTGTTTATGCATCATTGATTTACGAAATGACATGAAAATGAATTTACGCATCGATTTAATAAGAGGAAATGTAAGGAATGAATGTAACGACCCGGGGAGGATCGTCACGTGTCATGACTTTCCTTTAAACTTATCCGTACTTTTATACCTCTGTAATCGTAGTGTACTTTTTTTTCTCAGACTTATATCATATCTCATCTTAACTTAAATTCGCTGAATAACCGCGTTTAGCTTTCACTCCTGCCGATCGCTAAACGACAAACATCTAGTTGTTCTACCGGTCAGCACGTGCATCTCACATGATTCAATAAACATCTATCGGCAGGCACACATATTTGCATCTGCCGACAGTCACGTGCAACTCGTGTGACCAATTAAAACACCGTTCAATTATACAACGGAAGCCACCTACATCTGCCGATGAGAGAACAATAGACGATGCTCTCATCTGCCGATGGCAAATACTCTATATCTGCCGATGACGTGGCATCACATCTTCCGGTAACTTAACTCACTACTCATACCGATCGCCAGATAACAGACATTGTCCTCATCTGCCGATGGCTTAAGACAACTACATCTTCCGACAGATTAACTCACATCGTCTGCCGATGACGTGGCACTACATCGCCGATGGCAACACACAACATCTGCCGATGACATTTATACTACATCTTCCGATAGATTAACTCACATCATCTGCCGATGACGTGGCACTACATCTTCTGGTAGATTAACTCACATCATCTGCCGATGACGTGGCACTACATCTGCCGATGGCAACACACAACATCTGCCGATGGCATATCGTCTGCTGATGACGTCAGCCGGAAGACAAATACTTTTCCTCTTCCGATGACGTCCTCCGGAAGACAGACTTACCCGACTCCCATCACAATCCTCCTGTCGATTTCTACACTTCAAAATAACACATCTCCTGCCGATAGACAAGTACTTTCATCTACCGACTACTAAACATTAACCTAACATCTTCTTCTTCCGGTGGACAAGCAAACTTCATCTACCGATTTCTAAACTCCATAATAACACTCACACCTTCCGATAGACAAATACATTTCGTCTACCGGCAGCACAAACATCATAACTTCAAACTTAATACCGGGACACCAACAGAATAAACCACAGATTCATTAAAACTCATACAGCGGATGACGTCAGCCGGAAGACTAAACCAACAAACATCTACCCTTCGGCATCTGCCGATGACGTCAGCCGGAAGACTAAACCATCAAACAATTAACTCTCGGCATCTGCCGATGACGTCAGCCGGAAGACTACCTCTTCCAGCTTCCGTCTTACGGTAGAGAACTCTAAATCATCAAATGACTCCTTCCAACAGAAAGAAAACACAACTCATTCAAAATGCATATAGCGGAAGACTTAAGCAACTGACCATTTATAAATCTATATATGTAACGACCCGAGGAGGACCGTCACGAAATTCTTGACCTTACTTAAACTTAAATTCATTTTTGTACTCTTTTTTTTTTGAAAACGTAACTTTAATGAAGTGCATAGCATCTGCCGGCGAGCCATGCAAGCACTTCAGCCAATCGCTAAACGACAAGCTTAGAGTTCACATCTTCCGGTGAGCATGAGCTTAACACGTGACCCATTAAAACTCGCTCGGTGGTGGACATCTACCGATGAACACGTGCAGCTCTCGTGTTCATTAAAACCTCATCCGGTAGGGGACATCTACTGGTGGACACGTGACTCTCTCGTGCTTCATTAAATTTACTCGTGTGATATACTTCTTCCGGTAGAGAATTACACTACCTATACCGGTCACTAGGCGACAAAATAACATCTTTGTCTTCCGGTAGAGAATTACACTACCTCTACCGGTCACTAGACGACAAAATAGCGTTTTCTTCTTCCGATGACGTCAGCCGGGAGACAACCATTTTCCTCTTCCGATGACGTCAGCCGGAAGGCAAACCCATACAACTTCCATCACATTTCTCCTGCCGATGACGTCAGCCGGAAGACAACAATTCTCCTCTTCCGATGACGTCAGCCGGAAGACAACCATTTTTCCCTTACGATGACGTCAGCCGGAAGGCAAACTCATACAACTTCTATCACACTTCTCCTGCCGATGACGTCAGCCGGAAGACAACAATTCTCCTCTTCCGATGACGTCAGCCGGAAGACAACCATCTTTCCCCTTCCGATGACGTCAGCCGGAAGGCAAACTCATACAACTTCTATCACACTTCTCCTGCCGATGACGTCAGCCGGAAGACAACAATTTTTCCTCCAGCGTCCCTCGGCAGAAGACATCCTGGCTTTTCTCAGACTTAGATTTTAGATAACATAAACTTCATAGCCTCAATCTTAATAACCAGGACTCAAGCGGAATGAACCATAAACTTACTAGAACTCATACAGCGAAAGACTTAATAATTCATTTCATATCCTCATAAATATCCTCAGATTCAGTACTCATACCAGACAAACTCAGAACTCAATAATTCGAAAGTAAAGTCATCATACTTAGACTTCCATAATCATAAACATTACTACTTAAACTTCAGAACTTATAAACATCCTTAAATCATAAAACGTTAACCAGGGTTACTCATTTGCCATCCAGCCACAGATTTCACACTGATCACCTCCAGCAACCTAGCTCAGACATTTTCATCAACTTTGAATTCCTCACCTGATATTTCTTCACCTACATCATAAGGTGTAACTGTAAGCCTAAGGCTTAGTAAGGAATGCAAACTATTATGAGTTCATGAATGCATAACTTGGAGAAAAACATGCTCATAAGTCTTTTCTTTTCATGTACTTATCTTAATCATCATTCATAATCGTATCTCGTATTCATTGTTCATAATCATCATTCGTAGACATGCTCATATTCATCATTCCTTTCATCATTCATATTCTTCATTACATTATGTGGTTTAAGGGAGGATTTGTGCCGGTAAAGGGGGTTCGACAGTGAGTTTGATCATGGTCCCTACTGCGGGTCGTATTCATATGTCCTACTGCGGACTGTGACATACGCCGAACCACCCCCAACCCTCACTTAACCACGTTGCATAAGTTTTATCTTCTTACCTTATTCATGAGAAAACATATTTCAAAACATTTTCATATGCTTGAGAAGTAAAACATGATGCATAACATAAATGCACTTAATCATCGAACTAAGACAGGGGAGTACATGAGAATAACAGAACCATATCCATCGACATTTCATCAAACATATAGCAGACAATGTTCACTAAATCTAACTTAATCCTTTGATGTAGGGCCCTATTGGCCGGAAACTTAATACATTCACTTACCTGGATTCCTTAGCAACTTGGATCACTTTCTCTTCAACTTCTTCACCTAACACATTTCACATTACAGTAGTTAAATAAAATCCTAAAAGTTCTAATCATAGGTCATCCTAGAATCTAATAGCTAGAGTCATCTCCGAATCCTTAGTCTAAAGCTCTGTGCAGAATCTGAAATCCAAAATAGAACAAAGAGGTTCTACTATTGATTAAATCTGAGTTAGGTTACTTAAAATGACCAGAATCTATTCGGGTTGACATTACTACTCTCGGATTCTAAAATGTTCTAAAACGGCATGGCCATTGATAAACTCCAAGTTCAGATGCTGAGCTGAAAACAGAGCTGATAAACTAACAGATAGCTACATTGTCTATTGCATACCTCGGGTACAAACTTGCAGAGAAAATGCAGGCTGAAAATAGTCGTCAGTGAGGGAGAACGCCGGTAACAGAGAGCAGGAGCTCGGGAGAGAAGAAATCGCCGAGAGAAGGGGTGTCGGCTACAGTGAGGTTTAAATGAGATTTAAGGTTTCCTTTTTCTATTTATACTTAATCCATCAATCTTAATTACAATTCTGCCACCCAACCTAGTTTTACTCAACTTGTAATAAATTTGTCTTAACATCAAATTTAAATCATAAAGGTTAAATAAAAGGGTGATAAATAAAATGGTCAGAAAATCACCTGGCCGAAATGTCGGGTGTTACATCCACCCCTCCTTAAACAAAATTTTCGTCCTCGAAAATTGGTCGACCGAAAAGCTTTGGATACTTGTCCAACATATCTTGCTGTAGTTCCCATGTAGCTTCTTCAATACCATGATTCTTCCACAAGACCTTAACCAACAAGATTTCCTTATTCCTTAGAGTCTTCACTGCAGAGTCCAAAATTTGCACTGGTTTTTCTTCATACTCTAAAGTCGGCTCAATCTCGATTTCTGATGGCACAACAACATGCGCTGGATCACGTATGCATTTCCTTAGCATAGACACATGAAAAACATTATGAACTTTCTCCAATGACGGGGGCAATTGCAATCTGTAAGCTGTGTTACCAATCTTTGCTAGAACAATGAATGGTCCAATGAACCGTGGGTTAAGCTTCCCTTTCTTGCCAAATCTTAAGACTCCTCTAAATGGTGAAATCTTCAGGAAAACTTCATCGCCAACAGAAAATTCAAGATCTCTTCTTCTTTGGTCCGCATAACTCTTCTGCCGGCTTTGTGCAGTTAACATCCTTTTCCTAATGACTGTAATCTTGTCTGACATCTGTTGTAAAATCTCTGGGCCCAATAACTTCGCTTCACCAACCTCATCCCAGTACAAAGGTGACCTACATTTCCTGCCATACAAAGCTTCATAGGGTGCCATACCAATGGTGGACTGGTAACTATTGTTGTAAGAAAACTCAATCAGAGGTAGGTGTCTACTCCATGTAGTCTGAAAGTCAAGCACACATGCTCTCAACATATCCTCGAGTATCTGAATGGTCCTCTCGGATTGTCCATCTGTCTGCGGGTGAAAAGCGGTGCTGAAGGATAACTTTGTGCCTAAGGTACCTTGTAAACTTTTCCAGAATCGGGAGGTGAATCTAGGGTCACGATCAGAGACTATGGATACGGGAATCCCATGCAATCTGATAATTTCTTGAACGTAAAGATTAGCAAGTTGGTCCATCGTGTAGGTTGTCTTTACAGGTAAGAAATGAGCTGACTTTGTCATCCTATCAATCACAACCCAAATACTGTCATGTCCTTTAGTTGTCTTAGGTAATCCTACAACAAAATCCATGGCAATGTTTTCCCACTTCCATTCGGGAATAGGTAGAGGTTGAAGGGTACCTCCTGGTCGTTGGTGCTCGGCTTTAACTTGCTGGCATACCAAGCATGATTCTACGTACTTGGCGATATCCCTCTTCATATTAGGCCACCAATAAAGTAACTTTAAGTCTCGATACATCTTGGTGCTACCGGGATGTATAGAAAAGGAAGACGAGTGAGCCTCGGCCAAAATCAACTTACGTAATTCTTCATCACAAGGGACATACCATCGATTCCTAAATCTCAGGATTCCATCATTGGAAAGACTAAACTCGGAGGTGGCGTCCTTCAACTTATTCATCATACTGTTATTCTCCTCGGAATCCTTCTGTTGTGACTCTTTGATCTTTTCCAAAACCGTTGGTTGAATGGTCAAATCGGTAAGTAAGGCTGACAACCCTGGAACTAGTTCCAATTCAAACTTCTGAACTTCAGTCCTCAAGGGTGCAGACAAAACTGACACTGCGGGTTGCATTGTTTTTGACATTCTGCTCAAAGCATCGGCTACAGCATTAGCCTTACCCGGGTGGTACTTGATTTCAAAGTCATAGTCCTTAACAAATTCTAACCAACGTCTTTGTCTCATGTTCAATTCCTTTTGGGTGAAAAGATACTTTAAACTCTTGTGGTCAGAAAACACATCGCACTGCTGTCCATACAAATAGTGCCTCCAAATTTTTAAAGCAAAAACAACTGCAGCTAGCTCTAAATCATGAGTGGGGTAATTCTGTTCATAACCTTTTAGCTGCCTAGAGGCATACGCCACAACTTTACCTTCTTGCATCAAAACACATCCCAAACCAATCTTGGATGCGTCACAATAAACACTAAATTTTCCTTCTTCAGTTGGGAGAGTTAATAGCGGGGCTGTCGTTAACTTCTGTTTCAATGATTGGAAGCTATCTTCACAAGCTTCGGTCCAAAAGTACTTGAGGTCCTTCTTGGTTAAATTGGTCAAAGGTTTAGCTATCATAGAGAATCCTTTAATGAACTTTCTATAGTAGCCAGCCAGACCAAGGAAACTTCGAACTTCACTGACATTCTTTGGCTGTGGCCAATCCTTAACGGCCTGAACCTTAGTTGGATCTACTGATATGCCCTCAGCAGAAATGACATGACCTAAGAAGTTGACCTTATCCAGCCAAAATTCACATTTGGACAATTTGGCATAAAGCTGCTGCTGTTTTAAGGTTGATAATACTATTCTCAAATGTTCTGCATGGTCGGTTTCAGTCTGTGAGTATACTAAAATGTCATCTATAAACACAATCACAAACTTATCCAGGTATTCACGAAATACTCGGTTCATCAAGTCCATGAAAGCGGCAGGCGCATTAGTCAGTCCAAATGACATCACAAGAAATTCATAATGTCCGTAGCGGGTTCTGAAGGCTGTCTTTGGTATATCTCCTTCCTTAACCTTCAGTTGGTAATAACCCGAACGTAAGTCAATCTTTGAGAATACCTTAGCTCCTTGTAGTTGGTCAAACAGGTCATCTATCCGGGGTAAAGGATATTTATTCTTGACTGTCAACTTATTCAGTTCTCTGTAGTCTATACACATTCTAAGAGAACCATCTTTCTTTTTAACGAAAAGGACAGGTGCACCCCAGGGAGAACTACTAGAACGTATAAATCCCTTGTCAACTAATTCCTGTAGTTGGACATTTAATTCTTTTAACTCAACAGGTGCCATTCGGTAAGGATTCTTAGATACAGGTAATGCCTCGGGGTATGTATCAATCACAAATTCTACCTCTCTATCGGGTGGTAGTCCCGGTAAGTCGTCCAAGAATGCTTAAGGAAACTCTCGTACGGTAGGAATATCTTGTAGTTCCGCCTTATTCTTCACTCGGACAT
Organism: Begonia masoniana; assembly: GCA_022432975.1. Taxonomy (NCBI): domain Eukaryota; kingdom Viridiplantae; phylum Streptophyta; class Magnoliopsida; order Cucurbitales; family Begoniaceae; genus Begonia; species Begonia masoniana. The sequence goes on along the minus strand of CM039508.1, from coordinate 30,669,453 downwards.
CCATTATGTTGGCTAGATAACTCAAGCAACCATTCTTCAGTAACCGTTGAGTCACTAGTGAGGATATGATTGGTATCTTACTCATCTTTGGAATAGCTTGGAAGGTATACCGATCTCCATTTGGGGGTCGGAAATCAACTAGGCCAGACCTACAACTAATCGTGGCATAATGCCTAAATAACCAATCCATTCCTAAAATAATCTCATATCCTTTCATGTCAATCATAATCAGTTCTACATATAGCTCCTTATCTCCTAAGGACAAAACATCACCCTTCAACATTTGCTCAGAATGTAAAGACTTCCCTGATGGTAACATAACTCTATACGGTTTATCAACTGGCGAAAGTTCTAACTTATGTTTACACACAAACAGGGTTGCTATGAATGAGTGTGTGGCTCCCGTATCAATAAGTGTATAAGCAGGAAAACCACAAACCATAATGGTACCTGATATGACCGTGTGTGGTTCAACATCTTCATCCTCCATCATAGCATAGACTCTTGGTGCAACTCTAATTCGATTCGGGTCTGATGGCATCGGGCAGTCTCTGGCTATGTGTCCAACCTTGTCGCATCTATAGCAACGGCCAGAGTGCAGCTTGCACTCCCCATGGTGATTCTTCTGACAGTTGGAACATAGGGGAGCCGACGGTCGCTTTCCTCTTCCTTGGTCATCACTTGGATTGAAGGATCTCTTAACACCTTGCTGTTGTTGTTGCTGGTTTCTGTTCTGCTGGGGTTGCCATCCCTTGTTCTGCCGTGGTGGTGGTTGAGTCTCCTTAGTGAACTTCCTTGGCTGTTCACGCTGTGCATAAGCTGTCATCTCAGCCTCCTCCAATTCCAGGGCCTTAGCCGTCACTTCGCCATAAGGTATATTGTGTATCCCAGAAGTCTTTACCTTCACATACAAACTCGGCTTCAGTCCTTGAACAAATTGGTAAATCTTGTCTTCATCATTCTCAACCAGTCGGGGAGCAAACGTGACAAAGCATCGAATTTGCATATATAATCCGTCACGGAGCCAGTTTGCCGCAGGTTCATGAATTCTTTCTTCTTGCCGGCCTGAACGGTCCTATTGAAGTACTTGTCAAAGAAGGCAGTCTTAAACATATCCCAAGTCATAGTCTCTGCATTAACAGTGCTCTGAAGAGAATCCCACCAATGCCTTGCATTCAGCTCCAAATGATAGACAGCATAGGTGACTCTATCTCCTTCATCAACTTTCGCATACTTAAACATGTCCTCTACTTTTCGGATCCATTCCTCAGCATAAATGGGGTCAGAAACTTGGCCATTGAATGTCGGGGGTCTGAGCCTGTGGAAGCGCTCACCCCCATGATCATGAGTTACATTAGAGCTGGAGTTCCCAAGCTCTTCTCTAGTAATCACTAGTTGCTCTATTTGTCGTGATTGGCGATTAACTAATTCTATTAGCTGAGCAACGGTGGTACTATCCACGTTGTCTTCCCTCTGTTGACCTCTTACCATCTTGAGATTCCTAAGCAATAATAGAAACACATCTTAACATAATGACATCACTAGAATCGTAAACACTTACAGTTGTTGGAGAGTACTCAGGTGGCAATCTGTGCTGGAAGGCAGTCTACAGAACCGATTTTAGAACCTGGTTTAGCTTTGATACCATAATTGTAACGACCCGAGGAGGACCGTCACGAAATTCTTGACCTTACTTAAACTTAAATTCATTTTTGTACTCTTTTTTTTTTGAAAACGTAACTTTAATGAAGTGCATAGCATCTGCCGGCGAGCCATGCAAGCACTTCAGCCAATCGCTAAACGACAAGCTTAGAGTTCACATCTTCCGGTGAGCATGAGCTTAACACGTGACCCATTAAAACTCGCTCGGTGGTGGACATCTACCGATGAACACGTGCAGCTCTCGTGTTCATTAAACCTCATCCGGTAGGGGACATCTACTGGTGGACACGTGACTCTCTCGTGCTTCATTAAATTTACTCGTGTGATATACTTCTTCCGGTAGAGAATTACACTACCTATACCGGTCACTAGGCGACAAAATAACATCTTTGTCTTCCGGTAGAGAATTACACTACCTCTACCGGTCACTAGACGACAAAATAGCGTTTTCTTCTTCCGATGACGTCAGCCGGGAGACAACCATTTTCCTCTTCCGATGACGTCAGCCGGAAGGCAAACCCATACAACTTCCATCACATTTCTCCTGCCGATGACGTCAGCCGGAAGACAACAATTCTCCTCTTCCGATGACGTCAGCCGGAAGACAACCATTTTTCCCTTCCGATGACGTCAGCCGGAAGGCAAACTCATACAACTTCTATCACACTTCTCCTGCCGATGACGTCAGCCGGAAGACAACAATTCTCCTCTTCCGATGACGTCAGCCGGAAGACAACCATCTTTCCCCTTCCGATGACGTCAGCCGGAAGGCAAACTCATACAACTTCTATCACACTTCTCCTGCCGATGACGTCAGCCGGAAGACAACATTTTTCTCCAAGCCGCGTCCTGCAGAAGACATACTGGCTTTGTTTCTCAGCAAACTTAAGACTATTTAAGATAACATAAACTTCATAGACCAATCTATAATAACACGAATCCACCTTTCATTTATCTGGATTGAAGCCTTGAAGCTCAGCTCTGGTGCGGAGACAATGGAGACACCACAATGTTTTTGGCAATGTCCTGCGTCACAATTCAAAGGACATTTTTTCACTGCAAAGTATTTCAGCCAAGCACAGTCTAGACAGCAAAAAGAAGTATGAAATTCCTGAACTTGAAAGCAGACCAGGTGTTAGTGGCGGAGTTACAGTAGCAATTTGCACATCTTTGTCCAGAGTTTGCCGCCGACATTGCCCCTCACAAAGAAATGTGAGGATAAAGTGTTCAAATTTTATTCATGCGACTAAGGCCAGAAATTCACCGGACGGCCCGAGTAATTCTCGTGTATAAAGTTTGACTTCCGACCGAGGGTTTAGTGACCACTGATCGGAAGTGAGAAGAAGCACCGATGAGGATGGTGGTGCCTAGGCCAGATGATTGATGCCACAAAGGTTTAATCAGCACTACCAACAGAAAGGATAAGAAGAGGCAATGGGAAGCGCCAATAATACAAGGATCAGGAGGAAGGTCAGAATGCTCATTGCGCAAAATTTCCCCCAGTAGATCCCTAAATGTTTGAGGAACCACCCGGGTGAGTGTGAGTGCGAATGGGGCTTTGAGGAGGATGTGTTTACGTGAAGGAGGTTGGACACAGTACAAAGAGCGGCTGCTCCGAAAGCCCTAAAGTCACCAGATGCCTACAAACTGATACAAGGTTGTCAAATATGATAGAGCACTGTCCGGTTCCTAAGAGTGCGACCCCTCCGCTATGTTTTAAACCTAGAATTTTCTCCATGCATGGAGTCGGGAAAGAAGAACTAGCCGTGCCCTGTGCGATGTGTCAGTTACAATATTGATCAACTGTACTCAGCCCTGCTTTTACTTAATAGAGTATGGTCTTGCCAAACACATAATCTTCGTATTTTAGCATATGCTTTTGCCTTATTAAGATTACGATGTACATGTCTACCCTTCCACGCAATGTTTCAATGTTGCATTAGCCTTCTAGGTCAACGCATGCCACTCGTAACCAGTGGATGCTGTGACAGTGAAGGTTAGTAGCGATTATAGGTTACCTGCTGACCTTTATAGTTATGGATCTATAGGATTTGAGAATCCTACGAAGTGACTGGTGTTTAAACATCATAGCAATAATAGATTGTAGAACTGCGAATGATGGAATAGTTCAGCTTCCAACCCCCCCCTTGGCTAGTTTGAAGACATACCTTTCAAGCTCCAGAAGAGTAAGGGAAGTCTGTGATGACTTATATTACACAGGCCTTCCCTGTGTGCCGAGAGCTATTTGGTGGGTGCTTCTTAGCTAGCGTTTGATTTTTTTTTTTTTTTTTCTTTTTCTTGCACACAAAAGCTGTTTGTAGGAAAGAAACCCTCAGAATGTCCTGATTGCTCCAAGAGTTCCCCTGAGATTTTTGGTGACTTCCTGAGTTTGCTCACCCAGATAGATAGGGAAAATTGAATATTGTTGCTAGATGTTTACCCGGAGCCGAGGCTTGGTCTAAAATCCATATAGATGCCACCAACAGAACTTAAAGAAATTTAAAGACACCAGGTGGAGGAATTGTTGGCATAACGCGATTCATACGCCTCCGCTTTTCACCATGATGGGCTGGTGTCCCACGGTCCTTTTTGCTCAAAAGAAAGATAGGATCAAGAGGTGATGTTATCGTGCCCCATTGATTATAGAGAATTGAATCAAACTAATCGTCAGAACAAGTCCCCTTAATGCCGGTATTGCATGACGTATCTTGACAAGCTTCAAGTGTGTGCGAAGAGTTTTCTCCAAGATTAGACTGAGGTCTGAGTATTACCAGCATAAAGGTTAAAATTGAAGATAATCCCAACGATGCCTTTTCACACAAGGCCGTATAGGATCATTATGAGTTTTTGTTATGTCTTTTGGTTTTGCTTGACGGAAGCGACCTCAAGCAGTTCATGGGAACTCTATGAATAGGGTGTTTCCGACTTTCTTGGACAAATTTGTCATAGTATCATAGATGACATTTCTAATCTATTCTAGAACTAATCGAAGCAGCATGCAGGAACTTAATGCTTGACTTGACCGTTGACTTTATTGACCAAAACGTCAACCCGGGCATTTTGACACGTTTTACGCCCCCGAGTTCGCATACTTAATATCGTTTCTGGACCCATATTGGATTTGAATGGGGCTTCCCTTCCCTTGGTTTGCACTTCTCTAGAATTGGAGAATTTTGCCTAGATGTTCGAAACTATTACCTGAGCGCCACAGTTTACTGCAGGATAGGCAGCGATCGGCCCTGAAGGGAGTATGGGTTATTATACTTTCGCGTTTATCAGTAGCCTGGCATGCAGATATATATTTTTTTTTGTGCTGTTGGCGATACCACTAGTATTGATGTTGCATTCTTACTGGCATGATTATTTGCCCATATGTGCCACGTATTTTTTCATCTGATTCTACGGCCTAGATGGATTTTACTATGCCCATTGTTTTGCGTGCCTTGTGCTTGACACGCGGTGAGTATTGAGAAATTTCTCTGAGATTTTTCATGCATTGGCAAGCTAGAAGTTGGTGATACCCTGCATTTATATTGTCATGATGATTTTTCTGCCTGCTGCATTTGGAGTCTCCCTGATAGGAGATAACGTTGGCAATCTTAGCTGGGCCCCCTTAGGCATAGATAATCAGGGGACGGGTTTTGCCCAGTTGTAGTGGTACCCCCACACTTGTTTGGAATAGGGTTACCGACCCACTTGAATAGGCGCAGAATGTTAGGTAGACCCTTGTGAATAGCTTTGGAATGACGCTCGAGAGGTAATGCCCTAGCGCCCAGTTACCCTGACCTTTGGCCCAGTGTCTGCTTCGCTTAAGAATACCCCCGGTTATGATAAGTCCACGGACGCTGGTTCCCTTGGAGCACCAGGCGTTGAGTGGTATCGTCCCTACTAAGCGTGCCCTGGTGTGTCTCCGGTTGAGCCCAGGGCCTGAGCGCGCTTCGTCCCTCCTGGTGCAGTTGACTTTTTCTCTTCTTAATATGATGGCCTTGATCGGGTGCCTACGCGCCCATTTTATGCTGGTGTGGCTTAGGAGGATCCGTGTATGTCCTCCCCCATCTGCACCTCCCTGTTGCACGGCTACACCTGGATTATGTGTTTTGATTTCAGTGTGATGAGGCATATGTTTGTGGGGATAGATCCCCATATATTTATGATAGCCTCACCGATTTATAAAGGAATAATATAATGAGAAATATAATAACATGAAAACGGATTAAATTTAAACGGTCATTGATTTTATATGGCCATGCATTCCTAAGGGAGGCTCTAACATCCCGATAACTGAGCCTTATGTCACTAACCCATGAACACTCCCCCTCTATCAGGTAAAGGAAGGAAGGCTAGTTGGAAGTGCAGCTTGTTCGCTTTGGGATCTCCTTGTTAGTTACCCCTTTTAGTTTCTGCCACTTTATTTATGTAAGTAAAAATTGAGACTGTACCTTTTTCACTTGTGGCGTAATTATTTTCATATATTTGTATCTCTATGATTGTTTGCTACTCTATAATATTTGTTGCTTAGAGGAGCGTACTGGTTAGTGAACCCTAAAATTACGCACTCTAGCAATTAGAGTTAGAGGTGCGCACACTCCCTTCATGAGGTTTGCATCGTTTCAACCTGGCGTTTCACTGGTTAGGCCCTCTCCGGTTTCCGTGACACTTAAGCTTGGTGTTAGGATTACTGAGGCAGCACCAACTTTATACCAAATTCTCTAAGTGTGAGTTTTGGTTGGACAAAGTTCATTTTCTTGGTCATGTGATCTCTGGAGATGGGATATCTGTTGACCCAGCCAAGGTTCAAGCAGTTAAGGAATGGCCTCAACCGAAGAATGCCACTGATATCTGAAGTTTCCTTGGATTAGCAGGATATTATAGAAAGTTCATTGAAGGATTTTCAAAGATTGCTACACCCCTTACTAAGTTAACAAGGAAAAATGTGAAGTATATATGGACGGATGATGTGAACGTAGTTTCATGACCTTGAAGCATAAATTAATCAATGCTCCAATTCTGACCCTTCCTATCGATAATGGTAAGTTTAGCATTTACTGTGATGCTTCCAAGATTGGCCTTGGATGTGTGTTAATGCAAGATGGTAAAGTAATAGCTTATGCCTCTAGACAATTGAAAACCCATGAGAAGAATTACCCTACGCATGACTTAGAATTAGCTGCCGTGGTTTTTGCACTTAAGATATGGAGGCATTATTTATATGGACAGTCCTGTGAGATATTTTCAGATCATAAAAGTCTGAAGTATATTTTCACACAGAGGGAATTGAATATGAGGCAGCGTCGGTGGTTAGAATTTGTCAAGGACTATGACTTTGAAATAAAATATCATCCTGGCAAGGCGAATGTTGTGGCTGATGCTTTGAGTAGAGTAACAACATCAACCCCATCTATGATTTTCAGTATGCCATTAGCTTTAGAGTCAGAATTCCAAATATTTAACCTAGAAGCAGTAATCAGTGTATCAGCTATACTATCAGCCATAACCTTAAAGCCTACCATTCTAGAGAAAATTAAGGAAGCTCAGACGAATGATGATGAGTGTAACAAGTACAAGTCAAGCATGAATTCTACGGACCAATCAGATTTTAACTATTCTGCTAATGGGATCCTCAAGTTTAAAAATAGGTGGTTTGTCCCAGCCATTAAGGAACTTCGTGATGAGATTCTTTCCGAAGCACACTCTTCCAGGTTTTCTGTTCACCCTGGAAGTACAAAGATGTACAGAGACCTTAAACAACACTACTGGTGGCCTAGTATGAAACGAAGCGTGGCAGAATATGTAGGGTCATGTTTGTGTTGTCAACAGATTAAGGCCGAACATCAGAGACCCTCAGGAACATTGCAACCCTTACCAATTCCTGAATGGAAATGGGAGCAAATAACGATGGATTTTGTTGTTGGATTGCCTAGGACAGCAAAGGGATATGATACAATCTGGGTAATAGTTGATCGTCTAACCAAATCTGCTCATTTTCTGCCAATAAAGATAACTTACTCGATGGATCAGCTTGCTGAATTGTACGTGCAAGAGATTGTTAGTTTGCATGGAGTTCCTTGTACCATAGTTTCGGATCGAGATTCCAGATTTACTTCTAAGTTTTGGAAAAGTCTACACGGAGCTATGGGAACACAGCTTAGTTTTAGCACAGCTTTCCACCCTCAAACCGATGGACAATCCGAAAGAACCATCCAAACTTTAGAAGATATGCTCCGTGCTTGCATACTAGATTTTCAAGGATCTTGGAGTCAATTCTTATCATTGGTGGAGTTTTCCTATAATAACAGTTTTCAGGCAACAATAGGAATGGCACCGTATGAAGCATTGTATGGACGGAAATGCAGATCACCTTTGTACTGGGACGAAGTTGGGGAAGTACAGTTGCTTGGTCCTGACCTTGTGCAACGAACTGTTGAGAAAGTTGCCCTCATCCGACAGAGAATTCTGGCAGCTCAGAGTCGACAGAAGAGTTATGCGGATTGCAGGCGTAGAGAATTGGAATTTGCAATTGGTGATGAAGTTTTTCTCTAGGTGTCACCATTCAAAGGAGTTGTGAGATTTGGGAAGAGAGGAAAGTTGAACCCCAGATACATTGGACCATTCTTGATCTTGAAAAGGATTGGGAAAATAGCCTACCAGCTACAGTTACCAACCTCTATGGATGGAATCCATGATGTGTTTCATATCTCCATGCTTAAGAAATGTGTACGAGACCCTTCTCAGATTGTGGAACAGTAGAGTATTGAAGTTCATCCTACTCTTACATATGAGGAGAAACCGGTAAGGATATTAGACTATGCAGTGAAGGTATTGCGCAACAAAGAGGTTCCACTAGTGAAAGTCTTATGGCACAACCAGAATGTGGAGGAGACAACTTGGGAACGTCAGCAAGACATGATGGACCAATATCCAGAAGTATTCAGGTACCGAATTTTGAGGACAAAATTCTTTTAAGGAGGGTAGATTGTAACACCCGGTTCTATCGAACCAGCTCTTTTATTATTAATGGTATGATTAGTCAATAATTCAAGTAGGGTTATTAAATGACTAGACAAGGGCACTAGAGTAAATTCACAATTTTCAAAAATGGATAACGTATTTAAGGAAAGAGGGTTGGGTTTAATGCACTGTAGCCGCCACCAATTTCATACCATTTTCTCTTCGGGTTTTCAGCTCAAGCAGCCAAGCTCTCTAGGCGATTTTCCTCGCCCTATTCTCCTTCAACTTAGGTGAATTTTCCTCATTTCTCTTAAGTTTAAGCAGTTAGATAGCTGAGGGAGTGCAATGTGGGGATTTCGTGTATGCTGTGAATGAGTGTAGATTCGGGTTGGGGTGAAAATTTGGAAAAAGGCTTAGTGAATAGGACTCCTAACGGTCCACTTAAGCTTCAGAATGCTTTAGAATGGGGATTAGTAAAGATTGGCTTAACGTTCTGTTTATGGTTCTAGGTGAGCATTTCCGAAGCAACTCCTAACCGAGTATACACCAGAAATCCAGGTAAGTAAAGTTTGCTTGTGCCTTCGGGCCTACATCACAAAACATTAGGGTTTGATTGCTGGAATGTGTTGGTATGTCATGCATCATGTTTTAAAAGTATACGAAAATGAATTTGAATGCATGTTGACATGGTAAGGACTGAACATATTGAAACAGCTATGTGAATCAGTTTTACTGTTAAGGGAATTAATCCGCCCCTTAATGAGACAGTGGATATTTATACTTTGGGAGAGTTGATCCAGCTCCCAATTTCACAGGGGGATCTGAGCAGTATGAGAAATAAATTTACTGTTAAGGGAAATAATCCGCCCCTTAATGAGTCAGTGGATATTTATACTTTGGGAGAGTTGATCCAACTCCAAACTTCACAGGGGGATCTGAACAGAACGATGAATATGCAACTGAGATGAGAAAGTAGAAACTGCATGTTTAGGAAGTTTTATGTTTCAGCATTTCCATTTCATCATTGCTTTACTTGCTTAGCATTAGGCTAATAGATGAGTTTTGTGATGTAGGTGAAGAAGTAATAGCAGGTGTGCTTTCTGAGTCTACTGAGGACTAGACTGGTTGGAGGAGTGCATCCTTGTAATAGACTGGCAGCTGATGGGGCGGTTTAACTGGTGTCCTAGTTGTGAAGGTTTAGTGAACATTGATTTCAAATTGAGTGTGTGAAACTTTTTAATGAAGGAAGTTGCTTGGATGTTTTCAAAAATATTTTGAGACCCTTCTGATGTTAGTATGCCGTTAGTTTTAATACTGAATTTTACTGGATTTGAGATATGCAACGATTTGAATTATTTCTGAATGTTTCAGCGAAGTGAGTAAACTCTTTTCTGTGATTAGGATTGTGATAGTAAGCCATGAAGTGGATAAAATGAGATTCTGTTCTCTATCGGTAGATGAAGTCTACCGGCAGAGATTGAGTTGTTGTTTTGTTGTCTATCGGAAGATGTCTTCAGTGGAAGCCATCGGAAGATATAGGTTGCAACTTGTCGTTAAGTCGATCGGATGAAGGAAATCATCCGGCTGACGTCACCGGTAGATGAAGGATGTATTTTGTCGTTTAGTGACCGGTGGATGTAGAGTAAAGTCGATCGGATGAAGGAGATCATCCGGCTGACGTCACCGGTAGATGAAGGATGTATTTTGTCATTTAGTGACCGGTGGATGTAGAGTAAAGTCGATCGGATGAAGGAGATCATCCGGCTGACGTCACCTGTAGATGAAGGATGTATTTTGTCGTTTAGTGACCGGTGGATGTAGAGTAAAGTCGATCGGATGAATGAGATCATCCGGTTGACGTCACCGGTAGATGAAGGATGTATTTTGTCGTTTAGTGACCGGTGGATGTCTTTCGATAGACTGACCGGATGACAAATCTTATGCTTTGTCGTCTAGTGACCGGTGGATGTCTTCAAATAGCTTTTCCCCCCTTTCGTTGACTTTGTTCAGCGGACGATGAATTTGACTTTTGCAACCTTTAAAGTATTTTCACGAGTTAAACCTTCGCTTCTTAACCGATTGTTTCTTAACATTCCCAATGATTATTTTAACATGGTTTTGGTTAATTTTATTTTTGTTTAAACGATTTCCGCTGCAAGTTTTCATGTTTTGTCAAGTGTCCAAATTTAAATTTTGTACGAAGTCTTGAATTTGGTCCAAGTTTTCTTAGTAATATTCGGGTTTATGAGTAACAAACCGGGTTCAGTAAACTCGGGGTGTTACAAACGACATGCTGTTTGGAAGGCTTTTTGCCTTGAAAACACAGCAATTAACAACTTGCATTTACCTTTAAACACAAGCTACAAAATGAAAAAGAAAGAAAATTAAAACACAATAGAAAAACATGTTGAAGGCAGTTTTAAAACAGTGCAGAAACTGGTTCAAACAGAACCTGAAAAGCAAAACTGTAATAACCCGAAAATTTTAGCGAGTAAATTAAAAGTCATGTTAGAATTTTCCATTAGGAATTTTAACGGGTTATTTAGTTTATTAAAAAACTTAGGACTTTATTGGAATAGGATTTCAAAAATTTTAGGTCAAGAAGACGCGAACTTAACAGAAATATGGAAGTTCAAACATGTGAGGGCAATTTAGTAATTTAGCTTAAAAATAAAAAAAATATAAAAATTTAAAGAAAATAGAATGGCTTCATGAAGAAGCCATTCTGCTTCTGTAACCCGAGCCCCCCACCCCGACGAGAGAAAGAGCGCGAGCAACACCCCTCCGACGAAGACCAGGCCGTTCCGGTCACTGTTCAGACGAGCAAGCTCCGACGAGCTGAACTCTCTCTTGTTCTTCAATTTCGTGCTCAAGTCTTGACAAAAATTGGTGAGTTTCTCCTCCCTATTTTCCTCTCTATCGATCAGCCAAGGCGTAGTCTGAGTGATGAGCGAATTGGGTCAATTTCTTGGTTTTTTTGTGATGAAAATTTGGGGGATTTAGAGGTGTGTGAGGGCTGATCCTCGGTGGGCTAGGATACCCCTATTTTCAAGGAGAAAGCCGAGAGGTGTGTGCTATAAAATTTGGGTTTTCTGAATTTGAAACTTCAAATTGTTGTTAAATCATGCTTAATACGTTAGAATGTGATAGATTAGTGAGGAATCGAGCGAGTTTTGTTGAAAAATCGAAAAAGGGAATTGTGAGCTTTAAACCCAATTCTATTTTTGGGGGGTTTTGACCTAGCAGCGGGTAATTATTTTAAAAACCTTTCTAGTATGTTAAATTAGGTTTTATGGGGAACGTTTAGCCGCTGAAATCGAGTCATTCCGATAAGCGTAGAAAAAGTTACGTAAATTCAAATTTTAGGTGAAATTCGAGTTTCCGAGTGGGGAACCCTCAATTTGTGTTGTGGAAAGTTTAAATTGAACTTAATGGGGTTAATTGACAATGAAATTGGTGAAATTGGATGAAGAGTTAAGTTTTTGGACGTTTTTAACCGAGCCAAATTAACGACCCGTTTAGTTGAGCTTTAGTTGGGTTAGGCTAGAGATAGTAGTTTGAGAGTGGATTGGTTAACGTAAGCTTGATTCTAATGAAGTTTGAATTTTGTCTTAGGTCGAGCCATAAGAGGACAGGAAACCGAGCATCCAAAATAAGCTAGGATGCCAGGTAAGTAGTAGTGTGGGTGTCCGTGATGGCCCAGGTTAGAGTGATATTTAATTTCCTCCTGGTGAGCTATTGTGATATCTGCTTGGGCCCAGGGTTGAGTGGTTGAGTCACTCCTGGTGTGCTCTTGTGCGGGTGTCCGTGATGGCCCAGGTTAGGGTAATAGTTGATTCCTTTCTCGCGAGCTATTGTGATGCCTGCTTGGGCCCAGGGTTGAGTGGTTGAGTCCCTCCTGGTGTGCTCTTGTGAGGGTGTCCGTGATGGCCTAGGTTAGGGTGATAGTTTATTCCTTCTTGGCGAGCTATTGTGATGCTTGCTTGGGCCCAAGGTTGAGTGGTTGAGTCCCTCCTGGTGTGCTCTTGTGCGGGTGTCCGTGATGGTCCGAGTTAGGGTGATAGTTGATTCATTCCTGGCGAGCTATTGTGATGCCTGCTTGGGCCCAAGGTTGAGTGGTTGAGTCCCTCCTGGTGTGCTCTTGTGAGGGTGTCCGTGATGGTCCGAGTTAGGGTTATAGTTGATTCCTTCCTGGCGAGCTATTGTGATGCCTGCTTGGGCCCAGGGTTGAGTGGTTGAGTCCCTCCTGGTGTGCTCTTGTGCGGGTGTCCGTGATGGTCCGAGTTAGGGTGATAGTTGATTCATTCCTGGCGAGCTATTGTGATGCCTGCTTGAGCCCAAGGTTGAGTGGTTGAGTCCCTCCTGGTGTGCTCTTGTGCGGGTGTCCGTGATGGTCCGAGTTAGGGTTATAGTTGATTCCTTCCTGGCGAGCTATTGTGATGTCTGCTTGAGCCCAAGGTTGAGTGGTTGAGTCCCTCCTGGTGTGCTCTTATGCAGGTGTCCGTGATGGCCCAGGTTAGGGTAATAGTTGATTCCTTTCTCGCGAGCTATTGTGATGTCTGCTTGAGCCCAAGGTTGAGTGGTTGAGTCCCTCCTGGTGTGCTCTTGTGCGGGTGTCCGTGATGGCCCAGGTTAGGGTAATAGTTGATTCCTTTCTCGCGAGCTATTGTGATGTCTGCTTGAGCCCAAGGTTGAGTGGTTGAGTCCCTCCTGGTGTGCTCTTGTGCGGGTGTCCGTGATGGTCCGAGTTAGGGTTATAGTTGATTCCTTTCTCGCGAGCTATTGTGATGTCTGCTTGAGCCCAAGGTTGAGTGGTTGAGTCCCTCCTGGTGTGCTCTTGTGCGGGTGTCCGTGATGGTCCGAGTTAGGGTTATAGTTGATTCCTTCCTGGCGAGCTATTGTGATGTCTGCTTGAGCCCAAGGTTGAGTGGTTGAGTCCCTCCTGGTGTGCTCTTGTGCGGGTGTCCGTGATGGTCCGAGTTAGGGTTATAGTTGATTCCTTCCTGGCGAGCTATTGTGATGTCTGCTTGAGCCCAAGGTTGAGTGGTTGAGTCCCTCCTGGTGTGCTCTTGTGCGGGTGTCCGTGATGGTCCGAGTTAGGGTTATAGTTGATTCCTTCCTGGCGAGCTATTGTGATGTCTGCTTGAGCCCAAGGTTGAGTGGTTGAGTCCCTCCTGGTGTGCTCTTATGCAGGTGTCCGTGATGGCCCAGGTTAGAGTGATGGTTGATTCCTTTCTGGTGAGCTATTGTGATGCCTGCTTGGGCCCAGGGTTGAGTGGTTGAGTCCCTCCTGGTGTGCTCTTGTGCGGGTGTCCGTGATGGCCCAGGTTGAGTGGTTGAGTCCCTCCTGGTGTGCTCTTGTGAGTTGAAGGTCAGTTGTACTTATGTTGGGAGTCTTGTGCAGGCTGAAGGTCAGTTGTACATATGTTGGGACTCTTGTGCAGGTTGAAGGTCAGTTGTACTTATGTTGGGACTCTTGTGCAGGCTGAGGGTCAATTGTACGTATGTTGGGAGTCTTGTGCAGGCTGAGGGTCAGTTGTACGTATGTTGGGAGTCTTGTGCAGGCTGAGGGTCAGTTGTACGTATGTTGGGAGTCTTGTGCAGGCTGAGGGTCAGTTGTACGTATGTTGGGAGTCTTGTGCAGGCTGAGGGTCAGTTGTACGTATGTTGGAGTCTTGTGCAGGCTGAGGGTCAGTTGTACGTATGTTGGGAGTCTTGTGCAGGCTGAGGGTCAGTTGTACGTATGTTGGGAGTCTTGTGCAGGCTGAGGGTCAGTTGTACGTATGTTGGGAGTCTTGTGCAGGCTGAGGGTCAGTTGTACGTATGTTGGGAGTCTTGTGCAGGCTGAGGGTCAGTTGTACGTATGTTGGGAGTCTTGTGCAGGCTGAGGGTCAGTTGTACGTATGTTGGAGTCTTGTGCAGGCTGAGGGTCAGTTGTACGTATGTTGGGAGTCTTGTGCAGGCTGTGGGTCAGTTGTACGTATGTTGGGAGTCTTGTGCAGGCTGAGGGTCAGTTGTACGTATGTTGGGAGTCTTGTGCAGGCAGAGGGTCAGTTGTACGTATGTTGGGAGTCTTGTGCAGGCTAGGTGACCTGGCATGTGATAGGATTGCATAACTAGTTTTCATGCTTCACGTTTAGTTTTCAGCACTTTACTTGCTAAACTTTGAGCTTATGGTGTGTTCTGCGGTGTAGGTACTGTTGAGCTGGAGGGTAGGTACCGAGAGTCTAACTAGGAGTAGGTGACAGTTGGTGGCGTGCGACTAGGGCCCCGGTTGATGGCAGTGTTAGGGCGACCCGACCCATGGAGGAGCCACTGTATGGTGTTGATCGAGAGTAGGTTATTTTATGAGAGTATTGTGTATCCTGTTGTATTTAGTTATAGTTCAGGGTGATGTATTACCTTGTATTGTGGATTTTTTTCTTCATTATGGTTGATAGCATTTCTCTACGGTATGTTAATTGTTGGAGATTCATAGGTTGGTTAGATGGTTAGGAATTTTCTAGATTGGTTGAGGATTGGCTTTTATGTAGGTATTTAGCATTTTGGGGGCGCCATTTTCAGGCGTTACTTTGCTGAGATTTTTGAGGAGGACGCCGTAGTGCTTAACGGTTAGGATTAAGGGAAATTAGTGAGTCTAGACAGTGAGGTAAGACATAAAAGAGCTTCAGGAGGTTAGTTTTAATTCCACTGTGTCCGTTTAACTAAAATGGATTCCTTGCGTTAGTAGTTAAGTGAATGATATAGTAGTCAAAGGGAGTCGTTTAAATCAGAGTAGTCCTTGTAACGAACCGGATCGTGGTGACTTAGGGCGTTACAGTTACGGTATCAGAGCAAGAGCAGTCCCTGTGCGCACCAGGAACTCGGGTGGGTTTTCGGGGCGTTACAAAAACAATCTTTCACTAAAACAGGAAATGGGTGTTGCAAATTTTTCACTTAAATCCCCGCATTTAACCTTGGTGATTGATTATTAACAGAGCAGCAAAAGATTCTGCAGCATACCCAAGAAATCGAAAAAAAAAAGAATACAGAAACTAGTGAAAACAGTTTGGAAAACAAGAACAACATAGAACAAATTTAGAATTATATTTTGTCTTCATTTTCTCTCTTGTTTAATCTTTAAAATGCTAGAAATGTTACAAGTATTTTGCTGTAGGAAAAACCAACAAACAGAATTCAGCAAAGAGGCAAACAAGTTGATTAGAAACAATTTTCTTGCACGTTTTTTTTTTAAGATTTAGAGCAGAATATTCACCACAGTTTTAATGAAAATATGCAGCAACAATTTGTCCTAAAACTATAGGGAATAACAACATTTGAAATGGTGAAAGAGAGCAGTAATAACTTGGTAAATTTCAGCTTTATTACATGCTTTTCTCGACTACACCTTAAATCGAATATTAGTCTTTTTATCAACCAAAAACAGTAAGTTCCAATCAGCAAATAGGTTACCAGCAGTTTGATTTTAGAAATGTGATATATCATCAACAGAAAGCTGATGCAAACAAGCTGATATTTGGGCAATAATACAATCAAAACAAAAGATTCATAACCATAGAGAATGTGCTACAGCAGAGACATTTAACCTGCAATTAAGTCAATACATTTATCCATTCTTGGCTAGACAAAACAAGTACACCCATGACACGTTAACCCTTCATAACGTGAAAAGTTTACACGTAGAATTTACTTAATATAAAAATTCCAATTTCTACACTAATAGATGGTGGGATCATGTTATGGAATCTAGGAGTGAGCTCGAGACATGGGATAAATTTGAACCTATGTTTATAGAGGTTCTTTCTATTGGTAATTTGACAAAGTAACATGATAGTGGCAGATTACAAGGAAAAATTTGAAGAATTAACAAGGTGTATGCTAGTCAATTTTTGATAGATGAAATTACTAAGGCTTTGAAGTTTCGACAAGGACTGCGACATTCCATTTCTATTCAATTGGTATCATTAATGCTCACATCATACCTTGAAGTAGTGGAGTGTATTAAACTTGTTGAGAAGGAGTTGGTAGGTGGATTCAAAGATTGGAAACTGAAATAGTAAATGAAGATCAGAAAAGAAAGTAGTAGCATTAGCGGAAGTGGTAGTGAATAGAATAAAAAGTATAAATCAACTCTACAGTAATCAAGATTTTGGGAAATCCAAGAAAGAAAAGGTAGGAATAGCAATGCTTCTAAGGGAGGATCGTGGCAAAAAAAGTGCTATTATTGTGGGAAGTTGGTATATATTAAATGATATTGACCACAAAGAGTTGCAAAAGCAACTTGGAGACCTTAGGGTAGTTAACAAGTTAGTAATCCAACTGAACCTTCATATTCAAATAGGTAGGTCAGGGAGGGTCCATCAGACCTAGAGGAAGAGATTAGTTTCAAACTAGAGAACAGACGAAAGTATATGCATTTGGTTATCCTAATAAAAAACATGATTAAGCTATAATAAAAGGTATCTATCGATTGTTTCACTCTAAGGTTAGAATTTGATTCGATTCGAGTACTTTTAATTGTATACAATAAGAGTCAATTTTTGTTGCACTGAGATATTGTGTACCTATCGTGTGCCCTATATGTGGAATCACCACTAAAAGGTGATTTAGTGATGATCTAATATTGAAAAACTTGTGTAATAAGATTTGGTAAACATCAGGTTTCGGTGGCTTAATTTTGATGTTAGTGTACTAGTTTGATGTGATACTGAGAATGAATTGGTTATTTGCAAACCAAGTAGTTATGGAATGCTAAAGGAGACGATACCAATTTATCTCATTCATGGAGAAGAATTTTCTATTTAGTACAATCACCCTCAATCGGGTTCCATTCTGATTTAGTGAATGGGTAGTAAATTTTGAAGTCTAGCTCGCAGATAAGAAATCTAGCACACCTATCAGTTTGGTTGATATGCCTACCCGATCCATCCAGCACAAGCCAAGGTAAGTATTTATCTATTTTCTTTTTAATGGGCTTGTATAATTTTGTAGCTGAAAGACTTCTCAAGGCTTGGACAAAAATCCATGAAGAAGGAATTTGTTTTCCTTTATTTCAAATTATGTAAACCAAACTTTGTATTTAATTTGTATATTTTAAGAAACTTTAGTTTCGTTTAAAACTTCGCTAATTGGCAAACTTTAGCTTGTTTCTTTTAGAATATATGTTTGTAATAATTTTCCAAAAGACTTTGAAAGGCTAAAGGCAAGGAGCAAGAAGCTATTTTTCTTTGAGGCATTTCATCGAATAGCTGGCGGGCATTAGCATGCAAGGCAGCGATAGTGCACGCACCAGGTCACGCCCAGCACAAGCAGAAAGATCACCAACAACATCGGTTCATCCAGTCGGTCCGGTTCGCTTGACCTGGTTCACTCCAACAGCTACCTCCAATGGCATAATTCCTCCAACGGTCATTTGCTTCAGCTTATTCGCCAGAAAGCTCCACCTCTCTTCTCCTGCTTATTTAAGCTTCTCCTATAGCTTTATAATAAAGTTTAGTGAATCGAATATTTGGAAATAGAAGAGTGTTCTTCAATTGTCGGAGTTTCTCCGTGCAGAGAGGTTCTCTCTCGGCTTAGCCTGTGACAGCAACCTGAATGGCTTTGCCCCAGCATTCCTCAAGGTCAAGGTTGTTCGGAGGAATCCTTAGTCGTCTTCTATCAGCTCTCACACGAGCTCGACTGAAGATGGACAGCGAAACCTTAGTTCCCAGCTCTGTGAATTCTTCACCCGCGAAGGATCATTTGTCCAATGGTGCCAATTGCTCTGAACCAGCCATGGGTCATCGACTTCCATCCTATCGGCCTCTTCTGAGGATGAAGCTGCGTATGCAAGGTCGTGTCCCCCAGCTGGAGCTCTCATTCGCTTCTCGAAGGAAGGCTTTCCCAAAACGTGCAGTGAGCATCCTTTTCTCCCAGCGATAGTTCCCTCATCGGTCCATCCACTCCACGGTGTTCTTTGAGAAGTTTGCAGACTTGCCCACTTCTCGGTATCATTCATTTTCTTTCTTTGCCTTTTTTTGTTTTCCACTTCTCTGTTTTGATGTTAGTGTCTGTTTTTGGGGTGTTCTTTGAGCACCGATCATTGTTTTCATTTTGAGTCTTCCGCTTGTGTTTCCTTCCCCCATTTATAGGCCAGTAGTGTAACATTTGGTATCCAAGCCGAACCTGGCTTTTGATGTTTTGATCTCTTTGTTTTTTGTTTCTGCGTCAATTATGTTTTGTGTCTCTGTTTCTATTTTTGTTCTTCTCTGCTAATGTCTTGCTTGTTAAAATCTCGTAGTGTTCTGTTTGACTATTAAGGTTGTTCTCATGCCAGTTTTGTAACACCTAGGTATTTCCTGTACGCACTTGTGCCTTGGATTAGGTGGTTAGGGTAGTTAAGTGTTATTGCTGAAAATTCAAAGGGTTGAAAAGTCAATGGAAATGGTAATCAATAGAAATCTATTTAAATGTTATATTTGACTTTTCTTTTGACTTAGTGTAAGTGAATTAATAAGGGAAAGTGAGGGCTTGACGGGGGGTTCACGTTGAAGTGTGGTGGACTGGGGGTTAATGTGTAAAATGAGAAATTTTGGTGGAGGCAAGGAAAAAGGTGAAAAGGGGTTTTATAAAAAGGAAGAAAAGTAAGGATTTGAAGACAGTATTATTGTCTTCTTCTCCTTCCTCCATCGAAAGGCAGCCATTGTTAGGGCTTTCACCTTCTCTGTATCACATTTTTCAAGGAGTTCAAGGTAAAATTTGATGGGTTTTGTTGGAAGTGCAAATAGGAGTAGATTGTTGTTGTTTTCGAAGTGTTTTGGTTGGTTTTGGTTAGGTTTGGAAAACCCTAACCATGGAGTCCGAAAATTTGAGCTTAAATGTTAGATTTATTTCCAAATTTGATGATTTAGTTGTTAAATGGATTAGTTTTGGTGGTTTGTAGGGAGAAGTGGAAGATTGGAAGTGAATTAGAGAAAAACTGGATTTTTGGATTAAAGGGCTGATTCTGTTCTTGGGGAATTCGAATTGGCCAAGTGATTCATTTGGTTAATTTAAGTATTTCAATGGATAGTAGACGTGTAGAGGTTTCCAGATTTGGGTGGCACGTCAAAATCCGTTGAAAAACGAGAAAGTTATGGCCGTTTGAACTTGGACGGTAAAATTAGTAGTAAAAATCGGGTTTTAAGGCTTAGGGTGTTGGTTATCTAAATTGTGGTTTAATTTTGGTTAGTTTAGGTTTAAGAATTCCTCAGTGATTTATTAGTTGCTTACTAAGTTAAGTTTTTTTATTTTAGGTGATCGAGCGAGTAAATTATTGGACGAAGTGAGCAACTTAAAGCCGAGCAGTCAGGTAAGTAGTGGATTGAATCGTTTCGCCTTTGGGCCTACACCATAGAATGGTAGTGTTAACAGTTATTTATTTCTTGTTGTGTGGTGTATGTTGCATATTCGTTGACATGCATCATGGTTTATTTTATTGCATGGTAAGTATGTGAGCGTGAAATGTAATCAGATAAAGTGAACGACAAAAATTTTCTTGATTAAAGTGCCTTGTCAGGAACAAAAGCTGGAGTGTAGCACTCCGAAGGGATCTCTATGAGAGATGACCAGCTAAAACACTGAGTCTTGATTGGAGTAGCCTTGTTGGAAATAAGTGTTGGAGCGTAGCACCCCGAGGGGACCTCTATGAAGGATTGATCGGCTAAAATATGTAATGGTGGTTCTGGGAATGGCCGTCCTGTATGATTATGGGATGTGAGCTCACCCGATCCACCCGGCTTATGAAATGATTAAAGCAATGAACGGCAAATAAGCACAACTGAGTGTTCGAAACAGCATGTGATAGGATTGGCTGCATAGTGTTTTCATAGCATTCGTTATGCCCTATTTACTAAGTATTAGGCTTACGTTTTGTGTTCTATAGTCTAGGATTAGACAGCAGTTGGTGATGCATGGAGTATGCCGGTGCAGGCTATTGTCGGGGCGTCATGACTACTTCCTCGGGTATTTTGTGGGAGTTTGATGAATAATGTTTTTATATGTATTTTGGAAAGGATTTGCTTGGAGAAAAGTTAGAAAAGTTGAGAGATTTAGTATGTTGTGTTGTAAATATTTTCTTAGCTATTTTGAACGTTTACGAGTCGGTTGTGTTGTTGGATAGTGGTTGCAAATATTTGGAATTTTAAACTAGTTTGATTTTTGGTTTTGGTTTTAGGTTTTGGTTTAAACGTATTTTGGGCATGTTTTCCAACAAAAAGTGAGGGTTCGAGAAACCCAAAAACCGAGTCAAAATTTTATCGAAAATTATTTTAAACGTCGTTAAACGCAGGATAGCTTAGCAAAGTAGTGCACCGAGCCGGGGCGGGTTCGGGGGTGTTACAAGTTGGTATCATAGCGAAAAGTAGTCAAGTCGTTCAAAGGATTACCCGACAATGCCAGCCGCCATGCAACGTGCTTCACCGACTATAAGTATTCCGTTACTTTTAGTTAGTTTCTTTCTAAGATTAGATTTTTCTAACTTTTTTTCAGGAATAGAAAATGACAAGAAACCCAGGACGACCCGGACGGCCCGGACGACCTAGGAATGAACCAAATGAGCCTGAACCACCTGAGGACCCTAATAAGCAACTCAGAGATTTACTAAATGTGCGATTGCAGTTGCTCGGAATTTTTATGAGTCAAGGGCTACCGAAAAATTTGGCGGCGGGGTCCGGCTCTGGAGTGGGCTCCAGTGGAGAACATTTTAGAAGGTTAAAGCCTCCGGCATTTGAAGGACGTTTGACTGACCCGACAACGGCTGAAAGTTGGATATGTACTATTGAAACATGTTTAATGTTGCGGAGGTGGAGGAAAATAAGGTGAAATGTGCTACTTTCCACTTGTCTAACAGTGCCCAAAGCTGGTGGAAAACAGTAAAGGCTACCACTAATGTTCAAAGCATGACTTGGGAAGAATTCAAAGAGTTATTTTATGATAAATATTACAACTGAAAAGTCCAAGCTGCAAAGAGATTGGAGTTTATGGCATTGAAGCAAACCGAATCAGTAGGAGAATACATTCAGCAGTTTGAATCTTTGTCCCGATTTGCCAGCCATCTGGTCAGCAGAGAGGAAGAAAAAATCTTTCAGTTTGTGCAGGGCTTGAAGCCGGAGATTGAGATGCTAGTGAAGATGTTCGGAATTGATGGAATATCATTTACTCGAGTGACGGCCAAGGCTTTAGAAGTGGAGGCAACTGCTAGTAAAATTCTTAAACCTGTTGAAGCCCTGAAGAAGATGTTTAGAGATATTACAGCGTAGTTTAATCGAGCGGGATCATTTTCTCAGCAGCAAGGAACCAAAAGACCGAGAGGCAATTTGGGTGATCAGAGAGGCAGCAAGAAGCCGCAGCAACAACAGAATAAAAGGTTTCCACAGTGTCCAAAGTGCCAGAAATCTCATTCGGGAGAGTATGGGCAATACGATGGGAAATGTTACAACTGTTTTGAGGCTGGTCATGTTTCCCGTGATTGTCCAAAGCCGAAAGTTGCCCAATGTTTCAAATGCAACCAGCCCGGTCATATAGCCACCAATTGCCCCACAGTAAAGTAAGGTCTAGCTGGGTGTTTTTATGATGTGAAGCTACCTTCGGGTGAATGTTTACATTCAGATCAGATGGTACTGAATAGTTCGATATCCGTCGGAAAGAAAATATTGCCTGTTGATTTGATAGTTATGGGGATCACCAAGTATGATGTAATACTCGGTAGGGATTGGTTGTTCCGTCACCATGCCACTATCGATTACAGAGCAGGAACTGTTAAGTTTCATCCTCCGGACGGTGAGAAGCTTACACTACAGTCTTTGAGTCAAGTACAGAAGCTTTCAGTGATGGATGCTCGGAAATCTGTTAAGGGTGAGTTTATTTGTTTTCTTGCAACTGTTGTAAATGTCCATTCTTTGGTAGAAGTGAAACCTCAGGATGTCTTAGTTGTTCGTGAATTTCCCGAGGTGTTCCTGGATGATTTGCCTGGTCTACCTCCGGACCGGGAAATCGAGTTTGCCATTGACACATATCCTGGAGCTGAACCTGTGTCGAAGAAACCTTACAGGTTAGCTCCTCCTGAATTGAAAGAATTGAAGAAGCAGTTGAAGGAATTGGTTGACAAGGGCTTTATACGCCCTAGTTTCTCGCCTTGGGGAGCGCCCGTACTGTTTGTGAAAAAGAAGGACAGGTCGCTTCGAATGTGTGTTGATTACCGGGAATTGAACAAGCTAACTGTTAAGAATAAGTATCTGTTGCCTGGGATTGATGACCTATTTGATCAGCTGCAAGGAGCCTGGATATTTTCTAAGATTGATCTGAGATCGGGGTATTACCAGTTAAAGGTTAAGTCGTAGGATATCCCAAAGACAGCTTTCCGGACGCGATATGGACATTAGGAGTTCTTGGTTATGTCGTTCGGATTAGCGAATGCTCCAGCTGCGTTCATGGACCTGATGAATCGGGTGTTTCGGGAGTATCTCGATAAATTTGTGATTGTGTTTATTGATGATATTCTAGTTTATTCCCATGATGGAGAGGAGCATAAGGAGCATCTGAGGATAGTGCTGGAAACTTTGAAGCGGCATCAGCTGTACGCAAAGTTCTCGAAGTGTGAGTTTTGGCTGACTAAGGTGCATTTTCTTGGCCATGTTATTTCTAGTGGTGGAATATCGGTGGATCCATCAAAGATTCCGTCGATTAATGAATGACCTCAACCGAAGAATGTTAGCAAAATTTGGAGTTTTCTGGGGTTGGCTGGCTATTACAGAAGGTTTATTAAAGGGTTTTCAAAAATAGCAGCACCTATGTGTAACGCCCCGAACCCACCCTGGCTCGGTGCGCTACTTTGCTAACCAAACCCACGTTGAAACATAATTTAAACTAGGCCTAGACTCGCTAATTACCCTTACTCCTAACCGCTAAGCACCACGGCGTTTTCCCCAAAAATTTCGGCAGAGTAACGCCTGAAAATGGCGCCTCCAAAAATGCGAAATACCTGCACACAAACCAATTCCCAACCAGATCCAGAATATTCTTACTCAGCTAATCACTCACTATCCAGCATACAAAATCTCCAATAATAGAAAAAAATGAGAAACTAAAATACTAACATCCCCAAATGTAGAAAATCTATAGGTTAGGGCGACCTATCACCCTTAACTTAACTATATACAACAATAAACATTTACAATAACCACCAAAATATTAAACCCCACATCTCTGAAGACCATGGTCGAGACGCCCCGACAACTGCCTGCACCGGCATACTGCGTACATCAACGACTGCGTCCCAATCCTAGTTTTTCTTGAAGCTTACTCATGTCGTCACCTACACCACAGAACACACACACACACACACTTAAGCTTACGCTTAGCAAGTAGGGAGTAACAAATAATAACAATAACAATGCACACACCATCCTACCCTAACACAACAACACAACACCACCCAATGCAACTCAACAAACTGACTCAACATAACACGATAACACACAATGCAATCAACCTAATACATGCAGTTTCTATCACTCAGTGTGCACACACACACACACGTAAGCTTACGCTTAGCAAGTAGGGAGTAACAAATAATAACAATAACAATGCACACACCATCCTACCCTAACACAAACAACACAACACCACCCAATGCAACTCAACAACTGACTCAACATAACACGATAAACACACAATGCAATCAACCTAATACATGCAGTTCTATGTGCTTCTTTGCTGTTCGTTGCTTTGCTCTTGCTTTAATCTTTCATAAGCCGTGTGGAACGAGTTGGTACAAATCCCATAACCGTCTAGGATGGCCACACTCGAACCACCATCCTTCATAGTGGACCCCTCGGGGTGCTACATACCAACACCTCAGCCCGACAAGGCACACTATTCAGGATTATATGTTTTAGCCAACCATCTCTCATAGAGTACCCCTCGGGGTGCTACTACCAGCAACCTCAGCCCGACAAGGCACCTATTTGAAATGCAATAAGTGTTTTAGCTGTCATTTCTCATAGAGTACCCCTCAGGGTGCTACTACCAGCAACCTCAGCCCGACAAGGCACCTATTTGAAATGCAATAAGTGTTTTAGCTATCATCTCTCATAGAGTACCCCTCGGGGTGCTTCTACCAGCAACCTCAGCCCGACAAGGCACCTATTTGAAATGCAATAAGTGTTTTAGCTGTCATCTCTCATAGAGTACCCCTCAGGGTGCTACTACCAGCAACCTCAGCCCGACAAGGCACCTATTCGAGATGCATTTTTTACAATTCACTTAATCTGATTACGTTCATGCTCACAATGCCAATCAATGCCACTAATCGTACCTAACGTGCTATACCATGATGCATGCTAAAAAAATGCAATACCGAACACAACCAAACAACACTGAACTAACAACACCAAACAACCACAACCAAGAAATTCATTTTCACATTACTTAATAGAAAACAAAGCAGCCAACTCACAAATACTTAACCAGACCAGAACAAAGTAAAGCAATCAACCATCAACAATGCTTGACCGACAAAGAAGACAACCAAACATCAACAACAAATAACCAACAAGGAAGACGGACAAACAACAAACAAATAAATCCTACCGTTCCGTGGTGTAGGCCCGAAGGCAAAACAAACGTCCTCTACTTACCTGAACTCTGGCACCGTACTTACTCGCTTTGGCTATGTACATTTGCCCACTCGGTAACCTATCACATTCACAAAATTCACTTAAGTATCACTATTCACTTCTAAAGAATATTTAAACTAACTCTAACTACAACTATTCAAACTTCTTTAAAATTAAGCCTACATACACCAACTTACTCTCAAACTATTATTTCTAGCCTAATCCAACTAAAGCCTAACTAAATGGGCCACCAATTTGGGTTGGGTAAAAACCGACCCGAACTTCAAACGCGCGTAACTTTCGCATCGGATATCGGAATCGAACGATTCCAGCGGCCACGTACTCCTCTAATAACCTATTTTAACCTGCCAAAAGGAATTTGAAAACAAACGACCCTAGCTAGGTCAAATATCACAAAACCCGAACTGCCCCTTTACCCGGAAAATCCCTCATTTTGGTTTTTCATCAATTCTCACTTAATTCCTCACTAATCAACCTCAAATACCTTCAATTAACATAATCTAACTAAAAATCCCGTTCTACAAGCAAAAACCCGAAATGCCCTAAAAGGGCTCTCTGATTTTTCGCCCAAACCGGCTCCCCACAGCCGGGCGACTAAAACAGGACCAAGGGTCGGCAAACCCACGCCGGAAACAACCCAAAACCGTCGGTGATCGGAGCCAAAAATGGCTCGTCACCGTCGCCCTTGAACAGACCCTAAACAGGGTGAAAACCGAACCAAAACAGGGGCAAAACCGAGCCTTACCGATTGGTTCGTGCGCGGAGTCGGCCGGAATCTCCTCGTCGCCGGCGTCTGGTCGGAGAGGGTCGAAAATCACGGCGGTTGATCGGCGATCGACGCCTCCCGTCGCTCTCCCCCTCCTCTGCTTCGCGCGACGTCGAACGATAGAATGGTTTGAAACCATTCTGTCGTTTGTTTATATTATTTTAATAATAATAATAATAATAATAATATAATAATAATAATATAATAATAATAATATAATAATAATAATAATATAATAATAATAATATAATAATAATAATATAATAATAATAATAATATAATAATAATAATATAATAATAATAATATAATAATAATAATATAATAATAATAATATAATAATAATAATATAATAATAATAATATAATAATAATAATATAATAATAATAATAATAATATAATAATAATAATAATAATAATATAATAATAATAATATAATAATAATAATATAATAATAATAATAATATAATAATAATAATATAATAATAATAATATAATAATAATAATATAATAATAATAATATAATAATAATAATATAATAATAATAATATAATAATAATAATATAATAATAATAATATAATAATAATAATAATATAATAATAATAATAATAATAATATAATAATAATAATATAATAATAATAATAATAATAATAATAATAATAATAATAATATAATAATAATAATAATATAATAATAATAATATAATAATAATAATATAATAATAATAATAATAATATAATAATAATAATAATATAATAATAATAATATAATAATAATAATAATATAATAATAATAATAATAATAATATAATAATAATAATAATAATAATAATATAATAATAATAATATAATAATAATAATATAATAATAATAATATAATAATAATAATATAATAATAATAATATAATAATAATAATAATAATATAATAATAATAATATAATAATAATAATATAATAATAATAATATAATAATAATAATAATAATAATAATAATATAATAATAATAATAATAATAATATAATAATAATAATAATATAATAATAATAATAATAATAATATAATAATAATAATAATATAATAATAATAATAATAATATAATAATAATAATAATATAATAATAATAATAATATAATAATAATAATAATAATAATATAATAATAATAATAATAATAATAATATAATAATAATATACCCGAACCTAAATTAAGAAACCGTTCGCTTTTCTTTTTAAATTAATTAAAACCAACTATTTTATTATTCTTTAAAATCCCAGGTGTTACAATCCACCCTCCTTACAAAAATTTTTTTCCTCAAAATTTGTGGCCTTGTTATTCCTCAAAGTACTCATCTTATCTACCCAATACCCTTACACATCTATCGGTTACAATATACCACAATGTACACTCTAACCCGAATACTCACACGTTCACTAACTCTTTACACGTACTTTTCTAATTCCAACACGTATCCAACAAATAATCTCAACCCTCCAAAATCATCTCAATAGCATAACACTAGAACCTACGGAATCAACTTTTGACCCTTAGTGCTAGATTTTAATTTCCTTTCGCTCTTACTATCGCATCATACATCTATGTACCTCGTACCTCATCCTAACACCATTCACATATTCTTAATTCACTATACCCTCAAAGTACTAACTGAGTTTTCATTTACTCCAAATTGACCATTCTCTACAATTCTATACCCTAAACTATACACCACAACGCTTTCCTAACTTTGCAACCCATACTTTCAAACTGTTCCCACTTAATTCCCATTCTAACTTTTCCTGCAACTATGTTCACTTAGTTACTTTTCTAAGCCCTAGTTCATCAACACTTACAAAACTACCTCATATCTCTAAGATTCCTTAATACTGTCACACTAAGAACTACTTCTTTTCTTTTCTACTCTACTATCTCACTCCTACTTATCACTCCTAACTCTTACTACTCATATAAGTCAATCAAGACAATTTATACCTCGAACAATCATGATTTTTCATTAGTTATTCCAATACAACCCTGATACTCAGAGCTCTCATCTCTTAAATCTATCAACTATTCCTCAAAGTAAACAAACTTTTCCTAACTTTACACTCAACACTCATCCCCCTAATACCTAAATGATATATACTCACTTTGAGTTTGACCTCATAAATTTCAAAATTGAAACTTCCCTAGATTCACAACCTTCCAGAATTAACCCTACTCTAAATTCCTGCGTATACCCTTCGTGTCCTTCCTATCTAATATCCTCAATTAGAATTTACCAATCTCCTCACTTATCTTACTTCTAACTCTTCATCCATTCTTCACCCGACAACATAGTTCAAACCCTTAACTTAAGAGTCTAACTCTCATAACTATTTACCCTCCCTCATTAATACCTTTAATTTCCTCAAACATCACCTATACTTTCGAACTTTTATAATTTAATTCTCATTATCTTCTAAATTCTTCAGCTTCATACGAAATTCCTTAATACTTAGCTAATCTCAACACTTCCCTCTTTCCTATGTTCATCCAAAATCTAGAACATAAAATAATCGTTCTTCTAGCTTACATCTACCAACCCCTATTTTCTTATTCACCCTTTACTAATACTCGAGTTCTCATTCACATCTCACTCTTAAGCTCGCCAACTCTTAAACTTATCAATTCTAGTCAAATCTATTTACGACATCAACAATTTCGACTTCGTTACATATGAGTCGAACCATAGAACCTTCTACTTAACATTTTCCCTAAGTAACTCATATACTTTTTGTACAATTCCCCGTTCCTCTTATTCGAAATTCTCTAATTCCTCAGATCTTACACTACTAATTACTCAAGGTTCAGACGTCGAACTCTAACCTTCCTCTTTCTATAGTCTACGACTTCTCATTTCTTCTCAAGTTTCTTAACACTAATACAATTATCTAACTTCCCTCAGGATTCTCTTCAAAATTTACTAACTAATCTACTCTCTTTAGTCTTCCAACTCAGTTCAAATATTCTCTAACTCTCATTACAACAAGTCACCCAACACCCTCCTTGTTAGCAAACTTGTTGTAGCTTAAATACCATCCAAAATACCAATTTCCTATTTATTCCTCGACGAGTCACCATTTCTCCTAACATCGCGCGCATTAATCTAAAACTCAGAGCATTATCCTAATTCAAGAGGTTAGACTTTTCTCTACTTACTCAAGACATAAAAGTTTCTAAGTTATTCCAAGTTATTCCAAAACTATATACTTTCGGCTCCAAAATCCTATGTCGAATAACACCAATAACCAGATAACCCTTAATGCTCCTCCAATATGCCAAGCATAATCTTTTCACTTATCCCCATTCATCTTTGATAAAATACACTCCTAAAACGCTACCTACATCCCTAACTTCAAACTTTTCTAACTCCACTCTGATTTATTTCTAAAACTCCAAAGGTTTGCTACTTAGGATTTCATTTCTATCTAAGGATAAAAATCCTAGGTTATCAATCATACATTATCACCCTGAGATTCTCTAATCACCCTATGCTCAATTCTACTTCTAGCTATCCTAAGGATGTTACCCTGTCTGTTTCGCCTTTCCAATAAATTCCTAGCTATTCAAACTATCAGTTCACTACGTCTATAAGTTGGCTCATAGGATCCACTGAGGTTGTCTCGGAACTCTCGAAATTTTCTAATCCATTATAGTTCCAAAACAAACAAACTTAAATATAAACTAACAAAAAGTAAAGAAATACTTACAGTCGATGAAGCACGTTGCATGGCGGCCGGCATTGTCAGGTAATCCTTTGAACGACTCGACCATTTTACTCTGATACCATCTTATAACGCCCCGAACCCACCCTGGCTCGGTGCGCTACTTTGCTAACCAACCCACGTTGAAACATAATTTAAACTAGGCCTAGACTCGCTAATTACCCTTACTCCTAACAGCTAAGCACCACGGCGTTTTCCCCGAAAATTTCGGCAGAATAACGCCTGAAAATGGCGCCTCCAAAAATGCTAAGTACCTGCACACAAACCAATTCCCAACCAGATCCAGAATATTCTTACTCAGCTAATCACTCACTATCCAGCATACAAAATCTCCAATAATAGAAAAAAATGGGAAACTAAAATACTAACATCCCCAAATGTAGAAAATCCACAGGTTAGGGCGACCTATCACCCTTAACTTAACTATATACAACAATAAACATTTACAATAACCACCAAAATATTAAACCCCACATCTCCGAAGACCATGGTCGAGACGCCCCGACAACTGCCTGCACCGGCATACTGCGTACATCAACGACTGCGTCCCAATCCTAGTTTTCCTCGAAGCTTACTCCTGTCGTCACCTACACCACAGAACACACACACACACGTAAGTTTACGCTTAGCAAGTAGGGAGTAACAAATAATAACAATAACAATGCACACACCATCCTACCCTAACACAACAACACAACACCACCCAATGCAACTCAACAAACTGACTCAACATAACACGACAACACACAATGCAATCAACCTATACATGCAGTTTCTATCACTCAGTTGTGCTTCTTTGCTGTTCGTTGCTTTACTCTTGCTTTAATCTTTCATAAGCCGTGTGGAACGAGTTGGCACAAATCCCATAACCGTCTAGGATGGCCACACTCGAACCACCATCCTTCATAGTGGACCCCTCAGGGTGCTACATACTAACACCTCAGCCCGACAAGGCACACTATTCAGGATTATATGTTTTAGCCAACCATCTCTCATAGAGTACCCCTCGGGGTGCTACTACCAGCAACCTCAGCGCGACAAGGCACCTATTTGAAATGCAATAAATGTTTTAGCTGTCATCCTCATAGAGTACCCATCGGGGTGCTACTACCAGCAACCTCAGCCCGACAAAGGCACCTATTTGAAATGCAATAAGTTTTTAGCTGTCATCTCTCATAGAGTACCCCTCGGGGTGCTACTACCAGCAACCTCAGCCCGAGAAGGCACCTATTTGAAATGCAATAAGTGTTTTAGCTGTCATCTCTCATAGAGTACCCCTCGGGGTGCTACTACCAGCAACCTCAGCCCGACAAGGCACCTATTTGAAATGCAATAAGTGTTTTAGCTGTCATCTCTCATAGAGTACCCCTCGGGGTGCTACTACCAGCAACCTCAGCCCGACAAGGCACCTATTTGAAATGCAATAAGTGTTTTAGCTGTCATCTCTCATAGAGTACCCCTCGGGGTGCTACTACCAGCAACCTCAGCCCGACAAGGCACCTATTTGAAATGCAATAAGTGTTTTAGCTGTCATCTCTCATAGAGTACCCCTCGGGGTGCTACTACCAGCAACCTCAGCCCGACAAGGCACCTATTTGAAATGCAATAAGTGTTTTAGCTGTCATCTCTCATAGAGTACCCCTCGGGGTGCTACTACCAGCAACCTCAGCCCGACAAGGCACCTATTTGAAATGCAATAAGTGTTTTAGCTGTCATCTCTCATAGAGTACCCCTCGGGGTGCTACTACCAGCAACCTCAGCCCGACAAGGCACCTATTTGAAATGCAATAAGTGTTTTAGCTGTCATCTCTCATAGAGTACCCCTCGGGGTGCTACTACCAGCAACCTCAGCCCGACAAGGCACCTATTTGAAATGCAATAAGTGTTTTAGCTGTCATCTCTCATAGAGTACCCCTCGGGGTGCTACTACCAGCAACCTCAGCCCGACAAGGCACCTATTTGAAATGCAATAAGTGTTTTAGCTGTCATCTCTCATAGAGTACCCCTCGGGGTGCTACTACCAGCAACCTCAGCCCGACAAGGCACCTATTTGAAATGCAATAAGTGTTTTAGCTGTCATCTCTCATAGAGTACCCCTCGGGGTGCTACTACCAGCAACCTCAGCCCGACAAGGCACCTATTTGAAATGCAATAAGTGTTTTAGCTGTCATCTCTCATAGAGTACCCCTCGGGGTGCTACTACCAGCAACCTCAGCCCGACAAGGCACCTATTTGAAATGCAATAAGTGTTTTAGCTGTCATCTCTCATAGAGTACCCCTCGGGGTGCTACTACCAGCAACCTCAGCCCGACAAGGCACCTATTTGAAATGCAATAAGTGTTTTAGCTGTCATCTCTCATAGAGTACCCCTCGGGGTGCTACTACCAGCAACCTCAGCCCGACAAGGCACCTATTTGAAATGCAATAAGTGTTTTAGCTGTCATCTCTCATAGAGTACCCCTCGGGGTGCTACTACCAGCAACCTCAGCCCGACAAGGCACCTATTTGAAATGCAATAAGTGTTTTAGCTGTCATCTCTCATAGAGTACCCCTCGGGGTGCTACTACCAGCAACCTCAGCCCGACAAGGCACCTATTTGAAATGCAATAAGTGTTTTAGCTGTCATCTCTCATAGAGTACCCCTCGGGGTGCTACTACCAGCAACCTCAGCCCGACAAGGCACCTATTTGAAATGCAATAAGTGTTTTAGCAAACAATACAAAACAAAACTGACCTAACAACACCAAACAACCACAACCAGGAAATTCATTTTCACATTACTTAATACAAACAAAGCAGCCAACTCACAAATACTTAACCAGACCAGAACAAAGTAAAGCAATCAACCATCAACAATGCTTGACCGACAAAGAAGACAACCAAACATCAACAACAAATCACCAACAAGGAAGACGGCCAAACAACAAACACATAAATCCTACCGTTCGTGGTGTAGGCCCGAAGGCAAAACAAACGTCCTCTACTTACCTGAACTCTGGCACCGCACCTTACTCGCTTTGGTATGTACATTTGCCCACTCGGTAACCTATCCATTCACAAAATTCACTTAAGCATCACTATTCACTTCTAAAGAATATTTAAACTAACTCTAACTACAACTATTCAAACTTCTTTAAAATTAAGCCTACATACACCAAACTTACTCTCAAACCTATTATTTCTAGCCTAATCCAACTAAAGCCTAACTAATGGGCCACCAATTTGTGTTGGGTAAAAACCGACCCGAACTTCAAACGCGCGTAACTTTCGCGTCGGATATCAGAATCGAACGATTCTAGCGGCACGTACTCCTCTAATAACCTATTTTAACCTGCCAAAAGGAATTTGAAAACAAACGACCCTAGCTAGGTCAATATCACCAAAACCGAAATGCACTTTACCGGAGGAACATCCCTCATTTTGGTTTTTCATCAATTCTCACTTAATTCCTCACTAGTCAAATCAAATACTTCAATAACATAATATAACTAAAAAATCCCGTTCTACAAGCAAAAACCCGAAATGCCCTAAAGAGGGCTCTCAGATTTTTCGCCCAAACGGCTCCCACAGCGGGGAGCTAAAACCGACCAGGGTCGCAAACCCACGCCGGAAACAACCCAAAACCGCCGGTGATCGGAGCCAAAAATGGCGCGTCGCAGTCGCTTGAACAGACCCTAAAAATGGTTGAAAACCGAACCAAAAACAGTCAAAACCGAGCCTTCACCGATTTGGTTCGTGCGCGATTCGCCGGAATCTCCTCGTCGCCGGCTTCTAGTCGGAGAGGGTCGAAAATCAACGGCGGTTGATCGCGGCTCCGACGCCTCGCCTCGCCTCCCTCCTCTGCTTTGCGCGACGTTAAACGACAGATGGTTTGAAAACCATTCTGTCGTTTGTTTTATTATTATTTTTTAATAATAATAATAATAATAATAATAATAATAATAATAATAATAATAATAATAATAATAATAATAATAATAATAATAATAATAATAATAATAATAATAATAATAATAATAATAATAATAATAATAATAATAATAATAATAATAATAATAATAATAATAATAATAATAATAATAATAATAATAATAATAATAATAATAATAATAATAATAATAATAATAATAATAATAATAATAATAATAATAATAATAATAATAATAATAATAATAATAATAATAATAATAATAATAATAATAATAATAATAATAATAATAATAATAATAATAATAATAATAATAATAATAATAATAATAATAATAATAATAATAATAATAATAATAATAATAATAATAATAATAATAATAATAATAATAATAATAATAATAATAATAATAATAATAATAATAATAATAATAATAATAATAATAATAATAATAATAATAATAATAATAATAATAATAATAATAATAATAATAATAATAATAATAATAATAATAATAATAATAATAATAATAATAATAATAATAATAATAATAATAATAATAATAATAATAATAATAATAATAATAATAATAATAATAATAATAATAATAATAATAATAATAATAATAATAATAATAATAATAATAATAATAATAATAATAATAATAATAATAATAATAATAATAATAATAATAATAATAATAATAATAATAATAATAATAATAATAATATTACCGATTGGTTCGTGCGCGGAGTCGGCCGGAATCTCCTCGTCGCCGGCGTCTGGTCGAAGAGGGTCGAAAATCACGGCGGGTGATCGGCGATCGACGCCTCCCGTCGCTTCTCCCCTCCTCTGCTTTGCGCGACGTTAAACGACAGATGGTTTGAAAACCATTCTGTCGTTTGTTTTATTATTATTTTTTAATAATAATAATAATAATAATAATAATAATAATAATAATAATAATAATAATAACATAAATACATCAACATTAATATTGCCCTTCTAAAAATTTCGGTAAATCCAGTCCTTAAGTATACATTTTTCGTAATTAACCCACACCCCGTACCCGGCTTTAATTCTATTGCGAATACACGAACTAAAATTAAGAAACGTTCGCTTTTCTTTTTAAATAATAAAACAAACTATTTTATTATCTTTAAATCAGGTGGACACTTGACTCGTGTGACAAGGAAAAGAAGCGAAATATGAGGGGTCTGAAGGAGTGTGAGCTAGCTTGAGACGTGATTGAAGCAGGAAGAAATGACACAGCTCTGGTTATGACGTTGACTGTATCTGAGGGAAGTCTGTATTATGTGATGCATCTCAGGATGGGTTGGGTTGCGTGCTTATGCAGAAGATAAGATATAGCGTACGCTTCTAGGCAGTTAAAGTCCTATGAGAAGAATTATCCGACCCATGATTGGATTTAGCTGCGTGGTCTTTGCTTTGAAAATCTTGGAAGCATTATTTATATGGTCAGCAATGTGAAGTATATTCAGATCACAAAAGTATTAAGTATATCTTCACTCGAAAGAGCTGAATATGAGACAACGGCGGGTGGTTAGAGTTCATGAAGTCTATGATCTGGAAATTAAATACCACCCGGTAAGGCAATGTTGGTAGCAGATGCCTTAAGTCGTGTATCGACTTCAGTTAGCTTTGGAGGCTGGTATGTCTGTGGCATTGCGATCTGAGGTTTAGAGATTTGATTGGTGTTGGTTGTCAAATTTGACAGCTGTGCTATCAGACTTATCCTTTGAAGCCTACAATTTTTGAAAAAAATCGTGAAGCTCAGCAAGAAGATTCAGAGTGCAATAAATTTAAACTGAGTATGGTGTCTGATGATGGACTGAGTTCAGCTACTCAGATGATGGGATTCTGAAGTTCTGTAATAGATGGTATGTTCCAAGCAATGAGCAGCTTCGAAAGGAGATCTTAACTGAAGCTCATTCTTCGATGTTTTTCTGTTCACCGGGGAGTACCAAGATGTACGAGACCTCCAACAACATTATTGGTGGCCCGGTATGAAGAAGTCAGTGGCTGAGTTTGTAGAGACATGCTTGGTCTGTCAGCAGGTTAAGGCAGAACATCATAGACCTGCTGGGAAGTTGCGGCCATTGCCAGTTTCAGAGTGGAAGTGGGACCAGATTTTGATGGATTTCGTTGTTGGATTACCGAGGGACGACGAGAGGATTTGACGGGATATGGGTGATTGTGGATCGTTTAACTAAATCGCCCATTTCTATCGATGAAGATGACGTATAGCATGGATCAGTTCGCTGATATATATTCAGGAGATTCTAAGATTACATGGTGTGCCTATTGCTATTGTATCGACAGGGACCCGAGGTTTCACATCCAAGTTTTGGAAAAGTCCTGCACAAGGTGCTGGGGACTCGGTTGAACTTCAGTACTTCTTTTCATCCTCAGACGTACAGACAATCTGAGCGGAATATTCAAATTCTTGAGGATATACTCGTGCTGTGTGTCTGGAGTTTCAAGGTTCCTGAAGCAAATATCTACCTTGGTAGAGTTCTCGTATAACAATATTTATCAGGATACTATTGGAATGGCTCCATACTAGGCTTTCTACGGAAGAAAATACAGATCGCCTCTTATTGGGACGAGGTTGGAGAATCTAGTTTGATTGGCCCGGAGGATTGTACAGCAAACTATGGATAAGATCAAATTCATTCGGCAACGCATTTTGACAGCTCAGAGCAGACATAAGAGTTATGCAGAGGGTAGAAGGCGTGAGTTGGAATTTGATGTGGGAGATGAGTTTTTTCTAAAGATCTCGCCATTCAAAGGGAGTAATGAGGTTCGAGAAGCGGGGTAAATTGACTCTGAGGTATGTTGATCCTTCCCGATTGTGAAGCGAGTAGGAAAGAAAGCTTATCAGTTGAGCTGCCAGCTTCGATGGAAGGGTGTGCATAATGTTTTCCATGTATCGATGGTACGGAAGTGCCTGAGGGATCCATCGCACGTAGTGTTGCAGCAGGAGATCGATGTGCAGCCTACGCTATCATCGAGGAGAAACCAGTGGAGATTCTTGACTATGCAGTTAAAGAAGTTGCGTACAAAGACATTCCACTGGTGAAGGTGCTGTGGCGTAATCCACAACGTCGAGGAGGCGACGTGGGAGCGACAGCAAGACATGATGGAACGATACCTTGAGCTTTTCAGGGTACGCAAATTTTGAGGACAAAATTTTATAAGAAGGGTGGATTGTAACACCTAGGTATTCCTGTATGCACTTGTGCCTTGGATTAGGTGGTTAGGGTAGTTAAGTGTTTATGGCTGAAATTCAAAGGGTTGAAAAGTCAAAGGAAATGGTAATCAATAGAAATCTATTTAAGTGTTGTATTTGACTTTTCTTTTGACTTAGTGTAAGTGAATTAGTAAGGGAAAGTGAGGGCTTGACGGGGGGTTCACGTTGAAGTGTGGTGGAGTGGGGGTTTAAAGTGTAAAATGAGAAATTTTGGTGGAGGCAAGGCAAAAGGTGAAAAGGGGTTTTTATAAAAAAGGAAGAAAAGTAAAGATTTGAAGACAATATTATTGTCTTCTTCTCCTTCCTCCATCGAAGGGCAGCCATTGTTAGGGCTTTCACCTTCTTTTCATCACATTTTGCAAGGAGTTCAAGGTAAAATTTGATGGGTTTTGTTGGAAGTGCAAATAAAGAGTAGATTGTTGTTGTTTTGGAAGTGTTTTGGTTGGTTTTGGTTAACCCCAACCTGGAGTCCAAAAATTTGAGCTTTCATGTTAGATTTCTTTCCAAATTTGATGATTTAATTGTTAAATTGATTGGTTTAGGTGGTTTGTAGGGAGAAGTGGAAGATTAGAAGTGAATTAGAGAAAAACTAGATTTTTGGATTAAAGGGCTGATTCTATTCTTGGGGAATTCGTGTTAGCCAAGTGGTTCATTTGGTTAATTTGAGTCTTTCAATGGATAGTAGACGTGTAGAGGTTTCCAGATTTGGGTGTGGCACGTCGAAATCCGTTGAAAAATGAGAAAGTTATAGCCGTTTGAACTTGGACGGTAAAATTAGTAGTAAAATCGGGGTTTAAGGCTTAGGGTGTGGGTTGTCTAATTGTAGTGTAATTTGGTTAGTTTAGGTTTAAGAATTCCTTAGTGATTTATTAGTGGCTTACTAAGTTAAGTTTCGTTATTTTAGGTGATCGAGCGAGTAATTATTGGACGAAGTGAGCAACGTAAAGCCGAGCAGTCAGGTAAGTAGTGGATTGAATCGTTTCGCTTTTGGGCCTACACCATAGAACGGTAGGGTTAACGGTTATTTATTTCGTGTTGTATGGTGTGTGTTGCATATTCGTTGACATGCATCATGGTTTGTTTATTGCATGGTAAGTTGTGAGCGTGGAATGTAATCAGATAAAGTGAACGGTAAAAATTTTCTTGATTAGAGTGCCTTGTCGGGAACAAGTACCTGGAGTATAGCACCCCGAAGGGATCTCTATGAGAGATGACACGGCTAAAACACTGAGTCTTGATTGGAGTGGCCTTGTCTGGAATAAGTGCTGGAGCGTAGCACCCCGAGGGGACCTCTATGAAGGATTGACTGGCTAAAATACGTAATGGTGGTTTTGGGAATGGCCGTCCTATATGATTATGGGATGTGAGCTTACCCGATCCACACGGCTTATGAAATGATTAAAGCAATGAACGACAAATAGAACAACTGAGTGTTAGAAACAGCATGTGATAGGATTGGCTACATAGTATTTCATAGCATTCGTTATGCCCTATTTACTAAGCATTAGGCTACGTTTGTGTTCTATAGTGTAGGTGACAAGATTTACTCAGGTGAGGTAGATGAGATCGCCCAGGATTAGACAGCAATTGGTGATGCATGGAGTATGCCGGTGCGGGCTATTGTCGTGGCGTCATTACTACTTCCTCGGGTATTTTATGGGGTTTGATGTAGAATGTTTTTATAAGTATTTTGGAAATGATTTGCTTGGAGAAAAGTTAGAAAAGTGGAGAGATTTAGTATGTTGTGTTGTAAATATTTTCTTAGCTATTTTGAACGTTACGAGTCGGTTGTGTTGTTGGATAGTGGTTGCAAATATTGGAATTTTAACTAGTTTGATTTTGGTTTTGGTTTCAGGTTTTGGTTTATAGAATGTAGCGTTATGCCGCTCGTTTTGGTTTTAAAATAAACTACGTCGGGTTTAGTTTTCTCTATTTTTCTTTATTACCATTTTAAGTCGGTTTTTTTAAGATTTTTACGAGACACGGAGTTAAGGGTGTCGGGATCGTGTGGTAAACAACATTTAGAATTTTTGGAGGTGTTTGGCTCGATGAAAAATTAAGAAAAGTGAGGAAAGTTGAAAAAATGTGAAAAATGCATTTTTGGCGAAAAAAATCCGAGGAGGCGCGATCGTCTCGGGCGGCTGGGCGCGATCGATCGGGCTAAGGAGCGCAGGCGCGCACTGCGCGGGCCCAACGCCTTGCGCCCGGTGCCTCGCAGGCGCGCGCGTAGCGCCCCGCAACTTTTTTTAATTTTTTTTTAAATTCCTATTTCTACTATGTTTTGACTCGACATTTTCCGCGTATTTTAAACGTATTTTTGCACGTTTTCCAACAAAGAGCGAGGGTTCGAGAAACCAAAAATCGAGTCAAAATTTATCAAAAATTATTTAAATGTCGTTTTACAACGCGTGATAGCTTAGGCAAAGTAGCGCACCGCGCCGGGGCGGGTTCGGGGTGTACAGTTTCGTAGCTAGGATATGTTTTTCTGTTATGGTGTGTTGTCATTTTTTGTTTCTTTTTTTCGTCTCTATTATGCTTTTTTCTGTTTCTGAGCTATAGTGTCTCATTGTCCAGCATATGATAGCATGTGTTCGCTTCAATCAGAATTTTTGTGAAGCATGTATTGTCTTTTGTTTTTGTTTCTCAACCGTTGTTTTTGTCATGTTGTTGTTATGCTTTGTGAGTTTAATTCTTTTTTTCATTAAAAGTATAGCATGTTAAAACATCTCTTGCATGTCTACTTCTGTTTGCAGAACCTAGATTGTTGAGGATTGATAACATGTTGTTCTATTGATGTCTAGGATAAATTCTTGATGTTGTTTCTAATTTTGGTTCTTTCTTGTTTCTGTGTTGCTTATGTTATGTTTTCTGTCAGCATGTCTCTATGATTTTTTTCTTTTGTTCTGTGATATTTTTTGCCTCCGTTGTAGATTCTGTTTCTAGTCTGATAATTGCATGTTTAGATGTTTATGTAGTTTTATTTTCTGATTTTCTAGAGTCTTGCAAATCTGTTATACTGGTTTTAATTTTTGTGTTTTGTTGTCTATAATGCCCCATGTTAGGTGTTAATTTAATGTTTTAAATTAGCCTTATTCTGTTTAGAATGTTTAGGTTCAAGTTGTGTTAAATTCCAGCATGTTTAGGATGTGTTTGTATTTTTGTTTTTGTTTGTGGTTTATTGTTTTAGTGTTTGCTGATTTTTTTTCTTTTTGTTCTTGGGAGACTTTTCAGAATTGTTGACCGAGAGCATTGTTTGTGATTTTTTTTGTGTTGTGTATGTGTTTGAATTTGCTGTTTCTTTGGAAGCACATTGCCTGTGATATTATTTGATATGATTTTTTCCATTTAACCTCATGTTTCTGATTAGCTAGAATGAATTAATTATGGCCCGTATTTGTTTAATTTCTAGAATGATTATCGAATGAAAATAGCATGTCTGTCTGTGTTTTTGTCGTAGCAATTTTCTATTTTTGTGTTCAGCATGTTAATTGTTGTGTTGTTTGAGTAAATGTTTAGGACCTATTTAGATTTGAGTAATGTGTCTTTGTTGTTTTAGTTTTGTGTTGTTGTTTTGCTTTAT
This sequence comes from Begonia masoniana, assembly GCA_022432975.1. Taxonomy (NCBI): domain Eukaryota; kingdom Viridiplantae; phylum Streptophyta; class Magnoliopsida; order Cucurbitales; family Begoniaceae; genus Begonia; species Begonia masoniana. The sequence goes on along the minus strand of CM039508.1, from coordinate 30,628,881 downwards.
TTAAAGCATATAACATGTTATATAAATATTCACAATGCTTGTTTTTGTTTAGAACTTGAATTTAGAGTCTCACCTTAGAGTCTAGTGCTTGGTCAATTAGTTGAATTGTTGTTGACCAAGGTAAACTTTAAATAAAATATATATATATATATATATTATATATATATATGCCTATTGTTTTTGTCTTGCCTTCATGGGAAGACCATTTGATGAGTTCTTAGCTTCCTACTCCATAATGAGCATTGGCAATGGAATACCAAGGAGTTGGAAAATATTTCAACAAAAGGTATGTACCAATGGAAACCTTACTTGAATACTTGAATTGAATGAATAGTAGGTGATTGGTTGATTTGAATGCCTATGACCAAACTTTCTTTTAGGTTTCTTGCTATTTGGATGCCATAATAATATTCTTTTTCTAAGAATGATTATGTGTTTTAAAATAACTAGGAAGAAAGAGTTTGAGTGACAATTGTTGTTGCCATCTTTGAATAGCTTTGATAAATCCTAACTTTTATGGTTAGTAGAAAACTTGTTTCTTGAGTTTTGGATTTATTATTGAATTGTATGCTAAACTTGACATAAATTTTGTTGTTCACTTTTAAAGGATAAACTTCACTTTGAGCCTATAGTTGACATGCCTAGTTTATCATGAAATATGATTAACCTTAGATTTAATCTTGATTTTGAGATGATATATCCTAGCTCATGTGTTAGTGGAAAACTTGTTCTTTGAGTTTTGGATAAAATTGAATTTTACGCTAGCTTGATATAATTCTTATTCTTTTTGATGGATTTAAATTGGATGAACCAAGTGTTGTTTTCTTGAAAAGGATAAATTCATTTGCTATTGATTTGTTAGCTTAGCTAGAAAATCAAATTGTTCAACATACTTGCATAAGTCTTTTTCCACTATCTTGTATGCTTGCTTCCAAATTGTTGGTAATGGAAAATTCAATTTTATTGGTATCAGAGCACAAGGTTCTTTAATCCTCTTAGTGACAAATGTTTAATCCTCTTAGTGACAAATGTTTGAGAACAATATGAGCAGTTGGTAAATACATGGATTAATAAAACCTTAGTAAAGTGCTAAGCTGGTACAATCTCCTGTTTTTGTTGAAGCGTTGAGATTACCCATCGAAAAGATGGAGGTTCCTTTTTTTGAACACTCCGCTGGGCGATAGAAGTGGAGTTGCTAATATATGTCCGAGCAGTCTGGTGATATCGACGAGTTCAAATTTTCAGCCAATCTTATTAACTTACCCATGAGCCAGTTCGACGTCATTCTGGGTTTGTGTTGGCTGATGAAGTATAAGGCTTTGATTGATTGTCATATGAGGCGGGTCACTCTTACTTCAAAAAAAAAAAAAAAAAAAAACCTAGCAGAGTGGTTGTTTATAAAAGAGGTCCTTGTGCGGGAATTGTGAACTCACTCTTTAGAGTATGCTTAGGAGGCAGGAGCAGACTAGAACGGTATGGAGAGTTTTAGTCGATGGACCTTTGACACTGAGACCGCAATACAAGAGAGTGATGTTTCAGTCATCAGGGAGTATGATGACGTCTTCCCGAGGATCTATCGGGTTGACCTCCAGATTGGGATATCAAGTTTTGCATCGATCTCATTCTTGGAGCCACTCCAATTTCTATCTCGCATATAGGATGGCACCCGCTGAGTTGGTTGAACTGCGTAAGCAGTTAGATGATTGCAGAGCAGAGGGTTTATTAGAGAGAGGTAGGCTGAGTTTGTGGTTCGGTGTATGACATGCCAGTGAGTGAAAGTTGAACACCAGCGGCCAGCAGGGTTGCTCCAGCCATTGCCCATTCCAGAGTGGAAGTGGGAGGGAGTCACCATGGACTTCGTTACTCATCTTCCGATGACTCCTTAGCGTCTGGATGCTATCTGGGTTATTGTGGATTGGCTGATGAAGTCGGCACATTTCATTCTCGTTTAGAATGAATTTCTCAGTTGCCAAGTTCAGCCAATTATATGTGCAGCACATTATTCGCTTCATGAGCATCGGTGTTTGATCGTGATCCTCGCTTCACTTTGGAGTTGTGGAGAGGATTGCAGAAGAAGTTTGGTACGAAGACTAAGTTCAGCACTGCACATTACCCCCAAACAGATGGGCAATTAGAGAGGACCATTCATATATTAGAGGACATGCTAAGGTCTTGTGTGCTGGATTTTGGTAACAGTTGGATCAAGCACTTGCCACTAGTAGAGTTTGTGCACAACAATAGCTTCCAGACCAGTATCGGAGTCTCTCCGTTTGAGGCATAGTATGGCCGGGATAGTAGTTCTCCTTTGTGTTGGGCAGAAAAGGAGGAACGACTTTTGCTTGGGCTTGATATCATCCGAGAGACCACTAAGAATATCCACTAGATTCGCGAGAGACTAAAGATTGTGCAGAGCAGGCAGACGAGCTAGCGACTGAAAAGAAATGAGTGGAGTTTGTGTTGGGGACTTTGTCTTTTTTGAAGGTTCATCCTACTCGTGGTGCAGCAGGTTTGGGGGCAAAGGGAATTAGCCCGAGATATGTTGGTAATTTCAGATTACTGAGGGATGGAGTGGTTGCTTACAAGTGGATTTGTTGCTCAGTCTCGGACATGTTGCACGACGTTATCTACATATCCCAACTAAGGAAGTACATACAGATACGTCGCACAGGTTCGTGGGATGAGGTGCACTGCCAAGATTGACACGAAGTATGATGAGGAGCCAGAGCAGATTTTGAATGTCCGCTCGGTTTGCTACGTCGTCGAGAGGTTCACCGCTAGGGTGCTGTGGAGGAACCACACCGAGAGGGAGGGCACTTGGGAGTGGGTCCAAGATGGTGGACGAGATACCCGTATTTGTTTATGATTAGTAGTTGAATGCGAAATTTCAAGGTATGAAATTCATAAAAGGGTGAAAATATTGTAAAAAATCAGCCAAAATCAAATTTAGTGAATGAAAATTTCTGAGTAACTTTTTGCAATTTACGTGAAAATTTATGCCTGAACGGTCAAATTTAGAAATGTGGGAAGCTTACGAGTTTTTCGATCAAGTGTGACACGTACAGTAAGATTTAAGATAATTAAAATTTAATGCCGTTCGCGGAAATAAATTCACGGGAGAGGAACGTCAAAATTTAAAGAAGTAAATTATCGGTAGAGATTGAAATCGAAAAACCAAAAAAGAATTAAACTAGTGTTAAATAAATTAAATAAAATGAATTAAAACACAAATAATAAAATAAATACATAAAATAAACTAAACTGATTAAAAATTAAGGTTTCAAAACAACCTTATGTTTTCCCCAGGCAGCCCTAAAGAAATCAGAGAGAGAGAGGGAAATCGGCGACGGGATTTTACCTCGTTCGGCGCAATCTGGTGTCAAAACGTTATAGGAGAGCAAATCCACGGTTGGCGAAGCGGCGATTTGAGGTAAGCCCCTCTCGCCTGATTTTCATTGAGAAGTTTCAGGGTTCTGGAAATTGTTCGATTTGAGATTTAGGTCGATTATGGGTGCTTTTGGCAGTAATCGATGAAAAAAATAAGGAACGCGTGGAAAGAGTCTCGGCGACAAAACAAGGTAGAAAACAAAAATTTCACCATTGGAGGTCCACGGGGTGGTCGTGAGGTCGCTGTCGCGGCTGAGTAATTGGCGGTGGGCTGAGGTACTCGGGCACTTAGGACAGTTGACTCGGGCCCAAGGCCGAGTTGGGCTTGGACTGGGTCAGGCCGGAGCAGACTCGGGTTTGGGACGTGACTGCCTGATTATTCAGGTTTCAACACAAGACCAACGGGTTGTGTCCAACCCAATCGGTCAACCGAACCGGCCCGACCACCCTTGGGACCGTTGACCAGTCAAGTAAACTGTTGTTGGTGAAGTTTTGACCTTGAATGGTGATCGTTGACTTTTTGACATTGATTTTTACCAAAAAGTCAAATCGAGACGTTTGGGCCTTTTTGGCTCTGGCTCCCCGTTGTACGTTTTGACCCAATTGGGATTGTGAACGGGTCTTTCTTGTGTTGACTCTCAGTTCGAAGGATTTGGACAGATCTCGATGGAGACAGGGACCAATAAAGTTAGAAGGACTGTCTCAGGTGGTATGAGTTATTAAATTTTATGCGATATCCTACATAAATGCATAATTTATATTTTGGGGGATTACTCCTGATATATGTCGGTTGTTTTAAAAAAAACATGAGCATATTACATTAAATAGGAATGTATACTTTTGACGTGACTTGACTACTACTGCCATGTTTCTTTTCTTGATGGACGGGTTTTGAGTTGAAGAGTGATCATCATTAATATGCTGTTGTGGTTTATTGTGCAACGTTTTTCGAGCATGCATTAGTTGTTTGCCATTTGGAGTTGATTCTGGAAATACAGTTGTCACTTTAGCGGGGCCCCCAACTAAGGTTCAGTGATTGCAAGATGTACCGTGTCTTGAAGTTGAATGGTACCCCAACTTGTTTGGGTAGGAAGGGGATGAGGTGTTGTTGATCCCTCCGGGTGAGGTACATTTATAACCCCTTTGTCATGTGGAGTGTGGGCGGGAGATGGGCTAGCCATGGGTTTTGAGCTATGCAGACCTGTTTACCTGACATGACCAGTGCCTGATAAGTCACTGGCGCAGCTGTCCCGAGGGCCCAGAGGAGAGAATACGTTGATTCTTCCTAGCGAGCTACGTTGTGATAAATGAGGCACAGGTTATGCGACCGCGAGAGTGATGTTGATCCCTCCCCCCCCCCCCCTTTTGGGAGCTCTGTGTGATACCACGAGGACAATGGTGGCCGACTGATCGAGAGTGATCGTTTGATTCCTCCGGTGACCTACAGTGTGATCTACAAAACCAGGTATGCCGACCTTGTAATACCAGAATGTTCCCTAACGGGAACGTGTGTTTTAAAACTAAAGTGGAGGAATTTATCAAGAAGAAGAAGCGGGAAGTGAAATTGAAAAGTCAAAATTTAGAGAATTAAGTAGAGATTTTGATGTGAGGAGATGATAAGAAATAGAAGAGTGAAAAGTCAAAAGGGAAGTGTGGTTATAATTAAAGAGTGCAAGGAGAACTGAGGACGGCTCATGTGAAAAAGGAAGAGTGAAAACGGTGTAGCGATTTCTTTATAAAAAAGTTAAAAGTATATTGTGTTTCTCAACTAATCAACTGAACACCTGCTTTGATAACACTTTTCTTAAGTGTTAAAGTGGGTAAATTGAAGTTGAAAGAAGTCAACTTGTAAAAAGGAGTGAGAGTAGTTGGAAACAAAAAAGAGAAATTGTAAACAAATTGAAGGGTAGTAGACAAAAGTAATCTGAAGTTTGAAAGATCAAACTTTATGCAATGCATTTTCACGTTGGACAATTTGATGGTGAAGGACAATTGAGCAATAACATTGGCTAGGTATTTGATGCTTATCGCTTTAGGGGGTTGGTTGAGAAGAATCTTTTCATTTTCTCTTGCCCCAAGTTCCTTCTCCATTCAGCAGCTACTACCACCATTTTCCTTCACTTCTATCAAGTTCTCCTTCAAAGAAAAAAAAATCAAGGTATGGACAATCCTAGTTGAAGCTTATGAATATTTTGAATCCCATGTACTAGAAGAGATGTCTGTGTGTTATGGGGCTAGGAAAACCTAATAATAGGAATGCAAAAAATTGGTTTTTCTTTTCCACATTCTTGATGTTTGAGGGTTTAAATGGATAATAATGGTGTGTAGGGTGAGATAAAGGAAAACACATGAAATTGCTTGAGATGTTACAAATAACGATGGTTTCGCTGCATTTCGGGATTCGGCATTGTGCGCAAGTGACGTAGAAAAATTTGTTTTTGATAAAGTGAATTGATAATATTCAAGTAGACTCTTAGGGGCCATAGGCGTTGGAATCAAGTATTGGATAAGTATAGAAAAAGTTATGATTTTCAAGGTGGATCAAAATCTGGGAAGAAAAAATTAGGCATGTTTCGGTTTGGTGTTTGTCGAACCTCTTCCTTGTTTAGCGTTCAAACTGTTTTAATGGATGAAAAAGACATTAATGAATCTATGGGCTTTGGAACGAAGCGTGCGATGTGTTATAGGAATTAGGTAGGGATTTTTAAAGTTGGTTATGCATTGGGGTATAATTCAAAGTTTACCGAACTGAAGATTAATTGGTTATGTGGTGTTTAAAATTTAAGTGTTAGCTTTGGTTTAGTGCTAGAATTAGAGTAGATATTTCTTAGAAGTTTTTGATGAATTTTAGGTATTGTTCCCCATTTATCTGCTAAGTTAGAGCGAGTATGGTCTAACTGAGGGCAGGGCGACTACTCGGACGTAAGGAATCTCCAGTAAGTAGAGGAGTTGTGTTGTATCTGTCGGACCGAAATCATGGAACGGGTAGGGACTGTCTGTTGGTGCGGTGTGTTGTATGTTGAGCATGTGTGGGACATACATAATTGGTTTCTAACTACGAAAAGACAACCGGAGTTTTAGATGTTTGAGTTGTGAGTATGGAATGGAAAAATATGCAAAATGGGATCCGAGAGATGTAGCTAAGTGTCCGAGTAGAACTGATTTTACAAGAGAGTTGTCTACGATAGTGAAATGAGAATGGATGAACAACAAACGAGAGTTAGAAACTGCATGTGTTATGGTTGAGTGAGACATATATTTTTGATGCATTATTCCATACATTGCTAAGCATTAGCTCTACGTGTTGGGGTATGTGTGTAGTGTCGCGAACTGTTACAGGTGAGCTGATGAGGGAGACCAGAGGATTATGGAGCAGTCAGCAACGCACAGGCCATGCGGTGCTGGCAGTTGTAGGGGCGTATCGACATGGTCTTCGGGGCGTGGTAGGGGGGGTTGGAGGATGGGTACTTTTGGGATTTTTGTGGTATTTGGTTGTGTAAAGATTGTGTTTGATACCCCTTTAAATGTTGATTTTAATCGGTTTGAATAGTTTTATAAAAAGTTTCGAATTTAGGATTTGGTTTTAGGAAAATTCGGGCGTTATGCTGCTCGATTTTAATAAATAAACGCGTTGGTGTGTTCAGGTTTTCACGTTTCGCTGCGTTTGGAGTCAGTTCTGAGATTTTTAGTGTCGGGAAGTGGGATATGTCGGGAAAGTTTGGGCTAAATTTTGGTGATTGGTGGGTGGGTTTGTAGAGAAAAGGAAGGAAAAAGATGAAGGAGGGAGCTAGTTGCCTAGCCGTGGCGCGCAGGCCAGACCAGCGCACGTGGAGCCCATAGTATGCCACCGAACATTTCAAATTTCTGTTTTTACTAAATGGTCTTACCGATTCTTTTTCTACACTTTTGGCAGTATTTATGACGTTTTCCAAACATTTGTTAGGGTTCGATAAAAAACCCCAAAAATCAAGTCAAAATTTATCAAAAATTAATTGAAATATTCATTAAATGTTGTCAACATTATTAGAGTAATTCGGAGTGTGAGCCAAGTAGCGGTATCGAGCCAGGGTGGGTTCGAGGGAATTACACGAACAGCTCGAGAGAGGGATCGGTGAATCCTCCTGGTGAGATAGCGTGTGATCAGTTGGCATCAGGGTTGCCGACCGTGTCACCCCCGGGGTTGACTTATATCTTTTCTCTTATGAGGGCTTGGCTAAGGGTATGCGGCTTTTTGTGGGGTGTTTGGAGGATCCTTGCGTGGGCTCCTTTGTCATTGTGCCCGTGACGTGGAGTACGGTGGGATAATGGAGCATATGACTGTTTTGCAGATTGATACGCATTATTGATTTTATAATTGGCATGCATTATAAATTGAGTGGTAGTAAAAATCATACTGAGTTGACTCCCCCCGCACAGGTAAAGGAAAGAATGGATCAGAAGACGCGAGTTGGATCGGCAACCAATCGCTTAGGAGTATCTTTATTCTTTTTCGTTATTTCATAAAATGTAAGAACATAATTCTTGGATATTGCTACACCCACTGGGTCTTAATATTTTTATTTTCTCGTATTTCTATTATGCCGTTTCTCAATTTGTTTACATTGGGGAGTCTTGGAAATGAAAATCTTCTGCACTCAGATTAGGTTAAATGTTGGACTCCCCGAGGTTGATGTCTTAGCTGCGGTTATGTCCGGCCCCCTCAGGGTCCCGTGACAATACTTGCATACGTCTTTTGCACGTATCTGCATGCTTGCTTCCAAAATTGTTGTAATGAAACAATGCAATTTTTACATTAATGATAAATATAGAGATTTACGAAGAATCGCTATGTGTTTGACTTATTTAAATGGCAACTTAGACATATTTAGAAATTCATCCAAGTGGAACGAGTCTATCCGCGGGAATTCACCCATTGGATCGGAGGACAGACACAAAAACTAGGATGAGGCTGATATGCTAGACCCGATACATCTATGACAAGTCAAGGGTAAGTACATATAATTTTTTAGGGATTATGGAATTTTGTAGGGAAAGACTTTCAAGGCTTGGAAAGAAATCAATGAAGAAGGATTTATTTTCTTTATTTCAAATTAGGGAACAAGCTTTGATTTATTTCTATATTTTAGGAACCTTTAAATTGTTTAAAACTTGTTAATGACAACCTTAGCCTTGTTTATTTTAGAATGTATGTTTGTAATAGTTCCAAAAAAGGCTTTGAAGGTTAAACGGCAAAGGAGCATGAAAAATGTTTTTTTGAGCATTTCATCAAATAGCTAGGGGCGCCAGATGCAAGGAGCGCCAGCGCACGCAGCCGGCCACGCCACAACGCAGGCGCGCGCCACAGGGAGATCACCAATAGCTTGGTTTATCTGGCCAGTCCAGTGTGCTCGACCGATTCACTACAACGGCTACTCCATACGGAAGAATTCCTCCAAAGGTCAACGGCAGGAGCAAGAAGCTTTTTTACATTGGTAGTTTTTTGAAGGAAAACTGGCGGAATCAAAAATTATAATTATATTATAATTTAAATAGAAGAACTATAAATAACAAGTTAAAAGAAAAAGAGAAAGAAGCTCAAAGAGAGTGTGAGGACGCGATTGGTGGTTTGATCAGAGCAAACTTTCTAGTGGCATTTCATTCAACTTCATCGTAAAAATTTTCGTTTAGCTGAAACGAACATGTTCTATAAGTTTTACATGACATAATGTGAAACTTGGTAAGATAATCAAAATCTTTAGTTGGACGCAATATATTGAATTTACATTAGGGGAAGTTTACAATAATAAAATTAGTACATTGATTGATTTGATTAGATACATGTTAGGGCAAGGGTTTTGCACAAAATAAACATGTTTGGGTGAAGAAATTTTGTAAAAAGTAGGTGGGCAACCAATGAGGATTGCAAAAATAAACGAATTCCATGGCGTTTATGGAGAATGTCAAAGGGTTATGACGGTGAAAGTGGAAAAATATGGGAAGTAACAAGAGAAAGCTGCGAATTAAAGGTAAATGCCTCAAATTAGGGACCACCCATAATACGAGGTGGGTTTATGCCTGACAAAGGTCAAAAGATACCTCTATGTCCCTTAAGCCTTAACGGTTTTAGCATAAGCAACGTCACGTTTTTCACAATTTTGAATTGATTTATAAGTTTGCACTATTACAATCTAGCACACCATTCCGTTAGGTGTGAATAAATTATTAAATAATAGAATGGATAATCTAGCATTAGTTGGCACCAAAGCAGACAATTGCATTGTGATTATATGCATGCATTTTCGTATGGAGAACGGATACGCCATTAGTCGACATCATACCAATTACTATTTCCAAGGTGTAGAGTAGTTGATTCATAGAGCAGCTATAGATCAACTCTATGTCCTTGTGGGTGAGAAAAACTCAAAATTTATTGGAAATAATAGGGGAGGGGTTTTGTGGATAGATGGAGCGGTGAAACTCCATTAAGCCCATGTGGGGGGTGGGGATCAGATAACTGTGTGAAGACATATTATATGAATTAGGTATATGACCTGAACATATTATGTTAATATGGATAATAAATAATGATATTCTATATGTTGGCATATATATAATTATTTAATATAATGAGGTTTAGATTTTCTTATGTTGATTAAGCTCCATGTATGGAAAATCCTATTTTTGGAGATACAGGAGAACGAAAAAAGAAGAAGGGGAAGTCGAAAAACCGAGGGTGAGCGATGATGTAAAGGCAAATTGGCAGGGTAGCCTTAGTAGGTCAGAAGTTTACTAACTGATCTACTCACTTTCATTGGGAGCTCGATGTGTGTCGTTGTATGCGAGTCTAAAGTCCCAAGTGTGGACATAGGCTTGCATGGTGTCTATACATTCTAAGTTGATGTTATGCGTATATATGTATATATTTGACAGATAATAAGATCGATAGAACTGATTCGGCTCAGTAGATGCTTGCATTGTCATTCTTATTCACATAGTAAATAATAAATATAGCAAAAATTATGTCAATTATGGTAAAGCATATTGAATAGTGCATATTAAATTTAAAATCTTACAGTGGAAATACAAGTTATGTGAGTTATGTGTGATCTACAGAGGTTGATAGTGCGTGAATGAGGGTAAATCTCTCAACTCAAGTGTCTATAAGTCATTAACCTGTATGTAAATGGGGATATTGAGTAGGTCGTGAAAGATTTGCTTATTTTAAATTCATTTACTTCATATTTACTTTAAACGATTATTTTTCATACGAAAAAAAAACAGTTGGTGCAAAGGACGGTTATCCTAATCATATTGGATTCTTGCTTAATTTTTTGTAACTACTGTTTGGATATTTCTAAGTAAGTGTAGCTTCAAAACAAAGTAATACATGCATAAGAAGCTGGTTCCCTCATAGATTTGGGTTCCCCAACTTTTCCAAATAGATTTAAACTTTGTTACTTACTAATCTGAATCTACACAGTAACTTCTCCGTTCAAAACAATTAAAACTTTACTAAATGAATCACATCATGATACTAGACTCTATGAAATCAAGATCCCCTCAACAATGATTTAAATCTCCAATCACTTTTTTTAATCCTTCATCAATCAAATCAAGCAATATTTTTATAAAACTCTTCGTATTTTACGTTCTCTTAGTATTTGTACAAAACATGTATTCTAAAGTAAACGTTTGATTTATATTCTATGAAATTAAATTAACAATAATTCACTTATATTTTTGTTTTCTCACTGAACCTCGCCTGATATATAATTCATTGTAGGCGAAATTAAATCCTTCACGTGTAATAATTAACACATGCATTTTCTTTCCAAGTCAACTAACAATTTTTATAAAGAATGGTAACCAATCAATTAAAGCATTATTATGTACAAAAAAAAAAAATAAAGAAATTGATTTAAAAAAAAAATGAGCATTTCTTTCTCAAAGAAAGTCGTCAATTATCTAGCTAATGTTCTCATGATCCTAATACGTTTATCTCAAAAAAGTGTTGCATTTATGTTGTAAGTAGTCTTTCTTCCATAGTCTCTCTTTGCCTTTTAGTTATCTCTATATTGGTGTATTAGCACGTACGCATGGGACTATGTTAGCTTAGTTGGAATTCCTCGCTTATCCCAGATCTAGGTGTAAACTTCGAAAGATATAAGATAGTAGGTACGACACTTGGCTTCTGAAAATGGGCGCTGAGTCCTCGAAGACTTTCTTCATTGTAACTTGAGGCACAAAGGTCAAGAATGGACACCCTTAGTGCTACTAAGAAATTTTACCCTCTCATCAAGCGCGCCTCGGCTTCGTTTTAGGGGTACCTGAGGCTCCATATGGTTTTTTGACACTATTCTACCGATTTGATTAAATTTTGGGGAGCCTAGGTCCTCATTGAGGATGTCGAGGACAATTGATCTTGAGTCTAAGGTTATGAGCCTATTTATCAATATTCAAGTTTAACTAAGTCACCCTAGTTATTATCATGGTTGTAGATCTACTAGAATGACATTAGGCACAATAACTCAAGAATCCTACCATTTACATAAGTCGTAAAAGAGATTAACTAACCCCCAAAACTTAGATGAAACATGTCCGCAATGTGCCCATGGAAGTAAGGATATATAATGAACAACAAAATTATGAAATAGAAGAAGAATACAATACCCCAGATTTCCTGTGGCAACATTTTACTCCTCGGTCTAAATCATTAAATCCCTCTTCATTGTAACACCCGGTTATCAGAATAAATAATCATTAATATTCTAAGTGTGAATTTATAGAATGAAATTAGGGGTAAAATCAATAGGTTAATGCGTAAACTAAGTGAGGGATAAGGGTATTGTCATTTTTGCAAATGGATAACGTATTTAAGGAAAGAGTAAATGAGGTTTATAGCCGTCATACTCATTTCACTCTCGTTTCAGCTCACACCCAGCAGAGCTCTCTAGGCGATTCCTCACCGATTCCCCAACCCAGGTGAGTTTGATCGATAATGCTGATTTTGTACCCTAGGGTAGCTTAACTCGCTTTGGCTATGTACATTTGCCCACTCGGTAACCTATCACATTCACAAAATTCACTTAAGTATCACTATTCACTTCTAAAGAATATTTAAACTAACTCTAACTACAACTATTCAAACTTCTTTAAAATTAAGCCTACATACACCAACTTACTCTCAAACTATTATTTCTAGCCTAATCCAACTAAAGCCTAACTAAATGGGCCACCAATTTGGGTTGGGTAAAAACCGACCCGAACTTCAAACGCGCGTAACTTTCGCATCGGATATCGGAATCGAACGATTCCAGCGGCCACGTACTCCTCTAATAACCTATTTTAACCTGCCAAAAGGAATTTGAAAACAAACGACCCTAGCTAGGTCAAATATCACAAAACCCGAACTGCCCCTTTACCCGGAAAATCCCTCATTTTGGTTTTTCATCAATTCTCACTTAATTCCTCACTAATCAACCTCAAATACCTTCAATTAACATAATCTAACTAAAAATCCCGTTCTACAAGCAAAAACCCGAAATGCCCTAAAAGGGCTCTCTGATTTTTCGCCCAAACCGGCTCCCCACAGCCGGGCGACTAAAACAGGACCAAGGGTCGGCAAACCCACGCCGGAAACAACCCAAAACCGTCGGTGATCGGAGCCAAAAATGGCTCGTCACCGTCGCCCTTGAACAGACCCTAAACAGGGTGAAAACCGAACCAAAACAGGGGCAAAACCGAGCCTTACCGATTGGTTCGTGCGCGGAGTCGGCCGGAATCTCCTCGTCGCCGGCGTCTGGTCGGAGAGGGTCGAAAATCACGGCGGTTGATCGGCGATCGACGCCTCCCGTCGCTCTCCCCCTCCTCTGCTTCGCGCGACGTCGAACGATAGAATGGTTTGAAAACCATTCTGTCGTTTGTTTTATTATTATTTTTAATAATAATAATAATAATAATAATAATAATAATAATAATAATAATAACAATAAATACATCAACATTACCATTTTGCCCTTCTAAAAATTCCGTTAAATCCCATCTTTAATTATAAATTTTCGTAAATTGACCCACACCCCGTACCCGGCTTTAATTCTCTATTGAGAATACCCGAACCTAAATTAAGAAACCGTTCGCTTTTCTTTTTAAATTAATTAAAACCAACTATTTTATTATTCTTTAAAATCCCAGGTGTTACAATCCACCCTCCTTACAAAAATTTTGTCCTCAAAATTTGTGGCCTTGTTATTCCTCAAAGTACTCATCTTATCTACCCAATACCCTTACACATCTATCGGTTACAATATACCACAATGTACACTCTAACCCGAATACTCACACGTTCACTAACTCTTTACACGTACTTTTCTAATTCCAACACGTATCCAACAAATAATCTCAACCCTCCAAAATCATCTCAATAGCATAACACTAGAACCTACGGAATCAACTTTTGACCCTTAGTGCTAGATTTTAATTTCCTTTCGCTCTTACTATCGCATCATACATCTATGTACCTCGTACCTCATCCTAACACCATTCACATATTCTTAATTCACTATACCCTCAAAGTACTAACTGAGTTTTCATTTACTCCAAATTGACCATTCTCTACAATTCTATACCCTAAACTATACACCACAACGCTTTCCTAACTTTGCAACCCATACTTTCAAACTGTTCCCACTTAATTCCCATTCTAACTTTTCCTGCAACTATGTTCACTTAGTTACTTTTCTAAGCCCTAGTTCATCAACACTTACAAAACTACCTCATATCTCTAAGATTCCTTAATACTGTCACACTAAGAACTACTTCTTTTCTTTTTCTACTCTACTATCTCACTCCTACTTATCACTCCTAACTCTTACTACTCATATAAGTCAATCAAGACAATTTATACCTCGAACAATCATGATTTTTCATTAGTTATTCCAATACAACCCTGATACTCAGAGCTCTCATCTCTTAAATCTATCAACTATTCCTCAAAGTAAACAAACTTTTCCTAACTTTACACTCAACACTCATCCCCCTAATACCTAAATGATATATACTCACTTTGAGTTTGACCTCATAAATTTCAAAATTGAAACTTCCCTAGATTCACAACCTTCCAGAATTAACCCTACTCTAAATTCCCGCGTATACCCTTCGTGTCCTTCCTATCTAATATCCTCAATTAGAATTTACCAATCTCCTCACTTATCTTACTTCTAACTCTTCATCCATTCTTCACCCGACAACATAGTTCAAACCCTTAACTTAAGAGTCTAACTCTCATAACTATTTACCCTCCCTCATTAATACCTTTAATTTCCTCAAACATCACCTATACTTTCGAACTTTTATAATTTAATTCTCATTATCTTCTAAATTCTTCAGCTTCATACAAAATTCCTTAATACTTAGCTAATCTCAACACTTCCCTCTTTCCTATGTTCATCCAAAATCTAGAACATAAAATAATCGTTCTTCTAGCTTACATCTACCAACCCCTATTTTCTTATTCACCCTTTACTAATACTCGAGTTCTCATTCACATCTCACTCTTAAGCTCGCCAACTCTTAAACTTATCAATTCTAGTCAAATCTATTTACGACATCAACAATTTCGACTTCGTTACATATGAGTCGAACCATAGAACCTTCTACTTAACATTTTCCCTAAGTAACTCATATACTTTTTGTACAATTCCCCGTTCCTCTTATTCGAAATTCTCTAATTCCTCAGATCTTACACTACTAATTACTCAAGGTTCAGACCTCGAACTCTAACCTTCCTCTTTCTATAGTCTACGACTTCTCATTTCTTCTCAAGTTTCTTAACACTAATACAATTATCTAACTTCCCTCAGGATTCTCTTCAAAATTTACTAACTAATCTACTCTCTTTAGTCTTCCAACTCAGTTCAAATATTCTCTAACTCTCATTACAACAAGTCACCCAACACCCTCCTTGTTAGCAAACTTGTTGTAGCTTAAATACCATCCAAAATACCAATTTCCTATTTATTCCTCGACGAGTCACCATTTCTCCTAACATCGCGCGCATTAATCTAAAACTCAGAGCATTATCCTAATTCAAGAGGTTAGACTTTTCTCTACTTACTCAAGACATAAAAGTTTCTAAGTTATTCCAAGTTATTCCAAAACTATATACTTTCGGCTCCAAAATCCTATGTCGAATAACACCAATAACCAGATAACCCTTAATGCTCCTCCAATATGCCAAGCATAATCTTTTCACTTATCCCCATTCATCTTTGATAAAATACACTCCTAAAACGCTACCTACATCCCTAACTTCAAACTTTTCTAACTCCACTCTGATTTATTTCTAAAACTCCAAAGGTTTGCTACTTAGGATTTCATTTCTATCTAAGGATAAAAAATCCTAGGTTATCAATCATACATTATCACCCTGAGATTCTCTAATCACCCTATGCTCAATTCTACTTCTAGCTATCCTAAGGATGTTACCCTGTCTGTTTCGCCTTTCCAATAAATTCCTAGCTATTCAAACTATCAGTTCACTACGTCTATAAGTTGGCTCATAGGATCCACTGAGGTTGTCTCGGAACTCTCGAAATTTTCTAATCCATTATAGTTCCAAAACAAACAAACTTAAATATAAACTAACAAAAAGTAAAGAAATACTTACAGTCGATGAAGCACGTTGCATGGCGGCCGGCATTGTCAGGTAATCCTTTGAACGACTCGACCATTTTACTCTGATACCATCTTGTAACGCCCCGAACCCACCCTGGCTCGGTGCGCTACTTTGCTAACCAAACCCACGTTGAAACATAATTTAAACTAGGCCTAGACTCGCTAATTACCCTTACTCCTAACAGCTAAGCACCACGGCGTTTTCCCCGAAAATTTCGGCAGAATAACGCCTGAAAATGGCGCCTCCAAAAATGCTAAGTACCTGCACACAAACCAATTCCCAACCAGATCCAGAATATTCTTACTCAGCTAATCACTCACTATCCAGCATACAAAATCTCCAATAATAGAAAAAAATGGGAAACTAAAATACTAACATCCCCAAATGTAGAAAATCCACAGGTTAGGGCGACCTATCACCCTTAACTTAACTATATACAACAATAAACATTTACAATAACCACCAAAATATTAAACCCCACATCTCCGAAGACCATGGTCGAGACGCCCCGACAACTGCCTGCACCGGCATACTGCGTACATCAACGACTGCGTCCCAATCCTAGTTTTCCTCGAAGCTTACTCCTGTCGTCACCTACACCACAGAACACACACACACACGTAAGTTTACGCTTAGCAAGTAGGGAGTAACAAATAATAACAATAACAATGCACACACCATCCTACCCTAACACAACAACACAACACCACCCAATGCAACTCAACAAACTGACTCAACATAACACGACAACACACAATGCAATCAACCTAATACATGCAGTTTCTATCACTCAGTTGTGCTTCTTTGCTGTTCGTTGCTTTACTCTTGCTTTAATCTTTCATAAGCCGTGTGGAACGAGTTGGCACAAATCCCATAACCGTCTAGGATGGCCACACTCGAACCACCATCCTTCATAGTGGACCCCTCAGGGTGCTACATACTAACACCTCAGCCCGACAAGGCACACTATTCAGGATTATATGTTTTAGCCAACCATCTCTCATAGAGTACCCCTCGGGGTGCTACTACCAGCAACCTCAGCGCGACAAGGCACCTATTTGAAATGCAATAAATGTTTTAGCTGTCATCTCTCATAGAGTACCCATCGGGGTGCTACTACCAGCAACCTCAGCCCGACAAGGCACCTATTTGAAATGCAATAAGTGTTTTAGCTGTCATCTCTCATAGAGTACCCCTCGGGGTGCTACTACCAGCAACCTCAGCCCGAGAAGGCACCTATTTGAAATGCAATAAGTGTTTTAGCTGTCATCTCTCATAGAGTACCCCTCGGGGTGCTACTACCAGCAACCTCAGCCCGACAAGGCACCTATTTGAAATGCAATAAGTGTTTTAGCTGTCATCTCTCATAGAGTACCCCTCGGGGTGCTACTACCAGCAACCTCAGCCCGACAAGGCACCTATTCGAGATGCATTTTTTACAATTCACTTAATCTGATTACATTCATGCTCACAATGCCAATCAATGCCACTAATCGTACCTAACGTGCTATACCATGATGCATGCTAAAAAAATGCAATACCGAACACAACCAAACAATTACCAAACAAAACTGAACTAACAACACCAAACAACCACAACCAGGAAATTCATTTTCACATTACTTAATACAAAACAAAGCAGCCAACTCACAAATACTTAACCAGACCAGAACAAAGTAAAGCAATCAACCATCAACAATGCTTGACCGACAAAGAAGACAACCAAACATCAACAACAAATCACCAACAAGGAAGACGGCCAAACAACAAACAAATAAATCCTACCGTTCCGTGGTGTAGGCCCGAAGGCAAAACAAACGTCCTCTACTTACCTGAACTCTGGCACCGCACTTACTCGCTTTGGCTATGTACATTTGCCCACTCGGTAACCTATCACATTCACAAAATTCACTTAAGCATCACTATTCACTTCTAAAGAATATTTAAACTAACTCTAACTACAACTATTCAAACTTCTTTAAAATTAAGCCTACATACACCAACTTACTCTCAAACTATTATTTCTAGCCTAATCCAACTAAAGCCTAACTAAATGGGCCACCAATTTGGGTTGGGTAAAAACCGACCCGAACTTCAAACGCGCGTAACTTTCGCGTCGGATATCAGGAATCGAACGATTCTAGCGGCCACGTACTCCTCTAATAACCTATTTTAACCTGCCAAAAGGAATTTGAAAACAAACGACCCTAGCTAGGTCAAATATCACAAAACCCGAACTGCCCCTTTACCCGGAAAATCCCTCATTTTGGTTTTTCATCAATTCTCACTTAATTCCTCACTAGTCAACCTCAAATACCTTCAATTAACATAATCTAACTAAAAATCCCGTTCTACAAGCAAAAACCCGAAATGCCCTAAAGAGGGCTCTCAGATTTTTCGCCCAAACCGGCTCCCCACAGCCGGGCGACTAAAACCGGACCAAGGGTCGGCAAACCCACGCCGGAAACAACCCAAAACCGCCGGTGATCGGAGCCAAAAATGGCTCGTCGCCGTCGGCCTTGAACAGACCCTAAACATGGTGAAAACCGAACCAAAACAGGGGCAAAACCGAGCCTTACCGATTGGTTCGTGCGCGGAGTCGGCCGGAATCTCCTCGTCGCCGGCGTCTGGTCGGAGAGGGTCGAAAATCACGGCGGTTGATCGGCGATCGACGCCTCCCGTCGCTCTCCCCTCCTCTGCTTTGCGCGACGTTAAACGACAGAATGGTTTGAAAACCATTCTGTCGTTTGTTTTATTATTATTTTTTAATAATAATAATAATAATAATAATAATAATAATAATAATAATAACAATAAATACATCAACATTACCATTTTGCCCTTCTAAAAATTTCGTTAAATCCCGTCCTTAATTATAAATTTTCGTAAATTAACCCACACCCCGTACCCGGCTTTAATTCTCTATTGAGAATACCCGAACCTAAATTAAGAAACCGTTCGCTTTTCTTTTTAAATTAATTAAAACAAACTATTTTATTATTCTTTAAAATCCCAGGTGTTACACTATGACTCGTTTGACAAGAAAAGAAGTGAAATATGAGTGGTCTGAGGAGTGTGAGCTAAGCTTTTAGACGTTGAAGCAGAAATTGACTACAGCTCTGGTTCTGACGTTGCCTGTATCTGAGGAGAAGTTCTGTATTTATTGTGATGCCTCTCGGATTGGGTTGGGTTGCGTGCTTATGCAGAATGATAAGATGATAGCGTACGCTTCTAGGCAGTTAAAGTCCTATGAGAAGAATTATCCGACCCATGATTTGGAGTTAGCTGCTGTGGTCTTTGCTTTGAAAATCTGGAAGCATTATTTATATGGTCAGCAATGTGAAGTATATTCAGATCACAAAAGTATTAAGTATATCTTCACTCAGAAAGAGCTGAATATGAGACAACGGCGGTGGTTAGAGTTCATGAAGGTCTATGATCTGGAAATTAAATACCACCCCGGTAAGGCCAATGTGGTAGCAGATGCCTTAAGTCGTGTATCGACTTCAGTTAGCTTTGGAGGCTGGTATGTCTGTGGCATTGCGATCTGAGGTTTAGAGATTTGATTTGGTGTTGGTTTCAAATTTGACAGCTGTGCTATCAGACTTATCTTTGAAGCCTACAATTTTGAAAAAAATTCGTGAAGCTCAGCAAGAAGATTCAGAGTGCAATAAATTTAAACTGAGTATGGTGTCTGATGATCGGACTGAGTTCAGCTACTCAGATGATGGGATTCTGAAGTTCTGTAATAGATGGTATGTTCCAAGCAATGAGCAGCTTCGAAAGGAGATCTTAACTGAAGCTCATTCTTCGAGGTTTTCTGTTCACCCGGGGAGTACCAAGATGTACAGAGACCTCCAACAACATTATTGGTGGCCCGGTATGAAGAAGTCAGTGGCTGAGTTTGTAGAGACATGCTTGGTCTGTCAGCAGGTTAAGGCAGAACATCATAGACCTGCTGGGAAGTTGAGGCCATTGCCAGTTTCAGAGTGGAAGTGGGACCAGATTTTGATGGATTTCGTTGTTGGATTACCGAGGACGACGAGAGGATTTGACGGGATATGGGTGATTGTGGATCGTTTAACTAAATCAGCCCATTTTCTATCGATGAAGATGACGTATAGCATGGATCAGTTCGCTGATATATATATTCAGGAGATTCTAAGATTACATGGTGTGCCTATTGCTATTGTATCTGACAGGGACCCGAGGTTCACATCCAAGTTTTGGAAAAGTCTGCACAAGGTGCTGGGGACTCGGTTGAACTTCAGTACTTCTTTTCATCCTCAGACGTACAGACAATCTGAGCGGACTATTCAAATTCTTGAGGATATACTTCGTGCTTGTGTGCTGGAGTTTCAAGGTTCCTGAAGCAAATATCTACCTTTGGTAGAGTTCTCGTATAACAATATTTATCAGGATACTATTGGAATGGCTCCATACGAGGCTTTCTACGGAAGAAAATACAGATCGCCTCTTTATTGGGACGAGGTTGGAGAATCTAGTTTGATTGGCCCGGAGATTGTACAGCAAACTATGGATAAGATCAAATTCATTCGGCAACGCATTTTGACAGCTCAGAGCAGACATAAGAGTTATGCAGATGGTAGAAGGCGTGAGTTGGAATTTGATGTGGGAGATGAGGTTTTTCTAAAGATCTCGCCATTCAAAGGAGTAATGAGGTTCGAGAAGCGGGGTAAATTGACTCTGAGGTATGTTGATCCATTCCCGATTGTGAAGCGAGTAGGAAAGAAAGCTTATCAGTTGGAGCTGCCAGCTTCGATGGAAGGGGTGCATAATGTTTTCCATGTATCGATGGTACGGAAGTGCCTGAGGGATCCATCGCACGTAGTGTTGCAGCAGGAGATCGATGTGCAGCCTACGCTATCATACGAGGAGAAACCAGTGGAGATTCTTGACTATGCAGTAAAGAAGTTGCGTAACAAAGACATTCCACTGGTGAAGGTGCTGTGGCGTAATCACAACGTCGAGGAGGCGACGTGGGAGCGACAGCAAGACATGATGGAACGATACCTTGAGCTTTTCAGGTACGCAAATTTTGAGGACAAAATTTTTATAAGAAGGGTGGATTGTAACACCTAGGTATTTCCTGTATGCACTTGTGCCTTGGATTAGGTGGTTAGGGTAGTTAAGTGTTATGGCTGAAAATTCAAAGGGTTGAAAAGTCAAAGGAAATGGTAATCAATAGAAATCTATTTAAGTGTTGTATTTGACTTTTCTTTTGACTTAGTGTAAGTGAATTAGTAAGGGAAAGTGAGGGCTTGACGGGGGGTTCACGTTGAAGTGTGGTGGAGTGGGGGTTAAAGTGTAAAATGAGAAATTTTGGTGGAGGCAAGGAAAAAGGTGAAAAGGGGTTTTATAAAAAAGGAAGAAAAGTAAAGATTTGAAGACAATATTATTGTCTTCTTCTCCTTCCTCCATCGAAGGGCAGCCATTGTTAGGGCTTTCACCTTCTTTTCATCACATTTTGCAAGGAGTTCAAGGTAAAATTTGATGGGTTTTGTTGGAAGTGCAAATAAGAGTAGATTGTTGTTGTTTTGGAAGTGTTTTGGTTGGTTTTGGTTAACCCCAACCTGGAGTCCAAAAATTTGAGCTTTCATGTTAGATTTCTTTCCAAATTTGATGATTTAATTGTTAAATTGATTGGTTTAGGTGGTTTGTAGGGAGAAGTGGAAGATTAGAAGTGAATTAGAGAAAAACTAGATTTTTGGATTAAAGGGCTGATTCTATTCTTGGGGAATTCGTGTTAGCCAAGTGGTTCATTTGGTTAATTTGAGTCTTTCAATGGATAGTAGACGTGTAGAGGTTTCCAGATTTGGGTGGCACGTCGAAATCCGTTGAAAAATGAGAAAGTTATAGCCGTTTGAACTTGGACGGTAAAATTAGTAGTAAAAATCGGGTTTTAAGGCTTAGGGTGTGGGTTGTCTAAATTGTAGTGTAATTTTGGTTAGTTTAGGTTTAAGAATTCCTTAGTGATTTATTAGTGGCTTACTAAGTTAAGTTTCGTTATTTTAGGTGATCGAGCGAGTAAATTATTGGACGAAGTGAGCAACTTAAAGCCGAGCAGTCAGGTAAGTAGTGGATTGAATCGTTTCGCTTTTGGGCCTACACCATAGAACGGTAGGGTTAACGGTTATTTATTTCGTGTTGTATGGTGTGTGTTGCATATTCGTTGACATGCATCATGGTTTGTTTTATTGCATGGTAAGTTTGTGAGCGTGGAATGTAATCAGATAAAGTGAACGGTAAAAATTTTCTTGATTAGAGTGCCTTGTCGGGAACAAGTACTGGAGTATAGCACCCCGAAGGGATCTCTATGAGAGATGACCGGCTAAAACACTGAGTCTTGATTGGAGTGGCCTTGTCTGGAATAAGTGCTGGAGCGTAGCACCCCGAGGGGACCTCTATGAAGGATTGACTGGCTAAAATACGTAATGGTGGTTTTGGGAATGGCCGTCCTATATGATTATGGGATGTGAGCTTACCCGATCCACACGGCTTATGAAATGATTAAAGCAATGAACGACAAATAAGAACAACTGAGTGTTAGAAACAGCATGTGATAGGATTGGCTACATAGTATTTTCATAGCATTCGTTATGCCCTATTTACTAAGCATTAGGCTTACGTTTTGTGTTCTATAGTGTAGGTGACAAGATTTACTCAGGTGAGGTAGATGAGATCGCCCAGGATTAGACAGCAATTGGTGATGCATGGAGTATGCCGGTGCGGGCTATTGTCGTGGCGTCATTACTACTTCCTCGGGTATTTTATGGGAGTTTGATGTAGAATGTTTTTATAAGTATTTTGGAAATGATTTGCTTGGAGAAAAGTTAGAAAAGTGGAGAGATTTAGTATGTTGTGTTGTAAATATTTTCTTAGCTATTTTGAACGTTTACGAGTCGGTTGTGTTGTTGGATAGTGGTTGCAAATATTTGGAATTTTAAACTAGTTTGATTTTTGGTTTTGGTTTCAGGTTTTGGTTTATAGAATTGTAGGCGTTATGCCGCTCGTTTTGGTTTTAAAATAAACTACGTCGGGTTTAGTTTCTCTATTTTTCTTTATTACCATTTTAAGTCGTTTTTTTAAGATTTTTACGAGACACGGAGTTAAGGGTGTCGGGATCGTGTGGTAAAACATTTAGAATTTTTGGAGGTGTTTGGCTCGATGAAAAATTAAGAAAAGTGAGGAAAGTTGAAAAAATGTGAAAAAATGCATTTTTGGCCGAAAAAAATCCGAGGAGGCGCGATCGATCGGGCGCTGGGCGCGATCGATCGGGCATAAGGAGCGCAGGCGCGCACTGCGCGGGCCCAACGCCTTGCGCCCGGTGCCTCGCAGGCGCGCGCGTAGCGCCCAGCAACTTTTTTTTAATTTTTTTTTAAATTCCTATTTCTACTATGTTTTGACTCGACATTTTCCGACGTATTTTAAACGTATTTTTTGCACGTTTTCCAACAAAGAGCGAGGGTTCGAGAAACCAAAAAATCGAGTCAAAATTTTATCAAAAATTATTTTAAATGTCGTTTTAAACGCGTGATAGCTTAGCAAAGTAGCGCACCGAGCCGGGGCGGGTTCGGGGGTGTTACAAGTTTCGTAGCTAGGATATGTTTTTCTGTTATGGTGTGTTGTCATTTTTTGTTTCTTTTTTTCGTCTCTATTATGCTTTTTCTGTTTCTGAGCTATAGTGTCTCATTGTCCAGCATATGATAGCATGTGTTCTGCTTCAATTCAGAATTTTTGTGAAGCATGTATTGTCTTTTTTGTTTTTGTTTCTCAACAGTTGTTTTTGTCATTGTTGTTGTTATGCTTTGTGAGTTTTAATTCTTTTTTTCATTAAAAGTATAGCATGTTAAAACATCTCTTGCATGTCTACTTCTGTTTGCAGAACCTAGATTGTTGAGGATTGATAACATGTTGTTCTATTGATGTCTAGGATAAATTCTTGATGTTGTTTCTAATTTTGGTTCTTTCTTGTTTCTGTGTTGCTTATGTTATGTTTTCTGTCAGCATGTCTCTATGATTTTTTTTCTTTTGTTCTGTGATATTTTTTTGCCTCCGTTGTAGATTCTGTTTTCTAGTCTGATAATTGCATGTTTAGATGTTTATGTAGTTTTATTTTCTGATTTTCTAGAGTCTTGCAAATCTGTTATACTGGTTTTAATTTTTGTGTTTTGTTGTCTATAATGCCCCATGTTAGGTGTTAATTTAATGTTTTAAATTAGCCTTATTCTGTTTAGAATGTTTAGGTTCAAGTTGTGTTAAATTCCAGCATGTTTAGGATGTGTTTGTATTTTTGTTTTTGTTTGTGGTTTTATTTGTTTTAGTGTTTGCTGAATTTTTTTTTCTTTTTGTTCTTGGGAGACTTTTCAGAATTGTTGACCGAGAGCATTTGTTTGTGATTTTTTTTGTGTTGTGTATGTGTTTGAATTTGCTGTTTCTTTGGAAGCACATTGCTGTGATATTATTTGATATGATTTTTTCCATTTTAACCTCATGTTTCTGATTAGCTAGAATGAATTAATTATGGCCCGTATTTGTTTAATTTCTAGAATGATTATCGAATGAAAATAGCATGTCTGTCTGTGTTTTTTGTCGTAGCAATTTTCTATTTTTGTGTTCAGCATGTTAATTGTTGTGTTGTTTGATTAAATGTTTAGGACCTATTTAGATTTGAGTAATGTGTCTTTGTTGTTTTTAGTTTTGTGTTTGTTGTTTTGCTTTTATTTTAAAGCATATAAAATGTTATATAAATATTTCACAATGCTTGTTTTTGTTTAGAACTTGAATTTAGAGTCTCACCTTAGAGTCTAGTGCTTGGTCAATTAGTTGAATTGTTGTTGACCAAGGTAAACTTTAAATAAATATATATATATATATATATATATATATATATATATATATATATATATATGCCTATTGTTTTTGTCTTGCCTTCATGGGAAGACCATTTGATGAGTTCTTAGCTTCCTACTCCATAATGAGCATTGGCAATGGAATAACCAAGGAGTTGGAAAATATTTCAACAACAAGGTATGTACCAATGGAAACCTTACTTGAATACTTGAATTGAATGAATAGTAGGTTGATTGGTTGATTTGAATGCCTATGACCAAACTTTCTTTTAGGTTCTTGCTATTTTGGATGCCATAATAATATTCTTTTTCTAAGAATGATTATGTTGTTTTAAAATAACTAGGAAGAAAGAGTTTTGAGTGACAATTGTTGTTGCCATCTTTGAATAGCTTTGATAAATCCTAACTTTTATGGTTAGTAGAAAACTTGTTTCTTGAGTTTTGGATTTATTATTGAATTGTATGCTAAACTTGACATAAATTTTGTTGTTCACTTTTAAAGGATAAACTTCACTTTGAGCCTATAGTTGACATGCCTAGTTTATCATGAAATATGATTAACCTTAGATTTAATCTTGATTTTGAGATGATATATCCTAGCTCATGTGTTAGTGGAAAACTTGTTCTTTGAGTTTTGGATAAAATTGAATTTTACGCTAGCTTGATATAATTCTTATTCTTTTTGATGGATTTAAATTGGATGAACCAAGTGTTGTTTTCTTGAAAAGGATAAATTCATTTGCTATTGATTTGTTAGCTTAGCTAGAAAATCAAATTGTTCAACATACTTGCATAAGTCTTTTTCCACTATCTTGTATGCTTGCTTCCAAATTGTTGGTAATGGAAAATTCAATTTTATTGGTATCAGAGCACAAGGTTCTTTAATCCTCTTAGTGACAAATGTTTAATCCTCTTAGTGACAAATGTTTGAGAACAATTATGAGCAGTTGGTAAAATACATGGATTAATAAAACCTTAGTAAAGTGCTAAGCTGGTACAATCTCCTGTTTTTGTTGAAGCGTTGAGATTACCCATCGAAAAGATGGAGGTTCCTTTTTTTTGAACACTCCGCTGGGCGATAGAAGTGGAGTTGCTAATATATGTCGAGCAGTCTGTGTGATTATCGACGAGTTCAAATTTTCAGCCAATCTTATTAACTTACCCATGAGCCAGTTCGACGTCATTCTGGGTTTGTGATTGGCTGATGAAGTATAAGGCTTTGATTGATTGTCATATGAGGCGGGTCACTCTTACTTCAAAAAAAAAAAAAAAAAAAAAACCTAGCAGAGTGGTTGTTTATAAAAGAGGTCCTTGTGCGGGAATTGTGAACTCACTCTTTAGAGTATGCTTAGGAGGCAGGAGCAGACTAGAACGGTATGGAGAGTTTTAGTCGATGGACCTTTGACACTGAGACCGCAATACAAGAGAGTGATGTTTCAGTCATCAGGGAGTATGATGACGTCTTTCCCGAGGATCTATCGGGTTTACCTCCAGATTGGGATATCAAGTTTTGCATCGATCTCATTCTTGGAGCCACTCCAATTTCTATTCTCGCATATAGGATGGCACCCGCTGAGTTGGTTGAACTGCGTAAGCAGTTAGATGATTTGCAGAGCAGAGGGTTTATTAGAGAGAGGTAGCTGAGTTTGTGGTTCGGTGTATGACATGCCAGTGAGTGAAAGTTGAACACCAGCGGCCAGCAGGGTTGCTCCAGCCATTGCCCATTCCAGAGTGGAAGTGGGAGGGAGTCACCATGGACTTCGTTACTCATCTTCCGATGACTCCTTAGCGTCTGGATGCTATCTGGGTTATTGTGGATTGGCTGATGAAGTCGGCACATTTCATTCTCGTTTAGATGAATTTCTCAGTTGCCAAGTTCAGCCAATTATATGTGCAGCACATTATTCGCTTCATGAGCATCGTGTTTGATCGTGATCCTCGCTTCACTTTGGAGTTGTGGAGAGGATTGCAGAAGAAGTTTGGTACGAAGACTAAGTTCAGCACTGCACATTACCCCCAAACAGATGGGCAATTAGAGAGGACCATTCATATATTAGAGGACATGCTAAGGTCTTGTGTGCTGGATTTTGGTAACAGTTGGATCAAGCACTTGCCACTAGTAGAGTTTGTGCACAACAATAGCTTCCAGACCAGTATCGGAGTCTCTCCGTTTGAGGCATAGTATGGCCGGGATAGTAGTTCTCCTTTGTGTTGGGCAGAAAAGGAGGAACGACTTTTGCTTGGGCTTGATATCATCCGAGAGACCACTAAGAATATCCACTAGATTCGCGAGAGACTAAAGATTGTGCAGAGCAGGCAGAAGAGCTATGCCGACATGAAAAGAAATGAGGTGGAGTTTGCTGTTGGGGACTTTGTCTTTTTGAAGGTTCATCCTACTCGTGGTGTCAGCAGGTTTGGGGTGAAAGGGAAGTTAGCCCCGAGATATGTTGGGTCATTTCAGATTACTGAGAGGATTGGAGTGGTTGCTTACAAGTTGGATTTGTTGCCTCAGTTCGGACATGTGCACGACGTATTCTACATATCCCAACTAAGGAAGTACATACCAGATCCGTCTCACAGTGTTTCGTGGGATGAGGTGCCCTTCCAAGCTGACACGACGTATGATGAGGAGCCAGAGCAGATTTTGGAATGTCAGCTTCGGTTGCTACGTCGTCGAGAGGTTCCATACGTTAGGGTGCTGTGGAGGAACCACATAGAGAGGGAGGCTACTTGGGAGCTGGAGTCCAAGATGGTGGAGAGATACCCTTATTTGTTTTATGATTAGTAGTTGATGCGAATTTCAAGGATGAAATTCATAAAAAGGGTGAAAATATGTAAAATCAGCCAAATTTTAGTGAATGAAAATTTCTGAGTAAATTTTTCGTAAATTTTAAGTGAAAATTTATGCCTGAACGGTCAAATTTTAGAAATGTGGGAAGCACGAGTTTTTGATCAAGTGTGACACGTACGTAAGATTTACAGATTAAATTAAAATTTTAAGTTGACGTTCGAGTGAAATAAATTCACGGGAGAGGAACGTCAAAATTTATCGAAGTAAATTATTCGGTAGAGATTGAAATCGAAAAACCAAAAAAGAATTAACTAGTTTTAATATAAATTAAAATAAAATTGAATTAAAACAAAATAATAAAATAATACATTAAATAAAATAAATGATTAAAACATTAAGGTTTTCAAAGAAAACCTTATTGTTTTCATGGCAGACCTAAAGAAATCAGAGAGAGAGAGGGAAATCGGCCGACGGGATTTTGACCTCCGTTCGGCGCAATCTTGGTGTCAAAACGTTCATCTTGAAGAGTAAATCAACGTTGGCGAAGCGCGATTTTGAAGGTAAGCCCTCTCTCTCCTGATTTTCATTTGAGAAGTTTCAGGGTTTTGGAAATTTGTCGATTTGAGATTTAGGGTCGATTTCTTGGTGTTTTTGGCAGTAATCGATTGGAAAAGAAATAAGGAACGCGTTGGAAATGAGTCTCGGCGAAAAACAGGTAAGAAAACACAAATTTTCAACATTGTGAGGTCACCGGTGTGTTGTCGGCGTTCGGCTGTCGACGGCTGAGTTAACTTGGCGGTGGGCTGAGTTAACTCGGGCACTAGGACGAGTTGACTCGGGCCCAAGGCCGAGTTGGGCCTAGGGCTGGGTCAGGCCGAGCCGACTCGGGTTTGGGCCTTGACCTGCCTGATTCATTTCAGGTTCAACCCAAGACCAACTGGGTTGTGTCCAACCCAAATCGGTCCAACCCGAACCGGCCCGACCACCCTTGACCGTTGACCAGTCAAAGTCAACTGTTGATTGTTGACTTTTTGACCATTGAACTGTTGATCGTTGACTTTTTGACCATTGACTTTTTACCAAAAAGTCAACTCGAGCCGTTTGGGCCTTTTTTCGCTCTGGCTCCCCGTTTGTATCGTTTATGACCCAAATTGGATTTTAACGGGGTTCTTTTCTTGTGTTGACTCTCAGATTCGAAGGATTTTGCAGATCTCGAGGAGACAGGGACCACTAAAGTTAGAAGGACTCGTCTCGGTGGTATGAGTTATTAAATTTTCTGCGATATACCTACATAACATGCATATATTTATTATTTTGGTGGATTACTCCTGATATTAATGTCGGTTGTTTTAAAAACATGAGCATATTACATTAAATAGGCATGTATACTTTTGACTTGATTTGACTACCTACTGCCATGTTTTCTTTTCTTGCTGACGGGTTTGAGTTGAGATTGATCATCATACTATGCTGTTGTGTTTTATTGTGCACTGTTTTTCTGATGCATTGCATAGTTTTCTGTATTGCCATTTGGAGTTGATTCTGGAAGTAATCGTTTGTCACTCTTAGCGGGGCCCAACTAAGAGTATCAAGTGATTTTGCCCAGATGTACCCGTGTTTGAGAGTTGCCGTGGTACTCCCCACACTTGTTTGGATAGGACTCCGGGATGAGTTGTTGTTGATTCCCTCCGGGTTGAGTTCCCTCTTATTAAACTCCTTGCATGTGGAGTTGTGGGCTCGGAGATTTGGCTAGCCCTGGGTTTTGAGCTATGCTAGCCCTGTTACCTGACCTGACCAGTGCCTGATAAGTCCCTTGTGCAGTGTCCCCGAGGGCCCAGAGGAGAGTAATCGTTGATTCCTTCCTAGTGAGCTACCGTGTGATCCATGAGGCCCAGGGTATGCCGACCGATCGAGAGTGATCGTTGATTCCCTCCTGGGGAGCTACTGTGTGATCCACGAGACCCATGGTGTGCCGACTGATCGAGAGTGATCGTTGATTCCCTCCTGGTGAGCTACCGTGTGATCTACAAAACCCAGGGTATGCCGACCTGTAATACCCAGAAATTTTCCATAACGGACGGGTGTTTAAAACTAAAGTGGAGGAAATTTATAAAGAAGAAGAAGTGGAAGTTGAAATTGAAAAGTCAAATTTAGAGAATTAAAGTAGATGATTTTGATGTTGAGGAGATGAAAGAAATTATGAAGTTGAAAAGTCAAAAGGGAAGTGTGGTTATTAATTAAAGAGGGATGCAAGGAGAAATGAGATAGGCTTCATGTTGAAAAAGGAAGAGTGAAATGGTGTGAGGGATTTCTTTATAAAAAGTAAAAGTATATTTTGTTTTCAACTAATCAAATTAAACACCTGCTTTTGATAACACTTTTCTTTAAAGTGTTAAGTGGGTAAATTTAAGTTTGAAGAAGTCAAACTTTAGTAAAAAGGGTGAGATTCATGTTGGAAACAAAAGAGAAATTAAACAAATTGAAGGCTAGTAGACAAAAGTAATCTGAAGTTTGAAAGAGTCAAAACTTTATGCAATCATTCTTCACGTTGGAAAATTTGCATGGTGAAGGGCAATTTGGGCATAAACATTGGATTAGGTATTTGATGCTTATCCTTTTAGGGGGTTAGGTGAAAGAAATCTTTTCATTTTCTCCTTTTCCCCACGTTCCTTCTCCATTCCAGCAGCCTCCTACACCATTTTCCTTCACTTCTCTCAAGTTTCTCCTTCAAAGAAAAAAACTCAAGGTATGACAATCCTAGTTGAAGCTTATGAATATTTTGAAGTTCCCATGTACTAGAAGAGAGGTCTTGTTGTGTTTATTAGATGGCTAGGAAACCTAATAGGAATGCACAAAAATTTGGTTTTCTTTTCTCCATTCTTTGATGTTTTGAGGTTTAAATGGATAATAATGGTGGTGTAGGGTGAGATAAAGGAGAAAACATGAAATTTGCTTGAGAATGTACAAAAACGATGGATTTCAGTGCATTTCGGGATTCTGCATTTTTGCTCCAGTGAGTAGATTTTTTTTTATAAATTGAATTGATCATATTAAAGTAGACTCTTTAAGGAGTCCATAGGCGTTGGAATCAACGTATTTGGATAAGTATAGATTAAGTTATGATTTTTCAAAGTTGGATCAAAATCTGTGAAGAAAAATTAGGCATGTTTCGGTTTTGGTGTTTGTCGAACCTCTTCCTTATTTTAGCTTTCAAAACTGTTTTAATGGATTAAAATAGACATTTAATGAATCTATGGGCTTTGGAATCGAAGCGTTTCGATGTGTATAGAATTAGTTATGGATTTTTAAAGTTGGTTTAATGCATTGTGTTATAATTCAAATTTTTACCGAATGAAGGATTTAATTGGTTATGTTGTGTTTAAAACTTTTAAGTGTTAGCTTGGTTTATTGCTAGAATTAGAGTAGATATTTTCTTAGAAGTTTTTTGATGACTTTTAGGTAATTGTTCCCATTTATCTGCTAAGTTAACGAGCGAGTTATTGGTCTACTCGGAGTGAGCAACTACTAGACGTACGGAGTATCCAGGTAAGTAGAGGACGTTTGTGTTTTATCTTCGGACCTACATCATGGAACGGTAGGGATTTGTCTGTTTGTTGTGTGTTGTTTTATGTTGAGCATTGTGTGACATACATAATTGGTTTCTAACTACGAAAATACGAGTTTTAGCATGTTTTGAGTTGTGAGTATGGAATGTAAAATATGCAACTGTGTCTCTACGAGAGATGTACGCCTAAGTGTCTCGAGTAGAACTGATTTCTACAAGAGATGTATGTCTACGATTAGTGAAATGAGAATGGGATGAACACAACCGAGAGTTAGAAACTGCATGTGTTATGAGTTGAGTGTGCATTATATTTTTGTATGCATTATTCCCTACTTGCTAAGCATTAGCCTTACGTTTTGTGTTATGTGGTGTAGGTGACGAACTGTTTACAGGTGAGCTTGATGAGGGAGACCAGGATTATGGAGCAGTCAGCAACGCACAGGGCATGCCGGTGCTGGCAGTTGTCGGGGCGTCTCGACCATGGTCTTCGGGGGGGTTGTGAGTGATGGGTACTTTTTGGTATTTTTGTTGTATTTGGTTGTGTAAAAGATGATGTTTGATAACCTTTGTAAATGTTGATTTTTAATGGTTTTGAATATGTTTTATAAAAAGTTCGAATTTTTAGGATTTGGTTTTAGAAAATTTCGTCGTTATGCTGCTCGATTTTTAATAAAATAAACGACGTTGGTTTTCAGTTGTTTTCACGTTTTCGCTGACGTTTTGGAGTCAGTTTTATGAGATTTTTACGTGTCGGGAAGTGGGATATGTCGGGAAAAGTTTGGGCTAAATTTTGGGTGATTTGGTGGTGTGTGGTTTGTAGAAAAATGGAGAAAAGATGAAGGAGTGAGCTAGTGGCCTAGCAAGTGGCGCGCAGGCCAGACCAGCGCACGTGGCGCCCATAGTATGCCAACCCGAACATTTTTCAAATTTCTGTTTTTACTAAATTGTCTTAACCTGATCTTTTTCTACACTTTTGGCACGTATTTTATGCACGTTTTCCAACCATTTTTTAGGGTTCGAAAACCCCAAAAATCAAGTCAAAATTTTATCAAAAATTAATTTAAATATCATTTTAAATGTTGTAAACATTATAGAGTAATGTCGGAGTGTGAGCCAAGTAGCGTATCGAGCCAGGGTGGGTTCGAGGGCATTACACGACAGATCGAGAGTGATCGTTGAATCCCTCCTGGTGAGCTACCGTGTGATCCGTGAGACCAGGGTATGCCGACCGTGATCCCCTGGTGGTTGACTATATCTTTTCTCTCTATGAGGTCTTGTCTAATGTTATTGCGGCCTTTTTGTGTGGGGTGTTTTGGAGGATCCTTGCGTGGTCTCCTTTGTCATTGTGCACGTGACTATGTAGTACGGTATGGATAATGAGAGCATATGACTGGTTTTGAGATTTGATACTCATTCATTGATTTTATAATTGGCATGCATTATAACTTGAGTGGTAGGTATAACATTCCATACTGAGTTTGACTCCCCCCCTCCACAGGTAAAGGAAGAATGGAGCAGAAGCGAGTTGGATCGGCACCAATCGCTTAGGAGTTATCTTTATTTCTTTTTCGTTATTTCATAAAATGTAAGAACATATTCTGGATATTGCTACACACTTGGGTCTGTAACTATTTTTATTTTTCTAGTATTTCTATTATTGCTCGTTTCTCATATTTGTTACATTGGGGAGTCTTGGACATTGCAAAATCTTCTGCACTCAGCCTTAGGTTAAATGGTGGACCTCCCCGAGGTTGATTGTTTAGCCTGGCGTTTCTGTCCGGCCCCCTCACGGGTCGTGACAATACTTGCATAAGTCTTTTGCCACTATCTTGCATGCTTGCTTCCAAATTGTTGGTAATGAACAATTCAATTTTTAAATTTATTGATAAATATAGAGATTTAAGATATTGAATAGCTATGTGTTTTTGCCTTATTTAAATTGCTAACTTAGGAAATTATTAGAAATTTAATCCTAAGTTGAATGAGTCTATCCGCGGGAATTCACCCATTGGATCTGAGGACAAATCCACAAAAACTAGGAGCGGATGATATGCCTACGACCCCGATCCATCTAGCACAAGTCAAGGTAAGTATTTATCTATTTTCTATTTAATGGGCTTATGGAATTTTGTAGGTGAAAGACTTCTCAAGGCTTGGAAAGAAATCAATGAAGAAGGAATTTATTTTCCTTTATTTCAAATTATGTAACCAAGCTTTGTATTTAATTTCTATATTTTAGGAAACTTTAAATTCGTTTAAAACTTTGTTAATTGACAAACTTTAGCCTTTGTTTATTTTAGAATGTATGTTTGTAATAGTTTTCCAAAAGGCTTTGAAAGGTTAAAGGCAAGGAGCAAGAAACTGTTTTTCTTTGAAGCATTTCATCAAATAGCTAGCGGGCATCAGCATGCAAGGATGCGCCAGCGCACGCAGCAGGCCACGCCCATCACACGCAGCGCGCGCACAGGGAGATCACCAATAGCTTTGGTTTATCTGGCCAGTCCAGTTTGCTCGACCCGATTCACTCCAACGGCTACCTCCAACGGCAGAATTCCTCCAACGGTCAACGGCAAGGAGCAAGAAGCTTTTTTACATTGGTAGTTTTTTGAAGGAAAAATGGACGGAATCAAAAATTACTAATTATCTTATAATTTAAATATAAGAAATATAAATAACAATTTAAAAGAAAAAGAGAAAGAAGCTCAAAGAGAGTGTGAGAGACGCGATTGGTGGTTTGATCAGAGCAAACTTTCTAGTGAGCATTTCAGTTCAACTTCATCGTAAAAATTGTTCGTTTAGCTGAAACGAACATGTTTCTATAAGTTTTACATGACAAAATTGTGAAATTGGTAAGATAATCAAAACTCTTTAGATTTGGACGCATATATATTGAATTTACATTAGGGTGAGTTTACAATAATAAAATTAGTATCAATTGATTGATTTGATTCGATACATGTTAGGGCAAGTTGTTTTGCACAAAAAACATGTTTTGGTTGAGAAATTTTGTAAAAATTAGTGGGCAACCAATTAGGATTGCAAAATAAACTGAACTTCATGGCGTTTATGGAAGAATGTCACAGGGTTATGACGGTGAAACGTGGAAAATATGGAGTTAACAAGAGAACGCTGCGACATTCAAGGATTAAATGCCTCAACATTCTAATGATGGACCACCATAATTACGAGGGTGGGTTTATGCCTTGACAAAGGTCAAAAGATACCTCATCGTTATTTAAGCCTTAACGTTTTTTAGCATAAGCAACGTCGTTTTTCACAATTTTGAATTTGAATTTATAAGTTTGCACTATTACAATATAGCACAACATTCCGTTATTGTGTGAATAAATTATTAAATAATAGAATGGATAATCATAGCATTGTTGGCACCAAATGCATTACAATTGCATTTGTGATTATATGGCATGCATTATTCGTATGAGACCGAGGACTACGAAATTAGTCGACATCATACACTAATTACTATTTTTCAAGGTGTAGAGTATGTTGATTCATAGAGCAGCTATAAGATCAACTCGATGTCCTTATTGGGTGAAAAACTCTAAAATCTCATGGAATAATAGAGTTTTGTGGCTAGGACTGGAGCGGTGAAACTCCATTAAGCCCATTGTTGTGGGGGTGGATCATATACTAGTGTGAAGACATATTATATCGAATTAGGTATATTGACATGAACATTATTATGTTAATATGGATAATAAATATATTATATTTCTATATTGCATATATATAATTATTTAAATATAATGAGGTTAGATTCTCTTACTGTTGATTAAAGCTCATGGTATGGAAATCCTTTATTTTGGAGATACAGGAGATAACGAACAAAAGAAGAAGGGAAAGTCGAAAACCGAGTGAGCGATTGATCGTAAAGGCAAATTTGGCAGGGTAGGTCAGTAGTTTCTAACTAGATCTACTCACTTTCATTGGGAGCTTTCGATGTGTGTTCGTTTGTATGCGAGTCTAAAGTCCCAAGTTTGTACATAGGCTTGCATTGTGTCTATACATTTTAAGTATTATGTTATGGTATAGATATTTGTATATTATTTGACATATACTAAGATTCGATAGACACTTTATTAGGCTCATGTATGATTGCTTGCATTGTCATTCTTATTCACATAGTAAATAATAAATAGCAAAAAATTTAATGTCAATTCATGTGTAAGCATATTTGACTTAGTTCATATTAAATTTAAAATCTTACATTGGAATATCAAGTTTTATGTGAGTTTATGGTGATATACAGAGGTTGATAGTGAGTAAATGAGGTAAATCTCTCAACTTCAAGTGTCTATAAGTCATTAACTGATGTAAATGGGGATATTTGAGTCGGGTCGTGACAAGATTTGCTCTATTTTCAATGCATTTACTTTCATATTTTTCTCTTACACCGATTCTTTCATACGAAAAAAAAACATTTGGTGCAAAGGACGTTAATCATATTGTATCTCTTGCTTAATTTTTTGTAAAATATTGTTTGGTATTTCTACGTAAGTGTATGTATCAAACAAGTAATACAATGCATAAGTAAAGCTGGTTCCCTCATAGATTTGTCACTCATAGATTTATAACTTTGTACTTTCCTAATTTAATCTACACAGTTAATTTCTCCGTTCAAACAATTAAAACTTTACTAAATTGAACTCAATCATGATACTAGACTCTATGAAATCAATATCCCCTCAACAATGATTTAAATCTCAATTCACTTTTTTTAATCCTTTCATCAATCAAATCAAGCAACTATTTTTTTTATAAAACTCTTTATGTATTTTACATGTTCTCTTTACGTATTTTACAAACATGTCTTCTAAGTAAACTTTTTATATTCCTATGAATATTAAATTAACAATAATTCACTTATAATTTTTGCTTTTTATCACTGAGCTCGCCTTATATATAATTCTATTGTAGGCTGAAATTAAATCATTCACGTGTAATAATTAACACTATGCATTTTCTTTTCCAAGTCAACTAACAATTTTATATAACTAATTGGTAACCAATCAATTAAAAGCATTATGTACAAAAAAAAAATAAAGAAATTTATTTAAAAAAACATGAGAATTTCTTTCTCAAAGAAAAGTCGTCAATTTATTCTAGATCAATGTTCGTCATTATCCTTAATAAGTTTTATCTCCAAAAAGTGTTGCCTTTATTTTTTAAATTAGTCTTTCTTCCATAGTCTCTCTTTGCCTTCTTATTTCTCTCTCTATTGGGGTATCTAGCCGCTACGCATGGGAATATGTTAGCTTAGATTTGAATCCTCGCTTATCCTCCATTATCTAGGTGTAAACTTTCGAAAGATATGAAGATATTATGTACGAACTTAGGCTTCTGAAAATGGGCGCCTGAGTCCTCGAAGAACTTTCTTCCATTGTAACTTAGGCACATAAGGTTCAAGAATGGACACCTAGGTGCTACTAAGAAATTTTCACCCTCTCATCAAGCGCTGCCTAGGCCTTCTTTTTAGGTACCTAGGCCTCCATATGGGTTTTTGACACTATTCTAACGATTTGATTAAATTTTTTGGGCGCCTAGGTCCTCATTGATGGATGTCGAGGCATCAATTGATCTTTGAGTCTAAGGGTTTATGAGCCTATTTATCAATTATTTCAAGTTTAACTAAGTCAACCTAGTTATTATCATGGTTGTAGATCATACTAGAATTACTTAGGCAACAATAACTCAAGAATACTACAATTTACATAAGTAATAAAATAGATTTAACTAGCCCCAAACTTATGATAAACATTGTCCGCAATGTGCCCATGTGAAGTAGGATATATACTGAACAACAAAATTAAATGATAAATAGAAGAAAGAAATACAATACTCCCCAGAATTTCCTTGCTGGCAACATTTCTACTCCTCGTCTACATCATTAATATCCTCTTCATCTGTAACACCCGGTTTATTAGAATTAAAATAATCTATTAATCTTCTAAGTGTGAATTTTATAGAATGAAATTAGGGGTAAAATCAATTAGGTTAATGAGTAACTAAGTGAGGGCATAAGGGTAATTGTCAATTTTGCAAATGGATAACGTATTTAAGGAAAGAGTAAATGAGGTATAGCCGTCATACTCATTTCACTCTCGGTTTTCAGCTCAACCCAGCAGAGCTCTCTAGGCGATTTCCTCACCGATTCCTCCAACCCAGGTGAGTTTTGATTCGATTAATTGCTGATTTTAGTACCTAGGTAGCTTAAGGATCCCAACGTATGCATTTTGTTAATGTTACGAGTGAGAGATTCTGCTTGAGGATTAGAGCAGAATCGGGAATGTTAGATAAATAGAAATGCCCAACCCACTCCTTAGATTTCTGAATAGCTTAGATTGAGGTTTAACGTTCTGTTTATGAATATAGGTGAACAAACCCCCGAAGTAGCTCTTAACCGAGCATTTGCAAGGAATCCAGGTAAGTAAAGTATTGCTTGTGCCTTCGGGCCTACATCACAAAACAGTAGGTTTATGTATGCTTGAATATTTCTATTGTCCATGCATCATGTTTTTGTTAAAAGTTACGAAAATGAATTTCATGTAAGGAATGGTAAGGTATGAACTGTATGCGACAGACAAACTATTAAGGGAACTAATCCACCCCTTAACTTATGAAGGGATTTAGACATTGGGAGAATTGATCCCACTCCCAAGGGAACCATGGGATCAGATCAGCTGTTAAGGGAATTCATCCGCCCCTTAATTGAGTATGAGGATGTAGACATTGGGAGAATTGATCCCACTCCCAAGGGAACCATGGGATCTGATCATGATATGAACGAATATGTATGCCACTGAGAGGAGAAAATAGAAACTGCATATTTAGGAGTTTAAGCTCAGCATTTTATTTCATTCATATACTGCTTTACTTACTTAGCATTAGGCTAATAGATGAGTTTTGTGATGTAGGTGAAGAAGTGTTAGCAGGTGTGTCTCCTGATCATGTTGAGGAATAGTGGACGTTGGAGGAGTGCATTCAGGCCTCGACATGGTAACTGATGGGGCGGTTTAGCATGTTGTTTACAAATGTAGAGGCTTAGTGGATAATGATTTAAATTGAGTATATGGAGTTTTTAGTAAAGGAGATTACAGCTGCTTGACTTCGTTTTCGAGAATTTCTGATTTTCATGTTCTTACTGATTTTGATCAATACAATGACTTGGAGTGTTATGAATGGATTTTTGGTAAAATGTTTTAAGTCTGTTAGATAGTCGAATCTTTCTCGGGTTATAGACAGGTTGTTTAGTCCATTGGTGGGAACTGAATAATTTTGTATCAGTGGATATGTGTAGAGGTTTATTGCGTTCTGTTGAAAGGAATTGTGTTGATGTCTATCGGAAGAGGGAAGTCTACCGGTAGATGTCTCATGTTTGTCTTCCGGCTGACGTCATCGGAAGAGTAAAGCATTTGTCTTCCGGCTGACGTCATCGGCAGAAGAAGTGTAATGGAAGTCGGGTGAGTATGTCTTCCGGCTGACGTCATCGGAAGAGTAAAGCATTTGTCTTCCGGCTGACGTCATCGGCAGAAGAAGTGTAATGGAAGTCGGGTGAGTATGTCTTCCGGCTGACGTCATCGGAAGAGGAAAGCATTTGTCTTCCGGCTGACGTCATCGGCAGAAGAAGTGTAAGGGAAGTCGGGTGAGTATGTCTTCCGGCTGACGTCATCGGAAGAGGAAAGTAATTGTCTTCCGGCTGACGTCATCGGAAGAGGAAATAGGTATTTTGTCGTTTACTGACCGGAAGAGGGAATGGGTGTTTCGTCGTTTTCGGTTGATGCCGCTGACGTCACCGGAAAACGAAATAGGTGATTTGTCGTTTTGTCACTGATGAAGTCTTCGGTTTTCTATTTCTGCTTCTTTCGTTGACCTTGTCGTCGGCAGATGACTTCAACACTTCCGTTAATCACCCCAACAGTATATTCTACAGTTCGTCTAACTTCATAGTTGTTTAAATGATTTTCCGCTGCAAAGTTTTCAAATGTTTTGAATGTATAGAAAATGTCAAATTTTGACTGTCGAATGAAGTTTTAAAATTTATCCGAAAATTTCTTAGTCATGGTCAAGTAATGAGTAGCGACCCGGGTTCAGATAATTCGGGGCGTTACAGTATGGTATCAGAGACATGTTGCTAAACCGTTCAGAAGATTACTCATCAGTGCCAATCGTCGCATGAATATACTCCAACAACTGTAAGTGTTTATGTTAGCTTTAGTTATAAGATGTTTATGAGTATAGATAACCTTGTGCAGAACCTTATACAAATGGCTAGACGACCGGGGAGACCAAGAGTACCTAGGGAGATGCCAAACTTGAGGAGTGAAGAAGATTCAAGTGTAATTAGACAGCTGACGGAGTTGATGCGTCAGCAGACAGACATTGTGCGACAGCAATCTGACCAGTTAGGTGTGTTATTGAGTCGGGAAACACAAGGAAGTGCCAATTCAGGTCAAGTCAATGAGCATTCAGGGGATAGATTTCGTAGGCTGCAACCACCCACATTTGATGGAAAGTCATCTAACCCGATTGTCGCTGAGGAATGGCTTCGAAAGATAGAGAGCATGTTCAGGTGTGCCAATGTTGGAGAAGGAGAGAAAGTCATTTTGGCAACGTTTCATCTAGCCGGTGATGCGCAACTTTGGTGGGAGTCGCTGGAGATCACCACCGATATCGCAACCATGCCCTGGTCGCAATTCAAGGAAGTCTTTTACGAGAAATACTTTAGCACCACTGTCCAGAACGCTAAGAAGGCTGAGTTTTTGAGCTTGAAGCAGACTGGGTCTGTGGCAGAGTACAACAGACAATTTGAGTCTCTGTCAAGGTTTGCTGGATACCTCGTTCATAGGAATGAGGACAAAGTGTTTCAATACCTGCAAGGTCTAAAGCCAGAAATTTACAGAGGAGTAAAGTATTCAGGCATCAAAGGCTTGTCATTCAGTGAAGTAGTGTCTACTGCATTGGAGGCAGAAGAAGCTGAAATGAAGTGTGCTGGACCAAAGGAAGCCCCGCGAAAGTTCTTTCAGCCCCACCAGCAGAGAGGGATAAAGAGGCCTGCTGAAGGCCAGGGTAGTCAGGGTACTGGAAAGAAGGTACCTGATGCCAAGAAGTTTCCTCAGTGCATGAAATGTATGAAGAGCCACCTGGGCGAGTGTAAGTTTGGGACTGGTAAGTGTTATAACTGTGAGGAGTTTGGACATTCGCTTAAGGATTGCCCGAAGCCCAGAGTCCTTCGATGTTTCAACTGTAATAAGACTGGCCACGTCATCAGAGACTGCCCAACGTTGAAGAGTGGCCCTGCTAAGATAAAACCGAGAATATTTTCCATGATGGAGTCGGGCGAAGAGGACCAGCCCGCTGTTGTGTCAGGTACTATATTGGTTAATTCTATGCCTGCTTTTACCTTGCTAGATTCAGGAGCAACCCATTCTTTTGTTGCGTCTGCTTTTGCTGATAAGTTAGAAGTACAATCCACACCTTCTAGGCATGTATTCAATGTTGCTTTACCCTCTGGTGAACATTTACATTCCAACCAAGTGTTGCATGATTGCATGGTATTAGTAGGGGACAAAAATCTATCTGCTGATTTAATTGTTATGGATATAATGGGATTTGATGTAATCTTAGGAATGGATTGGTTGTTCAAACACCACGCCATAATTGATTGTAGGACTGGGATAGTTAGTTTCCAACCCCCTGGTGGTTTGAAACATACCTTCCAAGCTTCAGAGAGGAGTAAGGAAATGTCTGTTATGACTTCTTTAAATTTTAGACCTTCACCATGCAAGGAGTACTTGTGCTTCTTGGCATGTGTTCTAGATACACAACTTGTAGGTAAGGCAACTCCTCAAAATATCCTTGTTGTCCAAGACTTCCCTGAAGTGTTTCTAGATGACCTTCCCGGTTTGCCACCAGATAGAGAAATTGAGTTTGTTGTAGATGTCTACCCTGGAGCTGAACCTGTGTCTAAAAATCCCTATAGGTTAGCACCTGCAGAACTCAAGGAATTAAAAGAGCAGTTGGAAGAGTTGTTAGAGAAAGGGTTCATACGCCCGAGCTTTTCACCGTGGGGTGCACCTGTCCTTTTTGTCAAAAAGAAGGATGGATCAATGCGCATGTGCATCGATTATAGAGAACTGAATAAGTTAACTGTTAAGAACAAGTATCCCCTGCCTAGGATTGATGATTTATTTGACCAGCTCAATGGTGCAAGAGTTTTCTCTAAGATTGATCTGAGGTCAGGTTATTATCAGTTGAAGGTTAAATCTGAAGATATCCCAAAGACTGCCTTTCGCACAAGGTATGGGCATTATGAGTTTTTGGTTATGTCTTTTGGTTTGACAAATGCACCAGCAGCATTCATGGATCCTTATGAACAGAGTGTTTCATGAGTATTTGGACAAGTTTGTCATTGTATTTATAGATGACATTCTAATCTATTCCAAAACCAAGGAGGAGCATGCAGAACACTTAAACTTAGTGTTAGGATTACTGAAACAGCACCAATTATACGCCAAGTTTTCTAAGTGTGAATTTTGGTTGGACCAAGTTCACTTTTTAGGACATGTCATTTCTGGAAATGGATTATCTGTTGATCCAGCTAAGGTTCAAGCAGTTAGGGAATGGCCCCAACCGAAGAATGCCACCGATATCAGAAGTTTTCTTGGACTAGCAGGATACTATAGAAAGTTCATTGAAGGATTTTCAAAGATTGCTACACCTCTCACTAAGTTGACTAGGAAGAATGTAAAGTACACATGGACCGATGAATGTGAACTTAGTTTCCAAACTTTGAAACAGAAACTGACCAATGCTCCTATTTTAACCCTTCCAGTTGAAGGTGGTAAGTATAGTATTTACTGTGATGCATCCAAGATTGGTCTTGGTTGTGTGTTGATGCAAGATGGAAAGGTAATAGCCTATGCTTCTAGACAGTTGAAAACTCATGAGAAGAATTACCCTACACATGACTTAGAATTAGCTGCTGTGGTATTTGCACTTAAAATTTGGAGACATTATTTGTATGGACAATCTTGTGAAATATTTTCCGACCATAAGAGCCTGAAGTACATTTTCACACAGAAGGAACTAAACATGAGGCAACGTAGATGGTTGGAATTTGTAAAAGACTATGACTTTGAGATTAAGTACCATCCCGGTAAGGCGAATGTAGTAGCTGATGCTTTGAGCAGAGTGACAACATCAGTTTCAGCATTGATACTTGACTTACCATTAGCCTTAGAATCTGAATTCCTAAAGTTTAATCTAGAGGCAGTATCCAATGTAACAGCTATACTTTCGGCCATAACCTTAAGACCTACAATTCTTGAGAAAATAAGGGAAGCTCAGTCAAATGATGATGAATGCAGCAAGTACAAGTCAAGTATGGATTCTGCGGACAATTTAGACTTTAACTGTTCTTCCGATGGAATTCTTAAGTTTAGAAACAGATGGTTTGTTCCTGCCATTATGGAACTTCGGAATGAGATTCTTTCTGAGGCTCATTCTTCTAGATTCTCAGTTCACCCTGGGAGTACGAAGATGTATAAGGACCTTAAACAGCATTACTGGTGGCCAGGTATGAAAAGAAGTGTGGCAGAACATGTTGGATCATGTTTGTGTTGTCAGCAGATTAAAGCCGATCATCAGAGACCCTCAGGAACATTACAACCTTTACCAGTTCCTGAATGGAAATGGGAACAAATAACCATGGATTTTGTTGTGGGACTACCTAGGACAACTAAAGGACATGATGCAATTTGGGTGATAGTTGACCGTTTGACCAAATCATCCCATTTTCTGCCCATGAAGACGACATACTCGATGGATCAACTTGCTGAGTTGTATGTTCAGGAAGTTGTTAGATTGCATGGAGTTCCAAGCACCATAGTTTCGGACCGATATGCTAGATTTACATCTAAGTTTTGGAAGAGTTTGCACAAGGCAATGGGGACTCAGCTTAGTTTCAGTACAGCTTTCCACCCTCAAACAGATGGACAATCAGAAAGAACCATCCAAACATTAGAGGATATGCTCCGGGCATGTGTTTTGGATTTTCAAGGTTCTTGGAGCAAGTATTTGCCCTTGGTGGAATTTTCTTATAACAACAGTTTTCAGGCAACAATAGGAATGGCACCGTATGAAGCATTATATGGACGAAAATGTAGATCACCTTTGTACTGGGATGAAGTTGGTGAAGCACAGTTACTTGGTCCTGATGTTGTGCAGCAAACTGTTGAGAAGGTTGCTCTCATCCGTCAGAGGATCTTAACAGCTCAAAGTCGACAGAAAAGTTATGCTGACAGAAGACGCAGAGAGTTAGAGTTTGAAGTTGGTAGTGAGGTTTTTCTTAAGGTATCACCATTCAAAGGAGTTGTAAGATTTGGGAAGAGAGGGAAGCTTAACCCAAGATATGTTGGACCTTTCTCAATCTTGAGGAGGATTGGGAAATCAGCATATGAACTGCAATTGCCAGACTCTATGGAAGGAATCCACAATGTGTTCCATATTTCTATGCTTAAGAAGTGCTTAAGGATCCATCTCAGATTGTGGAACAACAGAACATTGAAATTCAACCCACACTGACCTATGAGGTGAGACCAGTAAGAATTTGGAAGAGTTTGCACAAGGCAATGGGGACTCAGCTTAGTTTCAGTACAGCTTTCCACCCTCAAACAGATGGACAATCAGAAAGAACCATCCAAACATTAGAGGATATGCTCCGGGCATGTGTTTTGGATTTTCAAGGTTCTTGGAGCAAGTATTTGCCCTTGGTGGAATTTTCTTATAACAACAGTTTTTCAGGCAACAATAGGAATGGCACCGTATGAAGCATTATATGGACGAAAATGTAGATCACCTTTGTACTGGGATGAAGTTGGTGAAGCACAGTTACTTGGTCCTGATGTTGTGCAGCAAACTGTTGAGAAGGTTGCTCTCATCCGTCAGAGGATCTTAACAGCTCAAAGTCGACAGAAAAGTTATGCTGACAGAAGACGCAGAGAGTTAGAGTTTGAAGTTGGTAGTGAGGTTTTTCTTAAGGTATCACCATTCAAAGGAGTTGTAAGATTTGGGAAGAGAGGGAAGCTTAACCCAAGATATGTTGGACCTTTCTCAATCTTGAGGAGGATTGGGAAATCAGCATATGAACTGCAATTGCCAGACTCTATGGAAGGAATCCACAATGTGTTCCATATTTCTATGCTTAAGAAGTGCTTAAGGGATCCATCTCAGATTGTGGAACAACAGAACATTGAAATTCAACCCACACTGACCTATGAGGTGAGACCAGTAAGAATTTTGGATTATGCAGTGAAGGTATTACGCAACAAGGAAGTTCCACTAGTAAAAGTCTTATGGCATAATCAGAATATAGAGGAGACAACATGGGAACGCCAGCAAGACATGATGGACCAGCATCCAAGATTGTTCAGGTACTGAATTTTGAGGACAAAATTCTTTTAAG
Source organism: Begonia masoniana (assembly GCA_022432975.1). NCBI lineage: Eukaryota > Viridiplantae > Streptophyta > Magnoliopsida > Cucurbitales > Begoniaceae > Begonia > Begonia masoniana. The sequence continues at coordinate 30,584,133 of CM039508.1, read as the reverse complement.
GAGGGTAGATTGTAACACCCGGTTTATTAGAATTAAAATAATCTATTAATCTTCTAAGTGTGAATTTTATAGAATGAAATTAGGGGTAAAATCAATTAGGTTAATGAGTAACTAAGTGAGGGCATAAGGGTAATTGTCAATTTTGCAAATGGATAACGTATTTAAGGAAAGAGTAAATGAGGTATAGCCGTCATACTCATTTCACTCTCGGTTTTCAGCTCAACCCAGCAGAGCTCTCTAGGCGATTTCCTCACCGATTCCTCCAACCCAGGTGAGTTTTGATTCGATTAATTGCTGATTTTAGTACCTAGGTAGCTTAAGGATCCCAACGTATGCATTTTGTTAATGTTACGAGTGAGAGATTCTGCTTGAGGATTAGAGCAGAATCGGGAATGTTAGATAAATAGAAATGCCCAACCCACTCCTTAGATTTCTGAATAGCTTAGATTGAGGTTTAACGTTCTGTTTATGAATATAGGTGAACAAACCCCCGAAGTAGCTCTTAACCGAGCATTTGCAAGGAATCCAGGTAAGTAAAGTATTGCTTGTGCCTTCGGGCCTACATCACAAAACAGTAGGTTTATGTATGCTTGAATATTTCTATTGTCCATGCATCATGTTTTTGTTAAAAGTTACGAAAATGAATTTCATGTAAGGAATGGTAAGGTATGAACTGTATGCGACAGACAAACTATTAAGGGAACTAATCCACCCCTTAACTTATGAAGGGATTTAGACATTGGGAGAATTGATCCCACTCCCAAGGGAACCATGGGATCAGATCAGCTGTTAAGGGAATTCATCCGCCCCTTAATTGAGTATGAGGATGTAGACATTGGGAGAATTGATCCCACTCCCAAGGGAACCATGGGATCTGATCATGATATGAACGAATATGTATGCCACTGAGAGGAGAAAATAGAAACTGCATATTTAGGAGTTTAAGCTCAGCATTTTATTTCATTCATATACTGCTTTACTTACTTAGCATTAGGCTAATAGATGAGTTTTGTGATGTAGGTGAAGAAGTGTTAGCAGGTGTGTCTCCTGATCATGTTGAGGAATAGTGGACGTTGGAGGAGTGCATTCAGGCCTCGACATGGTAACTGATGGGGCGGTTTAGCATGTTGTTTACAAATGTAGAGGCTTAGTGGATAATGATTTAAATTGAGTATATGGAGTTTTTAGTAAAGGAGATTACAGCTGCTTGACTTCGTTTTCGAGAATTTCTGATTTTCATGTTCTTACTGATTTTGATCAATACAATGACTTGGAGTGTTATGAATGGATTTTTGGTAAAATGTTTTAAGTCTGTTAGATAGTCGAATCTTTCTCGGGTTATAGACAGGTTGTTTAGTCCATTGGTGGGAACTGAATAATTTTGTATCAGTGGATATGTGTAGAGGTTTATTGCGTTCTGTTGAAAGGAATTGTGTTGATGTCTATCGGAAGAGGGAAGTCTACCGGTAGATGTCTCATGTTGTCTTCCGGCTGACGTCATCGGAAGAGTAAAGCATTTGTCTTCCGGCTGACGTCATCGGCAGAAGAAGTGTAATGGAAGTCGGGTGAGTATGTCTTCCGGCTGACGTCATCGGAAGAGTAAAGCATTTGTCTTCCGGCTGACGTCATCGGCAGAAGAAGTGTAATGGAAGTCGGGTGAGTATGTCTTCCGGCTGACGTCATCGGAAGAGGAAAGCATTTGTCTTCCGGCTGACGTCATTGGCAGAAGAAGTGTAAGGGAAGTCGGGTGAGTATGTCTTCCGGCTGACGTCATCGGAAGAGGAAAGTAATTGTCTTCCGGCTGACGTCATCGGAAGAGGAAATAGGTATTTTGTCGTTTACTGACCGGAAGAGGGAATGGGTGTTTCGTCGTTTTCGGTTGATGCCGCTGACGTCACCGGAAAACGAAATAGGTGATTTGTCGTTTTGTCACTGATGAAGTCTTCGGTTTTCTATTTCTGCTTCTTTCGTTGACCTTGTCGTCGGCAGATGACTTCAACACTTCCGTTAATCACCCCAACAGTATATTCTACAGTTCGTCTAACTTCATAGTTGTTTAAATGATTTTCCGCTGCAAAGTTTTCAAATGTTTTGAATGTATAGAAAATGTCAAATTTTGACTGTCGAATGAAGTTTTAAAATTTATCCGAAAATTTCTTAGTCATGGTCAAGTAATGAGTAGCGACCCGGGTTCAGATAATTCGGGGCGTTACATCATCGTCTTCAACTTTCTCCATAATTACATCTGTAGTAGACTATTCTGGGGCATAATAAGAATGCGGAATCAATAGGGTTGCAATAAGCCTACCTACCTTGATGGCATTGTCGTCAACATGTGTAAATACTCTAAATAGACTGGATGTGATAATCTGCAAACTTGGAGAGGTAACACTACTATGCATGAAGTTTGTATTTAAGACATTTGAGCCGATCATGTGTAGTACAAGGATGAGAAGAGGTGGAGGCATGTTGCATAGAAATGCTTGTGCTAGCCACGATGGTGATGGCAAGGGCTAATGGTGAGCAATCCCAAACTTGGATGATAGCAATAACACTCTTATCAACCATTAATGTAACACCCGGTTCCATTGAACCGATTTTACCTTGTCAACTATTAGTGTACACTTTATGGATGAAATTGGAAGAATTATTGATTAGGTTAATGAGTGACTAAGTAAGGGTATAATGGTAATTTGAGATTTATAGTGGATAACGTATTTAAGGGAGGGTTTAATGAGGTTTAGCCGCCACTGTTTTCTCATTTTCCTTTCTCGGTATTCAGCTCAAGCTCAGCAGAGCTCTCCAGGCGATTTTCCTCTCCGATTTCCATTCCTCAACCTAGGTGAGTTTTCTTGAGTTTTAGTGGCTAGATAGCAGAGAAAGTACAATGTGTATTTTGGGAATGCTATGAATGAGAGTAGGTTCGGGTTTAGGAGATAAACCGAGAAGGCACGATTAATAGAGTTCCAAGTTAGCTTCCTTAGGTTTCTGAATGATTTAGAATGAGTTGTAGTGAATATTGAATTAACACTCTATTTATGATTTTAGGTGAGCAAAATCCCGAGATAGCCTGCAACCCAACTTTTCCCAGGAAGTCAGGTAAGTGGAGTATGTGTGTGCCTTCGGGCCTACATCACAAAACAGTAGGTTTATGCATGTTTGAATGTTTTCTGTATGTCATGCATCATGTTTTTGGAAAGAATACGAAAATGAATTTACATGTAAAGGCATGGTAAGGCATGAACGGATTGATTTATAACTTTGGGAAAGTTGATCCGCTTCCTAATAGAATTTAGGATCAGATCAGCTGTTAAGGGAACTAATCCGCCCCTTAATTTATGAAGAGGGTGTATGACTTTGGGAAAATTGATCCAATTTCTAATCGAACCGAGAGATCAGATCAGAGAAAGAACATGAATGCAACTGAGATGTAAAAGTAGCAATTGCATGACTAGGATTTATGTTTCAGCATATCATTTCATTATTGCTCTACTTACTTAGCATTAAGCTAGTAGATGAGTTTTGTGATGTAGGTGAAGAAGCCTCAGAAGGTGCGTTCTCTGAGCATGTTGAGGACTAGGCTGGTTGGGGGAGCACTTCAATGCCACGGTTTGGTGTTCTGATGAGGCGGTTTAACTATTGTCTATATATGAAGTTCCAGTGGTTAAGTGTTTTATGGAAGTGTGTAGAGGGTTTTAATAACATTAGTAGTTTTTATGTTTTTAACAACTTTATGGTTTTCTTGTTCTGAGTATGAAAAACATGATTTGGTTTAGAGGTAGTTGCTTTGCTGGATATTTTTAGAAAGTTGTGGACTTATGATGTTTTGAACGATTTTCAGTAAAATGTACAAGTTCTTTTGATAGTCGGAGTTTTTCTTTGTTTAGAGTGAAAATGGTTGATATGCTGTTATGTTGAGTGTTATTGTCGATCGGTGGATGTAGTCCACCGGTGGATGTTGAGTATTTTTGTCTATCAGTGGATGTAGTCTACCGGTGGATGTGAGCATAGAAGGGAGTATTAGGTTTTGTCGTTTTGTCTATCGGTGGATGTGAGTAATAGATTTTGTCGTCTTGTGATTGGTGGATGTTAAATGTTACTGTTTACCGGTAGATGTAGTCTATCGGTGAATGTCGAGTGCTATTATCTATCGGTGGATGTAGTCTACCGGTAGATGTTGGATGAAGGAGTCGAATGTTACTGTTGAGCGGTGGACGTGAGCGATTGATGTGAGGAGTCGATGTGTAGTTCAGCAAATGCGGGAGGTGGACGTGAGCGGTGGACGCGAGAAGTCGACCTGTCGTTTCGGCTGACGCGGTTTAGCGGTCGAGATCTTGTTTCTACTTTCGCCGCTGGCACTGTTTGGCGGTGGGTGTCTCTTATTTTATGTCTATCGCTGGAACTATTCAGCGGTAGAGGTGTCTGTTTTCTTTTGTTCTCTTTCCAACCAACAGTCTTTAATGTTTTAATTAATTAATTAATGTTGTTTTATACAAATATTTTTCTGCTGCAAGTTTTGACGTTATTTCAAAGTCAAATTTTTACCGTCGAATGAAGTTTTAAAATTTACCAAAAATGTCATGGTACAGTTCAGTATTATGTGTAGCGAACCGGGTTCAGAAAACCCAGGGCGTTACAGTATGGTATTAGAGACATTCAGTTAAACCGTTCAAAAGATTACTTATCAGTACCAATCGTTGTATGGAAGTACTTCAACAACTGTAAGTGTTTATGTTAACCTTAGCTATTAGATATTTATGAGAGTAATTAACCTTGTCCAGGAATATAGCAAAATGGCTAGACGACTAGGAAGACCAAGAGTACCGATAGAGATGCCAAATTTGATAAGTGATGAGGACCCTAGTGTAATTAGGCAGCTGACAGACTTGGTGCGCCAATAGATAGATTTGGTTCGTCAGGAGTCCGATCGGTTGGGAGTATTGTTGAACCGAGAAGTACAAGGAAGTGCCAACTCGAGTTCCAGCAGTGAGCATTAAGGAGACCGATTCCAGAGGCGACAGCCGCCCACACTTGATGGAAAATCGTCCAATCCGATTATTGTTGAGGAGTGGCTTAGGAAGATAGAGAGCATGTTCAGATGTGCCAACATCGGAGAAGGAGACAAAGTCACTCTGGCAACGTTCCATTTGGCTGGGGACGCTCAACTTTGGTGGGAAACAATAGAGACCACCACTGATGTTCTGGCTATGTCCTGGTCTCAGTTCAAGGAGGTTTTCTATGAGAAATATTTTAACAGCACAGTCCAGGCCACAAAGAAGGTAGAGTTTCTGAACTTGAAACAAACGGGGTCTGTGGCTGAGTTCAGTAGACAGTTTGAATCCCTGTCCAGGTTTGCTGGACATCTTGTCCACAGGAATGAGGATAAGGTGTAACGCCCCGAGTTATCTGAACCCGGTTCGTTACACAAAAGTTCGTACATGACTAAGAAATCTCAAGTGTATTATTTTTTTTTTTGAACTTTGCTCAACATTCAACATCTAACATAAGCTAAAATCTCAAAACATTTAAAACTTGCAGCGGAAATCATTTGGACAACAATGGAGTTAAACAAAACTATGAACATTGTTTGAAATGTAATAAATAAACGGCTAAAAGAAATAGAGGTTTAAATCGTGAAATACTTGGGAAGTCGCAGAAGTCAAACGCATCTGCCGATGGATAAAGTCAAAGGAAGAAGCAGAAATAGCAAATAGAAGGCTTCTACCGATGACGTGGACCAGAAGAGTTGGAAACAAAAGACATATCTCGGTGGACTGCATCTACCGGTGACGTCAGCCGGATAAATCAATTATCCAACATCAACCGATCGCAAAACGACAAAGCATAATTCTCACTCATACCGGTATTGCAAAATCTACATCTTCCGATAGAATTAAACCTACATCATCCGATGGCTTTTCTGAAGACATCTTCCGATAGAATTAAACCTACATCATCCGATGGCTTTTCTGAAGACATCTTCCAATAGAAAACAGAGCGACATTTCAACTATTTCTTGCTATACAAGCACAACTCTAAGTATAGAAAAGAATTTACTTATTTCACCACAACCATTAAAAAACAATTCAAATCATTGCATTACTCAAGTCCAGTATAATCCAGTGTTATAAACCAACGGAATACTATTATCAGAAAAGTCTCAAAGTACTTTTTGAAAACATCAAAGCAACTTCTATCATCAGAAAGTTTAACATACTCAAATTGAAATCATTGTCCACTAAACCTTCACAACCACTGACACAAGTTAAACCGCCCCATCAGATGCCAGGTCGATGCCTAATTGCACCCCTCCAACTTGCCCAATCCTCAACCAACTCAGAGAATTCACCTGCGGTATCCTCAACACCTACATCACAAAACTCATCTATTAGCCTAATGCTAAGTAAGTAAAGCAATAATGAAATGAAATGCTGAAACATAAATTCCTAAACATGCAATTTCTACTTTCTCATCTCAGTTGCATTCACGTTCATTCATAAGCTGATCTGATCCCTCGGTTCCCTTGGGAAGTGGATCAATTTTCCCAATGTTATACATCCTCTACTCGATTAAGGAGCGGATGAATTCCTTTAATAGCTGATCTGATCCCTCTGTTCCCTTGGGAGTGGGATCAATCCTCCCAATGTTATAAATCCCTTCATAAGTTAAGGGGTGGATTAGTTCCCTTAATAGTTTGTCTGTCACATTCAGTTCATGCCTTACCATCCTTACATGGAAATTCATTTTCGTAATCTTTAAAAAAAAAACATGATGCATGACATACAAAATCATTCACAAGATACATAACCCTACTGTTTTGTGATGTAGGCCCGAAGGCACATGCATACTTTACTTACCTGGCTTCTGGAAAATGTCTGGTCGCTAGCTACTTCGGAAATCTGCTCACCTAAGTTCATAATAGAATATAAATAAAAACTTCACTAAACCTCACCAAGAATCAAACAGTGGTTCGAGGAATCCAGTTAGAAACTCTACTACCCGAGCATTTCCCCTTTATTACTAAAACCCGAATATACGCTCAATCCCAGCATCCTCAAAATCATCACATTGTACTCCTTCAGGTATTTAACCATTATATCATAAGAGAAATGAGGAAAACTTACCTAAGTCGAAGGAGAATCGGGCGAGGAAAATCGCCTAGAGAGCTCGGCTGCTTGAGCTAAAAACCCAAAGAGAAAGGTATGAAATGGTGGCGGTTACAGTGCATTAAACCTAATCCCTCTTTCCTTAAATACGTTATCCACTTTTAAAAATGTAATTTACTTTAATGCCCTTGTCTAGTCTAATCATTCAATAACCTTACTTAAATTATTGACTAATCAAGTGTATACCATTAATAATAAAAGAGCTGGTTTGATAGAACCGGGTGTGACAATCTACCCTCCTTAAAAGAATTTTGTCCTCAAAATTCAGTACCTGAATAACTCTGGATGTTGGTCCATCATGTCTTGTTGGCGTTCCCAAGTTGTTTCCTCAATATTCTGGTTGTTCCACAAGACTTTCACTAGTAGAACCTCTTTGTTGCGCAATAACTTCACTGCATAATCTAAGATCTTTACTGGTTTCTCTTCGTAGGCAAGGGTAAGATGAATCTCAAGGTCTTGCTGTTCCACGATTTGATATGGATCCCTTATACATTTCTTCAACATAGAAACATGGAACACACTGTGTATCCCATCCATAGACGCAGGTAGCTGCAACTGATAGGCTGCTCTCCCAACTCTCTTCAGAATAGTGAATGGTCCAATAAATCTGGGGTTCAAATTTCCTCTCTTTCCAAATCTCACCACTCCTTTGAAAGGTGACACCTTAAGGAAAACTTTATTACCTACTTCAAATTCCAGTTCTCTTTGCCTTTTGTCTGCATAGCTTTTCTGCCGGCTTTGAGCTGTCAAGATTCTTTGTCGGATAAGAGCAATTTTCTCCACTGTTTGCTGTACGATGTTAGGACCAATCAATTGTGCTTCTCCAACTTCATCCCAATACAATGGAGATCTGCATTTTCGTCCATACAATGCCTTGTATGGTGCCATGTCTATTGTTGCCTGAAAACTGTTATTGTAAGAGAACTCAACCAATGATAAATACTTACTCCAAGAATCTTGAAATTCTAAAACACAAGCACGAAGCATATCCTCTAATGTTTGAATGGTTCTTTCAGATTGTCCATCTGTTTGAGGGTGGAAAGCCGTGCTAAAACTAAGCTGTGTTCCCATAGCCTTGTGCAAACTTTTCCAAAACTTAGATGTAAATCTAGAGTCTCGGTCTGAAACTATAATGCTTGGAACTCCATGCAACCTAACAATTTCTTGCACATACAACTCAGCCAGTTGATCCATCGAGTATGTTATCTTCATTGACAGAAAGTGAGCAGATTTGGTTAAACGATCAACTATTACCCAAATTGCATCGTGACCCTTTGCTGTTCTAGGTAATCCTATAACAAAATCCATCGTTATTTGTTCCTATTTCCATTCGGGAACTGGTAAGGGTTGTAATGTTCCAGCAGGCCTCTGATGTTCAGCTTTGACTTGCTGGCAAATCAGACAAGACTCCACATACTCCGCCACACTTCTTTTCATACCTGGCCACCAATAATGCTGCTTGAGATCTCTGTACATTTTCGTACTCCCGGGATGAACAGAGAGTCTAGAAGAATGTGCCTCAGATAGGATTCCCTTTCTCAGTTCAGTATCAGCCGAAACAAACCATCTATTTCGAAACTTGAGAATTCCATCAACTGAGCAGTTAAAATCCGACTTGTCAGTAGAATCCTTGCACAACTTATACTTATTGCATTCAGTGTCAATCATTTGAACTTCCTTTATTCTCTCTAAAATAGTAGGCCTCAAAGATATGGTCGAAAGCATGGCTGTCATACTAGACACAGTTTCCAGGTTGAATCTTTAGAATTCTGTCTCTAAAGCAATCGGTATGTCTAAAGTCAATGTAGAGACCGAAGGAGTCACTCTACTCAAAGCATCAGCCACTACATTCGCCTTGCCAGGGTGGTACTTAATCTCAAAATCATAATCTTTGACAAACTCTAACCACCTACGTTGCCTCATATTCAGTTCCTTTTGCGTGAAAATGTATTTCAGACTTTTATGATCCGAAAATATCTCACAAGTTTGTCCATACAGATAGTTCCTCCAAATCTTTAATGCGAAGACCACAACAGCTAATTCTAAGTCATGTGTAGGGTAATTCTTTTCATGTAATTTTAACTGCCTAGAAGCATATACTATAACCTTTCCATCTTGCATCAACACACAACCTAGTCCAATTTTGGAAGCATCACAATAAATACTAAATTTACCATATTCAACTGGAACGGTCAAGATTGGAGCATTGGTCAGTTTCTGTTCCAAGGTCTGAAAGCTACGTTCACATTCTTCAGTCCACATATACTTCACAAATTTCCTTGTTAACCTAGTAAGGGGTGTTGCAATGTTTGAAAATCCATCAATAAATTTTCTATAATATCTTGCTAATCCAAGGAAACTTTGAATATCAGTAGTATTCCTTGGTTGGGGCCACTCCTTGACTGCTTGAACCTTGGCTGAATCGACAGATATTCCATCTCCAGAAATCACGTGACCAAGAAAGTGAACTCTGTCCAACCAAAACTCACACTTGTTAAACTTAGCATACAGTTGGTGCTGCCTTAGTAATCCTAACACCAAACCCAAATGCCTTGCATGCTCATCCTTAGTTCTAGAATAGATTAGAATGTCATCAATGAATACAATGACAAACTTGTCCAAATACTCACGAAACACCCTTTTCATAAGATCCATGAAGGCTGCTGGTGTATTTGCCAAACCAAAAGACATAACCAAAAACTCATAATGTCCATACCTTGTGCGAAAGGCAGTCTTTGAGATATCTTCAGATTTAACCTTCAGCTGGTAATAACCGGATCTAAGGTAAATCTTAGAGAAAACTCTTGCACCCTTAAGCTGGTCAAATAAGTCATCAATCCTCAGCAAAGGGTACTTGTTCTTGACTGTTAACTTATTCAATTCTCTATAATCAATGCACATACGCATTGATCCATCTTTCTTTTTGACAAAAAGGACAGGTGCACCCTACGGTGAAAAGCTAGGGCGTATAAACCCTTTCTCCAATAAATCCTCTAACTGTTTCTTCAATTCCTTAAGTTCTGTTGGTGCTAATCTATACGGATTCTTATATACAGGCTCAGCGTCGGGGTAAACATCCACAAAAAATTCAATTTCCCTATCTGGTGGCAAGCTAAGAAGGTCATCTAGAAATACTTCCGGAAAATCTTGGACAACTAAAACATTTTCGGGGCTCGCTTTTTCTACTAGTTGTGTGTCTAAGACACTGGCCAAAAAGCACAAATATTCCCTGCACAAGGAGGGTCTATAATTGACAGAGGTCATCACAGTCATTTCCTTACTCTTCTTCAGAGCTTGGAATGTATGGTTTAAACCACCAGGGGGTTGAAAACTAACAACTCCAGTCCTACAATCTATTGTGGCATAATGTTTAAATAACCAATCCATTCCTAGGATTACATCAAATCCCATTATGTCCATAACAATGAGATCGGCAAGCAAATTCATGTTTTCTACTAATACAACACTATCAGGCATCATTTGGTTAGAGTGCATGCGTTCACCAGAGGGTAAGGCAACTTTGAACACATGTTCAAAAGAAGTAAACCGTACATCCAAATTATTAGCAAATGCAGAGGCTATAAAAGAATGTGTTGCACCCGAATCTATCAAAGTAAAAGCAGGTATAGAGTTAATCAGTATTGTACCTGACACTACAGCAGGCTGGTCCTCATCACATGACTTCATCATGGAGAATATTCTTGGCTTAATCTTGACAGGGCCACCCTTCAAAGCTGGGCAGTCTTTGTTGACATGGCCAACCTTGTTGCAATGGAAACATCGAATGACCCGGGGCTTTGGACAATCCTTGTACAAGTGTCCAACCTCTTCACAGTTGAAGCACTTACCCGTTCCAAATCTACACTCCCCCGAGTGATTCTTCGAACATTTAGGGCACTGAGGGAACTTCTGGGTATTCGGTACCTTCTTTCCAGATCCTTGGCCACTTTGGCCCTCAATAGGCCTTTTCATTCCCTTTTGATGGTGTGGCTGGATAAACTTTTGTGGAACCTCCTTTGGTCCAGCACACTTCTTTTCAGCTTCTTCCACTTCCAGAGCAGTGGACACAACTTCACTAAATGTCAAGCCTTTAATGCCACAGAATTTGACTCCTTGGTAAATCTCCGGCTTCAGTCCATGCACAAATTTGAACACCTTATCCTCGTTCTTATGAGCAAAATGTCCAGCAAACCTGGACAGGGACTCGAATTGCCTACTGTAATCAGCCACAGACCCTGTCTGCTTCAAGTTCAGAAACTCCAACTTCTTCGCGGTCTGGACAGTGCTGTTAAAATACTTCCCATATAAAAGGTCCTTGAATTGTAACCAAGGCATCACTAAAACATCTGTGGTGGTCTCTATTGTTTCCCACCAGAGTTGAGCTTCACCAGCTAAATGAAATGTTGCCAACGTGACCTTGTCTCCTTCTCCTATGTTGGCACACCTAAACATACTCTCAATCTTTCTAAGCAATCCTTCAGCAATAACTGGATCAGATGACTGTCCATCAAACGTGGGTGGTCTTAGTCTCCGGAATCTATCTCCAGAATGTTCACTGCTAGAACCCGAGTTGGCACTTCCTTGTGTCTCCCGGCTCAACAGCACTCCTAATTGGTCAGACTGTTGACGCACTATATCAGTCTGCTGACGCATCAATTCTGTCAGCTGCCTAATTACACTAGAGTCCTCCTCCTACCTCGGACTTGGTATCTCTCTTGGTAACCTTGGTCTTGCTGGTCGTCTAGACATTTGCTATATTCCAGTACAAGGTTAATTACACTCTTAAATATCTAATTGCAAAGGTTAAGATAAACACTTACAGTTGTTGGAGTACTTCCATGCAACGATTGGCACTGATGAGTAATCTTTTGAACGGTTTAACTGAATGTCTCCGATACCATACTGTAACGCCCCGAGTTATCTGAACCTGGTTCGTTACACAAAAGTTCATACAGGATTAAGAAATCTCAACTGTATTATTTTTTTTTTTTGAACTTTGCTCAACATTCAACATCTGACATAAGCTAAAATCCCAAAACATTTAAAACTTGCAGCGGAAATCATTTGGACAACAATGGAGTTAAACAAAACTATGAACATTGTTTGAAATGTAAGAAATAAACGGCTAAAAGAAATAGAGGTTTAAATCGTCAAATACTTGGGAAGTCGCAGAAGTCAAACGCATCTGCCGATGGATAAAGTCAATGGAAGAAGCAGAAACAGCAAATAGAAGGCTTCTACCGATGACGTGGACTAGAAGAGTTGGAAACAAAAGACATCTCTCGGTGGACTGCATCTACCGGTGACGTCAGCCGGATAAATCAATTATCCAACATCAACCGATCGCAAAACGACAAAGCATAATTCTCACTCATACAGGTAGTGCAAAATCTACATCTTCCGATAGAATTAAACCTACATCATCCGATGGCTTTTCTGAAGACATCTTCCGATAGAATTAAACCTACCTCATCCGATGGCTTTTCTAAAGACATCTTCCGATAGAAAACAGAGCGACATTTCAACTATTTCTTGCTATGCAAGCACAACTCTAAGTACATAAAAGAATTTACTTATTTCACCACAACCATTCAAAAACAATTCAAATCATTGCATTACTCAAGTCCAGTATAATCCAGTGTTATAAACCAACGGAATACTATTATCAGAAAAGTCTCAAAGAACTTTTTGAAAACATCAAAGCAACTTCTATCATCAGAAAGTTTAACATACTCAAATTGAAATCATTGTGCACTAAACCTTCACAACCACTGACACCAGTTAAACTGCCCCATCAGATGCCAGGTCGATGCCTGATTGCACCCCTCCAACCTGCCTAATCCTCAACTAACTCAGAGAATTCAACTGCGGTATCCTCAACACCTACATCACAAAACTCATCTATTAGCCTAATGCTAAGTAAGTAAAGCAATAATGAAATGAAATGCTGAAACATAAATTCCTAAACATGCAATTTCTACTTTCTCATCTCAGTTGCATTCACGTTCATTCATAAGCTGATCTGATCCCTCGGTTCCCTTGGGAAGTGGATCAATTTTCCCAATGTTATACATCCTCTACTCGATTAAGGGGCGGATGAATTCCCTTAATGGCTGATCTGATCCCTCTGTTCCCTTGGGAGTGGGATCAATCCTCCCAATGTTATAAATCCCTTCATAAGTTAAGGGGTGGATTAGTTCCCTTAATAGTTTGTCTGTCACATTCAGTTCATGCCTTACCATCCTTACATGGAAATTCATTTTCGTAATCTTTAAAAAAAAACATGATGCATGACATACAAAATCATTCACAAGATACATAACCCTACTGTTTTGTGATGTAGGCCCGAAGGCACATGCATACTTTACTTACCTGGCTTCTGGAAATTGTCTGGTTGCTAGCTACTTCGGAAATCTGCTCACCTAAGTTCATAATAGAATATAAATCAAAACTTCACTAAACCTCACCAAGAATCAAACAGTGGTTCGAGGAATCCAGTTAGAAACTCTACTACCCGAGTATTCCCCCTTTATCACTAAAACCCGAATCTACGCTCAATCCCAGCATCCTCAAAATCCTCACATTGTACTCCTTCAGGTATTTAACCACTATATCATAAGAGAAATGAGGAAAACTTACCTAAGTCGAAGGAGAATCGGGCGAGGAAAATCGCCTAGAGAGCTCGGCTGCTTGAGCTAAAAACCTGAAGAGAAAGGTATGAAATGGTGGCAGCTACAGTGCATTAAACCCAATCCCCCTTTCCTTAAATACGTTATCCACTTTTAAAAATATAATTTACTCTAATGCCCTTGTCTAGTCTAATCATTCAATAACCCTACTTAAATTATTGACTAATCAAGTGTATACCATTAATAATAAAAGAGCTGGTTTGATAAAACTGGGTGTTACATAAGGTGTTCCAATTTATGCAAGGACTGAAGCCCAAAATTTACGGAGGAGTAAAATTTTGTGGTATTAAGGGTTTGTTCTTCAGCGAAGTTGTGTCCACGGCGTTAGAGGTGTAAGAAGGGAAGATGAAGTGTGCTGGGCCAAAGGAAGCCCCATGAAAGTTTATCCAGCAACACTAGCAGAAAGGAATGAAGAGGCCAAATGAAGGCCAGGATAACCAGGGAACAGGAAAGAAGGTGCAGGACACTAGGAAGTTTCCCCAGTGACCAAAGTGTTTGAAGGGTCACCTGGGCGAGTGCAGGTTTGGAACGAGAAAGTGTTTCAACTGTGAGGAAGTTGGACACACATACAGTGATTGCCTGAATCCCAGAATCACCCGATGCTTCAACTATAGCAAAGTCGGCCATATTAACAGAGACTGTCTAGCTCTGAAGAGTGGTCCTGTTAAGATAAATCTGAGGATATTCTCCTTGTTGGAGTCGGGCGATGAGGAACAACTCGCCATAGTGTCAGGTACCATTTTGATCAACTCCATACCTGCTTTTACTTTAATAGATTCTGGTTCAACACACTCATTTATAGTGTAACACCCGAAAAATTCTAATAACGTGCTAGGTTGTATGTGAGTTTAGTGTTAAGAGATAATGAAATGATAAAGGATAATGCATAGATACCAAAAAGAAGAAATAAGGGTGTAAAAGTCAAAAAGAGTTAGGTTGAAAATTCAAACTTTTGAAAAGTCAAACTTCATAAACCACTTAAAATAAACCAAGTGTGTGAATGAAAAAGGAAGAAAAGGTGGTTTTGATGATGGTTTTCACGTTGGAAATACATGGGAGAAAAAGAGGGTTTGATTGCAATTTTAAAAAGATTTTGGAAAGAAATCAAAAGTGGAGAAAAATTGTGAAGTTAAAATGCAAAAATGGTAACTTTTTCTTCATTTTCTTCCCCTTTCCTTCTCTTCCACGAACCAGCCCTCTTTGCTTCAATTTTTCAAGTCATTCTAAGGTAAAACTTCATGGGTTTTGGTTTGTGTACAATTGGATGAAGTTTGGGAGGGTTTTTAGTGAGTTTTAAGTGGTTTTAGTGAGGGTTTGAAAACCCTATTTCATGGATTTCGAAAATTTCACTCCCTTGGTTAATTTTCTTCCTCTTTTGATGATTAAAGCCTTGGATATGCTAGTTTAGGTTGTTTGAGTGGTTAAATTTAGGATTGGATGAGTGTTACATAAAAACTGGGTTGGAACACTTGGGGGCCGATTCTGTTGAGGGGTTTTCGGGTTGGCTAATGTATTTGTTTAGTTGATTTGAATATTTCAATGGATAGTAGACATGTAGAGGTTTCCGAATTGGGGTGCCACGTCGAAATCCGTTGAAAAACGAGGGAGTTATGGCCGTTCGAAGTTGGACGTCGTAATTTTAGGTAAAAATCGGGATTTGTGTTTTGAGAGTGAAATGTGTGTTTAGGTGTTGTTTAGTTTAGTTAGAAAATCCTTTAGAAGTTTATTGATGACTTATCAAGTTAAGTTTTCGTTATTTTAGGTCATCGAGCTAGTGAAGTGATAGGACGAATTGAGCAATTGGAAGCCGAGCAGTCAGGTAAGTAGTGGGTGCAATTCTTTCGCCTTCGGGCCTACATCATAGAACGGCAGGGTTTATTTGTTATTACATTGCTTCGTGTTGTGTTAAGTTATTGTGTTGCGTTGTTGTGTTGGTTGCATTGTTTGAACATTGTTTGCAAATTTTGGGAGTGAAATGTAAAAAGTTAAATAGAAGGTTCCGTGAACGCTTCGATGTTAAGCAGAAGGTTCCGTGAACGCTTCGATGTTAAATAAAAGGTTCCGTGAACGCTTCGATGTTAAATAAAAGGTTCCGTGAACGCTTCGATGTTAAGCATAAAGTTCCGTGAACGCTTCGATGTTACGCAGAAGGTTCCGGGAACGCTTCGATGTTAAGTGCTAATAGTGAAAGAGTAATGAAAAGAAATTGAAACGAACACAACCGAGGGTTAGAAACCTCATGTGTTAGGGTGTGTGTGAGTGTTCTTGGCCATAGTGCATGGTTTTAAACTACATTTGTTATCCCCTACTTGCTAAGCGTAAGCTTACGTGTGTGTGTGTGGGTGTGTGTTCTGTGGTGTAGGTAACGACGCAATTACAGGTGAGCTAAGTGAGTGAGCTTGGACTTGGGAGCAGTCAGAGATGTACGGGGCGTGTCGGTGCTGGCAGTTGTCGTGGCGTCTCGACCATGGTCTTCGGGGGATGTGGGCTTTGTCTTTTGGTAGTCTATTGTAAATGTCTGTTTGTAGAAATGATGGGAATGCGTAACTTTCTTTTTGGTTGATGTTTTGAGAGTTATTGTATAGCTATTTGTATTTGTTGTATATAGTCATAGTTAAGGGTGATGTGTCGCCCTATACTGTGAATTTTCTTCACTTAGGGATGTTAGTAGTATAGTTTCTCTTTTTACTGTTATTTGGAGATTTTGTATGCTGGATAGTTGAGTAAGAATATTCTGGAACTGGTTGGGGATGGATTCGTTTGCAGGTACCTAGCATTTTGGAGGCGCCATTTTCAGGCGTTACTTTGTCGAAATTTTTGGGGAGAAAGCCGTGGTGCTTAACGGTTAGTATTAAGAGAACTTAGTGAGTCTAGGCAACTAGGTATGACATAAGAGAGCTTCGGGAGACTTAGCTTTAAATTCAGCTGTGTCAGTTTATTTTTATGTTTTGAGGTTTATGAAAATTATGTTTTAACGCGGGATTGGTTAACAAAGTAGCGCACCGAGCCAGGGTGGGTTCGGGGGCGTTACATATAGCGTCTGCGTTTGCTGTCAAGTTAAATGTACAGTTTTCCCCTACTGAGCATGTATTTAACATCGCATTACCCTCTGGTGAACGCATGCACTCTAACCAAGTGATGTTTGATAGTGTTGTGTTAGTAGGAAACAAGAATTTACCTACTGATCTCATTATTATGGATATAATGGGATTTGATGTAATCTTAGGAATGGATTGGTTGTTCAAGCATTATGCCACAATTGATTGTAGGAATGGAGTAGTTAGTTTTCAACCCCTTGGTGGTTTGAAGCATACCTTTCAAGCCTCGAAGAAGAGTAAGGGAATGTCGGTTATGACTTCTATGAATTGTAGACCCTCTTTATGCAGAGAGTATTTATGCTTCTTGGCCAGTGTTCTAGACACGCAGCTAGTAGGAAAACCGAGCCCTCAAAATATCTTAGTTGTCCAAGACTTTCCAGAAGTACTTTTAGATGACCTTCCTGGCATGCTGCCAAATAGGGACATTGAGTTTGTTGTAGATGTTTACCCAGGCGCTGAGCCTGTATCTAAGAATCCCTATAGGTTAGCACCTACAGAGCTTAAGGAATTAAAGAAACAGTTGGAGAAACTATTGGATAAAGGGTTTATACGCCCAAGCTTTTCACCGTGGGGTGCACCAGTTCTTTTTGTTAAGAAGAAGGATGGATCAATGCGTATGTGCGTTGATTATCGGGAATTAAATAAGTTAACTATCAAGAACAAGTATCCATTGCCAAGGATTGACGATTTGTTCGACCAGCTTAAGGGTGCACGTGTTTTCTCTAAGATTGACCTAAGGTCCGGTTATTATCAATTGAAAGTCAAATCAGAAGATATTCCTAAGACTGCCTTTCGCACAAGGTATGGACATTATGAGTTTATGGTTATGTCTTTTGGATTGACAAATGCACCAGCAGCATCTTATGAATAAGGTGTTTCATGAGTATTTGGATAAGTTTGTCATAGTATTTATTAATGATATACTAATCTATTCACGTAGTAAGAAGGAGCATACAAGACATTTCAACCTGGTATTGGGAGTACTAAGGCAACATCAACTTTATGCTAAGTTTTCCAAGTGTGAGTTTTGGTTAGACAGAGTTCAGTTTCTTGGTCATGTGATCTCAGGTGATGGAATATCTGTCGATCCAGCCAAGGTTCAAGCAGTTAAGAAATGGCCCCAACCGAAGAATGCCACTGATATTCGGAGTTTCCTTGGATTAACAGGATATTACAGGAAATTTATTGAAGGATTCTCGAAGATTGCAACACCCCTCACTCGGTTAACAAGGAAAAATATTAAGTATGCATGGACAGAGGAATGTGAATCCAGTTTCCAGACTTTGAAATAGAAGTTGACCAATGCTTCAATATTAACACTCCCTGTTGAAAATGGAAAGTTTAGCATTTATTGTGACGCCTCCAAAGTTGGACTCGGTTGTGTGTTGATGCAAGATGGAAAAGTAATAGCCTAT
Source organism: Begonia masoniana (assembly GCA_022432975.1). Classification (NCBI taxonomy): domain Eukaryota; kingdom Viridiplantae; phylum Streptophyta; class Magnoliopsida; order Cucurbitales; family Begoniaceae; genus Begonia; species Begonia masoniana. The sequence continues at coordinate 30,565,765 of CM039508.1, read as the reverse complement.
GCTTCTAGATAGTTGAAAACAAACGAGAAGAATTACCCTACACACGACTTAGAATTAGCTGCAATGGTTTTTGCACTAAAGATTTGGAGGCATTACTTGTATGGACAGTCTTGTGAGATATTTTCGAACCATAAAAGTGTGAAGTATATTTTCACACAGAAAGAATTAAATATGAGGCAACGTAGATAGTTAGAGTTTGTCAAGGACTACGATTTTGAGATCAAATACCACCCTGACAAGGTCAATGTAGTAGCTGATGATTTGAGTAGAGTGTCAACGTCAGTCTCAGCATTGATTCTTGACATACCGTTTGTAACACCCGAGTTTTTCGGGTTTCCGCTCCAAGGCTATTTTCGTAAATAAGTAAATTAGGCGGATAGTTTTATTAGGACTCTAGAAATTTATGGGGATTTGTAGAAGAATAAGTGAAATTTTAGAAACCCAAATCGAGAAGAGTAATGCTAGAGTTCCCGTTTTACCCTTTTAGTACATCAATTTGTAAAAATAGCAAAATAAGTCCGTTTTGGGAACGGTGAGTTTTGTTAGAACTTTAAGATTAAATTGGAATATTTGGAGAAATAAGGAAATTGTAGAGAGACCGAATCGATAGGCTAATTAAAGAAATAGTTTTAGTTTATTATAATTATTATAATTATTATTATTAATTTAATAAATAATAAAAATCAAACAACAAAATGGCATCGCCATTCTGTTGTTCGAGCTCGACGCCGAAGGAGGGCAGCGAACAGGGGAGACAGGAGACGGCGACTCTCCTCCGACGACGACGGCGATTTCTCGCCGTTTTCAAGCCAGACGACGGCGACGTGCGATCTCCGGCCATCTCCGCACGAAACCCGACCGGTATGGTTCGGTTTTCTCCTCTTTTCGGTTTGGCTTGGGGTTGTGCGTGGCGAGCTCGATTGAGCTCCGATCGCCGGCATTTTTGGTCGCCTCCGGCGAGGGTTTGCCGACCCTTGGTCCGGTCTTCATCGCCTGGCCGTAATGGTTCTCGTTTGGGCGAATTTCAGTGAATGCCCGATTAGGGCAATTCGGGTTTGTGGTTGGAAACTTCTATTTTAGGTTAGTTTATTCTAATTGAGTGTTTATGTGATCGATTGGTGAAGAGATTGATGGAATTTGATTAAAAATCGAAAAAGGGAAAATTTCCGATTAAGGGCAGATTCGGGTTTCTGCTAAATTGACCTAGTTCCGGTCATTTGTTTTAAAATTCCTTTTGGCAGATTAAAATAGGTTATTAGAGGAGTACGTGGCCGTTGGAATCGTTCGATTCCGACCACCGACGCAAAAGTTATGCACGTTTGAGTTTCGGGTCGATTTTTGACCAAACCCAAATTAGTGGCCGTTTAATTAGGTTTTAGTTAGAAATCGATGGTATTGTCCTTTTATGTTAATTAGTGAATACATTGGTCGTTATTTAGGTAGATTAAATGAATTGATGATTATTGGTGGATTTAGGTTAAAGTTTGGATATTAGAGATTATTGGAAAACCATTAATGGAGGTTAAGTAAATTGTGAACACCACGTGCTCGATGAAATGCCCGAATAGAGAAAATGAAAGTTTTAGGAGAAATTGTTTTAGCTAGGAACTTAGTTTAAGTTTTGGATCCGTTTATTTAGGATCGATTTTAATGTCCTTTATTTATGAAATGCTTTAGGTGGAGACGACTTTTGGACGGTGTTCGGCTAGCTACGGACGCCAGGTGAGTGGATGTTAGGTTTCCGGCCCTTAAGGCCCTGCATCGTATCAACGTTAGGTTTTTCTATTTTGATGATGATTTTCTGATTGTGGGTTTAATGAGTCGGGTAGCCTAGAATGTTAGTTATTAGTTGTTTGTTAAGTTTGTTATGAGTATAGCATGTCCATGTACGTTGTGAATGATTGATGATATGTCTATGTATGTCTATGAACTCCTCATGCATCATGTTTTATAAAAGGTGCATACGAACTATTTACGAGCATGTTTTATGAAAAATTAAATGAAAGAACGATTATGTGAATGATGTATGTTCTCACGGGACTAATGATATGTTTCTCACGGGCCTGACTGTATGTTCTCACGAGATTAATGGTATGTTTCTCAAGGGCCTGACTGTATGTTCTCACGGGACTAATTGTATGTTCTCACGGGACTAAAAGTAATGGTTTTACGAAATGAAACGAAAATGTTTTATAAATGTCATGCATATATGTAAAGTTATGTTTAGAGCATCCCCTTACTAAGCATTAGGCTTACTGTTTATGTTGTATTATGTAGGTGACAGGTGTGAAGTTGAGAGTTCCTCATGATGACAAGGAATAGGTGGTCGATGGGTGGTGCTCGTGGCGACGGGGTGTGTTTTGGCTTGATGAATCCAATGGCTTGAATGACGTATGTCGAATGATATGAGTTAGTTTTGTTGGTTAGTAGGTCTACGTGTAGGTTTAATTTGTGAAAGTATCAAAGTGTTTAAGTATGTAGATTAGATGTTTTGATAGAAAATGTATGAACAGTCGAGTTTTGATGTATATGTAGTAGTAGTAGATTGTTTAGAATGTGGAGTTTAAATTTTAGAATTTTACTGGAACTGTTTGGGTATTTTGAACTGTTTAGTTATTTTAAAACAGGTAAGGATACGCTCGATTTTTAGAGCGATCCACGCAGTTTGTTTTCTTGAATATAGTTTATATTAGTGTCGTGTTTTAATTGCTCTTACTTTAATTGTTAATCGTTTTAAATTATTAATGGTTTTAGTCGTTTTAAATGTTTTAAAAGTCGAAATGTTTTACGCTCAAAATGTTTAAGTCAAAGTTAGACCCTAAAGGTTGTTAGAGGTGGGTCGATTGTCTAGATCCGTTTTCTTTAAAGTGTTAAGTAAAAATGAAATAGTTTATGAGAAACACGAGGGCTTGGGCTAAAAGTTATGTCAATGTCACGGTCAGTCCGTGGCGGCCCTACGGGGTTGGGGTCGTCACAGTTATGGTATCAGAGAGACGGAGTTTTAAAAGCGAGTTCTGTGACATGTCTGCCAAAAACACACCGCCGCACGAGGACTCTCCATCGACTGTAAGTGTTTAAGTTTATGTATGATTCTAAATTGTTTATTTTGCATGTGTTTCTTAATGTGTCTAGGAACAAGAAAATGCCGAAAGCACCTAGAAAACTCGAGGAGAAATCCATTAGTCAGCTTATGTACATAGTGCACCAATGGTCAGAACAAATAGAGATCTTACTCGACCGAGATGGAAATGGTAATAGACAAGATAGTACTTCATGGAACCAGGGTAGTGAACGAACTAGGCAGTTTGACCTCCAATATTTGATGGATGTGCTATAGATCCGATACAGGCCGAGGTATAGGTTCGAGCAACGGAAAGATTGTTTGACATTATTAAGGTGAAGGAGGTAGATAAGGTTTCTTATGTGATGTGTCATCTGGTGGGAGTGCAAGTTGCATTCCGGTTGATGTTTTCGGTGTGACAGGGTGGGGCATAAGGCCAAAGATTGTCTAGGACCGAATAAGATACCACTGTGTTGTCCTCCGAGGATGTATACCTTGATCGAGGATGAAGGAACCGCTCAACCATCGGTTATTCCAGGTATATTCATATAGTGACGATTAATAAGATAAGGAGCGTCAGAGAAAAAGTGTAATGAGAGTAGGGGTTTAAAACGTAACTTTTGTATATTAGATAGAAGGAGGATAGTGAATAGAGAAAGTTACGCATTGAGGTGAATAACCTGGGATAGTTGTGCGAGTGTGTAAATACATAGAATTTATTACTATTGGAGGGAGACAACTTAAGAGATATAACGGTTGAATAAATATAAATTGGACTTTAGTTGACGAACCTCCTAAGTATTTAAATGGAGGTAGTAACCAAAAGTCTAGCTTAGGTAAATTGTCGAATAAGAGCATTGGACTTAGTAAATATCGGTGAAGAGAACAAGATATTGAGGTAAAGTTGTTAGGTTAACAAATGTAGAGATGTTAGAAAATAGGGAATCTTATATAAGGTGGTACTTAAGTTACGAGAATTAGACGTTTGCTAGGAGGTATGTACCACTTTAGAAGGTTAGTCAATAAAGGGAGATTCGTTTCTCTTTTTGGACGTGTGAGGTTTAAAACCAACGCGATAGGGGAGAAAACTTAATTAAGCTAAGGGCGGTCTGTGCATAATAGACGCGTCAAGTCATGAGTGCGTGTAGTTCGACAGAGTGAGTACCAATTAGGAAGGGTAACGAGTAAGTGATTTCGAACTTTTGGTTTAGAAAGATAAGAGAAAAGTGGTAAGTCTAAAGCTGATACTGTTCGGGTTAAACACCGTAACCGAGACTTACCCCTAAGATGGAAGTAGGAACTTAAGTGTTTAAAAGACCCGAGAGGTAGATTGTAATAAAGAGTCACTTCCAGATTTTAGGGAAAAGAATTGACTGGAGAGTTTAGGTGGTGACCAATTAAGTGGAACTCGAAGTGCGTATGAATGATCGAACGATAGAGCGTGAAGCTGGAAAAGTTTAGAACTTTGGGGATGTAGAAATCATCATTCCTCAATAAGTGGTTAAAGCTGTAGATCAGTTTAAAATTTAGCGCCTAAGTAGTAATTGGGGAAATATGAAGAAGGAGATCAGATTAGGTGAGTTAGAAAGCTTGGCCTATAAGGGATTAAGAGAAGGCTGATACATGTGAGAGTTTAAAGAAGTGAACTCGATCACTTTGGTATTTGCCTGGAGACATGAGAATAGATAGGGCTTGTGGTATGAGCCATGGCATGCTTAGTTCCATTCCAGGTAAAGGATGCTTCTAAGTTTTGGGAAAATAGAAGGATAAGATTTAAGAACTCTAGAAGATTTAGATTAAGGTTGTAGGTTTACCTACAACAAGTTTGCTAACAAGAAGGTTGTTAGACAAATTATTATGAAGAAGACAAATAGAATATTTAGAACCTGACTAGAAGGAATGAAAGATAGTAGGCTAGTTAGTAACTTTGAAGAAGTCCTTGTAGGATATTAGGAATAAGTATAGGGCAGTATACCGTAGTCATAGGTACATTTCTTTTAATTTATTTAAAGAAGACGTTAAGATAGAGATGTTAGATGATGTAGTGTGAAAGTTTAGCATTGAATTTGGGATCATACTTGGTGACTTAGGAAGGCAAGGATTTTTGGAAGGGAGGTGTTAAATTACATACAACAAGTTTGCAAACAAAAAGGTTGTAGGGATGAGATGTTATAAAAGAATTTAGAAGAATGCTTAGGACCTAATTTTGGAGGAAGGATGAAATCGATATTGTAAAATTAAGAGATAGGAATAAGATTAAATTAGGAATCAAAAAGGGGCCAACCTATATATAACGAAGTTGAGGCCAATGATTTTGGGAACGGCTAAGGTTAAAGTAAATAAGCTTAAGTAAACGAGTGAGGTCGCAACTTAAAAAAAATAATAATAATAATAAGGACTATGAGATGTAAGATAAAATGGCCGGTTACGTTGATATTTGGGCTTCAAATAGTGTCATAGAGATAAGTGAGAAAAATTAATTAGATTAAAGGGAAGGTTGAGTTATGAGTCAAGTAGTGGAGGATGTGAAATTTAGAGCATATTGGATGAAAGGAAGAGAAATTTGCACGAAGACTGTGCAAACAAGCGTATTGGACAAAATAGTAGAGACTTAGAGGATACCTTGAGAGCATAAAGGGAAAGACTTAAGTAACAAAGATTCTGTATAAAGGAATGGCGTTAGAGTGACTAAGGAAATGCTATAATTGCGCAAGGTAAGTAGGTATAGAAAATGAGAGTGATAATTTGGAATGTAGATAGTAGTGTAAAGAAGAGTTCAAAACAGGGAATTATGATGAGAGATCTAAGTATTAGGTCCTTAATGTTATTGAATCGAAGAAGCTTTAAGGGTTTGAAGTGATTAAGTACGAATTGTTGTCACAAAATTTGAAGAGTTGGAAATTGAATGAACTTAGCTTGAGGGACAAACTAGAGTTGAAGTTAAGTTAAATGAAATTTGAAGGTCTAGGCGACGAAGGGTTAAGTTGAAGTCGATGGATGTATGAGTAATTGACTTACGAAGTGCGAAGTAAGACGGATTGAAAACTTCGGAGATATAGAAAACTATGAAGACCCGAAGGGTGAGAAGGACCATAGGGGTGTCGAGGTTAGTATTTCAAGCATTGTACTTAGATAATGTGAGGGTGATTAATTAGAAGGTTAACCAAGCAATAATTTTGGGGACAAAATTCCAATTAAGGAGGGAAGGATGTAACACCCGAGTTTTTCGGGTTTCCGCTCTAAGGCTATTTTCGTAAATAAGTAAATTAGGTCCGTTTTGCGAGCGGATAGTTTTATTAGGACTCTAGAAATTTATGGGGATTTGTAGAAGAATAAGTGAAATTTTAGAAACCCAAATCGAGAAGAGTAATGCTAGAGTTCCCGTTTTACCTTTTTAGTACATCAATTTGTAAAAATAGCAAAATAAGTCCGTTTTGGGAACGGTGAGTTTTGTTAGAACTCTAAGATTAAATTGGAATATTTGGAGAAATAAGGAAATTGCAGAGAGACCGAATCGATAGGCTAATTAAAGAAATAGTTTTAGTTTATTATAATTATTATAATTATTATTATTAATTTAATAAATAATAAAAATCAAACAACAGAATGACATCGCCATTCTGTTGTTCGAGCTCGACGCCGAAGGAGGGCAGCGAACAGGGGAGACGGGAGACGGCGACTCTCCTCCGACGACGACGGCGATTTCTCGCCGTTTTCAGGCCAGACGACGTTGACGTGCGATCTCCGGCCATCTCCGCGCGAAACCTGACCGGTATGGTTCAGTTTTCTCCTCTTTTCGGTTTGGCTTGGGGCTGTGCGTGGCGAGCTCGATTGAGCTCCGATTGCCGGCCGTTTTTGGTCGCCTCCGGCGAGGGTTTGCCGACCCTTGGTCTGGTTTTCATCGCCTGGCCGTAATGGTTCTCGTTCGGGCGAATTTCAGTGAATGCCCGATTAGGGCAATTCGGGTTTGTGGTTGGAAACTTCGATTTTAGGTTAGTTTATTCTAATTGAGTGTTTATGTGATCGATTGGTGAAGAGATTGATGGAATTTGATGAAAAATCGAAAAGGGGAAAATTTCCGATTAAGGGCAGATTCGGGTTTCTGCTAAATTGACCTAGTTCCGGTCATTTGTTTTAAAATTCCTTTTGGCAGATTAAAATAGGTTATTAGAGGAGTACGTGGCCGCTGGAATCGTTTGATTCCGACCACCGACGCAAAAGTTATGCACGTTTGAGTTTCGGGTCAGTTTTTGACCAAACCCAAATTAGTGGCCGTTTAATTAGGTTTTAGTTAGAAATCGATGATATTGTGCTTTTATGTTAATTAGTGAATACATTGGTCGTTATTTAGGTAGATTAAATGAATTGATGATTATTGGTGGATTTAGGTTAAAGTTTGGATATTAGAGATTATTGGAAAACCATTAATGGAGGTTAAGTAAATTGTGAACACCACGTGCTCGATGAAATGCCCGAATAGAGAAAATGAAAGTTTTAGGAGAAATTGTTTTAGCTAGGAGCTTAGTTTAAGTTTTGGATCCGTTTATTTAGGATCGATTTTAATGTCCTTTATTTATGAAATGCTTTAGGTGGAGACGACTTTTGGACGGTGTTCGGCTAGCTACGGACGCCAGGTGAGTGGATGTTAGGTTTCCGGCCCTTAAGGCCCTGCATCGTATCAACGTTAGGTTTTTCTATTTTGATGATGATTTTCTGACTGTGGGTTTAATGAGTCGGGTAGCCTAGAATGTTAGTTATTAGTTGTTTGTTAAGTTTGTTATGAGTATAGCATGTCCATGTACGTTGTGAATGATTGATGATATGTCTATGTATGTCTATGAACTCCTCATGCATCATGTTTTATAAAAGGTGCATACGAACTATTTACGAGCATGTTTTATGAAAAGTTAAATGAAAGAACGATTATGTGAATGATGTATGTTCTCACGGGACTAATGATATGTTTCTCACGGGCCTGACTGTATGTTCTCACAGGATTAATGGTATGTTTCTCACGGGCCTGACTGTATGTTCTCACGGGACTAATTGTATGTTCTCACGGGACTAAAAGTAATGGTTTTACGAAATGAAACGAAAATGTTTTATAAATGTCATGCTTATATGTAAAGTTATGTTTAGAGCATCCCCTTACTAAGCATTAGGCTTACTGTTTATGTTGTATGATGTAGGTGACAGGTGTGAAGGTGAGAGTTCTACATGATGACAAGGAATAGGTGGTCGATGGGTGGTGCTCGTGGCGACGGGGTGTGTTTTGGCTTGATGAATCCAATGGCTTGAATGACGTATGTCGAATGATGTGAGTTAGTTTTGTTGGTTAGTAGGTCTACGTGTAGGTTTAATTTGTGAAAGTATCAAAGTGTTTAAGTATGTAGATTAGATGTTTTGATAGAAAATGTATGAACAGTCGAGTTTTGATGTATATGTAGTAGTAGTAGATTGTTTAGAATGTGGAGTTTAAATTTTAGAATTTTACTGGAACTGTTTGGGTATTTTGAACTGTTTAGTTATTTTAAAACAGGTAAGGATACGCTCGATTTTTAGAGCGATCCACGCAGTTTGTTTTCTTGAGTATAGGTTATATTAGTGTCGTGTTTTAATTGATCTTACTTTAATTGTTAATCATTTTAAATTATTAATGGTTTTAGTCGTTTTAAATGTTTTAAAAGTCGAAATGTTTTACGCTCAAAATGTTTAAGTCAAAGTTAGACCCTAAAGGTTGTTAGAGGTGGGTCGATTGTCTAGATCCGTTTTCTTTAAAGTGTTAAGTAAAAATGAAAAAGTTTATGAGAAACACGAGGGCTTGGGCTAAAGGTTATGTCAATGTCACAGTCTTTCCGTGGCGGCCCTACGGGGTTGGGGTCGTCACACCGTTAGTCCTAGAGGCAGAGTTTCAAAGATTTAATTTGGAAGTTGTATCCAGTGTGTCAGCCATTCTTTCTGCCATATATTTGAGGCCTACTATTTTAGAGAAAATAAGGGAAGTTCAAGTGAATGATGCTGAATGCACCAAGTACAAGTCAAGCATGGATTCTTCTGATAAGTTGGATTTCAACTGTTCTGCTGATGGAATTCTCAAGTTTCGGAATAGGTGGTTTATTCCGGCTAATGTTGAACTTAGAAATGAAATTCTTTCGGAGGCGCATTCTTCTAGACTCTCTGTCCATCCTGGAAGTACAAAAATGTATAGAAACCTTAAACAACATTATTGGTAGCCAAATATGAAAAGAAGTGTGGCCGAGTACGTAGGATTGTGTTTAGTTTGCCAACAAGTTAAAGCTGAACATCAGAGGCCTGCAGGAGCATTACAACTATTATCAGTTTCCGAATGGAAATGGGAACAAATAACGATGGACTTTGTGGTAGGATTGCCTAGGACAGTAAAGGGACATGATGCAATTTGGGTGAAAGTAGATCGTCTAACCAAATCCACCCATTTTCTGCCCATAAAGATAACCTACTCGATGGACCAACTAGCTAAATTATATGTGCATGAGATTGTTAGACTGCATGGAGTTCCAAGCACTATAGTTTCTGACCGAGACTCTAGATTTACGTCGAAGTTTTGGAAGAGTCTGCATAAGGCTATGGGTACACAACTCAACTTTAGTACATCTTTTCACCCTCAAATATATGGACAATCTGAGAGAACTATTCAGACATTAGAAGATATGCTTCGTGCGTGGATATTAGATTTTTAGGGTTCTTGGAGTAAATATTTATCATTGGTGGAGTTTTCTTATAATAACAGTTTTCAGGCAACAATAAGTATGGCACCGTATGAGGCATTGTATGGACGAAAATGCAGATCTCCTTTGTATTGGGACGAAGATGGTGAAGCGCGATTGATAGGTCCTGATTTTGTGCAGCAAATAGTGGAGAAGATTGCCCTCATTCGACAGAGAATCTTAACAGCTCAAAGCCGACTTAAAAGCTATGCCGATAGAAGACGTAGAGAATTAGAATTTGAAGTTGATGATGAAGTTTTTCTTAAGGTATCACCACTCAAGGGAGTTGTGAGAATTGGAAAGAGAGGCAAGTTGAACCCCAGATATATTGGACCATTCACCGTCTTGAAGAGGATTGGGAAGACAGTTTACCAATTACAGTTACCAACCTCTATAGAAGGAATCTATAATGTGTTCTACGTTTCCATGTTGAAGAAGTGTATACGGGATCCATCTCAGATTGTGGAACAGCAGAACATTGAAGTTCATCCTACCTTTACCTATGAGGAGAAACCTGTAGAAATTTTGGACTATGCAACAAAAGTGCTACAAAATAAGGAAGTTCAGCTAGTGAAGGTGTTATGGCGTAACCAAAGCATAGAGGAGACAACTTGGGAGCCCCAACAGGACATGATGGACTAACATCCAGAATTATTCGGGTATTGAATTTTGAGGACAAAATTCTTTTAAGGAGGGTAGATTGTAACACCCGGTTCCATTGAACCGATTTTACCTTGTCAACTATTTGTGTACACTTTATGGATGAAATTGGGAGAATTGTTGATTAGGTTAATGAGTGACTAAGTAAGGGTATAATGGTAATTTGAGATTTATAGTGGATAACGTATTTAAGGGAGGGTTTAATGAGGTTTAGCCGCCACTGTTTTCTCATTTTCCTTTCTCGGTATTCAGTTCAAGCTCAGCAGAGCTCTCCAGGCAATTTTCCTCTCTGATTTCCATTCCTCAACCTAGGTTAGTTTTCTTGAGTTTTAGTGGCTAGATAGCAGAGAAAGTACAATGTGTGTTTTGGCAATGCTGTGAATGAGAGTAGGCTCAGGTTTAGGTGATAAACTGAGAATGCACGATTAATAGAGTTCCAAGTTAGCTTTCTTAGGTTTCTGAATAGTTTAGAATGAGTTATAGTGAAGATTGAATTAATACTCTGTTTATGATTTTAGGTGAGCAAAATCCCGAGATAGCGTGCAACCCAACTTTTCCCAGAAAGTCAGGTAAGTGGAGTATGTGTGTGCCTTCGGGCCTACATCACAAAATAGTAGGTTTATGCATGTTTGAATGTTGTCTGTATGTCATGCATCATGTTTTTGGAAAGAATACGAAAATGAATTTACATATAAAGGCATGGTAAGGCATGAACAGATTGTAATAGACCAGCTATTAAGGGAACTAATCCGCCCCTTAACTTATGAAGAGGATTTATAACTTTGGGAAAATTAATCCACTTCCCAATGGAATTTAGGATCAGATCAGCTGTTAAGGGAACTAATCTGCCCCTTAATTTATGAAGAGGGTGTATGACTTTGGGAAAATTGATCCAATTCCCAATGGATTTGAGGGATCAGATCAGAGAAAGAACATGAATGCAACTGAGATGTGAAAGTAGCAATTGTATGACTAGAATTTATGTTTCAGCATATCATTTCATTATTGCTCTACTTACTTAGCATTAGGCTAATAGATGAGTTTTGTGATGTAGGTGAAGAAGCCTCAGAAGGTGCGTTCTCTGAGCACGTTGAGGACTAGGCTGGTTGGGGGAGCACTTCAATGCCACGGTTTGGTGTTCTGATGAGGCAGTTTAACTATTGTCTATATATGAAGTTCCAGTGGTTAAGTGTTTTGTGGGAGTGTGTAGAGAGTTTTAATAACATTAGTAGTTTTGATGTTTTTAACAACTTTATGGTTTTCTTGTTCTGAGTATGAAAAACATGATTTGGTTTAGAGGTAATTGCTTTGCTGGATATTTTTAAAAAGTTGTGGACTTATGATGTTTTGAACGATTTTCAGTAATATATACAAGCTCTTTTGATAGTCAGAGTTTTTCTTTGTTTAGAGTTAAAATGGTTGATATGCTGTTATGTTGAGTGTTATTGTCAATCGGTGGATGTAGTTCGAAGGTGGATGTTGAGTATTTTTGTCTATAGGTGGATGTGAGCGTAGAAGGGAGTATTAGGTTTTGTCGTTTTGTCTATCGGTGGATGTGAGTAATAAATTTTGTCGTCTTGTGATTGGTGGATGTTAGGTGTTACTGTTTACCGGTTGATGTAGTCTATCGGTGAATGTCGAGTGCTATTATCTATAGGTGGATGTAGTTTACCAGTAGATGTTGGATGAAGGAGTCGAATGTTACTGTTGAGCGGTGGACGTGAGCGATAGATGTGAGGAGTCAACGTGTAGTTCGGCAAATGCGAGAAGTCGACGTGTCATTTCGGCTGATGCGGTTTAGCGGTAGAGGTCTTGTTTCTGCTTTCGCCGCTGGCACTGTTTAGTGGTGGGTGTCTCTTATTTTATGTCTATCACTGGAATTATTCAGCAGTAGAGGTGTCTGTTTTCTTTTGTTCTCTTTTCAACCAACAGTCTTTAATGTTTTAATTAATTAATAAATGTTGTTTTATACAAATGTTTTTCCGCTGCAAGTTTTGACGTTATTTCAAAGTCAAATTTTTACCGTCGAATGAAGTTTTAAAATTTACCCAAAATGTCATGGTTCAGTTCAGTATTCTGTGTAGCGAACCGGGTTCAGAAAACCCAAGGTGTTACAATTAATCTCAGCTATAACAACTCGTCACTCGAGTTCCTCTGTACTCCACCTTTCTGTAAAGCTCAATGATGAGAGATGGAAAGTAGAGGTATGTCACCAATATACCTAGAGGTGAGCCAGAAATAAATGCCAGTTTGAACAACCCAATTCTCGAAGAGGACCCGATCGCGCGACCCAAGGCTTGGTGATATGCCCACGGTCCCGATCCATCGTGCACAAGTCAAGAGGTATGTAATTAATTATTTATTTTATCTATCTAATGAACTTGTGGAATTTTGTAGGTAAGTGGATTCTCAAGGCTTGGAAAGAATTAATGAAGAGGGAATTTGTTTTCCTTAAATTCAACTTTTGTAACCAAGCTTTCGTTTTATTTTATTTGTAATTTAAAATACTTTAATTTTGTTTAAGACTTGTAAATTGGCAAACTTTTAGCCTTTGAATGTATGTTTGTAATAGTCTTCAAAAGGGGATGTTGAACCGAGGTGAACCAAGGCTGAACCGGCTGAACAAAGGAGAACTAAAGCTTGAACCGGATTGAACCAAGGCTAAACCAAGCTGCAAGGAGTGAACCGGCCCTGGAGAAACACTGCCCAGCGAACCGGTTGCCAGCTTTCTGCAGAAGCTCCAACGGCTACAAATCGAACCGTTGCCCGACGATTTCCAGAGCTTCTCTTCTCTCCTTCTTCTTTCCCGAATTCTTCCTCTTGTATTTAATCTTCTCTCCACCTCTGTAATCAGATTAGCCATTGATACATATTTTTGGAAATTGCAAAGGATTTTCCTTCTCGTTCGGAGCGCTCTCCGCAAGCGAAAGAGAGAGTTTTTCTCTCGGTGCTTCATCGGCGCGTAGCGCCTGGATGAAGCTCCCGATTGCACCCCGAGCTTGTGGCTGCTAGGGGGTGTTCTTAGTCCCTCTCTTTCTCTTCCAAGCAATGGAAGCAATGAAGAAAAGGGGCGAATGCCATAGTGCCCTCCGCCGAGGAATCCTTCGCTGGCAACGACGAATTTCTGTCACCCGAAAACTACGAGTTGTTTCTGGGTCGGTTTCGGGTCTTCAATTCGCTCCTCCATCATTTCCGCACCGTTCTGAGCAATACCCACTTCTCGGTATGCGCCTCACACCCTCCGTCTCATCTCCTCTGTTCGTCTCTATTTTCAGCATTTTTAGTCTGTTTTGGGGTGTTCTTAGAGCACCGATCGTTGTTTCTATTTTGTTGTCTTCCGCATGCGTTTATTCACCCCAATTGCAGGCCCGTAGCCTATCACTTGGTTTGCAAAGCAAGACTTGAATACAATTTAAAGTCATAGCCCACACGAAATGAGCCTATGTTCACAAAGTGATTATAGATATAAGAGTGCGATAACTAAACTAACAATGCAACAAGGTTCAAGCATTCAACATTGCATGTCCATATCGTTATATAGACCCAAATAGAGTTATGATCCTCACAGGAAAACAAATAAACACTCAAAGAGAGAAATAGATGAACTGGGAAACCATCACCGAGCTCCAACTGTTGAATGCTCTTTTCCTTGCCTGGGAATGAAACAAGTCGTTGGGGTGATAACTAACTGAATAGGAATCTTACAGTAAATGCAATGCATGTAAAACTAGTTTTATCTTTCTTTTTAAAAACATGAGTAAATTGTTGGTATGTACTTGCAGCATGTGGATGGTGGCGTGGTTCTTCTTCCTCATCAGTGCCCTCTCCCGCTGACTTATTGAGAGCAGTTCTTTTCATTGCTAAGGGGATAATGCCTTGTGCAGGGGCAAGCTTTTCTTCCTGTTCATCGTATATTACTCCAGCAAGCTCACACAGTCCTGATATCAAAGAAGGAAACAAAAACTGCCCTCTTGGCTTCAACGCATTAGCACAAATATTTCTATATATAATCGTACCAATATTAATGTGTTGCCCAGTTAAAATACAGTAAAGCAAAACTGCTCGTTCCCTGGTCACATGCTGGCCATGGGAGGAAGGGAATAATCTGCTCTTAAGGAAGTGGTACCAAACCTTGGCTGCCGGTAATAAAGTAAATTCTAAGGAGGGAGAATGACCCCGTCTTAGAAACAACCTATTCAGTCTCTGGTTCTGCGATTTCTTTCAGCATAGCCCGCAAAAATGGTAGTGAAAGATTGTCGGCATGGGCGTAAAATTCATCATCGACATCTTTTGGATTATAAAAGAGTTGATAACCGTGGGCGAGATTTGTACCTTGTCATTTCAGACTCTTACCTGTGAAGACAACTCTCCCTCGAAATTGGCATAAAACTCACGGACTAAATTCATGATGACTTCTTCTGGCATAGAACAGAATCTTGCCCAATTGCGTTCTTGGATGATGGAGGTCACGAACGTCAGATATTTTGCAAAAATGCCCTCCATGGCTACAAAGCCTTTTTCTACTGCAAAGCTTTTCTACTGCATTCCTTGCTCTTGGCGCAGCTAAGCGGGCTTTAGATATGAATTGTGGTTGAGTGGAGTGCTCGGCAGCCTTCTTTCTAGAGCTTTTTGATCTCATGGTGATATGTTGTATTCTGAAAATGGAAGAAAAATTTGAAAGTGAGAAGCAGGATTTTTGAAGGTTTGCTGCAGCGGTGCTAGGGCTTCGGGAGAGAAAAGTAGCAATCTGAAAATAAAAGAGAGGGAAGATTTTTATTAAAGCGGATAATTAAATAATTAGAAAATATTTAATATGCACCCCCCCTTTTGTTTTTGTTTTTTTTTATATATAGGGTCGATTCCTCAACCCTTTTGACGATACAATCGACCGAACTTCATACTAATATCTTCAACCGAATAGAAACAACAGAAACAAGACATAGAAACTTTAAATAAGACATAGAAATCAACAGCAGATTATTTTTCGCAAAAACTTAAAAAGAAATAGAAAAACAAGAGAAACAAAAGGATATTAGAAATTGGGTTGCCTCTCAATAAGCACTTGATTTTTAAGTCATCAGTCTGACTTTCCCATATGCCACTTTTCTTTGCTGTCCTCGAGAGTAATGGAGACAATTTCTGTCAATTCTTCTCCATGATAAATCTTTACTCTCTGACCATTTACCTTGAAATTTCTGCCACTCTTTTCATCACGTAGTTCTAATGTGCCATATAGAAATATTTCCAAGATTTAAGATGACCCAGACCATCTAGATTTAAGTTTACCTGGAAACAGCTTCATTCTTGAGTTGAAGAGTAACACCTTCTGTCCCTTCTCAAAAACTCTTTGTTGGATTTTTTTATCATGCCATTTTTTTTACTCTCTCTTTATAAATCCTTGCATTCTCGTAGGCTGTCATTCTCAATTCTTCTAATTCTTGTAATTGTACCAATCTACTTCTTCCTGCTTGCTATAAATCCAAATTCAAAGCTTTTATTGCCCAGAAGACCTTGTGCTCTAGCTCTACAAGGAGATAACAAGCTTTTCCATAAATAATGTTGTATGGAGTAGTGCCCAGAGGAGTCTTAAATATTGTTCTGTATGCCCATAATGCATCGTCTAATTTTAGTGACTAGTCTTTCCTATTTGGATTCACCACCTTTTCCAGAATATGTTTCACTTCCTTATTAGATACTTCTACTTGTCCATTGCTCTGAGGGTGGTATGCTGTAGTCACCTTATGTCTAACTCCATATTTACTTAGTAATACAGTGAAGGCTCTGTTGCAAAAATGAGATCCTCATCACTGATAATTGCTCTAAGAGTGCCAAACCTTGTGAAAACATTTTTTTGTAAAAACTTCAGAACACTCTTCCCTTCATTGTTGGGCAGTGCTGCAGCTTCTACCCATTTAGAAACATAATCAACAGCCAACAGTATGTATTGGTTCCCATGAGATACTGGGAAAGGTCCCATGAAGTCAATTCCTCAGACGTCAAAGACTTCGATCTCCAAGATGTTGGTCAGTGGTAGCTTATGTTTTCTTAATATGTTCCCTTTTCTTTGACATCTGTCATAGTTTTGAACAAAATTGTTAGCATCTTTAAAGAGAGTAGGCCAATACAAACCTGACTGTAAAACTTTTGCTACTGTACGTGTTCCTCCATAATGGACTCCGTATGATGCTGAATGGCATTGCTGCAGCTCTTGGTTCATTTCTTCCTCTGGTATACATCTTCGATGCAATTGATCCGCACACTGTTTGAAGAGGAATGGTTCATCCCAAAATATTGCTTCACTTTTTTTAAGAACTTTCTTCTCTGCTGATAATCCATGTCGGGAGGAATGATATCGCTAACAATATAATTGACAAAGTCTACATACCAAGGTGCTGGAGACACCTCCAATTTCAACATCTGTTCATCTGGGATTGTTTCCTTGATACTCTCTCCCGGTGGATGTTCACTTATATTTTCCAGCTGAGATAGGTGATCTGCAATTTGATTTTCACATCCCTTTCTGTCATGGATTTCCAAATCAAGCTCTTGAAGCAGTAGCACCCAGTGGATTAGTCTTGCTTTAGCATCCTTCCTAGCAACCAAGTATTTGACTGCTGAATGTCAATGTATACAATAACCTTGGTTCCTATAAGATAAGCTCTAAACTTATCAAATGCAAACACCACTGCTAAAAGTTCTTTTTCTGTAGTTGTGTAATTCTTCTGAGCTTCATTTAGAGTCTTGCTTGCATAATAAATGGAATGAAATACTTTGTCTTTCTTCTGTCCCAACACTACTCCCACAGCATAATCACTTGCATCGCACATCAAAATAAATGGTGAAGTCCAATCAGGTGCTGCTATTACAAGTGCGGTGATCAACTTTTACTTCAACAAATTGAAATCTTCTAGGCAATATCTGTCAAAATTAAAGGAAGTGTTCTGCTCCAAAAATATACATAGCGGTTTAGAAATTTTTGATAAGTCTTTAATAAAGTGGCGATAGAATCCCCATGTCCCAAAAAGCTTCTGATCCCTTTAACTGTTTTTGGTGGTGGCAGTTTTTCAATGATCTCCACCTTAGCTTTATCTACTTCCAATCCCTTTTCTTAAACTCGATGCCCGAGCACTATTCCTTCTGGAACCATGAAATGACACTTTTTACAGTTGAGCACAAGGTTTGTTTCCATGCATCTTTTCAGAACCTTCTCCAGATTCTCTAAACATAATTTGAAATATTCTCCCACAATGGAGAAATCATCCATAAATATTTCCAATCTACCATATCTGAAAAGATGGCCATCATGCAGCGCTGGAACGTTGTTGGAGCATTACACAACCCGAAAGGCATCCTCCTAAAAGCAAATGTTCCATATGTGCATGTGAAGGTAGTTTTCTCTTTATCCTCAGGGGCGATAGTGATCTGATTATATCCAGAATAACCATCCATGAAGCAGTAAAATCTTTTGCCCGCCAGCCTGTTCAGCATTTGATCGATAAAGGGTAGAGGGAAATGATCTTTACGTGTGGCTTTATTTAGTTTTCTGTAATCCATACAGATCTTCCATCCTGTTACAGTCCTCGTAGGAATTAGCTTATTTTTTTAATTAGCCACCACAGTTGTTCCTCCTTTCTTTGGAACGCGTTGGATCGGGCTAATCCAAGAGCTGTCTGAAATAGGGTAGATGATGCCAGCGTCCAGCCACTTCAATAACTTCTTTTTCACCACTTCCTTCATTACGGAGTTTAGCCTTCTCTGTTGCTCGATTGATGCACTATATTCTTCTTCTAATAATATTTTGTGCATGCAAACACTCGGACTAATCCCTTTTATATCCTTTATTGTCCATGCAAGAGCCTCTTTATAACTTTTCATAATATGTAATAACTCTTGCTATTGCTTGGTTGATAAAGCTGCTGAAACAACCACGGGAAGGGTATCTTTGAGTCTAAGGAATGCATACTTTAGGTGAGAAGGTAACTGTTTAAGCTCTAGTGTTGGTGCCTCTTCACTCGATGGCTGAAGAATTTCTTGACTATCTTCTGTTCTGATTAGTGTCTCAAACTGCCTGTTATAGCTTCGATAGAGTTGCTTTGCTTCTTCTGTTTCTTTTTCTTTTTATACACTGAAACAATCTTCCTCATCATAAGGGCATTTCATGGCCTTCAAAACATTGAAAGTAACCTGTGTGTCATTTACCCTCATAGTGAGTTCACCTCTTTGCACGTCGATCAAAGTTCTTCCAGTAGCTAAAAATGGTCTTCCCAAGATGATAGGCACCTCACGATCAGCTTCATAGTCCATTATAATAAAGTCTGCTGGGAAAATGAACTTGTCTACCTTTACCAGGATGTCTTTTATTTTTCCTTGTGGATGAGTCAACGAGCGATCGGCAAGTTGCAAAGTTACAGTTGTAGGTATAACTTCTCCAATTCCCAGCTTCTTAAAAATCGACATTGGCATCAAATTAATACTTGCTCTTAAATCACATAGAGCTTTTCCAAAATAACTGTTGCCAATCGTGCATGGAATTGTGAAACTAACAGGATCTTTTAGTTTTGGTGGAATCTTGTTCTGCAATATGTAGCTTGTTTCTTCTGTCATAGCCACTAGTTCATATTCTCCTAATCTTCTTTTCTTGGATAGAATATCCTTCATGAATTTCATGTTGTTGGGCATCTGTTCAAGTGCTTCCACAAGCGGCACATTGATATGTAGTTGCTTTAAAACATCCAGAAATTTTCTAAATTGTTTGTCCTATGTGTGTTTCTGCAGTCTTTGAGGAAATGGTGGTGGTGGCTTCTGGGTTCTTAATTCATCTTGTTGTTGCTGTGGTGATGCTGCAGCATCAGTTGATGGATTATTTTTTTTCTGTTTCACCTGCTTCTTTTTCTTCAACCACCTCATTTTGGTTTCTAGAACTCTCTACTTTCCTTAGCTTCTCTGGGATTTCTAGCTCTCTTCCATTCTTCAATACTATAGCCTTGCAATGTTCTTTTCCAGGCCTTTGTGGTACTTCTGTATCACTTGGTAGTTGCCCTGTATTTCTTGTGCTTAAGGACTAATCCAGCTGCCCCATTTGTGTTTCCATATTTTTCATAGATTCAACCAAGTTTTGCAACATCACGTCTGTCTTAGCAGCATATTCTCTGGCAAAGCTCTCTGGTTGATCTTGATGCATTGAAGTTTGGATTGGCTGTGAGAAACCTTGCCTATAGTTTTCTACAGATCTGTTTTGTGCAATGGCATTTTGCTGCTGTGAATTCCATTGAAAATTCGGATGCTGCTTCAACCCAGGATTGTAAGTCTGCGAGTATGGGTTGTTATTTCTATTATATCCTACATAATTGGCAGACTCTGGATTAGTGGGACAGGAGTTGTCCTCATGATTTTCTCCACAGAAGATGCATGACACTTCTCTGGTTACTGGTTTCGGTAGTTTGTTCATAGTCTTGATCACATTCTCCAGCATAGAAATCTTTTCATTTAATGCAGCAACTTCATCTAGATCATAAACCCCAGTTGCACGCCTTGTAGATTGAGTTCTGTCTGAAGGCCACTGGTAGTTGTTTACTGCCATTCTCTCCAGCAGATCATAAGCTTCATTAAAAGATTTAGACAGAAGTGTTCCATTTGCTGCTGTAACACCCGATAATTTATAGTACACTCTAATTGTTTTAGCACTCAATAAATTAACTATGTTAATGGACTTAAGAATTTTAATAATAGAATAAACAAATGAAAGGGCTTACTAGAAAAGATGAATGAATCAGAGATGATGATTTCACGTTAGAGATGAAAGGAAAAGAGGAATGATTAAAAAGTAAAGTTTGAAAGTCAAACGTACAAAACCATTCACGTTGCAAATAAAAGAGGAAATAGGAAAGTAAAGAAGAGGAAAGCTTCAAGGGTTGGTAAAGTCAAGAAGTTAATAGAAATAAAGTGTAGAAAAATGAAAAGTTTGAAAAGTCAAGAAGGGAAGTGAAATATGTGATTTGGCGTTGGAGAAATGAGAGAGAGAATGAAGAGTTGAGAAGAAGAAAGGTCAACATTTCCTCCTCTCACATGATGACACACACCACTTTACTTTAGTAGGTTATTTAACCTTATCATCAAGGAATAGAAAAGGGGAGAGAAATCCTTATTTGGCAAAAAGATTTCTCCCTCTTCCTGAAGAATCCTCACACGATAAAACCCTACTCACTCTTTCTCTCTCAAAGTTTTTCAAGGTAAGAGTTTATTTTCTTAATTTATAGGTCATTCCTTTGAATTATAAAAGGATATATATATATATATATATATATATATATATATATATATAGGTTTTAGTTGAGTTAGTATAAATTTGGTAAACCCTAATAGGAGGTGTACGAAAATTGCTGTAGATTATTCAATTCCTTGATGTTTTGAGGTTTAAATGGATAGTAATGGTGGTGTAGGGTTAAATAAAAGAGAAAATATGAAATTTTCTTTAGAATGTACAAAAATGGTGGATTTTAGGGCATTTTGGGATTCTGCATTTTCGATTTATTGAGTTAGTTTTCTTTGATAAATTGAATTGAGCATATGGAAATAGACTCCTCAATGAGTCCATAGCCGTCAGAATTATCGAATTTGGATATGTATAGTAAAAGATATAGAATTTTAAAGTTTTGTCACTTTGGGTTGGGAATTCTGAAAATTTTGGTAAGTAATGGTTGATTTTCCCATGCTTTAGGTTTGTACGTCAAAAAGGAATTAGAGCACCTTTTCGAAACTGAACACAGGACACGAGGTAAGTGTATGTTTGCTTGTGTTTGGCCGATTGGCCTACACCACAAAGATAGTTAGAATGTGGATTTTGGAGAATGTAGTTGAGAGTTTGGTTTGGGTAGAAATTAGATTGTGAGTTTATTTATGATTGTTTCTTATTATTGATGGATTTATTTATCAGTTTATTTAATGTTATGCTTATAGCATTTGAGAATATGTCTATGTGACATGCATTCATGCATCATAGTTTTCCAAAGCATAGAAAACAGTTTTATGCATACGTTTTCATGTAAACAAGAGCAAAAGAAAAACAATACAGTAAAATATGTAAATAATCAGAACCCCAATGACTCATGCCATGTAAGAAAATAAATAACAGACTCAGTGCATGTTTTACGAAGAACATGATCATAACATAGTCATGAACATGCATTTTATCTAGTTCTACATCACTTACTGGGCATTAGGCTCATTACTTACTTTGTGGTGTAGGTGATATCACAGGTAAATTGATAGAGCAGTTGGTGAAGGACGTCCATGGTGGTGTGCTTGGCGCTGTTAGGGCGATTTTGACCTGTGGGCCAGGTGTAGGTACTTTGGTAAATATGTATAGATGTTTAAATTTTAGTTAGATGATGGGCTTACAGGCTTTTCCCTACGTTTTGTGAACATAATTAAGGTTTCTATTGTTTTGGATTGTTAAGAAAATGATGTTGCGTTGATTGAGATAAATGGTGGATTCAGTTGATTTAGGATTTTATGGATTGTTGTGGCATGATTTTAGGTTAAAGAATGATATTTTGATGAAGTTTAGGTGATGGGGAGTGAATTTAAGTTATGGTAATTCTTATGAATGATTTTAGGGGTAAGATGAAGAAAGGAGAAAAAAGGGTGTGATTTGGGTGCATTTGGAAGGAAAAACCCGAATGGTAGCCGATCGTTTGCCAGTTTGGGCGATCGATAGGCCAAATTGATGTTTTTTATAATGTGGACCGAGAGGTAGCCGATCGATCGGCAAAACACTGTTCACGGGTACTGTTCACGGAAAAAAAAAAATTTGAAAATTCATACACATTTTATATGAAGTTTAATAAATAAAGTTCACTCGTTTTGGGGAAAATTTACAAACGTTTAGTATTTTTATTAAATTTTTTTTTATAGAATTTTACATTAAATCTAGTTAGTAACGGCCGAATTACGGGTCGTTATAGCTGCAGCATCAATAATCGATTTTGTCTGCCCATTGAGTCCATTGTAAAATGTCCTCAACTGAATCCAGTGTGGTATCTCGTGGTTGGGGCACTGTCTTAATAATTCTTTAAATCTGTCCCAAGCTTCGTCTAGTGATTCTCCATCTTTTTGTAGAAAGCTTGTGATCTCATTTCTCATTTTCGCGTTCCTCACTTGTGGATGGTACTTCATAATGAACTTCTTGACGAGATCTCCCCAGTGGTGATGGTGTCTAAAAGAATGCTGTTCAACCAATCCCTTGCTCGATCTCTCAAAGAATATGGAAAGAGTTTTAGCCTCAATGCTTCTGCAGATACTCCAGGGAAGTTGAATGAGTCACTAACTTCTCCAAAAACCTTAAGATGACGGTGCGGGTGGTCAGTAACCATTCCACTGAACTGTCTGACTGTTTGAAGCATTTGGAATATCACCGCTTAAGCTCGAATATGATTGCACGAAGGTCTAGCCTCACGATATCAGGGTTTAAATCATCAAGTGTCGGGATGGCAAAATCTTGAATGGATCTGTCTCTGTCATCGATAATGTGTTCAGCATTGTGTCTTTCACCATCAAAGTTAGCCATGTTTTCTCCTCCAAGAAAATGTTGTTGTTGCTGTCTTCTTCTTGCTCTGAATGTTCGTTCGATTTCTAGATCTATGGGTACAAGATCCTATTCATTTTCTTCGTCAGGCATGAAACAAGTGAACCTGAAGAAGAAATAAACAAAAACCAATATAAAAAAAATTATAGCAACATAAAATAATTAACAAATGTCCCCGGCAATGGCGCCAAAAACTTGTTAGTCATTTTACACTTTTACGCAAGTACACGTATCGCAATCAAGTAGTATATAAGATATCTGTAAATGCAAACATATTGCATATATGTTGGCATTGATTTTTGGCAATATATTTTATGGATATAATATTTTATTCCATTATTTTCTAAATTGATAATTTATTTCTTGGTGATCAAGAAATCTTGTATTCAGATTATTGGAATGTTTTATATTAACAATCATGAAGATTCTATGGAAAAGAAAAATAAGGAAACAAGAATATTAGGAAAGTTATTGAAAAAGCTATAGGCACTTGTTTTTTGTAAAAGTTTGTTTTGGTAAGCCGATTTGATGGAGATTTGGTGAAATCTGTTGGGCTTCGAGTTACCATGAATAATGGAATGCTTTCCTAATTTTTTGGAAAAATATACAAGTTGTTGGAGATACTTTCTTAAAATGCCACACGTGGTGTCACTCAATCGAATTAGTTAAGATTTGGTTTCTGGTTAATCTAATTTGGTAACTGAATTAAATCGAAGATATGAGAGTTACCAATGATATTTGAGCTTTAGTTTCTGTGGAAGTTACTAACAGATTTATTCCTAAATATTTAGAAAGTTGATTTTAAGATGAAAATAATATTTTGGAAGCCGATCTGTATTTTGTGGTGTTGTTAAGCTTGATACGAGATCATAACACTGTTAGGAATTGTTCCTAATATTTTGGGATTCATTTCAGATCTGTTTGCATGGACTTTCCATAAATGTCGCACAGGGTGTCACAGATCCAATTTTTATGGGATTCGATTTTCCTTATTATGTGCGAGCTATTTGAAGAGAATATTTGATGCACAGTATATTATGCATTCTTCCTGCATAGTTGAAGGCTGCTGAAGCCATTATTCTTGAAAGCTAAAAGTCTTTATTCTTTGGGGCAAATTTATTCTACACTGACGTTTGCGTGTGTTCTGCAATTTTTGATCCTTTCATTCACGCCTATTGTGAGTCGTCGGTGATTGTTTTTCAGCGGACGAATTTTTGATTTGCACGAGAGAAGATTTCTTCGTTTTTCCAAGCCGTCGCTTTTCTTTCACTCCCTACGTTTCTGCGTATGGGTTTGTGATTGTTTGACACACTCTACCTATTCTGTGGATTTCATTAATTTATTGAGTGTGTTGATTATTGCATCCGAAGACTACGATCTGGTGTTCCAGGAGGTGTCCCTGGAGGCAATATTTTTTGTTCTTCATTGAAGCTCAATCTCGGGAGGAGGCTGCATCCGAACTCGGGAGGAGTTCTATTTTGGACAAGGGGAGCTTGTCAATTTGATCGTGGACGAGGGGATCTTGTCATAACACGGGTTCCGGGAGGAATCAACGACAAGGGGATCTTGTTGTTATCTAGATCTCGGGATAGGTCGTTCTAAAGTCGAGGGGATCTCGCAAAAACAGTTTCCTTTGAGAAGTTAGCTAGAGGCAGCGACAAAGATAAGAGAGAGTTTTTATTTGTATAAGTCCGATTGTCTTAAAACTTTGTGAACTCAAAGAAATATTTTTATATCTGGGCGTGGCCCCGTAGACGTAGGTTGGTTGTCAAACTACATTACCAACCTCTTGTGTCATTTATTTCCGCATTTTTATATGGTCCATCATTGCATTAAAAATCAGTGTCACACGAGGAACCTTGTGTGACATCGCATAACTGATCTTAATCTTTCAATTGGTATCAAAGCAGGTCGCTTCTGTTTCTTAAGCGGGATTCGCGGGACAAGATCACTATTTGTGTGCGATAGATTCTATGAAAGAAGGAGGTTCTACAATGCGTCCATCATTGTTGGATGGGAGTAATTATGCTTATTGGAAGACAAGGATGAGGGCATCATTAAAGCTATTGACAAGAAGGCTTGGAGATCTATTTTAACAGGTTGGAATCCTCCTATGTGTATTGATGCAGATAGTGTTACTTCTCCTAAGCCGGAAGAAGATTGGTCGGTAAATGAGGATGCTTTGGAAAATAGTAATTCGAAAGCTATCAATGCTATTTTTGATGGCGTTGATCCAATACAGTTCAGACTCATCTCCATATGCGAATCGACAAAGAGAGCATGGGAAATTCTTCAAACCACCTATGAAGGAACATCTACGGTAAAGTTGTCCAAAATGCAAATGTTAACCACTCGATTTGAGAATCTGAAGATGCAGGAAGATGAGACTATTGGCGAGTTCAACGCCAAACTATGTGACATAGCAAATGAAGCGTTGCTCTCGATGAGATGATTTTCGAAGAAAAACTTGTGCGAAAGACTCTACGGTCATTGCCACAACGATTTGCTATAAAGTCACTACCATTGAAAAAGCCAAAGATGTGTCTAAAATGAAGCTAGAAGAGTTGATGGGATCTCTTAAAACTTTCGAAATGAATCTTGGAGGAGACACCGAAATAAAAAAAGACAAAGGGAGTTGCTTTAAAAATAGAGGTACAGAATTACAATGAGCATGATGAAGATGACTTGGAGGAATCTCTAGCTCTGCTTTCGAAGAATTTTAGCAGAGTTATGATGAGATTTGGAAGAAATACTCGCGGTGTCAAGCAGGGTGTCACAAACTTCAAAAATGGTTCTTCAAGTAACAAGAAGCACGGAGAAGAAACTTATGTGTCTGATCAACCATTCCAGAACAAAGCATTCAGTGCAGAGAGTGTGAAGGCTTCGAGCATATACAAGCAGAATGTGCTAATACTTTGAAGAAAAAGAAGAATTCTATGAACACAACCTGGAGTGAGGATGTGTCAGAAAAGGAAGATGAATTTCAAAGCAACCATGTGGCGCTCGTTGGAAAGGCAGAACGTGAAGAAAATGGTGGTGTTATATAGGG
The DNA here is from genome assembly GCA_022432975.1 of Begonia masoniana. NCBI lineage: Eukaryota > Viridiplantae > Streptophyta > Magnoliopsida > Cucurbitales > Begoniaceae > Begonia > Begonia masoniana. The sequence continues at coordinate 30,539,666 of CM039508.1, read as the reverse complement.
TGTCCCAGACAGTTTTTCCAATAGTAGCGATGAAGACGAAGAACCAGTCACAGAAGAAGATCTTATTGGAGAATATAAGTTTCTGCATGAGAAATGGACCAAAATTGTTAAAAGTAAATCAGCTTCTACACACACAGATTAGAAATTTGAAAGATGAAAAGAACAATCCTTAAAATGTTATTGATGATTTAGAGTCAAAGCTGAAAACAAGTCAGGATGAAACTAATGATCAAACCAATGAGATAAGCCTCATGAAGAAGAATGTGAAAATGCTAAATTCAGGTTCTTCTAAACTAGATGATATTCTAAACGTCAACAAATCAGGTGGAAATCGATTTGGATTGAGTTTTAAAGGTGAAAGCTCTGTTGCACAGACTGTTGCAGTAAAAGAAAATCTCTCTGTGATGAAATTCGTAAGGGCAAGTTTGGTGTCACAACCGGTGTCAAACAAGGGATTTGATTACAAAGGAAAGCAAGTTGCAAACAGAATGCCAAGAACTGACAAAAAATCAAATTCCTATAACTTCTATCATGCTACAAGCAGAAAAGGTAACATATATGGTTCTGTGTGTCACTATTGCCAACGCCGTGGTCATATTCGTCCTAAATGTTTTACTTATCTTGCTGACTTAAGATTGAGTTCTGTTAGAAATGTCTCTTCTTATAGATTCCCTTACCAGAAATGGGTGAAGAAATCAAGTTTGAAATGTAATGTTACACATCTTTCACTAACGGCAATCGGAACCAATGTGTGACGACCCTTACACTATTCCCTTATTTTACCGTATTATATTTTTTTATATACTTAAAACTTTAAATCTAATGTTTGTGCGGAAATAAAACTTCTAAAATCGAAATTCGAATTGAAATCGTTAAAACAAAACTTCAAAACAATTAAATTAAAACTTAAAATAATTAATTAAAAAATAAATGAAGTCAATCGCGAGGGGCAAAAGGGAGATTTGATCCCAGCTAACAGGGGCGATCGCAACAGGCGAACAATCGCCTGTTGCGAATCGCCAGTGGCGATCCAAGAGGGGCTATTGATCCCCTCCTCAGGCGATCAATCGCCACCCTCTCTGCCTCCCACACACTTGTGTTCCATTTTCCTTCCCTTTTCTTTCTTTCTTTTTCTTTTCATTCTTTTTCCTTTCTTTCTTTTTCTCCTGCGCCAACTACACGAATACAACTTATACATACACCCTAACCAACACGATAAAATCAAATATAAACTCACTCATATCCTCATCCTTTTCACATTCACCGAATCACCCTAAATAATGACTCAAAACGTATTTAAAATGCGATCAATTTTCCTGAAAACGAACTGCGTGGATATGTTTGAAAACCATACAAAATCCCCTATGAAAATTTAAAATAACCAAGTAGTTCCAGAATTTCAAAATAAAAGTTGTCATTTAAGCATCCTATACATATTCTATCCATTTTGTCCCAAAACACTTACATACGGTCCCCACGGGTCATTTACGCGTCGACTGCCCAGCACGCTGCCACGGGCATTCTTCTTCAATCTGTACGATCATCTGGTAGAGGGAACTCCTCCTTACCTGGATCTATGTCACCTACACCATAAGGACACCTATGAGATAAAAATCTCAGTAAGCTCTACGTAAATGCTAATGCATGATCATGTATGCTCAATGCTATGAAAACCGTCCATGTCAATGCATATATCAGTACGTGTCAGTCTATGGTTATCAGAAACGCTCGACAGATGGATAGGGCACGTCCAGCGGTTAGACAGCCCACACCATCTGAAGGGAGGAAAACCCGCTCACCACGGAACGCCAGGTCTGAACCTCATCCCCGATAACCCTATGTCATGGTTGTTTACTGTGATACTTTACTTGCCTTTACAATGCATGTTCTTTTCATGAAATCCGTGCATAAATTCATTTTCATGACATTTTTAAAACCATGATGCATGAATAGTTCAATATAATATAAAGTAAACAATCACATGTGTACCATCAAGACGATAAACAAACACATATGTACCATCAAGACGATAAACAAACAACATATAAAAACAACTAATCCTAACTACCCAAACCAAAACGATTTAAACAAACAAATCCTCAAGTTCCTCGAGACGACTTCGATGTACGGTGTAGGCCTATCGGCTAGAGAAGATCACGAGAACTTACCTCGTGCGCGCTGAACTTCGAGCTTCGTCCACGAGCGTCGTTCACCTAAGGCAATTCAGAACGATCGACGTTAAAACGAGTATAAGCTTCTAAATGTCCATATTGGCAAAAATCTTAACTAAAGAAATTTTCTTAAAGTTCCAACTAAATTAATCGAGGCATTTTCATCCTTCAAATAACGCTCAATACCTCAAAATTACTATCAACGAGTTTTCCCCCAAAACTCATAAATTGTTAAATCTCTAACATTCGTCCTAAATCGATTTAACTTTATCCAATAACGCTCAATACGTTCATTATATTCACAAATACGGTAGAACTATCGATTTCGAACCCTAAATCCCATTTTTAACGAAACCTAAACGAAACCCTAACCGTTATACTTCGTGAAAACTGAATTATAATGCTTTAAAAGCATAGAATCATACCTAGGGTTGCGAGAGGAGGAGAAAACGTAAAGGATGGAAGGCGAACGGAGGACGGATGGACGTCGGAGAGGAGTGATCGCCGTTGATCGCCATAGGGGAAGGAGAAGTCGCAGGAAGAGAAGAAATGGCGTGGAGAAGAAGAAGAGTTATTGTTTTTAATTCAAATTTTGGCTTTGCAAATTACCATTTTGCCCTTCCTTTGATTTTCTATTTGTTTCGTCCTTCATTTCGTTAATTAACTAATGATTTGGCTTTTCCAAATTTCCTTAATTCTCTAATAATTCCAACTCACTACCAGGGTTCCATTAAAACTGTCCGTTCGCAATTTGGACCTCATTTACTATTTTTACCAAAGTATTCTTATATTACGTTAAACGTAATCTTTCGTAAAATTAGCGTTAAATTCCTAAAATTTCCAAAATTTTCTTAAAATCTTTATTAATTATTAGGATCGTAATAATGCTTTCTTTTTGAAAAACTGACTTAATTTGACATATTTACAAAAATGCCATTTACATTAAAATATTGGATTCCGTACAGCCAGATATTACACAATGCCTGGTATTTTGATAGCGGATGTTCTAGACATATGACAGGTGAAGAGAGATATTTGAAGGATATTATACCCAAATCTGTTGGAAAAGTAACATTCAGCAACGATGTCTCAACGGATGTCATTGGAAGGGGAACGCTGAATGTTCCTGGTTTACCAAAGTTGAGTAATATTTTATTGGTAAATGGTCTGAAATTTAACCTAATCAGTATTGGTCAGCTTTGTGATCAAGAATTGAATGTGCAATTCACATGAGAAAAATGTGTGGTGTCCAATCGAAACAACAAGTGTGCTATTGAAGGAATTAGATCATCAGACAATTGTTATCTCATTTCTTCCTCGTCTACCTGCCTTCGGTCGAGTATGGAAGACGCTATTCTATGGCATAGAAAGTTGCGACATGTTAATTTCAGAATGTTTGAAAAGATTATTTTGAAAGGTGCTGTCAAAGGAATTCCTGTATTAAAGTTTGATGAAGACAAATTATGTGGACCATGTCAAATCGAAGATGCAAACCAGATTTCAAATAATGAAGGCACTAGTGTTCCACCCGGTGTCGCAGAGGGTGTCTCAAGAGGTGTCACAGATCAGATTGAGACAATTGATTTTGATGAAACATTCACTCTGGTTGCTCATCTTGAATCTATTTGGCTTCTATTGGCTATTGCGTGTGTTATGCGGTTCAAGTTATATCAAATGGATGTGAAGAGTGCATTTCTTAATGGTTCTCTTAATGAAGAAGTTTATGTTACTCAACCAAAGGGTTTTGAAGATCCTCATCATCCCGAGTATGTTTATAAATTGAAGAAGGCGTTATATGGGCTTCAACAAGCTCCTTGTGCATGGTATGCACGACTAACGCAATATTTATTATCCAAGGGATATGAGCGAGGGGGAGTAGATAAAACCCTTTTCGTTCGCCGTGAAAAAGGTCAGTTTTTACTCGCTCAAATTTATGTTGATGACATAGTGTTTGGCTCGGTGTCAAAGGCGATGGTGGATGAGTTTGTTGCTCAAATGAACGGTGAATTTGAGATGAGCATGGTTGGCAAACTCAATTATTTCCTTGGACTTCAAATTCAGCAAGAAAATAATGGTATTTTTATTTCTCAAGCCAAATATGCCAAGAATTTATTGAAAAAGTTTCAGCTTGAGATTGCAAAACCGAGTAGAACATCCCTTGGGACACATGAGAAAATTTCCAAAGGCGAGAAGGGTATTGTTGTTGATCCATGTTTATATAGAAGAATGATTGGAAGTCTATTATATCTAACCGCCAGCCAACCAGATATTTGTTATAGCGTGGGTTTATGCGCTCGATTTCAAGCAAATCCGAAGGAGTCAACCCTAGTGTCAGTTAAACGAATTCTAAAATATGTTAGTGGAACAACTAATTATGGCATCTGGTATTCTTTCAATTCTAATGCAAATCTGGTGGATTAATGTGATGTTGACTGGGCAGAAAGTTCTGATGATCGAAAAAGTACTTCGGGTGGATGTTTTTATGTTAGACATAACTTGGTGTCGTGGTTTAGCAAGAAGCAAAATTTGATTTCTCTATCTACTGCTGAGGCAAAATATATTGCAGCAGGTAGCAGCTGTATTCAGCTTCTCTGGATGAAACAAATGATGAAAGACTATGGTGTCACACAGGGCGTCATGACCCTATACTACGATAATCTGAGTACAATCAATATTTCTAAAAATCCTGTTCAACATTCACGAACGAAGCATATTGATATACGACATCATTTTATTCGATCTCTTGTGGAGAACAAAGTTATTAATTTAGAGCATATGGTGACCGAAAAACAAATTTTCAATATTTTTACCAAAGCTTTGGATGGTGTGAGATTTGAAGAATTGAGCTCTGCCTTAGGCCTATGTGTCGTGTGAAGAGGTTCTTCTGTGTTGTAAGTTTTTTTTTTTTTTATTTGTTTTAAAAAAATGGAAAAAGAAAAAGAAAAAGAAGGGATTTCTTTTATTGCTAATATTTCTTTTAAGATTTTTGGTCTGTAACTTCCTGCATGACACAAGGGGTTCTATGGAGCTTTCGGCAATTTTTATGGAAATTTGGAGTTAATTTCAAATATATTTATGGAGGTTTTTATGGGATTTGATCGTAGCTATATCCTTGGGTTTATTTCCCAACTTATTTGAAGATTTTGGATTTATTTTTCAATTTGAGTGAATATTTATGGTTTATTTCCATAATTTCAAACGATTATTTTCTATCCATCTCTTTCCAACAGTTCAAGGGATATTTGTTCGAGTTATACCCTATTGTGATCAACACACATCTGTGCTGCCACTAGGTTGATTCTGTGATGTTTTCTCCCAATTTTGTCAAGATAATTACTGATGTCACTAGTAGTGTCAGACGTGTGGTCCCGTGGTAAATTTATTTTTTTCTGCCTTGCAACATACTGTCAAGTATTGTAACACCCGACAATTTCAGTCAGGTAATTTCTTTCCTTAAAGAAATTGATTTAACTGTCACATTTTATTGACCTTTTTATTTTAAATTAATGCCTGATTTATTGAATTCCAAGTGATGTGAAACTAGGTTGAGTGGCAATATTGTAATTAAGATGGATTTTAATTAGTATAAATAGGAAATTGAAATCCTTAAACCTCATTAAAACCTCACTGTAGCCGACATTCCTCTCTAGGCAACCTCCTTTTCCCTAAAGCTCTCCCTCTTTGCCAGCGACTCCTCTATCGACGACTGATTCTTTAGTCTCCACCCCGACAATCCACGCTCTAGGTAAGGCTTAGATAATGTAGTTACTGGTTAGTTACTTGGAGCTTTGTTTCCAGCTAGAACTTGAAGTTTTGGATTCTTCAATGACAGAGTAATAGTAGTGACATTTGTAATCTGTGGTTAGTTACTAGGTTGAATCTAGTTATTTTAGGTTCTGGAAGTTTAATCTACGCACACAAGGTGCTCGACTAAGAAGATTTAGAAATATATATGTTAGATTCTAGGATGACTTTTGGTTAGAACTTTTAGGATTTTGTTTAACTCTGTAATGTGAAATGTTCTAGGTGAAGGAGGTCTAAAGAGAAGTGCCCAAATTTGCTAAGGAAACCAGGTAAGTGAGTGAGTAAGATTCCCGGCCATTAAGGCCCTACATTGTAAGGGTACTAGGTTGAAGTTGATTACGATGTTCAAGAGCTGTTTGTGTTGTTGTTTGTCTGGTTATGATATGTGAGTTGGCAATAATATGATTTATTGTTAAACGAATGGTCTATCCTATTAGCTGATGGATTAAGAATACCCATGTTCATGCATCATGATTCATTCCTCAAGCATTCAAAAGTGTTTAAGTGCATGTTTCCTTTTACGAACAAGTTATGAACATGAAACCTATGCAACAAGGATTAAGTGAGAGTTGGGGGCAGATTGACGTATGTCACTGTCCAAAAGAGGGACCATGAATACGGCCTGCAAAGGATTATGTACACTTTCACTGTCAACCCCCTTTTCGGCACAAATCCTCCCTTAATCCACATGATGTAAACGATGAACAAGAATATGAACAAGAATATGAACAAGAACATGAACAAGAATATGAACAAGAATATGAACAAGAATATGAACAAGAATATGAACAAGAATATGAACAAGAATATGAACAAGAATATGAACAAGAATATGAACAAGAATATGAACAAGAATATGAACAAGAATATGAACAAGAATATGAACAAGAATATGAACAAGAATATGAACAAGAATATGAACAAGAATATGAACAAGAATATGAACAAGAATATGAACAAGAATATGAACAAGAATATGAACAAGAATATGAACAAGAATATGAACAAGAATATGAACAAGAATATGAACAAGAATATGAACAAGAATATGAACAAGAATATGAACAAGAATATGAACAAGAATATGAACAAGAATATGAACAAGAATATGAACAAGAATATGAACAAGAATATGAACAAGAATATGAACAAGAATATGAACAAGAATATGAACAAGAATATGAACAAGAATATGAACAAGAATATGAACAAGAATATGAACAAGAACATGAACAATAAAAGATTATGAAAACTTGTTTCTTTCAACTGTGCATTTATGCATACATGTTAGTATTGCACTCCTTACTAAGCTTTAGGCTTATAGTTTAAACCTTATGATATAGGTGACGAACTATCAGGTGAGGATTCCAAACTCAATGAGGATGCCTAAGACTGGTTGCTGGAGGGTGCTCAGGGTGACAGTTTGTGGCTGGAAGGGGAATTCGACCCGTGGTTACTGCTCTTAAGATGTTGTAAGAATTATGAATATTGAAGTCTAAGTAGGATGGGATTTTCTTAAAACATAGGAGTTTAAGACTTGTCTGAATGATTTTTTTTAGATTGTGGATAATTATGAGGTTATAGAATGTTCTGTTTTATATAAGTATTCCGCTACACGTATTCTGGATGAGTCTCTAGGTTATAATTGTGCATGTTTACTTCTATCAGGTTGAAGTCTGTGAAAGTCAGGGTGTTCTCTATAGGTAGATGTTGAGGGTTCCCGTTCACCGGTAGAAGTCTTCTATCGGGTGATGTTTAATGATTCACGTAGGATGCACATGTCAATCGGAAGATGTAGATTTTTCACTATCGGTAGAAGTGAGTATTATGTCTTGTCATTTTGTGATCGGTAGGTGTTGTTTATTTCTATCGGTAGATGTTTTTTATTTCTATAGGTAGATGTTGTTTATTACTATCGGTAGATGTAGAGGGTTCCCGTTCACCGGTAGAAGTCTTCTATCGGGTGATGTTTAATGAGTCACGTGGGATGTACATGTTAATCGGAAGATGTAGATTTTTCACTATCGGTAGAAGTGAGTATTATGTCTTGTCGTTTTGTGATCAGTAGGTGTTGTTTATTTCTATCGGTAGATGTTGTTTATTACTATCGGTAGATGTTGAGGGTTCCCGTTCACCGGTAGAAGTCTTCTATCAGGTGATGTTTAATGAGTCACGTGGGATGCACATGTCAATCGGAAGATGTAGAATTTTCACTATCGGTAGAAGTGAGTATTATGTCTTGTCGTTTTGTGACCGGATGGTGTGTTCTCTAGCGTAGCCGCGGATGATTTTAGTCAAGTGGTCTGTGGGTATTTTTGCTGCCCGATTATGTTATGGAACTGATGTCCGAGTCTTATCGTTCGACTCTGTGAATGAATGTGTTGTCTATTTTATGAGGGAGTCGAGTTCGAAGAGTTCGGTTTCCGGCAGCTACTGTATTATCCCTGAGTTCTGTTTATGGAAAGGAAATAAAAAAAATATATAATATAAAGGAAAACCTTAGTATAAAGATAGTCGAGGCATAAATGGTCTAAAGTAAGTGATGAAATACGAACGACCCTACTGGGGTTGTTACAAGCATGCTATCCTACACAAGATTGCTATGAGAAACTGTCGTCTTACTGTTCTGAGAATTGATTGTGAATCATGCCGATTGCAAGAATAAATAGTTAGCTCTTCCGCTTCCTTGTTTGAATTATGGTACTTTTTATTCTCAACAAGCTGTGATTTGGATAAAAAGTTGTTGATAAGGATAAAGAGGAGATTAATAACAGCTACAAGCTTCTGCCAGGTGATCAGGTTAATATTCTGGATGGTGTTCCTGAGGGTGTTCCAGCTCTCGACAATCTTTATGATTCTGACAATACTTCTGATTTTGCAGTGTTATCTTGGTTTATCAAGATACTTGAAGCTGAGATGAAATTTTTGAATGATCAAAAAATGATAATTAAAAATAGAAAATGAAAAGATAGTAGTTATTGGATGCTTGAGGACCTTGTCGGAAAAATGTCTGCTAAAGAAGCTGCTGATGATATTTTCAAGAGAAAGAAAGTTGTTAATGTGAAGGAACAGGTTAAAGAGACCAAAATTGTTGAAAAGTCAGGAGTTTCAACTGATGTCACTGGGGGTGTCAAACGCATTTGGTCCCATGGAAAAGATTTTCCAGCTTCACTACTTACAGTAAAAGTATATAATTCTGCACAAAATCACCATGAGAAACTGGATGTCGACTTCTCATGGAACTTGTGTTAACAAGACAATGACGGCCTTGCTGTTCAAAATTAAAAATTCATTATCTTTTGATTTTATTTGACCAAATTATGAAACATGAAGACAACAAGAATACACGGTTAGCTCTCCCATTTCCCTCTCTTATATATGGCATTTTGTCTGCTCAACTGTCTATCATCAGAGAAAATGAAATTTTATATGTTGAAAAAGAGGAGATCCATATTAGTTATAAACTACGGATGAGGGAACACATAAATGATTTAGAAGGTTTTGTTGAAGGCTGTCAATCTCTGAGTCATGAACTGATTCTTCTATCCTGGCTACATCTGTAAAGTTTTTAGTGGATATGTTGAAATCTCTAAGCATTCAGATTTATGATCTTGAAAAAAAAACCCGCATATGGATTACTCGAGTTCACACTTCAAGTCGGATGAAAGAGATGGTCCATCCGGTGTTCCACCTGATGTCATGGAAGGGGATTCCAAAAAATTTTGATGTTCAGCACTGATTTCTACAATTAAGATGGTCTCTTCAATACTTCTATTTGTGGAATACTATTGAACAATTTGTTTGGCTCTGATCTTTTTCTCTATGGATAAACTGATGCATATGGATATTATATACTCCTTGGTTTGGCTATTTCTATGTGGTACTTATCTGACAATTCTGATGCTTCTCTGGATATTATATTTTCTATATCTCCCTATGGTAATCATATGGTGATTATGGCGATTATTTGATGATTCTGGTATTCATATGTGTTTATGATGGTAATTGATCTTCTTCTATATTTAACTTTTTGTCTTTTTATGGCAAAAAGAGGGAGTATTTTGGTGGAGTAGTTTGATGATGTTTTGAAGCCATCAATCCAGGGGGAGAAAATTCAAGGGGAGTTATTGAAGTTATTGGTGTTATTGATTTTGCTAAAAAATGCTAAAATGGGAGATGGTAAATGCAAAGATATTGCATATATGTTGGCATTGATTTTTTGGCAATATATTTTATGGATATAATATTTTATTCCATTATTTTCCAAATTGATAATTTATTTCTTGGTGATCAAGAAATCTTGTATTCAGATTATTGAAAGGTTTTATATTAACAATCATGAAGATTCTGTGGAGGAGAAAAATAAGGAAACAAGAATATTAGGAAAGTTATTGAAAAAGCTATAGGCACTTGTTTTTTGAAAAAGTTTGTTTTGGTAAGCCGATTTGATGGAGACTTGGTGAAATCTGCTGGGCTTCGAGTTACCATGAATAATGGAATGCTTTCCTAATTTTTTAGACGAATATCCAAGTTGTTGGAGATACTTTCCTAAAGTGTCACACGTGGTATCACTCAACCGAATTAGTTAAGATTTGGTTTCCGATTAATCTAATTTGGTAACTGAATTAAATCGAAGATATGAGAGTTACCAATGATATTTGAGCTTTAGTTTATGGGATTCGATTTTCCTTATTATGTGCGAGCTGTTTGAAGAGAATATTTGATGCACATTACATTATGCATTCTTCCTGCATAGTTGAAGGCTGCTGAAGCCATTATTCTTGAGAGCTAAAAGTCTTTATTCTTTGGGGCAAATTTATTCTACATCGATGTTTGCATGTGTTCTGCAATTGTTAATCCTTTCATTCACACCTACTGTGAGTCGTCAGTGATTGTTTTTCAGTGGACGGATTTTTGATTTACACGAGAGAAGATTTCTTCATTTTTCCAAGCCGTCGCTTTTCTTTCACTCCCTACGTTTCTGCGTATGGGTTTGTGATTGTTTTACACACTCTACCTATTCTATGGATTTCGTTGATTTATTGAGTGTGTTGATTATTGCATCCGAAGACTACGATCTGGTGTTCCAGGTGGTGTTCCAAGAGGAAATATTTTTTTGTTCTTCATTGAAGCTCAGTCTTGGGAGGAGGCTGCATCCGAACTCGGGAGAAGTTCTGTTTTTAGACAATGGGAGCTTGTCACTTTGATCGTGGGCGAGGGGATCTTGCCATAACACGGGTTCCGGGAGGAATCAACGATAAGGGGATCTTGTTGTTATCTAGATCTCGGGAGAGGTCGTTCTAAAGTCAAGGGGATCTCAGAAAAACAGTTTCCTTGAGGAAGTTAGCTAGAGGTGGCAAGGAAGATAAGAGGGAGTCTTTATTTGTATAAGTCTGATTGTCTTGTAACCATGCGAACTCAAAGAAATGTTTTTATATCTGGGTGTGGCCCCGCAGACGTAGGCTGGTTGCCGAACTGCGTTACCAACCTCTTGTGTTATTTATTTCCGCATTTTTATATGGTCCATCATTGCATTAAAAATCGGTGTCACACGAGGAACCTTGTGTGACATCGCAAACTGATCTGAATCTTTCAATATCGATCCCACGAGGATATTTTTAACTAAGTTTAAATTGCTATGAATTTCTATAAAATTAAGATGGAAATATTAAAATTAAAAGATTAAAAAGGAATGATGAACTAAAATTACTCAAAATTAAATAAGACTAAAAATAGAAATGATTTAAAAATATAATTTTGGGAAAAACCTTGGTTAGGATTGATTTCCTCTTTACATACAATTATTACTGATGTTACAACATTAGTCACAACAGAGCAAGAATTCATAATATTTATAGGGTTCCGTCGAATTGCCTAGGTAAATTCATTTTAGAATTTTATTTTCGACTTTGAAAAGATAAAAACTTAATCTGAATTTTCATGTAAACCTATTTTTAACGCCAAATAAATTGATGTTAGCTACTTTGCAACAATTTTAATTTATTTAATTACTCATGCATCTTAAATTCTTATTTACCTATCGATACAATAAGAACATGTGAATTGAAATCTGCCTATTGACAAAATTTAATTTACGTAATAAAAACCATGAGCAATTGTACAATGAAAAATACGTAGTATTCATAGATCAGAATAAAAACATATAAAGAATACTCTTTTGTCTAACCAAGATAAGAAAATTTAGCCTAGAAGAATAATAAAATTAAAAAAAAATTCATAACAACAGCAATAGTAACAGAAAAGAAGAAGAAGAAAGCTGAACAAAAATGTCGTTGGTTCCTTGCTGCAGATCCAGATCCCTCTCTTTCTCTCTTTAACAGCCAAAATATATAATCGTCCTTATTTTCTCTCTCCAGTCTGTTTCCTTGATCAACGGTTTATCATTATGGCAAATCTTCTTGATTTGCTCTTTATTGTCGTCCACTCTTCTAAATCGTCCTTTCTGCTCTGTCGTCCATTCTACTCTGTCGTCCATTCTGCTAGTCGTCCATTCTGCTAGTCGTCCATTCTACTTTGAGTCATTTTTCAGCCAATATTTCTCTCTTTTCTCCTTGATTTCCGTCCTTCATTTTTTGTAACAATAATCTCCTTCATTGATTTATTCTCTCTCTTTGAGATTCTTCAACCTTTAAATTTGATTTTTCCCGCTATTAACTTAACATTCAAATAAGAAAATATAACATTCGAATTAATGAGAAAAATCTGCTTTTAATAGATAATATGCATGAAATATATTAAATTAAATCAATGTCTTGATACTGCAGCGTTATGTAACAATTGTAGTAAATTCCACTAATTTCTTCTATAACTCACTCAAATCATGCAAGTTAAATTACCTAAAAATAGTATAAGATAACTTTAAATTTAGAGTTGTAACAAATATATTGTAATTATGTTGGCATTGATTTTGTAACACCCGGTTCTATCGAACCAGCTCTTTTATTATTAATGGTATACACTTGATTAGTCAATAATTTAAGTAGGGTTATTGAATGATTAGACTAGACAAGGGCATTAGAGTAAATTACATTTTTAAAAGTGGATAACGTATTTAAGGAAAGAGGGATTGGGTTTAATGCACTGTAGCCGCCACCATTTCATACCTTTCTCTTCGGGTTTTTAGCTCAAGCAGCCGAGCTCTCTAGGCGATTTTCTTCGCCCGATTCTCCTTCGACTTAGGTAAGTTTTCCTCATTTCTCTTATGATATAGTGGTTAAATACCTATAGGGTACAATGTGAGGATTTTGAGGATGCTGAGATTGAGCGTAGATTCGGGTTTTAGTGATAAAGGGGGGATACTTGAGTAGTAGAGTTTCTAACTGGATTCCTCGAACCTTTGTTTGATTCTTGGTGAGGTTTAGTAAAGTTTTGATTTATATTCTATTATGAACTTAGGTGAGCAGATTTCCGAAGTAGCTAGCGACCAGACAATTTCCAGAAGCCAGGTAAGTAAAGTATGCATGTGCCTTCGGGCCTACATCACAAAACAGTAGGGTTATGTATCTTGTGAATGATTTTGTATGTCATGCATCATGTTTTTTTTAAGATTACGAAAATGAATTTCCATGTAAGGATGGTTGTTAGTGTTTTTACACACTTACACGCAAGTGCACGTGTCGCTAACGAAGTAATAGAGTAAGTAGAGTATCGATCCCACGAGGATATTTTAATTTTAATTAAATTGCTATAAGGATTTTATAGAAATAATCAAATGATAAATAAAATTAATTGAAAATAAATTCAGAATGACAATGAAACAAAGTAAATCAGAATAAAAGAGGTAAAAATGATAAAAGAAGGCCTTGGCTAGGATCGATTTCTTTGTTACGATTAATTTACTACTGATGCTGTGGTAATGCTCTGAGCATTATCTAAAGAACAGCAAGAATAAAAGTATTTTCTAGGATTCTTTCGAATTGCCTAGGTAAATTCAAATCAGAATTTCTTTCTACCTTGAAAGAATGCAACTAATATTGAATCTCATATATGTGCAATTCTTATCGCCAATCAAATTAGTGTTAACCACGTTGTAACAAAGTAATTCAATTAATTATTCATGCATCTCTAATTTATATCTATCCGTCGATACAATATAAATATGAATAGTTAACCTATCTATCGATATGGTTTAACATAGCAAATAAATTTCACGAATAATTGTTCAATAGATAATTCCAAAAGCAAACCAAGATCGTAGCAAAATAACGTAACAAATACTATCGTCCTAACCAAGATTAAAAGTTTAGCTACTATGCATAATTAAAAGAAAACTAAATAAAATTATGTTCATCAAAAGAAAGTGCAATAAAAATAATGGAAGAAGAAAGGAATTTTAAAAACGGCGCTAGGTTTCTTCTCTGCTCCAGAGCCTCGCTAAGTCCTCCCTTCCTGGAATTGAATTTTTTTCCTTCTGCCAAGCTTCTTTTTGTTACGCCAGAATACCCCCCTTTTTTGGAATTTTCAAATTAGTTAAAACAAATACGCCAAATTCAATTCTTCTTTTCTCTCTCCTTTTTAATTGTATATTCTATCTTCTCTCTCCTAGGTGGGTCCCCCTCTTGATGTAGCACTTCTCTCCAGCAAGCAAGTTGTCTACGTGTCCTTCATTCTCTTTATTCTTTCCTTGCTTTTTGGCTTTTGGTGCTGCCCAAATTTTTATTGTTTCAGCATCTTCCGATGCCCAGCTGCCCAACTTTTCTTTTCTTCTGCCGATTGCTGCCCAGCTTTTTATCTACCGATTGCTCAGCTGCCCAAATTGTTTTTTTATCTATTTTATTTCCTTCTCTCAGTATCTTCCGATGCCCAGCTGCCCAAATCTTCTTTATTCTTCTGCCGATTGCTGCCCCATCTTCTTTAAGTCATCCGATTGCTTTTATTTACTCCACAAAATCTTGTTAATTCTGCAACCAAATAATACCCAATTATTTTGTTACCATATTCAAAGCAACAAACTTTCCAATTTTTCTTATTCTATTTATTTCCTTCTCTCAGTATCTTCCGATGCCAGCTGCCCAAATCTTCTTTATTCTTCTGCCGATTGCTGCCCCATCTTCTTTAGTCATCCGATTGCTTTATTTACTCCACAAATCTTGTTAATTCTGCAACCAAATAATACCCAATTATTTTGTTACCATATTCAAAGCAACAAACTTTCCAATGATTCCTCTCTCTCCATAATCTTCAGCTTATGAATTTGAATTTCCCACTATAAAAATAGCATTCAATTATGAAAATATAAAATTCAAAATAAAGAGACAAAATACGCTTTTAATAGGAAATCTGCATGAAATACATTAAATTCAATCAAAGCACTAATGCTGCAGCATTGCACAGCATTTATAATAAATCATATCAATTTATTATTGCAATCACTCAATTCATACAAGTTTTCTCATGCAAAATTAGTATAAAATGACTCTAAAATAAGAGTCATCAATGGTAAGGCATGAACTGAATGTGACAGACCAACTATTAAGGGAACTAATCCACCCCTTAACTTATGAAGGGATTTATAACATTGGGAGGATTGATCCCACTCCCAAGGGAACAGAGGGATCAGATCAGCTATTAAGAGAACTCATCTGCCCCTTAATCGAGTAGAAGATGTATAACATTGGGAAAATTGATCCACTTCCCAAGGGAACCGAGGGATCAGATCAACTTATGAATGAACGTGAATGCAACTGAGATGAGAAAGTAGAAATTGCATGTTTAGGAATTTATGTTTCAGCATTTCATTTCATTACTGCTTTACTTACTTAGCATTAGGCTAATAGATGAGTTTTGTGATGTAGGTGTTGAGGATACCGCAGGTTAATTCTCTGAGTTGGTTGAGGACTAGGCAGGTTGGAGGGGTGCAATCAGGCATCGATCTGGCATCTGATGGGGCGGTTTAACTGGTGTCAGTGGTTGTGAAGGTTTAGTGGACAATGATTTCAATTTGAGTATGTTAAACTTTCTGATGATAGAAATTGCTTTGATGTTTTCAAAAAGTACTTTGAGACTTTTCTGATAATAGTATTCCGTTGGTTTATAACACTGGATTATACTGGACTTGAGTAATGCAATGATTTGAATTGTTTTTGAATGGTTGTGGCGAAATAAGTAAATTCTTTTCTGTACTTAGAGTTGTGCTTGCATGGCAAGAAATAGTTGAAGTGTCGCTCTGTTTCCTATCGGAAGATGTCTTCAGAAAAGCCATCGGATGAGTAGGTTTAGTTCTATCGAAAGATGTCTTCAGAAAAGCCATCGGATGATGTAGGTTTAGTTCTATCGAAAGATGTCTTCAGAAAAGCCATCGGATGATGTAGGTTTAATTCTATCGGAAGATGTCTTCAGAAAAGCCATCGGATGATGTAGGTTTAATTCTATCGGGAGATGTCTTCAGAAAAGCCATCGGATGATGTAGGTTTAATTCTATCGGAAGATGTAGATTTTGCACTACCGGTATGAGTGAGTATTATGCTTTGTCGTTTTGCGATCGGTTGATGTTGGGTAATTGATTTATACGGCTGACGTCATCGGTAGATGCTGTCCACCAAGAGATGTCATCTGTTTCCAACTCTTCTGGTCCACGTCATCGGCAGAAGCCTTCTATTTGTCTCTTTCTACTTCTTCCGTTGACTTTAACCATCGGCAGATGCGTTTGACTTCCGACTTCCCAAGTATTTCACGATTTAAACCTCTATTTCTTTTTAACCGTTTATCTCTTACGTTTCAAACAATGTTCATAGTTTTGTTTAACTCTATTGTTGTCAAAAGATTTCCGCTGCAAGTTTTAAATGTTTTGATATTTTAGCTTATGTCAAATGTTGAATGTTGTGCAAAGTTTTTTTTTAAAAAAAAATATACAGTTGAGATTTCTTTGTCATGTACGAACTTTTGTGTAACGAACCGGGTTCAGATAACTCGGGGCGTAACAGTATGGTATCAGAGACATTCAATTAAACCGTTCAAAAGATTACTCATCAGTGCCAATCGTTGCATGGAAGTACTCAAACAACTGTAAGTGTTTATCTTAACCTTAGCTATTAGATATCTAAGAATGTAATTAACCTTGTACAGGAATATAGCAAATGTCTAGACGACCAGGAAGACCAAGGTTACCAAGAGAGATACCAAGTCCGAGGCAGGAGGAGGACTTTAGTGTAATTAGGCAGCTGACAGAATTGATACGTCAGCAGACTGATATAGTGCGTCAACAGTCTGACCAATTAGGAGTGCTGTTGAGCCGGGAGACACAAGGAAGTGCCAACTCGGGTTCTAGCAGTGAACATTCTGGAGATAGATTCCGGAGACTAAGACAACCCACGTTTGATGGACAGTCATCTGATCCAGTTATTGCTGAAGGATGGCTTAGAAAGATTGAGAGTATGTTTAGGTGTGCTAACATAAGAGAAGGAGACAAGGTCACATTGGCAACATTTCATTTAGCTGGTGAAGCTCAACTCTGGTGGGAAACAATAGAGACCACCACAGATGTTTTAGTGATGCCTTGGTTACAAATCAAGGACCTTTTCTATGGGAAGTATTTTAACAACACTGTCCAGACCGCGAAGAAGTTGGAGTTTCTGAACTTGAAGCAGATAGGGTCTGTGGCTGATTACAGTAGGCAATTTAAGTCCCTGTCCAGGTTTGCTAGACATTTTGCTCATAAGGACGAGGATAAGGTGTTCAAATTTGTGCATGGACTGAAGCCGGAGATTTACCGATGAGTCAAATTCTGTGGCATTAAAGGCTTGACATTTAGTGAAGTTGTGTCCACTGCTCTGGAAGTGGAAGAAGCTGAAAATAAGTATGCTGGACCAAAGGAGGTTCCTCAAAAGTTTATCCAGCCACACCATCAGAAGGGAATGAAGAGGCCTAATGAGGGCCAGAGTGGCCAAGGATTTGTAAAGAAGGTACCGAATACCCAGAAGTTCCCTCAGTGCCCTAAATGTTCGAAGAATCATTCGGGGGAGTGTAGATTTGGAACGGGTAAGTGCTTCAACTGTGAAGAGGTTGGACACTTGTACAAGGATTTTCCAAAGCCCTGGGTCATTCGATGTTTCCATTGCAACAAGGTTGGCCATGTCAACAGAGACTGTCCAGCTTTGAAGGGTGGCCCTGTCAAGATTAAGCCAAGAATATTCTCCATGATGGAGTCATGTGATGAGGACTAGCCTGCTGTAGTGTCAGGTACAATACTGATTAACTCTATACCTGCTTTTACTTTGATAGATTCAGGTGCAACACATTCTTTTATAGCCTCTGCATTTGCTGATAAGTTAGATGTATGGTTTACTTCTTTTGAACATGTGTTCAAAGTTGCCTTACCCTCTGGTGAACGCATGCACTCTAACCAAATGATGCCTGATAGTGTTGTATTAGTAGGAAACATAAATTTGCCTGCCGATCTCATTGTTATGGACATAATGGGATTTGATGTAATCCTAGGAATGGATTGGTTATTTAAACATTATGCCACAATAGATTGTAGGACTGGAGTTGTTAGTTTTAAACCCCTTGGTGGTTTAAACCATACCTTCCGAGCTCTGAAGAAGAGTAGGGAAATGACTGTGGTGACCTCTGTCAATTATAGACCCTCCTCGTGCAGGGAATATTTGTGCTTTTTGGCCAGTGTCTTAGACACACAACTAGTAGAAAAAGCGAGCCCCAAAAATGTTTTAGTTGTCCAGGATTTTCCAGAAGTATTTCTAGATGACCTTCCTAGCTTGCCACCAGATAGGGAAATTGAATTTGTTGTGGATGTTTACCCCGGTGCTAAGCCTGTATCTAAGAATCCATATAGAGTAGCACCAACAGAACTTAAGAAATTGAAGAAGCAGTCAGAGGATTTATTGGAGAAAGGGTTTATACGCCCTAGCTTTTCACCGTGGGGTGCACCTGTCCTTTTTGTCAAAAAGAAAGATGGATCAATGCATATGTGCATTGATTATAGAGAATTGAATAAGTTAACAGTCAAGAACAAGTACCCTTTGCCGAGGATTGATGACTTATTTGACCAGCTTAAGGGTGCAAGAGTTTTCTCTAAGATTGACCTTAGATCCGGTTATTACCAGCTGAAGGTTAAATCTAAAGATATCCCAAAGACTGCCTTTCGCACAAGGTATGGACATTATGAGTTTTTGGTTATGTCTTTTGGTTTGACAAACGCACCAGCAGCCTTCATGGATCTTATGAACTGGGTGTTTCGCGAGTATTTGGACAAGTTTGTCATTGTATTCATTGATGACATTCTAATCTATTCTAGTACTAAAGATGAGCATGCAAGGCATTTGGGTTTGGTGTTAGGATTACTAAGGCAGCACCAACTGTATGCTAAGTTTTCCAAGTGTGAGTTTTGGTTGGACAGAGTTCACTTTCTTGGTCACGTGATTTCTGGAGATGGAATATCTGTCGATCCAGCCAAGGTTCAAGCAGTCAAGGAGTGGCCCCAACCAAGGAATGCTACTGATATTCGAAGTTTCCTTGGATTAGCAGGATATTATAGAAAATTTATTGAGGGATTTTCAAAGATTGCAACACCCCTTACTAGGTTAACAAGGAAAAGTGTGAAGTATATGTGGACTGAAGAATGTGAACGTAGCTTTCAGACCTTGAAACAGAAACTGACCAATGCTCCAATCTTAACCCTTCCAGTTGAAGATGGTAAATTTAGTATTTATTGTGATGCTTCCAAAATTGGACTAGGTTGTGTGTTGATGCAAGATGGAAAGATTATAGCTTATGCTTCTAGGCAGTTAAAATTACATGAAAAGAATTACCCTACACATGACTTAGAATTAGCTGCTGTGGTCTTCGCATTAAAGATTTGGAGGCACTATCTGTATGGACAAACTTGTGAGATATTTTCGGATCATAAAAGTCTGAAATACATTTTCACGCAAAAGGAACTGAATATGAGGCAACGAAGGTGGCTAGAGTTTGTCAAAGATTATGATTTTGAGATTAAGTACCACCCTGGCAAGGCGAATGTAGTGGCTGATGCTTTGAGTAGAGTGACTCATTCGGTCTCTACATTGACTTTAGACATACCGATAGCTTTAGAGACAGAATTCCAAAGATTCAACCTGGAAGCTGTGTCTAGTATGACAGCCATGCTTTCGACCATATCTGTAACAACCGAGGTTTTTAGGAAAAATTGGAGATAAAATAACAGATTAATAAATTGGTTGTTTTAATTAATTTAAAAGAAAAGTAAATGGTTTTTATTTAGGTTCAGGTATTTCTCAGTCAATTAAGCCGAGGGTTAGGTTAAATTAATAACGAGATTTAACGAAATTTGAAGAGGCCGAAAGTACGGGAGGACAAATCGGTAATTGATGATTTGTTAATGTTTAATAGAAATTATTATTATTATTGTTGTTCTCATTCTGTGCCTGACGCCGAGGGGAAGCAGGGGAGACGGAGGCGAGGGGGGAGGCGACGCGGCGCCGAACGCCAACGCTCCCGACGATCTCCGGCCAGACATCGCAGCGAGCTGTTCCCCGGCCGTCT
The DNA here is from genome assembly GCA_022432975.1 of Begonia masoniana. Taxonomy (NCBI): domain Eukaryota; kingdom Viridiplantae; phylum Streptophyta; class Magnoliopsida; order Cucurbitales; family Begoniaceae; genus Begonia; species Begonia masoniana. The sequence continues at coordinate 30,519,171 of CM039508.1, read as the reverse complement.
TCGCGCACGAACCGACAGGTAAGGTTTGGTTTTTATGCCTTGTTTTGGTTCTGTTCAGGGCCGACGGCGACGAGGTGCTAGAGCTCCGATCGCCGGCCGTTTTTGGCTAGTTTCGTCGTCTGGATTCCGGGCTCGTGCCGGTAAGCACTGCTGAGCAGTGTTCAGCTCGGGAGCGGAAAACCGAGGGATCCAATTTTGGGGAATTCGGGTTTTCTGACTTGGAGCTTCGATTTTGTTAGTTTATATTAATTGAGCGTATAGGTGGTCGATTGGTGAAGAAATTGATGAGAATTATTATTATTATTATTATTATTATTATTATTATTATTATTATTATTATTATTATTATTATTATTATTATTATTATTATTATTATTATTATTATTATTATTATTATTATTATTATTATTATTATTATTATTATTATTATTATTATTATTATTATTATTATTATTATTATTATTATTATTATTATTATTATTATTATTATTATTATTATTATTATTATTATTATTATTATTATTATTATTATTATTATTATTATTATTATTATTATTATTATTATTATTATTATTATTATTATTATTATTATTATTATTATTATTATTATTATTATTATTATTATTATTATTATTATTATTATTATTATTATTATTATTATTATTATTATTATTATTATTATTATTATTATTATTATTATTATTATTATTATTATTATTATTATTATTATTATTATTATTATTATTATTATTATTATTATTATTATTATTATTATTATTATTATTATTATTATGGCTTTGCCCATTCTGTGTTCTCATTCGTGCCTGACGCCGAGGGGAGCAGGGGAGACGGAGGCGAGGGGGGAGGCGACGCGGCGCCGAACGCCAACGACTCCCGACGATCTCCGGCCAGACATCGGCAGCGAGCTGTTCCCGGCCGTCTTCGCGCACGAACCGACAGGTAAGGTTTGGTTTTTATGCCTTGTTTTGGTTCTGTTCAGGGCCGACGGCGACGAGGTGCTAGAGCTCCGATCGCCGGCCGTTTTTGGCTAGTTTCGTCGTCTGGATTCCGGGCTCGGTGCCGGTAAGCACTGCTGAGCAGTGTTCAGCTCGGGAGCTGAAAACCGAGGGATCCAATTTTGGGGAATTCGGGTTTTCTGACTTGGAGCTTCGATTTGGTTAGTTTATAATTGAGGTATAGGTGGTCGATTGGTGAAGAAATTGATGAGAATTGAGGAAAAATTGGAAAAGGGGAAAATTCCCGGTTTAGGCAGCTCGGGTTTTGGGGATTTTGACCTAGTTAGAGTTAGTTGTTTTGAAATTCCTTTTGGCAGGTTAAAATAGGTTATTAGAGGAGTACGTGGCCGCTGGAATCATTCGATTCCGATAACCGACGCAAAAGTTATGCACGTTTGAGGTTTCGGGTTGGTTTTTACCGAACCCAAATTGGTGGCCCGTTTCAGTAGGTTTTTGTTGGATTAGGCTAGAAATAGTAGTTTGAGGGTAATTGGTGAATGTAGGCTTAATTTGAATGAAGTTTGATTTATTGTAGTTAGAGTTAGTTTAAATATTCTTTAGAAGTGAATAGTGATGTTTAAGTGAATTTTGTGAATGTGATAGGTTACCGAGTGGGCAAATGTACATAGCCAAAGCGAGTAAGTGCGGTGCCAGAGTTCAGGTAAGTAGAGGACGTTTGTGTTTTGCCTTCGGGCCTACACCACAGAACGGTAGGATTTATTTTGTTGTTTGTTGTTTGGTTGTCTTCTTTGTTGGTCAAGCAATGTTGGTTGTTGATGTTTGGTTGTCTTCTTGGTCGGTCAAGCATTGTTGTGGTTATGTTGGTTGTTTCATTTGGTGTTGTGTTGGTCGTTTTGTTCGGTATGGCATACTTGAAGCTTGCATCATTGTATATCACGCTAGGTACGAGCATTGGCATAGTTGGCATTGTGAGTATGAATGTAATCAGATAAAGTGAATGGTAATGAATCTCAAATAGTGTGCCTTGTCGGGATACGGTGCTGGCAGTAGCACCCCGAAGGGAACTCTATGAGAGACCGGCTAAAATACGAGATCTGGAATAGTGTGCCTTGTCGGGATACGGTGCTGGCAGTAGCACCCCGAAGGGAATTCTATGAAGGATGGTTGGCTAAAATACGTAAAGGTCGTGAGTATGAATTCCTAGACGGTCATAGGATTCTACAATCGACGAGGGAGATTATGCATGGCCATCCTAGACGGTTATGGGATGTGAGCTATCTGGTCTTGCTCTGGTGATTTCGAGTTTGGCCGTCCTAGACGGTTATGGGATGTGTGCCTACTCAAATCACACGGCTTATGAAACGAATAATGTAATGAATAGCAACGAATAGCAAATAAACACAACTGAGTGGTAGAAACTGCATGTATTAGGTTGCTTGCATTGTGTAGTAGTCTCATTTGTTACTCCCTACTTGCTAAGCGTAAGCTTACGTGTGTGTGTGTGTTCTGTGGTGTAGGTAACGACGCGGGTACAGGTGAGCTATGTGAGTCAGCCAGGACTTGGGAGCAGTCGGAGATGCACGGGGCATGCCGGTGCGGGCAGTTGTCGGGGCGCCTCGACCATGGTCTTCGGGAGAATGTGGGATTTTACATTTTAGTAGTTTGTTGTAGATGAATGTTTGTAGAAATGATGGAAATGCTTAAATCATTTTGGTTGATGTTTTCGATAGTTGTGGTATAGCTATGTATATTTGTGGTATTTAATCATAGTTAAGGGTGATGTATCGCCCTGTACTGTGGACTTTCTTCCTTTAGGGATGTTAGTATTCTAGTTTCTCCTTGCTACTATTTGAAGATTTCGTATGTTGGAAGGTTGAGTAGATAATTGAGTAGAGTATTCTGGATCTGGTTGGGATTGAATTTTATGCAGGTATTTAGCATTTTGGAGGCGCCATTTACAGGCGTTACTTTGCCGAAATTTTCGGGAAGGACGCCGTGGTGCCTAACAGTTAGAATTAAGGGAAACTAATGAGTTTAGGCAGCTAGGTATGACTTAAGAGAGTTTTGATAGACTTTTGATAGACTTTTTAAACGTTAGTAGCAAAGTAGCGCTCCGAGCCAGGGTTGGTTCGGGGGCGTTACAATATCTTTGAGGCCTACTATTTTGGAGAGAATAAAGGAAGTTCAAATGATTGACACTGAATGCAATAAGTATAAGTTGTGCATGGATTCTACTGACAAGTCGGATTTCAACTGCTCAGTGATGGAATTCTCTCAAGTTTCGAAATAGAGGTTTGGTTCCGGCTGATACTGAACTTAGAAAGGAAATCATATCTCAGGCACATTCTTCTAGACTCTCTGTTCATCCCCGGAGTAGAAAAATGTACAGAGATCTCAAGCACATTATTGGTGGCCAGGTATGAAAAGAAGTGTGCGGAGTATGATAGACTTTTGATAGACTTTTGATAGACTTTTGATAGACTTTTGATAGACTTTTGATAGACTTTTGATAGACTTTTGATAGACTTTTGATAGACTTTTGATAGACTTTTGATAGACTTTTGATAGACTTTTGATAGACTTTTGATAGACTTTTGATAGACTTTTGATAGACTTTTGATAGACTTTTGATAGACTTTTGATAGACTTTTGATAGACTTTTGATAGACTTTTGATAGACTTTTGATAGACTTTTGATAGACTTTTGATAGACTTTTGATAGACTTTTGATAGACTTTTGATAGACTTTTGATAGACTTTTGATAGACTTTTGATAGACTTTTGATAGACTTTTGATAGACTTTTGATAGACTTTTGATAGACTTTTGATAGACTTTTGATAGACTTTTGATAGACTTTTGATAGACTTTTGATAGACTTTTGATAGACTTTTGATAGACTTTTGATAGACTTTTGATAGACTTTTGATAGACTTTTGATAGAGAGAGAATAAAGGAAGTTCAAATGATGACACTGAATGCAATAAGTATAAGTTGTGCATGGATTCTACTGACAAGTCGGATTTCAACTGCTCAGTTGATGGAATTCTCAAGTTTCGAAATAGATGGTTTGTTCCGGCTGATACTGAACTTAGAAAGGAAATCATATCTCAGGCACATTCTTCTAGACTCTCTGTTCATCCCCGGAGTAGAAAAATGTACAGAGATCTCAAGCAGCATTATTGGTGGCCAGGTATGAAAAGAAGTGTGGCGGAGTATGTGGAGTCCTACCTAATCTGCCAGCAAGTCAAAGCTGAACATCAGAGGCCTGCTGGAACATTGCAACCCTTACCGGTTCCTGAATGGAAATGGGAACAAATAACTATAGATTTTGTTATAGGATTACCTAGAACAGCAAAGGGTCACGATGCAATTTGGGTATTAGTTGATCGTTTAACCAAATCTGCTCACTTTCTGCCAATGAAGATAACATCCTCGATGGATCAATTGGCTGAGTTGTATGTGCATGAAGTTGTTAGACTACATGGAGTTCCAAGCATTATAGTTTCAAACCGAGACTCTAGATTTACATCTAAGTTTTGGAAAAATTTGCACAAGGCTATGGGAACACAGCTTAGTTTTAGCACAGCTTTCCACCCTCAAACAGATGGACAGTCCGAAAGAACCATTCAAACATTAGAGGATATGCTCCGTGCATGTGTCTTAGACTTTCAAGGTTCATGGAGCAAATACTTGTCCTTGATTGAATTTTCTTATAACAACAGTTTTCAGGCAACAATAGGCATGGAACCCTACGAGGTACTGTATGGACGAAGGTATAGATCTCCATTGTAATGGGATGAAGCTGGAGAAGCACGATTGATTGGTCCTGACATCGTATAGCAAACAGTGGAGAAAATTGCTCTTATCCGACAAAGAATCTTGACAGCTCAAAGCCGGCAGAAAAGCTATGCAGACAAAAGGCGAAGAGAACTGGAATTTGAAGTAGGTAATGAAGTTTTCCTTAAGGTGTCACCTTTCAAAGGAGTGGTGAGATTTGGAAAGAGAGGAAAGTTGAACCCCAGATTTGTGGTATATTTAATCTTCTGAATCTTCATTGAAGCTCAGTCTTGGGAGGAGGCTGCATTCAAACTCGGGAGGGGTTCTGTTTATTGACAAGGGGATCTTGCATAACACGAATTCCGAGAGGAGTCGCAAACAACAAGGGGATCTTGTTGCTTTCTAGATCTCGAGAGAGATCGATCTTAAGTCAAGGAGAGCTCGCAAAAACAGTTTCATTGGGGAAGTTAGGAAGAAGCGGCAACAAAGATAAGAGAGAGTCTTTATTTGTATAAGTCCGATTATCTTCTAACTTTGTGAACTCGTTGAAATGTTTTTATATCTAGGCGTGGCCCCACAGACGTAGGCTGGTTGCCGAACTGCGTTACCAACATTCTGTCTAATTTATTTCTGCATATTTATATTGTTCATCATTGCGTTAATTATTGGTGTCACACATAACACCCTGTGTGACAACGCATAACTGATCTTAATCTTTCATTGCTCATACCTGCCAAGATCAAATACTTATAGCAATTTGATACAAACATTAAATAAAAAATGTTTGTCCAAAAAACCCAGTTTATTTAAAACAATTTGAAAACATAAAATCTAGAGCATGGAAATATGTAATGCAATGAAATCCATAAAGCTTCTAAAAAAATAATTTACTGATCAAATCACCAATGCAAGTTACTAATGCATATGTAAGAAGTACACACCCACACATAGAAATAGAGTTCTTAGAAACACCATATACTTTCCAATAATAGAACTAAAACTAAACAAATAACACAATGATATTTTAAGTTCAGTTAGGTTTTGTGTAAAAAAAACCTCAATCCACGTGTCACTAACAAATAGAATACAAAAAAGGTTATTCAATTAGGTTTCCCGATTAGAATAAGACATTGCATATAGTTTAAGTGCTTAAAACAACGGTATGGTAATGAAATACAGGGAACTAACAACTCCAATCATTAAAAACAGCAAGAGAGGAAGACAACGAGGGCGAACAAACGGAAGGGGAGAAAAACAACAATACATTTGTATTTTTCACAGGTTTAGAGTGAACTCGTCCAAGAAGGAACTCGCGAATTGAGTTTGTGCTTTACGTAGTCAAGAATATGTCCAAAATTATAATAAACAAACAATATGATGATTGAAAAAACAAATCAAAACAATATGTCTTCCCGATGTCTTCAATGATGAAAACACCATGTTCAGTGTTTAATTTGCTAAAAAAAAATCAAAATTTTAGTTGAGCGGACAGTCAAAATTAAAGGTTTAATTTGTACTTTTTTCTTTCTTAAAAAACATAAAACAAAAGAGTTAGGATGACTAGATATTTATGTCCAATTTCACCTTTTGATTTATAATAGTGCTAGCCAAAGAAACAATACTAGGAATTGAAAAGTGGAGACAAAACAATCATCCAACTTTAAGCGTATTACTGAATATCGTCCCCGATACCTAATCCTCCACAACTCAACCATTACAAAAACATCATTAGCAACCAATTCCTAATTGGAATATACTAGTAGATAGTTCAGGAGATAGAAAAACATCTCTAATTGTAAATTTAATGTCACCATTAGCATGAATAAGTAACTAATTACCATTAGCAATCTAGATGTAACGGTTTGAAAATTTATATAACTAAATTTTAATAGTATTTTGAAGATATTTTGTGGAAATGAATGTAAAAATTTAGTTGTAAAAATTATATAGACGAAAAGGTGCATCAAAAGGATAAACTTTGACGAATTGAAATATATTAAAAATATAAAAATAAAATAAAAATAATTAGATTAAAACTAATTTATTTGGGTTAGATTAAAATTTATGGGGGTTAAATATTAATTAAGTTTGGGATTGGTAAATAATCAAGAAGTAAAGGGCAAAATTGTATTTTACTAGATAAAAGTTGGTTTTTATGTAATAACCTAAAAAAAAACTATTTCAAAAGGATAAGATTGGTTAAATTGAAAGAGATAAAAGGTGGCTGCCTCTTTTGTGTTTTCACGTGGAGGGAGAGAGGGAGGGAGGGAGAGGATGAAATTTCTAGAGAGGGAGAAGAGACGAAAACAGAGAGGGAATCGTGACGGAGAAAATGGAAAAAGGAGGGGTAGACGTGCAAATCGTCGATCCGTCCTTTAGGGAAAGTTGTTCAGCACGTCAAAAGGAACGTTTTGGCATATAAATCGTTAAGCTCAGTGGAGGTTTTCGGTTAAAGAGGTGGAACCGACAACCACGTAAGTAAATCTAACGGCTAGATTAGTTAATTTAGGCTTTATTGCATTCCTATGTGGAGATACATTTGTAACACCCCCGAACTCGCCCCGACTCGGTGCGCTACTTTGCTAACTCAAACTGCGTTTAAAATGACGTTTAAAATAATTTTCGATAAATTTTGGACTCGGATTTTGGGTTTTTCGAACCCTCGAAAAATGTTGCAAAACGTGCCAAAAATAAGTTTAAAATATGCCAGAAAACGTCGAGTTAAATTATTTTGGAAATTAGAAAAAAAAATAAAAAGAAAAAACAAAAGTGGGCGTGTGCTGCGTGCCGCGTGCCCCTCTGCACGCTCAGCCCGATCGATCGGGCCCTCTCGGCCTTTTTCGGCCAAAAATGCCCATTTTTCGACCTTCTTTCACTTTTCTCCATTTTTTTCTTCAAGCCAAATACTTCCAAATCACCTAAAAATTTAACCACACATTCCCGACACTTCCGACTCCGTGTCTCGTAAAAATTGCAAAAAACCGACTTAAAACAGTTAACAAAAAAATTAGAAAAAATAAACCCGACGTTATTTGTTTGAAAACCAAAATGAGCGGCATAACGTCTATAATTTTCAAAACCCAAAAACCTAAAAATACCCTTATAAACCATCTAAACCAAGTCCACAAATGTGCCAAAACCACAATTATTTTCACCAAACCAAAATCTAACAACATCAACCCAAAATACTCAAACGATACAATATTCCCCGAAGATCATGGTCGAGACGCCCCGACAATTGCCTGCACCGGCATACTGCATACGTCAACGACTGCGTCCCCAACCCTAGCTTTCCTTAAAGCTCTCACATGTACTCCTGTCGACACCTACACCACGAAACACAAAACGTAAGCCTAATGCTTAGTAAGTAGAGAATAATGCATACCAAAAATTTAATACAACACAACCCCTAACACATGAAGTTTCTACTCGCTCAGTTGCTCTTGTTTTGTGTGCATTTCGTTGCTCATTTACAGAACGGAACTCATCGCAAGTGCTAAACTGCAATTCTGGTAGTCCCTCGCAGGTACCACCTTAACGCGACTGGGAAACTCTACAAGAGTTCCTCGCAGGTGCTATCCTAACGCGACTGGGTGACTCCACCTCTTCTAGTCCCTCGCAGGTACCACCTTAACGCGACTGGGAAACTCTACTAGAGTTCCTCGCAGGTGCTACCCTAACGCGACTGGGTGACTCCAACTCTGCAAGTCCCTCGTAGGTACCACCTTAACGCGACTGGGAAACTCTACTAGAGTTCCTCGTAAGTGCTACCCTAATGCGACTGGGCGACTCCAACACAACCACATTACGTTTCAACTCACACCACCCCTTACGTTGCAAGCTCACCATTCAAAACCATGCTTCAAAACACGTTCGTTCCGTAGTTTGTAAACAATGATGCGTGTGTCACATATAATGCACAACACAAGACAAAAATATAACAATAAAGCAAACAATTCCCTATCGTTCCATGGTGTAGGCCCGAAGGCAAAACACAAGCGATCCACTACTTACCTGGATTCCCTGCGCATGCTCGTAATCATTCACTCGGTTGGTCCAATCGTATACTCGCTAACCTAACATATACCAAGAATTCACTTAGAAATTATCAAAACATAATCTAAAGGATACCTACTCTATTTCTAGCAATAAACCAAACTAACACTTAAATTTTAAACCAAAAATCCAAGTGGTTTTAAACACCACATAACCAATTAAATTCTTCCTTCGCTAAAATTCAGATTATAACACAATGCAATAAACCAACTTTAAAAATCCATAACTAATTCTATACACATCGAAACGCTTCGATTCCAAAGCCCATAGATTCATTAAAGTGTCTGTTTTAATTCATTAAAACAGTTTTGCAAGCTAAAATAAGGAAGAGATTTGGCAACACCCAAAATCAAAACATGCCTATATTTTCCTTCACGGATTTAGATCCAACTTTGAAAAATCACAATTTAATCCATACTTATCCAAATACGTTGATTTCAATGCCTATGAACTCCTTAAAGAGTCTACTTTAATATTCTAAGGTTAATTTCTCAATCAAACCATCCATTGAATCAGAATTACTAAAAATCAAAACTGCTTCATGAATTTTCCAATTTTTGTACAATAGATTCAAAATTTTGTAATAAATCGTATAGGTGTCTAAATTTGATGATTCAAAATGATATGCAAACCTTAGAGTGTCTAGTTTGTCCTAGAAAAATCCGTTTAAATTACTAAGATGAATAGTTTGGCCGAAAATGGTCAAACCCAAAGCCCCTATTTTTGACAATTTTTCACAACCCAATTCCAAATAATAATCCAACATGAAAGTTCTTTAATCCATACCATCCATGATCAGAATCTAGTCTTAAAACAAGATGGAGCATCAAAATAGAGGATGATTTTAGCAAGAAATCGTATCTTCATGCATCTAAAATCCACCTTCAAATTTTCATTCAAAAACACTAAAGCTCACAAGTATGTATCCTTTACAAGCATAAATCATAATCTAATTTTTTTCTTACCTTAAATTTCAAAAGAAATGAGCTTGGCGTAGAAAATTTGATGCAGCAATGGAGAAAAACACTTTTCGTGGAAGGAGAAGATTAGAGATAGTTTTATCACTTAAAAGTCTTAAGAAAAAAAATAACATTAAAGAGTGGTGATGTGGCCACTTTTAAACCAAGGGTTAAAATTCTCTTGTCTTTCACTTTACACCACCAAGCTACGTGTAGTTTTTTCCTACTACATGAAATTTTACACATTGAATATCAACGTGAAGACTAAACTCCACTTTCTAATTGGTTTTGTTGAGTTTTCAACAAAACCATCCCATTAACTCTTCCATTAATCTTTTATTCTTCTACCATTTAAAACATCACTTTACTAAAATTTAAATTTATAATTAAAACCCTCTCCTTACCATTTCTCTTCTCCAACGTGATCAACATCCCTCTTTTACTCATTCCTCTTTGTTATTTCCATTTCTTTTTACTTAGAATAACAACTATATTATTCTATTAGTTTTCCTCTCAAACCTCCACTTTTACTCCAATTCTTAGGATAATTCTATAGTAACAACTATGCTCTCTTTACGTAATTGAATCTAATGCAATCCATGTTGAGGAAATTTTCCGGGTGTTATAACATTAATGATGTTGGGATTTGTTTAAATTTTTGATATCTTGATGATTTTGTTAGAGATTTGGAGATGGAGGTGTGTAAACTGTGACTCGACTATTTAGTTTTAGTTAAATTGATGGAGTTTAAATGAAATTGAGGAAGTTCTGTGGAGATTGAATTGTGTTGGAAGTAATGATTGAATGGTGTTTGGTGGAATTGAAAGTGTTTTGTTGGAAAAAAAATCTGTTTTATGAAAAACATTGTATTTCAAATTGGTGTTTTATACTCATTGAATAAAATACTTGCATTAAACGGTTCTTCTTAAATTGCTTTCATGCATACATGACATAAGAATTTTTAAATGAATGTTGCATTGCTTTTCAAAATTTTAAAGCATATATATATTGAGAAAGATGAAGTGGCAATTATTTATAAAATGTAATTTGCCTCTAATTATGTACAATATGTATAACTATGATGAGAAAGAGTAGGGGCCTTACGCATAGTCTTCCCTTTTGGGTTGAAAATCCCTAAAACTCGTGAGGGTAGCAAGCTCAGGGTACTACGGTCCGGCCGGTGAAAGCCCAGGAATCTGTAGGGATTTGTTATAGTTATACATGTTGGGTTGATGTTGATTGCAAATTTATTGATTGATTGTTAACTTATGCAATGGATTTTATTTGACTTACTTATTTTAATGCAAATTTATTTTATTTGCATTGGATTATGTGATGGTGAAAATTGTGGTTTTAAATGCATAGTTTTATTACAATTGCATTTGATCATTAGGTGAAATTGGTTTTCAAGACGTTGATTTCAAACATGTACATTTTATAATAATTGCATGTGTTTTCGAAATGATTTAAAAGTAAACTGATTTCATAAATATCATGATTTGGTAGAAGACGGTGTTTGGTCCTAGTGAGTGTGGTAGAGTCTGAGTTAGCTATTTTAACCACTAGATTTATTTGCTGGGCTAATGGCTCATTCGTGGATTATTTATAATTTTCAGATACTGGGGATGTTCACCGAGAAGGATAAATCAAGTCAAAGGTAATGAATGTACAACGAGGCATAGGATCGATCAGGATTTATGATTTTATTGTCACAGTTGAAAAGCCACATGACGTGACTCATTTTTATTTTATTGTTTCCGCTGTACTCTGGTGTTTTATGTAAAATTGTTGGACGAGTATAAATGTCGATGGTTCATTGGTTTGTTCTTTAGATCTTAATTAAGGATGCCCCGTAGGATAAATGTTTGAAAGTTGTTGCGTTGAATTGCCTTCATTCTTTTGTTGAATAATTCCCACCTCGAAAATCCTACTCCAGTCGGGGCCTAGTCGGGTCCTGACACTAGACGTAATGAGGGTATATTTTAAAAAATTACAATGAGCGTTGAAAGTAGTCATGTGATTAGATGCTAGAGAATCAATAAGCCAAGTTCAAAATGGTAGAGTATCCAAAATATCGAAGCCCTAAGGGTGAGAAAGTTGAAATCTCATTTGTTAAATCTTTTAAGAAGTAACTAATGTTTCATCAACTGCGGTCACATAACTGGTGGAGAAAAAAAGACTAACAACAGTCAGATTAGGATGTGTTTTATAGAACGTTCTTTAATAAGATGTCTTTGTTGAATCCTTTTTGTATATTGAGAAAGAAAGTAGTTTCTTCCCAAAATATCTGGGTTTTTCATTCGACAAAAAATTAAAGAAAGTGTAATATTCCAAAAAAATTTTTAGCGATTTAAGTTAATAAATTTGACTGAACTAATCGGTTAATTAATTTGTGCTTGGATATTCTAATTAGAGAACTTAGGCCGTGTATGGGGTGAGGGTCAGTTTATGAAAAAAATTTATAATTTAAGCACAGAATTTAACGAGGTTTCGAAGAGGCCGAAAGTACGGGAGGGAAAAATGGTAAATGTTATTTTTATTAATGTTTTAATGTGAAATAGTTTTATTTTTATTTTTTTTTAAAACGACAGAATGGCTTCGAGAAGCCATTGTGTCGTTCAAGCACTGAATACCCGAACAGGGGAGGGAAGCACGAGCAGCGATCGGTGGCCTCCTCACCGCGTTTTTCTGACGTTCTCCGGCCAGACAACGTCGGCGATTCTAAGGATGCCATTTCCGGCCGTCTTCGCGCAAAGGACCAAACGGTAAGTCCTCTTTTTGCCCTATTTTCGGTTCTATTTGTGGCCGAGGGTGACGAGCTGGTTTGAGCTTTGATCGCCGGCCGAAATTGGATGCTTCCAGCGTGGGTTTGCCGACCCCTGGACCGGCTATGGTCGCCTGGTCGTGAAGAGCCCTGTTTGGGCAAAAACCAGCAAGCCCTGTTCTGGCAATTCAAGTTTTTGCTGTGTGTAGCCTCGGGATTTTTGTTAGGTTATGTTAATTGGATGTTAGAGTGATCGATTGGTGAAGAAATTGGTAGAATTGGATTGAAGTGAAAATTTTGGATATTTTAGGATAAAAATCGGTTCTGTTTTTGAAGGATTTGACCTAGCTATTGTTAATTGTTTTGAACTTTTTCTTGGTATGTTAAACTAGGTTATTAGGGTAGTACGTGGCTGCTGAAATTGTTCGATTCCAATAACCGACGCAAAAGTTACGCGCGTCTGAAGTTTCGGGTCAGTTTTTACCAAACCCAAATTAGTTGCCTGTTTAGTTAGGTTTTCGTTGGGTTAGGCTAGAAATAGTAGTTTGAGTGTAAATTGGTGAATGTAAGCTTAATTTTATTGAAGTTTGAATGTTTGTCGTAAGTCGAGTCGTAGGTGGACAGGGAACCGAGCATCCTCAGCAAGCTAAGACGCCAGGTAAGTAGTAGTGTGGTTGAGAATGTTTGAGAGTCGCCCAGAAGAGCCTACACCACAGTTGTTTGCATGTTGTGAGTCGTGTGTATGTCGTGAGTAGTCGGTATGTGATGTGGATGTGAAGTCATCGTTGGTTGGTCATGGTATGCAAGTTATGAGTTGTAGGTACGTGTGTGATGTGATGGGAATGTGTAGTCATCGTTTTGTGTAGATTGTGAGTCTTGTGCAGGTTATGGGTTAGTGATACGTATGTTACGAGTCTTGTACTGGTTGTGGGTTAGTGGCACGTATGTTATGAGTCTTGTGCAGGTTATGGGTTAGTGATACATATGTTACGAGTCTTGTACTGGTTGTGGGTTAGTGGCACGTATGTTATGAGTCTTGTGCAGGTTATGGGTTAGTGGTACGTACGTTATGAGTCTTATGCTGGTTATGGGTTAATGGTATGTATGTTATGAGTCTTGTGCATGCTGTGGGAGAGTTGTACGTAGGTTGTGACTATCGTGTAGGTTGTTGGTCAGTTGTGTGTAGGTTGTGAGTCTTGTGTAGGTTGTGGGTCAATTGTACGTCAGTTGTGAGTTTTGTGCACGTTATGGGTTGTAGGCATGTTTGTGATGGGATGCGTATGTGGAGTTGTAGTTAGTTTATTGTGATGCGTATGTGGATTCGTAATTAGTTGATTATGGTCAGCATGCATCATGTTTTAAAAGCTACGCAAAATGTTTTGAGCATGTTTTTAAGCACGGAGGGAGAGTAGTGGAGGTGAGGTACGATATGGACGGGCGACAGTGGGGACGACTAGGAGCGGTGGCAACGTGCTAGTGGTAGTGCGGTGTATTGGCCGACTACCCCGAGCGGTTGCACTTCGAGTCGAGACAGTGGCTGGAATGTGACCAATGGGCCCCACTTCCGAGACGAGCTGGAGCGGTGGCGACGTGCCGATGGTAGTGCGGTGTATCATCCGACTGTCTCTGGCGGTTACATTTCGAGTTAGGACATGGGGTTTTGGGTGTGACGTATGGACCCCGTTCCTGGAGGAACCGGGATGGCGGTGACGTGCCGGTAAACAGTGCAATTCCAAACCTCGGTGAGATGCGATGCGGTGAGATGATGACAACGTGTGTAGAGACCTGCATGTGTTAGGATTGCATAACCAATTTTCATGCTTAACGTATATTTTTCAGCACTTTACTTACTAAGCTTTGAGCTTACGGTGTGTTATGTGGTGTAGGTCTTGCTGAGCTGGTGGGTGTGTACCGAGTGTCTGACCAAGAGTAGGTGGCAGTTGGTGTCGTGCGACCGGGACCCCAGTTGATGACAGTGTTAGGGCGACTATACCCAGGAGGAGCTGTAGTACGGTTTTGATAGGGAATATGACTTTTTGTCTTTTGTTGGGGTAGTTTGTATTTATTGTATATAGTCATAGTTAAGGGTGATGTTTCACCCTATACTGTGGATTTTCCTCACTTATGGATGTTAGTAATTTAGTTTCCCTCTTTACTACTATTCAAAGTGTAACGACCCTTACAATATTCCCTTAAATTCTCGTGAAAATTTTTCTTTTTGTAACCTAAGTAAACCCTATAACGTTTAAGCAGAAATTTTAAATCGTTGATAGAGTGAAAACCATTAAAAACCATTTATGAAAAACATAAAGAAAACATTTAAATACAACCATCAACAATAGGGAAATCGGCCAAGCAAAACTGAGGGATAAAACGTCAAGGTGCGAGAAAAATAAGGGCCGATCGATCGGCCCCTCAATGGGCGATCGATTGCCCCTTCATGACCGATCGATCGCTCATATTCGAGCGATCGATCGGTTCACGTTCTGCTTCCAGAACGTGAAATCCGACCATCAAACCGATCGTACACCCCTCTTCCTGCATATGATCGCCAAACTCTGTGGAAACTAGAGAGTTCTGCGTTCGATCTCCCTTCCTTCCGCGATCAGTCGCCTCCCTCCTTTTCTCCTACGTTTCCATTTCCTGCATACTCTAACCATACCATTCACAATTTCTATACTTCTCACCCTTAACTTCTTCAACTAAAAGCACTCAAACTCCACCTATATCCAACACTTCAACTCTCATAACGTTTTCACTATACAGCTCAATCTCCCAAAAATTGACTCAAAACATAATTAAAACGTAACCAAATTTTGTAAAAATAAACTGCGTGGTTCCGTTTAAAAGTTTAACATTTCCTCCTATTTGAAAATATCAAAACATTACAAAACAATATCTAGCCAGATCCAAGCATCCTACAATGTTCATCTATACAACTTCCTATATCCTATCTACCAATTCCCCAAAAACGTTTACCTACGTCCCCACAGGTCAAAATTACGCACCAACTGTCAGCGCACACCCACGGGCCATCCTCCTTCAGCGTGCTCATACTTCAAGCGGAGGGACATCTTCCTCACCTTTCTAAAAATTACCTACACCATATAAAGAAAAATGTGAGCTAGAGGCTTAGTAAATCTATGTGAATGCACGTGAATGCCAATGCTATGCATGTACAGTTCATAAATCATGTGTCCTACGTTTTCGCTAATCATTTCATTCATGTCATCGGGGCTTCGCTCGCGCTAGATAGGAGCGACACATCCGTCGATTGGATAGCCCCTCGTTTCTAACCGGGAGGAAAACATGCTTCACCTGACAGCCATGTCTGAACCACCGCCACCGACGTGACCTTTATTACATTCATTTACCTTTTCATTTTGTAAAAACATGCATAGAAATTCCTTTTCATGCTCTTTTTGAAAACAATGATACGTGAACAAATATTATGCCATGAACGAAATAGAAACAAATAGAAACATACAAACAATAAACTTAACAATTAACAACCTAACAAAACCTAAAACTAACTACCCGTTCTAACTACCCGAACGCAATATATCTCCAATTCCTCAATTTAACATACATTATTATGGTGTAGGCCAAGACGGCCAAACAAATCACGAAGACATACCTCGCGTCCGTTGCACACCGAGCTCCGTCCACGAGCATTGTTTACCTAAGGAAATGCACAACATTCGTCATTTAAATCAATTCCAAACTATCGAGTTTAGAAAATTACAAACTCCTAACTAAAGAAAATCTCCTATACTCTAAAACACCTCATTGAGGCATTTTATCGAGCAACTTGTGCTCGTGAACTTCCTAACCCCTATTAATGGGGTTTTTAAAATCTTCCAACCACCAAACTTCTCAACAACCTCTATTAAACCATCAAACTTTCACAAATAATCATAAATACAGCCATTTGAGGTGCATTTATACTAAACCTATCAATTTCGAACTCTACTCCACGTTTTTTGCAAAACCCTAAACGAACCCTAACCGTATAACTCCGCAAAAACTGAAATTTAACGTTCCTAAAGCATAGAATATTACCTACAGTCGAGGAAGGAGAAGGAAACACGAAGAGTTGAGTTCCCGGAGGAGGAGAATCGTTGGCATTGAAGAGAAACGCACGAGAGGGAGAAATCGTCGCCGAAGGAGGGTGAAAATGCAGGAAATCGCATAAGTGTGAGGGAGGAGAGGAAAAATTGTGATTTTTATTAAAATTTGACCTGCAAAATTACTTATTTGCCCCTCTTTTTGATTTCTTTTTGTTTCTCCAATTATCTCGTTATTTAACTAACGATCCGATTTCTTCAAATTCTCATATTTCACCATAAATTCTAATTTATTATTAGGGCTCTGTTAAAACTTTCCGTTTGCAAAACGGACTTAGTTTGTCGTATTTACAAAAATACAATTTATATTGGAATAATTCAAATCCCGTAAAGTCGGGTGTTACATTCCATCCACCTTATTTAAACTTTGTCCTCAAAATTTGATTACACAAATAGTTCAGGATACTTCAACATCATATCCTGCTGCCTCTCCCAAGTAGCCTACTCAACATCATGATTCCGCCACAGAACTTTTACTAGCGGGATCTCCATATTGCGCAATACCTTGATAGAAGACTCTAGGATTCGTACCGGCCTTACCTCGTAGGTCAGCGTTGGTTGCACTTCGATCTCCCTTGTTTCAACTACGTGTGATGGATCACGCACAAATTTTCTGAGCATGGATTCGTGGAACACATCGTGAATACCTTCCATAGATGCCAAGAGCTGTAACCTGTACGCCATAGTCCCGATCCTCTTCAAAATAGGAAAGGGCCCCACAAAATGAGGGTTCAACTTGCCCCGCCTTCCGAATCGCATAACGCCTTTAAATGGAGCAATCTTCAAGTACATTTCGTCACCTTCCTTAAACTGTAATTCTCTCTGTCTGGTGTCAGCATAGCTCTTTTGGCGGCTTTGTGCAATGTAACGCCCCGAGTTATCTGAACCCGGTTCGTCACACAATGCCTATACATGACTAAAAATCTCAACCGTATTTTTTTTTTAAACTTGCAGCGGAAATCATTTAAGCAAAAATAGAATTAGACGAAGCCATAAAAACCATGTTAACATAATCGTTGGAAATATTAAGAAGTAATCGGCTAATAGGAAATAGAAGTTTAAATTGGAATACTTGAGGTATCACAGAGGTCAAACGGATCTGCCGATTAATAAAATCAACGGAAGAAGCAGAAACAGAAAATAGAAGGCTTCTGCCGATGACGTCAGCCAAATGAAAAACAAGGACATCTCTCGGTAGACTGCATCTACCGGTGGCTAAACGACAAAATACACTCTACATCTTCCGATGACGTCAGCCAGATGATTTCCTTCATCCGATCGACTTTGTTCTACATCCACCGGTGACTAAACAACAAAATACACTCTACATCTTCCGATGACGTCAGCCAGATGATTTCCTTCATCCGATTGACTTTGTTCTACATCTACCGGTGACTAAACGACAAAATACACTCTACATCTTCCGATGTCGTCAGCACGCATCTGCCGATGAGTTTACTGAGACATCATCCGTTGGACTTAAACCTACACCTTCCGATTGAGTAAACTGCATACACCGATCACTAAACGACAAACTCTCTACTTATATCTTCCGATTGACACATAACTATAACCCGACATCTACCGATAGACTTCATCTACCGTTAGTGAACAAAACGACATATTCTGATAAAACAAACTACATATACCGATCGCTAAACGACACATTTCGCTCTATATCATCCGATGGCTTCTACTGAAGACATCTTCCGATAGACAACAGAACCACATCTCATCTACTCCTTGGTATACGAACACGACTCTATTTACAGAAAAGAATTTACTCACTTCACTGAAACCATTCAAAAACATTTCAAACCATTATTATACCGAAATCCAATGAGTACCAACATTAATCCCAACAGAATACTATTGACAGGAAAATCTCGAAATTGTATACTCTCTACTTATATCTTCCGATTGACACATAACTATAACCCGACATCTACCGATAGACTTCATCTACCGTTAGTGAACAAAACGACATATTCTGATAAAACAAACTACATATACCGATCGCCTAACGACACATTGTCGCTCTATATCATCCGATGGCTTCTACTGAGACATCTTCCGATAGACAACAGACTCTATTTACAGAATAAGAAATTTACTCACTTCACTGAAACCATTCAAAAACATTTCAAACCATTATTATACCGAAATCCAATGAGTACCAACATTAATCCCAACAGAATACTATTGACAGGAAAATCTCGAAATTGTATTCAAAATACTGAAATCACTACTGTCATGAAAACTCAATATACTCAAATTGAAACACTGTCAACTAAACCTTCACACCGACAGACATCAGTTAACCCGCCTCATCAGTATACCAGTTCGAGATAGAGAAGTGCTCCTCCAACCCCATCTATTCGTCAGTAAACTCAGGGAATTCACCTGCAGTATCCTCAACACCTACATCACAAAACTCATCTATTAGTTAATGCTAAGTAAGTAAAGCAGTAATGAAATGAATTGCTGAAACATAAATTCCTAATATACAGTTTCTACTTTCTCATCTCGGTTGCATACACATACGTTCATAAACTGATCTGATCCCTTGGTTCCCTTGGGAGTGGGATCAATTCTCCCAATGTCATACATCCTCTACTTGATTAAGGGGCGGATGAATTCCCTTAATAGCTGATCTGATCCCTTGGTTCCCTTGGGAGTGGGATCAATTCTCCCAATGTCATACATCCTCTACTCGATTAAGGGGCGGATTAGTTCCCTTAATAGTTTGTCTGTCACATTCAGTTCATACCTCACCATTCTTACATGGAAATTCATTTTCGTAATCTTTCAAAAACATGATGCATGACATACAAAATCATTCACAAGATGCATAACCTTACTGTTTTGTGATGTAGGCCCGAAGGCACATGCATACTTTACTTACCTGGCTCTCCTGGCAATGCTCGGTTACAACTACTCCAGAAGCTCGCTCACCTAAGGTAATGACAGTACATTAATCCAACTCTTACTAAACCTTACCAAAAATCAATAATATGTTTGAGGAAATCGATTTGAAACTCTGCTACCCGTGCATTCCCATTTATCACCAAGAACTTGAACCCACCCTCGATCACAGAAACCTCGAAATCTTTACATTGTATTCTCTCAGTAAACTAATCGCTAAAATGCAAGAAAACAAGACTTACCTAGGTTGAAGGAGAATCGGGCGAGAGAATCGCCTAGAGAGTTCTACTGCTCGAGCTGAAAATTGAAAGAGGGAAATAGGGAATAGCGGCGGCTACTCACACTGGACTTTTCCTTAAATAGGTTATCCACTATGTAAAATTCTAATTACCATCATGCCCTCGCCTGATCATTTATTAACCTAATCAATAACTCCTTCAACCCTTCTATAAAAGTACATCATTAATAGTAAATTAAATTTTGGTTCAATGAAACCAGGTGCTACATGCAATCTCTATACATTGTCTGATAACAGCGATCTTCTCCGCTGTTTGTTATAAAATGTCTGGACCAACTATGCTAGTGTAACACCCTGAAATTTCCTATAATGTGTGTGGGCTTAGATTAGATGAGTTAGAATAGTTTAATGTTAAAGTGATGAGGGTTTCAAGTTTGAAAGAGTGAGTGTGTTGAAAAGTCAAAAAAGAGAGATTGAAAAGTGGAAATTGGAAAAGCATGAATGTATGGTAGTGTTGTTTTAATTTTAAATTGTCGAAGAAAGTGAATTAAAATAGAAAAGTGGAAGAAGGAGAAGGCTTCCACGTGGGTTTAAAGCAAAGCAAAATGGGATGAGTGTAGTTGTTTTTATAAAGTTTAAAAGCTTGGTGGAAAGTAGTCAAAAAGATAAGGTTGAAAAGTCCAAATTTGTTATTAACCAATAGAAAATTAGGAAATAAATAAAATAAAAATTAAATGAGAAGTGAAGGAGGATGCCATTCACGTTGGAGAGAATGCAAGTGATAAGGAGGGGATTTGTATAAAAATGAGAAATTTAGTGGTAAAAATCAAAAAGTAAAAAGTTGTGTGATTTTATAAAATGGATGGGTTTAATGGTAAAATGGAAAACACCTATCTTCTTCCTCCTTTCAACCCACGAAATTTGTAGCAAGCTTTAGGGTTTCTCCATCATCTTTTTTTCAAGCCTTTCAAGAGATTAAGGTGAACTATTGATGGGGTTTTGAGTTTTATACATTAAGATGTTGATTTTTAGTGTTTTTAAGGTGTTTTATGTAAGTTTGCATAGGGTTTGAAAACCCTGATTAAGGAATTCCGAAAATTTTGTTCCTTGTTGGGTTTTCTTCCCAAATTTAGTTGTTTAACTCTTAAATATGTTAGTTTAGGTTGTTTTTAGGAAGAGATTGAAGATTTGAGGAGAGTTTTGGAAAAACTGGTTTTTAGAGCAAAGGGTGCCGGTTCTGTTTTTGCATTTCTGACTTGGTCAACGTGTTTGGTTAGTTAATTTAAGTATTTCAATGGATAGTAGACGTGTAGAGGTTTACAGATTGGGGTGGCACGTCGAAATACATTGAAAAACGAGAAAGTTATGGCCGTTTGAAGTTTGGAGATCGAAAATTGTGGGAAAATCGGATTTTGGGTTTTTATGTTGAAAAGTTAGTTCGGTGGTGTGAGAATTTTAGTAAACAACCCTTAGTTTATGTTTTGATGATTTTAAGTGATTTTTTCCATTAATGTGCTAGGTGGTCTAGCAAGTGAATTGTGTACTCGGAGTGAGCTAACACGTGCGGGAGTTCAGGTAAGTAGTGGACGTGTGTTTTGTTGTATTCGGGCCTACACCACGGAACGGTAGGAAGCTATTTGTTGTTTGGTTGTTTGTTTGTTTGTTGTTTGGTTGTTTTGCCTTCTTTGTTGGTTAAGCATTGTATTGACTTGGAGCATGGTTTCGAATGGTAAGTATGAAACAGAAACTGATAAGTAGAAAGGCAATGTGACAATTTGGTTTTGTGGGGTTGCGTTAAGGTGGCACCCACGAGGGACTTGAGGAGAGTCGCCCAGTCGTGTTAGGGTGGCACCTGGGGCGTGGTTTTAGTGGAGTCGCTCAGTCGCGTTAGGGTGACACCTGCGAGGGACTCCGTGTGAGTCACCTAGTCGCGTTACGGTGACACCTGCGAGGGACTATGTTGGAGTCGCCAAGTCGTGTTAGGGTGACACCTGCAAGGGACTCTACGAGAGTTGTCCAGTCGCATTAGGGTGGACATCTGCGAGGGACTATAGTGGAGTCGCTCAGTCGCGTTAGAGTGACACCTGCGAAGGACTCCAAGGGAGTCGCCCAATCGCGTTAAGGTGGCACTTGCGAGGGATTTTGTGAGAGTCTTAGGGTGACACCTGCGAGGGACTATGTTGGAGTCGCCAAGTCGTGTTAGGGTGACACCTGCGAGGGACTATGTTGGAGTCGCCAAGTCGTGTTAGGGTGGCACCTGGGGCGTGGTTTTAGTGGAGTCGCTCAGTCGCGTTAGGGTGACACCTGCGAGGGACTATGTTGGAGTCGCCAAGTCGTGTTAGGGTGACACCTGCGAGGGACTATGTTGGAGTCGCCAAGTCGTGTTAGGGTGACACCTGCGAGGGACTATGTTGGAGTCGCCAAGTCGTGTTAGGGTGACACCTGCGAGGGACTATGTTGGAGTCGCCAAGTCGTGTTAGGGTGGCACCTGGGGCGTGGTTTTAGTGGAGTCGCTCAGTCGCGTTAGGGTGACACCTGCGAGGGACTATGTTGGAGTCGCCAAGTCGTGTTAGGGTGGCACCTGGGGCGTGGTTTTAGTGGAGTCGCTCAGTCGCGTTAGGGTGACACCTGCGAGGGACTATGTTGGAGTCGCCAAGTCGTGTTAGGGTGGCACCTGGGGCGTGGTTTTAGTGGAGTCGCTCAGTCGCGTTAGGGTGACACCTGCGAGGGACTATGTTGGAGTCGCCAAGTCGTGTTAGGGTGGCACCTGGGGCGTGGTTTTAGTGGAGTCGCTCAGTCGCGTTAGGGTGACACCTGCGAGGGACTATGTTGGAGTCGCCAAGTCGTGTTAGGGTGGCACCTGGGGCGTGGTTTTAGTGGAGTCGCTCAGTCGCGTTAGGGTGACACCTGCGAGGGACTATGTTGGAGTCGCCAAGTCGTGTTAGGGTGGCACCTGGGGCGTGGTTTTAGTGGAGTCGCTCAGTCGCGTTAGGGTGACACCTGCGAGGGACTATGTTGGAGTCGCCAAGTCGTGTTAGGGTGACACCTGCGAGGGACTATGTTGGAGTCGCCAAGTCGTGTTAGGGTGACACCTGCGAGGGACTATGTTGGAGTCGCCAAGTCGTGTTAGGGTGGCACCTGGGGCGTGGTTTTTGGGACTCTATGGGAGTCGCTTAGTCGCGTGAAGGTGCGAGGTTAGCACTGGTGAGGGGTTCTATGATAGAACAATGCAAAGAAAACGAAACAAGAATAACAGAGCGAGTGGAAATTGTATGTGTTATGGTTGTGTGAGCTTTAGGCATAGTTTTATATTTGTTATCCCCTACTTGCTAAGAATAAGCTTACGTGTGTGTGTGTGTTCTGTGGTGTAGGTAACGACAGGAGTACAGGTTAGAGCTACGAGGAAAGCTAGGATTGGGACGCAGTCGTTAATGTATGCTGTATGCCGGTTCAGGCAGTTGTCGGGGCGTCTCGACCATGATATTCGGAAAGATATGGGTAGAGTGGTATTTTGCATTATATAGTTTTTACCTATCTGGAGTTTGTAAAAATAATGTGGTTGTTTAATGGGATTTGTCTGTATAAAAGATGATTTTATAAATGTCTATTTTCAGGCTTTGGGTTTGTGGAAGTTTTAGGCGTTATGCCGCTCATTTTGATTTTAAAACAAATAACGTCGGGTTTATTTTCTCTATTTTTTTATTGACCGTTTTAATTCAATTTTCTGAGATTTTTACGGGGCACGGAGTCGGGAGTGTCGGGAATGTATGGTAAAAATTTTAGGAAATTTGAAAGTGTATGGCTCAAAGAAAAATGAGAAAAAGTAGAATAGGTGCGCTGGTGGTTAAGGCTGGCGCTGGGCTGGGGAGTTGTGCTGCAGGGGTAAACCAGAACCAGTCAAGGGGTCGACACCTCAGGCAAGGTGTCGACCGCTTTCCTTCATGAATGAAACCAGAGGCAATTAGGTGTCGACCCTTTTAGCAAGGGGTCGACCAGTGCCAGACAAGGTGTCGACCCCTGATGTAAGGTGTCGACCGATCTCAGTGCAAACTGAAACCAGAACCTTGTTGTGGTCGGCCACTACTTTGAGGTGTCGACCGAAAACCGATTTTTACTATTTCGACGCTTATTTGAACCCAGTTTGAACCTTATACTTTTCGATACCTTTTGTACGTATTTTATAAATGTTTTTCTACATATTTTTGAGGGTTCGAAAAACCCGAACACCGAGACAAAATTTCATCGAAAATTATTTTAAACTTTGTTTTAAACGCGAGTTGAGTTAGCAAAGTAGCGCACCAAGCCGGGGCGGGTTCGAGGGCGTTACAGCTAGCCTCGCCTACCTCATCCCAATATAGCGGAGACCTACATTTTTGACCATATAACGCCTCATACGAAGCCATGCCAATAGTAGACTGGAAGCTGTTGTTGTATGAAAACTCAATCAATGGTAAATATCGGCTCCACGAGCCCTGAAACTCTAGCACGCAAGCTCTGAGCATATCCTCAAGAATCTGATTTGTTCTTTCTTTCTGTCCATCAGTCTGAGGATGAAATGCCGTGCTAAAATTCAGCTGAGTTCCTATAGCCTTATGTCGACTCTTCCAGAACTTCGAAGTAAATCTGGCATCTCTATCAGAAACAATAGAGATGGGCACTCCGTGTAGTCTGACGATCTTCTGCACATACAGCTCAGCTAGCTGATCCATAGATAGGTCATCTTCACTAGCAGGAAGTGGGCCGTCTTTGTCAAACGGTCCATAATCACCCATATACCATTGTGCCCCTTTGTCATTCTCGGGAGTCCAACTATGAAATCCGTGGAGATTTGCTCTCATTTCCACTCCGGAATAGGCAGTGGCTTTAAGGTTCCGGCTGGCCTTTGATGCTCTGCCTTAACCTGTTGGCAATTCAGGCAGGTTTCCACATATCTGGCAATCTCTCTCTTCATGTTCAGCAACCAGAAGTGTTGCCTCAGATCTCTATACATTTTCGTGCTTCCTGGATGCACCAAATATGCCGAGGAGTGTGCCTCAGTTAAGATCTCCCTTTTTAGCTCATCATTGCTAGGCACGTACCACCTGTGCCTAAATTTTAATACTCCATCATTCGTCAGGTTGAAGTCAGACGAACCTTTAGATATCATGCTCATTCGATGCCTTTCACACTCCAAATCGTTCTGTTGAGCTTCTCATATTCTGTCTAAAATCGTCGGTCTAAGAGAAATGTTGGTGAGCATACTGGACAATTCTGCCACAATCTCTACATCAAACTTCTCCATCTCAAACCTCAACGTCACTAACATCGCTGCAAGCAAAGGCTGACTCGCAATAGGTCTTCTGTTCAAGGCATCAGCGACTTTGTTTGCCTTCCCTAGATGGTATTTAATTTCAAAGTCATAATCTTTAACGAACTCCAACCACCTTCTTTGCCACATGTTCAACTCTTTTTGTGTAAACAGATACTTTAAGCTCTTGTGATCTGAGAACACCGCACACTGCTGTCCATACGGATAGTGTCTCCAGATTTTTAACGCAAAGACAACCGCTGCAAGCTCAAGGTCGTGTGTCGGATAATTTTGCTCATATGGCTTCAACTGTCTAGAAGCATAAGCAATGACCCTGCCTTCCTGCATCAATACACTTCCCAGTTCAACTCTTGAGGCATCACAGTAAATACTGAACTTATCACCCTCAACTGGTAGTGTCAAAACTGGAGCTGTAGTCAATCTCTGTTTCAGCTCCACAAAGCTCTTTTCACAAGTAGGCGACCATACAAACTTTTCATTTTTTCTCGTCAAGCGGGATAGAGGGACCGCTATCTTTGAAAATCCCTCAATGAATTTCCTGTAATATCCAGGCAAACCATGAAATCCACGTACCTCTCGCACGTTTTTAGGCTGTGGCCAATCTCTGACAGCTTCAATCTTTGTCGGATCCACCGAAATTCCCTCTTGGGAGATGATATGGCCAAGAAAACTAATCTGATCTAGACAAAACTTGCACTTATAAAACTTCGGATACAATTGATGTTGGCATAGGATCTTCAGAACAATTCGCAAATGCTCCTCGTGCTCTTCCTTTGTCTTCGAATAGATTAAGACGTCATAAATGAAGACGACGACAAACTTGTCTAGATACTCCTTTAATACACGGTTCATCAAATCCATAAAAGCTGCAGGAGCATTCGTAAGTCCAAAAGACATCACAAGAAATTCGTAATGTCCGTACCTTTTTCGGAAAGCCGTTTTCTGAACATCTTCCCTCTGGACCTTCAAATGATGATAACCCGAGCGTAGGTCTATCCTCAAAAATACTCGGGCACCCTGCAGTTGATCAAACAGGTCATCAATCCGGGGCAGTGGATACTTATTCTTCACCGTTAGTTTATTCAACTCTCTGTAGTCAACGCACATTCTGAAAGTTCTGTCATTTTTCTTCACAAACAGCACTGGCGCACCCCAGGGAGAAAAGCTAGGTCAGATAAACCCCTTATCTAACAACTCCTCTAACTGAGACTTCAGCTCTTTTAATTCAGCAGGTGCTAATCTGTAAGGATTCTTTGACACAGGCGCAGAGCCTGGATACACATCAATCACAAACTCGATCTCTCTGTCCAGCGGTAATCCGGGAAGATCGTCAAGAAAAATCTCAGAGAAATCTCTAACTACTGGAAGGTCCTCTAGTTTTACTTCGCTGAGTAACTGAGTATTA
Organism: Begonia masoniana; assembly: GCA_022432975.1. Lineage (NCBI taxonomy): Eukaryota > Viridiplantae > Streptophyta > Magnoliopsida > Cucurbitales > Begoniaceae > Begonia > Begonia masoniana. Next base: position 30,492,633 of record CM039508.1, on the reverse strand, counting down.
ATCACGGTAGCCAGATAAACAGAGCATTCACCCTTAAACTGCTCTTGAACCTTCATAGAGTAAGAAATAGGTGACCCACTTGACCTATTTAGCGCCTGATATGAGAACTAGTCCTTATCCGGAGGCCGAAAAGTTACCAACCTAGATCGACAGTCAATGGTGGCGAAGTGACGTGAAAGCCAATCCATCCCTAAAATTAGATCGTACCGCTCAATGCTCATAACTATCAGACAAGCATAGAGGGTATTAATCCCCACCGAGACAACGTTGCCTTGGAAGACACGATCCGACTGCATAAGAGCTCCCGAAGGCAGTATCACTCTATACTCATACTCAGCCAACTTAGATACTAGCCCCAATCTAATCATGCAAGCAGTTGAATTGCAGGAGTTGGTAGCTCCCGTATCTATCAAAGAAAATACTGGCACACCCATGATTAGAATAGTACCTGCTATGACAGATGGATGTGCCTCATCGTCGACATCTCTAGGCTCAATAAATGCGAAGATCCTCGGCATAACTCTTCGTTGATCTCTGCCCTGTTGATTTCTGCCTGGCTGATTTCGGTCCAATAGCGGGTAGTTCATAATATAATGGTCAACCTCTCCGCATCTAAAACAGCTGTTGGTACCCAACCGACACTCGCCAAAATGTTCTTTCTGGCACTTAAAACAAACAGGCTTCTAAGCAGCCCCTTGAACTTGCTTCCCTTTGCCCTGATCATTTCATCCTTCATGAGGCATTTTGACGCCTCTTTGTTGTTGTTGTTGTGACTATTGCCCTCTAGGTTGCCAACCCCTATTCCGTACCTGAGGCTGGATCTCCCAAAAGAAGCCCTTAACAGGCTCCCTCGGCTTAACACATGCCAACTCTGCATCCTCAAACTCCAAGGCTCTCGCTGCGATGTCCTCGTAGGGCACATCTAGAATGCCGGATACTATAAGGTTCTTCTGAATCTCCCAATTTAGTCCATCCATAAATTGTTGCACCTTGTCCTCATTATCGCTGACTAGGCGCGGTGCGAATCGGAATAAAGCTTCAAACTTCCTGATGTACTCCGCAACTGTATTGGTCTACTTTAGCTGCGTAAACTCAACTCTCTTTGTCGTCCTCACTGTACGGCTGAAATACTTATCAAAGAACACGGTCTTAAACCGTTCCCACCTCATCAGTGCCACGTCCGTCGTCACCTTAACAGAATCCCACCAAGATCGAGCATCCAATGCCAGGTGGAATGTGACGCACGCGACCTTCTCAGCATTGTCCACTTTGGCATATGCCAACATGTCCTCCATCGTTCGAAACCACTCCTCAGCAATAGAGGGGTCCGTAGATTGTCCGTTAAATATTGGAGGCCTTAGCTTTTGAAATCTCTCCATGTTGTGGTTGTCTGGAATTACTATATCCCGGGTACTCTGATTCTCCCGGTTCAGTAGGCTCTCAATCTGTTGTACTTGCCGGTCCATATGCTAAGCCAGACGGTCCAGCAAATCAGTCAGCCTATCTAAGGCATCGTCTCGGGCGTCTCTACCTCGAACTATTTTCTATAACTCGTATAAAAGTTAAAACAAATAATCCTAAGAAATCAAATTTGAATAAAGCAATTAAACGTACTTACAGTTGATGAAGGATGTCCGTGTAGCGGCTGCGCAGTCGAGCAGTCTACAGAGCCGTTTTTAAAACCCAAGGGCTCTGATACCATAACTATAACGACCTAAGTAAACCCTATAATGTTTAAGCGGAAATTTTAAACATTATAACGTTTTCACTATACACCTCAATCGCCCAAAAATCGACTCAAAACATAATTAAAACGTAACAAAATTTTGTAAAAACAAACTGCGTGGTTCCATTTAAAAGTTTAACATTTCCTCCTGTTTGAAAATATCAAAACATTACAAAACAATATCTAGGCAGATCCAAGCATCCTAAAATGTTCAACTATACAGTTTCTTATATCCTATCTATCAATTCCTTAAAACGTTTACCTACGTCCCCACGGTCAAAATTACGCACCGACTGCCAGCGCAAACCCACGGGCCATCCTCCTTCAACGTGCTCATACTTTAAGCGGAGGGACATCTTCCTCATCTGTCTCAAAATCACCTACACCATAGAAACAAAAACGTGAGCTAGATGCTCAGTAAATCTACGTGAATGCACCTGCATGCCAATGCTATGCATGTACAGTTCATAAATCATGCGTCCTACCTTTTCGCTAATCATTTCATTCATGTCACCGGGGCTTCGCTCTCGCTAGATAGGGGCGGCACATTCGTCGATTGGATAGCCCCTCGTATCTAACCAGGGAAAAACATGCTTCACCTGATAGCCATGTCTGAACCACCGCCACCGACGTGACCTTTATTACATTCATTTACCTTTTCGTTTTGTAAAAATATGCATAGAAATTCCTTTTAATGCTCTTTTCGAAAACAATGATGCATGAACAAATATTATGCCATGAACGAAATAGAAACAAATAGAAACATACAAACAATAAACTTAACAATTAACAACCTAACCAAACCTAAAAGTAACTACCTGAACGCAATATATCTCCAATTCCTCAATTTAACATACATTCTTATGGTGTAGGCCAAGACGGCCAAACAAATCACGAAGACTTACCTCGTGTTAGTTGCACACCGAGCTCTATCCACGAGCGTTGTTTACCTAAGGCAATGTACAACATTCGTCATTTAAATCAATTCCAAACTATCGAGTTTAGAAAATTACAAACTCCTAGCTAAAGAAAATCTCCTAAACTCTAAATTACCTCATTGAGGCATTTTATCGAGCAACTTGTGCTCGTGAACTTCCTAACCCCCATTAATGGTTTTTAAACCTTCCAACCACCAAACTGCTCAGCAACCTCTATTAAACCATCAAACTTTCACCAATAATCATAAATACAGCCATTTGAGGCGCATTTATACTAAACTTATCAATTTCGAACTCTACTCCACATTTTTTACAAAACCCTAAACGAACCCTAACTGTATAACTCCGCGAAAACTGAAATTTAACGTTCCTAAAGCATAGAATATTACCTAGAGTCGAGGAAGGAGAAGGAAACGTGAAGTGTTGAGTTGCCGGAGGAGGAGAATGGTCGGCGTTGAAGAGAAACGCACGGGAGGGAGAAATCGTCGCTGAAGGAGGGTGAAAATGTAGGAAATCACGTAAGTGTGAGGGAGGAGAGGAAAAATTGTGATTTTTATTAAAATTTGACCTGTGAAATTACTTATTTGCCCCTCCTTTTTATTTCTATTTGTTTCTCCAATTATCTCGTTATTTAACTAACGATCCGATTTCTTCAAATTCTCATATTTCACCATAAATTCTAATTTATTATTAGGGCTCCGTTAAAACTTTTCGTTTGCAAAATGGACTTAGTTTAACGTATTTACAAAAGTACCATTTATATTGGAATAATTCAAATTTCGTAAAGCCGGGTGTTACATGAAAATTTCGTATGCTGGTTAGTTGAGTAGGAGTATTCTGGATCTGTTTGAGGATTTGATTTGTTTGCAGATACTTAGCATTTTGGGGGCGCCATTTTTAGGCGTTACTCTGTCGAAATTTTTGGGGAGGATGCCGTGGTGCTTAACGATTATGATTCAGCATAATTAGTGCGTATAGGCAGCTAGGTAAGACACAAGAGAGCTTCAGAAGACTTAGCTTTAAATTTCACTGCGTCTGTTTAATTAAAATGGATTCTTTGCGTTAGTAGTTAAAGGGGAGGAGGTAGTAGTCAAACGGGAGTTGTTTAGTTCAGTTATGGTATCTGAGCAGTCCCTGTGCGCACCGGGGAATCCGGGTGGGTTTTCGAGGCGTTACAGAAAGTGTTTAAATTTATATACAAACAACAAATCTGCTACCTTCAAAGATTTGATGGGATGTATTACTTAGCTTGAAAATCTAATTTCTCACCATCCTTCCAAGTTCCTCAAAAGAAAATCTTATTGTCATCAAACTGTCAAGTTTTGGGAATGTGATCATTTTGGCTGAATCCAGTATTATAGTATCACGTATGACTATATCTCTAGTATCAATTATTTTACCTTTGAGTAACAACGAGCTCTCCGGTTAGTATTTGATGAATGTAAGCTTCATTGAGCTTCTTACATAGTTCTTCTTGACCTCCGTCATAAACATAAATGCACGCATCCCTTCAATCGTTCCACCCTCTTTGAAGCCACAATTGGGTTCAGATCCACCGTTCAAACAACTACCTTTTTCTCTTGAGCTTTGATCATGCTTCAGTACAAGGCGCTGTTCTCCTATAATGGTTGCATGGTTATAAAGAGACATGCAATGACATTTTTTGCCAAATCCCCTGCATCTCTTACAGCAAACACCTGTTCATAGCAAACTATAATCCTAGATGTTAAGATAGTTGCACAACATAAAATACTCACAACTATAAGTATATAATTAAAACCTACTCTATAATTAATATAGGTAAGGTTATTTATATGCAAATTTGAAAGTCCAAAGAAACTCAATCTCATATCATGAACATTTCTTTCAATTATAATGACGTACATCATGTTAAGAAGAGACTCTTTCATCCTAAGAATTTCCTTTTGACCGCTTCAGTGAATTTTCATATATCACATCAATGAACTCAACAAAAGAAAAATAATAGGTGCAACAACTGGTTTAGAATAGCAATGGAAGTATTATGCAAAGAGGCAACCTATTTTTCATTACCTCTGCATGAGGTTGACCAGCTTTTGGGTGAAAGCCTTCACCAACAACTTTACCATCTTTGAGAATTACACACCCGACCATTGGATTATGACTTGTACATCCAGTTGTTTTTCTAGCAAGCTCTACACCCTCATACAAAATCATACATTGTTCTCACCTTTTTCCATTCCACTAACACATGGACCCTATCAAAGCGATCGTGATTATTCATTTTCCATGATGTCTTGAACACCATTCGAAGATGACAGTGAAAATCAGGTTTTGAGCCAGTGTTTTAACTGATAGACACCGCAGTGGCAGACCAATTTTTAGCTAACTGTCACTTTATGGATCGCTTACCATTGGAGAACATTGATTAAGCCCAAAGTATAATGAAGGTTTAAATTGATTAACATCATACCAAATGACAATTTAGTGTAGATGATTGGGTTTATCTTAAGCTTCAGCCCTACAAACAACTCTTAGAAAGCTCATCAAACTTCTAAGAAACTCGCCTCAAATATTCTGGTTCTTACTGAGTTAGTGAATGAGTGGGGGAGGTAGCTATTGGGCATGACTCATATTTTGGGCTGAGACTATAAAATGTCTTTGTGCCTAAAGAAATCCTATAGTGATAACAAAAGAAATGGGAGAGAAGAGAGAAGCAAAATGAATTTTCAATTTTTTCAGGAGCAGTTGGAAGAGAATTACGTTTTCTCAAGTTTCAACCGTTGGACCGTTTAAAACTTTGACAGTGTGTTTATGACATTCAGCGGTACATTTTGAATGGTGGAGATCATTTTTTGAGCATTCGAAGGTTGTCGGATGGGGTAATCATGGTACTGCAGTTTTGTACCCCTCTATTTGTCCTCTCTTACTTTTTGTTATCTTCTAAGATTGTTGTTTGGTCTTGATAAAATTTTTGTATGGCTCTAGTTTGATGATCTAGAGAGAACTATGGTTGTACCCATTATTTGTGATATAGTGGAATGTTTGATTAAGTAGTTAATGAGTCCCGTGACATTTTATTATCTATTTTTAGGGTTTTCCATGCTAAAAATTGGTATTGCAAATCTAATTATTTTTGGGTGCTTTATTATCGCTTATTACTTTTGATTGGTTTTCTTTGCCTATTTAATTACACAAAGAGAACAAAAAGTATTTTATTACTGTAACACCCGGTTTTATCAAACTAATTCTCTATTCTTTTAAATTAATGGATGACTAGGCAAGAGCATAAGGGGTAATTAGAAATTTTAAGTAGATAACCTATTTAAGGAAAGATGGTTGGGTTTAATGCACTGTAGCCGCCACCATTCATACTTTTCCTCTTCGGGTTTTCAGCTCGAGTAGCAGAGCTCTCTAAGCAATTTTCCTTGCTCGATTCTCTTTCAACCTAAGTAAGTTTTCCTCATTCTCTTGCGTTTTAGCAGTTTGATAACCGAGGGAGTACAATGTGAGGATTTCAAGGGTGCTGTTGATGAGAGTATGTTCGGGTTCTTGGGGAATAAATGGGAATGTGCAAGCAGTAGAGTTCCAAACTGGTTTCCTTGTTCTTCTGGTTAATTTACGGTGAGCGAGCTTCTAAGGTAGCTTACAGCCGAGCGATTTCCAAGAGACCAGGTAAGTGAAGTTTGCTTGTGCCTTCGGGCCTACATCACAAAACAGTATGATAACCTATTTAAGGAAAGATGGTTGGGTTTAATGCACTGTAGCCGCCACCATTCATACTTTTCCTCTTCGGGTTTTCAGCTCGAGTAGCAGAGCTTTCTCAGCAATTTTCCTTGCTCGATTCTCTTTCAACCTAAGTAAGTTTTCCTCATTCTCTTGTGTTTTAGCAGTTTGATAACCGAGGGAGTACAATGTGAGGATTTCAAGGGTGCTGTTGATGAGAGTATGTTCGGGTTCTTGGGGAATAAATGGGAATGTGCAAGCAGTAGAGTTCCAAACTGGTTTCCTTGTTCTTCTGGTTAATTTACGGTGAGCGAGCTTCTAAGGTAGCTTACAGCCGAGCGATTTCCAAGAGACCAGGTAAGTGAAGTTTGCTTGTGCCTTCGGGCTTACATCACAAAACAGTATGATTATGTGTGTGTTTGAATGTTTGTATGTCATGCATCATATTTTGAAAATTTATGCGAAAATGAATTTACATGAAATGGCATGGTAAGGAATGAACAGACTGTAACAGTTGTTAAGGGAACTAATCTGCCCCTTAACTATGAGAGAGGATGTATGACTTTGGGGGAAATGATCCAAACCCTAATTTCACAGGAGGATCAGATTAGTTTGTTAAGTGAACTAATCTGCCCCTTAATCAAGAGAGAGGATGTATGACTTTGGGAGAAGTGATCCAACTCCCAATTTCATAGGGGGATCAGATCAGAAACAATGCATATGCAACTGAGATGAGAAAGTAGAAACTGCATATTTAAGAATTCATGTTTCAGCATTACATTTCATTATTGCTTTACTTACTTAGCATTAGGCTAATAGATAAGTTTTGTGATTTAGGTGAACAAGTGTCAACAGGTGTGTTCACTGAGTTTGCTGAGGACTAGTCTGGTTGGAGGAGTGCATCTATGTAACAATCTGGTAACTGATGGGGCGGTTTAACTGGTGTTAGTGGATGATAAGGTTTAGTGAACTATGATTCAATTTAAGTATGTTGTGAGTGTCTATGACAGTGGTAGTTTTGATGTTTGAATTCAATTTGAGACTTTTCTGATAATGATACTCTGTTGGATTTAATAGTGGTTTTTACTAAAATTTGGAGTAATACACGGATTTAAATAGTTTTGAACGATTTTTAGTAAAATGCTCAAATTCTTTTGGTAGTCAGAGCTTTCTTTGTGTAGAGAGAAAATGCTCGATGAGCTGCTATATAAAGTTGTTGTTCTGTTGACTATCGGAAGATGTCTTTAGTAAAGTCATCGGATGATGTCTTTAGTAAAAGCCATCGGATGATGTCTTTAGTGGAAGCCATCGGAAGATATAAGTAGAAAATTTGTCGTTTTGTAACCGGATGATGTCGAGTAATTTATCCATCCGATGATGAAGGTAAAAGTCTTTTGTTGTTTTGTAACCGTATGATGTCGAGTATTTTATCTACCGGAAGATGTGAGTAAGTATAGTTGTCGTTTTGTGATCGGCAGAGGCTGGATGGAAGATTCATTCGGCTGACGTCATCGGTAGATGCGAGTAGCAAAAACTTGTTGTTTTGCGATCGGCTGAAGTTGGAAGAGTGATTCTTCCGGCTAACGTCATCGGTGGAAGTCTTCAGTTCATTTCTTTTTTTTTTGTTGACCTTGTCTAGCAGCAGATGCGTTTGACTTTTACAATTGTCACGTTTCCACGCTTAAGTCTTGGTCGAACCAATTCCTACTATTTCAATTGATATTTCCAAATATTGATTTACAACCCCGTTTAATCCCTGCTTGTTTTTAAATGATTTTTTTTCCGCTGTGAATTTTAGCGTTGTGGTTTCAGTGAACATCGAGTTTTTACTTTCAAGTGAAATTTCAAGTTTGGTCCAAAATTTCCTAGTTATGTTCGGGTTTATGAGTAACGAACTGAGTTTAGAAAACTCGGGGCGTTACAGTATGGTATCAAAAACATTAAGTTAAACCATTTAAAAGATTACTCATCAGTGCCAGTCGTCGCATGGGAATACTCCAACAACTTTAAGTGTTCATGTTAACCTTAGTTATTAGATGTTTATGAAAGTAGTTAACCCTGTGTAGGAATTTAGTATAATGGCCAGACGCCCAGGGAGACCTAGAGTGCCAAGGGAAATGCCAAATTTGAGAGGTGAGGAGGAGCCTAGTGTGATTAGGTAGCTGACAGAATTGGTGCGTCAGCAAACAGACCTAGTGCATCAGCAGTCCGATCAGTTAGGAGTGCTGTTAAACCGAGAGGTGCAGGGAAGTGCCAACTCGAGTTCTAGCAATGAACAATCTGGAGATAGATTTCAGAGACTAAGACCACCCACGTTTGATGGACAGTCATCTGATCCGGTTATTGCTGAAGGATGGATTAGGAAGATTGAAAGTATGTTTAGGTGCGCCAACATTAGAGAAGGAGACAAGGTCACGTTGACAACATTTCACTTGGCTGGTGGAGCTCAACTCTGGTGGGAAACAATAGAGACCACCACTGATGTCTTGGCGATGCCTTGGTCGCAATTCAAAGACATTTTCTACGAGAAGTATTTCAACAGTACTCTCCAAACTGCAAAGAAGTTGGAATTTCTAAACTTGAAGCAGACAGGGTCTGTGGTCGAGTACAGTAGGCAGTTCGAGTCCCTGTCCAGGTTTGCTGGACATTTTGCTCACAGGGACGAGGATAAGGTGTGCAAATTTGTGCATGGACTGAAGCCAGAAATTTACCGAGGAGTTAATTTTTGTGGTATTAAAGGCTTGTCATTTAGTGAAGTTGTGTCTACTGCTCTGGAAGTGGAAGAAGCTGAAAGGAAGTGTGCTGGACCAAAAGAGGTCCCACAAAAGTCGGTCCAGCCACACCATCAGAGGGGAATGAAGAAGCCTAGTGAAGGCCAAAGTAGCCAAGGAACAGGAGGGAAGGTACAGAATGTCAGGAAATTTTCCCAGCGTCCTAAGTGCTTGAAGTAAAACCCGGGCGAGTGCAGATTGGGCTTTGGGAAGTGTTTCAACTGTGAGGAGGTTGGACACACGATCAAAGAGTGCCCGAAGCCTAGAATCACCAGATGCTACAATTGTAACAAGATCGGTCATATTAGCAGAGACTGCCCAGCTCCTAAGAGTGGCCTTGCTATGGTTAAATCGAGGATATTCTCCATGATGGAGTCGGGCGATGATGAACAGCCAGCTGTTGTGTCAGGTACTATACTGATCAACTCTTTACCCACTTTTACATTGATAGATTCTGGTGCAACACATTCATTCATAGCATCTGCATTTGCTGATAAGTTAGATGTAAAGCTTACCCCTACTGAGCATGTGTTTAATGTCGCATTACCCTCGGGTGAATGCATGCACTCTAACCGGGTGATGCTTGATAGTGCTGTATTTGTAGGAAACATGAACCTACCTGCTAACATCATTATTAGGGACATAATAGGATTTGATGTAATCCTAGGAATGGATTGGCTGTTTAAGCATTATGCCACAATCGACTGTAGGACTAGAGTAGTTAGTTTTCAACCCCCTGGTGGTTTGAAACATACCTTCCAAGCTCTAAAGAAGAGTAAGGAAATGTCTGTTATGACCTCTATAAATTGTGGACCCTCACCATGCAGAGAGTACTTATGCTTCTTGGCCAGTGTTTTAGATACACAACTAGTAGGAAAAGCAACTCCCCAAAATGTCTTAGTTGTCCAAGATTTCCCAGAAGCATTCCTAGATGACCTTCCTGGTTTGCCGCCAGATAGGGAAATTGAATTCGTTGTAGATGTTTATCCCGGCGCTGAGCCTGTGTCTAAGAATCCCTATAGATTAGCACCTACGGAGCTTAAAGAATTAAAGAAACAGTTGGAGGAATTATTGGATAAGGGGTTCATACGCCCTAGCTTTTCATCATGGGGTGCACCTGTTCTCTTTGTCAAAAAGAAAGATGGATCGATGCGTATGTGCATTGATTATAGGGAATTGAATAAGTTAACTGTCAAGAACAAGTATCCATTACTGAGGATTGATGACCTATTTGACCAACTTCGTGGTGCACGAGTTTTCTCTAAGATTGATTTGAGGTCAGGTTACTACCAACTAAAAGTCAGAACCGAAGATATTCCAAAGACTGCCTTCGCACAAGGTATGGACACTATGAGTTTCTAGTTATGTCCTTTGGATTGACAAATGCACCGGCAGCCTTCATAGATCTTATGCATAGAGTATTTCATGAGTATTTAGACAAGTTTGTTATTGTGTTTATAGATGATATTTTAATCTATTCACGTTCTAGTGAAGAACATGCAGAACATTTGAACTTAATATTAGAGGTGCTACGGCAGCACCAACTCTATGTCAAGTTTTCCAAATGTGAGTTTTGGCTGGACAGAGTTCACTTCCTTGGTCGTGTGATCTCTGGTGATGGAATATCTGTCGATCCAGCTAAGGTTCGAGCAGTTAAGGAGTGGCCCCAACCGAAGAATGCTGCAGATATTCGGAGTTTCTTTGGACTTGCAGGGTATTACAGGAAGTTTATTGAAGGATTCTCAAAGATTACAACACCCCTCACTCGGTTAACTAGGAAAAATATGAAGTATGTGTGGACTGAGGATTGTGAGCATAGTTTTCAGACCTTGAAACAGAAACTGACCAATGCTCCAATTTTGACCCTTCCCGTTGATGATGGTAAATTTAGCATTTACTGTGATGCATCCAAGATTGGACTTGGCTGTGTCTTGATGCAAGAGGGAAAGGTAATAGCTTATGCCTCTAGGTAGTTGAAAACACATGAGAAGAATTACCCTACACATGACTTGGAATTAGCTGCAGTTGTATTCGCACTTAATATTTGGAGACACTACCTGTATGGACAGACTTGTGATATATTCTCGGACCATAAAAGTCTGAAACATATCTTTACACAGAATGAATTAAACATGAGGCAACGTCGATGGTTGGAATTTGTAAAGGATTATGATTTTGAGATTAAATACCATCGCGACAAAGCAAATGTTGTGGCAGATGCCTTGAGTAGAGTGATAACTTCAGCCTCAGCCTTGATTCTTGATGTACCATTAGCCTTAGAGTCTGAATTCCAGAGGTTTAATTTAGAAGCAGTATTCAGTGTATCAGCTATACTCTAAGCCATAACCTTAAAGCCTACTATGTTGGAGAAAATAAAGGAAGCTCAGACAAATAATGATGAGTGTAACAAGTACAAGTTAAGCATGGAATCTACGGACATAACAGATTTTAACTATCCTGCTGATGGAATCCTTAAGTTTAGAAATAGATGGTTTGTCCTTGCCGTTAAAGGACTTCGTGATTAGATTCTTTCTGAAGCACACTCTTCCAGGTTCTCTATTCACTCTGGGAGTACAAAGATGTACAAGGATCTTAAACAGCATTATTGGTGGCCAGGTATGAAACGAAGTGTGGCAGAATATGTAGGATCATGTTTGTGTTGTCAGCAGGTTAAAGCTGAGCATCAGAGACCTGCTGAAATGTTACAACCTTTACCAGTTCCCGAATGGAAATGGGAGCAAATAACAATGGACTTTGTGGTATGATTGCCTAGAACAACTAAAGGACATGTTTCAATTTGAGTGATGGTTGACCGTCTAACCAAATCAGCTCATTTCCTACCAATAAAGGTGACTTACTCGATGGATCAACTTGCTGAATTGTATGTGCAAGAATTTGTTTTGTTACATGGAGTTCTAAATACCATAGTTTCAGACCGAGACTCTAGATTTACATCTAAGTTTTGGAAGAGTTTGCATCAGGCTATGGGTACACAGCTCAACTTTAGCACAACCTTTCACCCTCAAACAGATGGACAGTACGAAAGAACCATCCAAATATTAGAGAATATGCTTCGTGCATGCATATTGGATTTTCAAGGTTCCTGGAGCAAGTACCTATCCTTAGTAGAATTCTCTTATAATAACAATTTTCAGGCAACTATCGGTATGGCACCGTATGAAGCACTGTATGGACGAAAGTGCAGATCTCCTTTGTACTGGGACGAAGTTGGTGAAGCACAGTTGCTTGGTCCTGACATTGTGCAACAAACTATTGAGAAGGTTGCCCTCATCTGCTAGAGGATCTTAACAGCTCAAAGCCGGTAGAAAAGTTATGCCGACAGAAGACGCAGAGAACTAGAGTTTGAAGTAGGTGATGAAGTTTTCCTCAAGGTATCACCATTTAAAGGAGTTGTGAGATTCGGGAAGAGAGGCAAGTTGAACCTCAGATTTATTGGACCATTCACTATTCTGAAGAGAGTTGGGAGAGCAGCCTATCAGTTGCAGCTACCGGCTTCTATGGAGGGGATACACAGTATGTTCCATGTTTCTATGTTGAAGAAGTGCATAAGGGATCCATATCATGTTGTGGAGCAGCAGGGCGTTGAAGTTTATCCTACCCTTACCTATGAGGAGAAACTAGTAAGGATCTTGGACTATGTAGTGAAGGTATTACGCAACAAAGAGGTTCCCTTAGTGAAAGTCTAATGGCATAACCAGAACATAGAGAAGACAATCTGGGAACGTGAACAAGACATGATGGACCAACATCCAAAATTATTCAGGTACTGAATTTTGAGGACAAAATTCTTTTAAGGAGGGTAGATTGTAACAACCAATTTTATCAAACTAATTCTCTATTCTTTTGAATTAATGGATGACAAGGCAAGGGCATAAGGGGTAATTAGAAATTTTAAGTGGATAACCTATTTAAGGAAAGAGGGTTGAGTTTAATGCACTGTAGCCGCCACCATTTCATACTTTTCCTCTTCGGGTTTTCAGCTCGAGTAGCAGAGCTCTCTAGGCGATTTTCCTTGCTAGATTCTTTTTCAACCTAAGTAAGTTTTCCTCATTCTCTTGCGTTTTAGCAGTTAGATAACCGAGGGAGTACAATGTGAGGATTTCAAGGGTGCTGTTGATGATAGTAGGTTCGGGTTCTTTGGGAATAAATGGGAATGTGCAAGCAGTAGAGTTCCAAACTGGTTTCCTTGTTATTCTGGTTAATTTTTGGTAAAGTTCAGCGAAGGTTTGATTGATGTTCTGTTATGAACTTAGGTGAGCGAGCTTCTAAGGTAGCTTACAGCCGAGCGATTTCTAGGAGACCAGGTAAGTAAAGTTTGCTTATTCCTTCGGGCCTACATCACAAAACAGTAGGATTATGTGTGTTTGAATGTTTGTATGTCATGCATCATATTTTGAAAATTTATGCGAAAATGAATTTACATGAAATGGCATGGTAAGGAATGAACAGACTGTAACAGTTGTTAAGGGAACTAATCCGCCCCTTAACCAAGAGAGAGGATGTATGACTTTGGGAGAAGTGATCCAACTCCCAATTTCACAGGTGGATCAGATCCGCCCCTTAATCAAGAGAGAGGATGTATGACTTTGGGAGAAGTGATCCAACTCCCAATTTCACAGGTGGATCAGATCAGAAACGATGCATATACAACTGAGATGAGAAAGTAGAAACTGCATATTTAGGAATTTATGTTTCAGCATTACATTTCCTTATTGCTTTACTTACTTAGCATTAGGCTAATAGATGAGTTTTGTGATGTAGGTGAACAAGTGTCAACAAGTGTGTTCACTGAGTTTGCCGAGGACTAGTCTGGTTGGAGGAGTGCATCTATGTAACAATCTGGCAACTGATGGGACGGTTTAACTGGTGTCAGTGGATGAGAAGGTTTAGTGATCTATGATTCAATTTAAGTATGTTGTGAGTTTCTATGACAGTGGTAGTTTTGATGTTTGAATTCAATTTGAGACTTTTCTGATAATGATACTCTGTTGGATTTAATAGTGGTGTTTACTAAAGTTTGGAGTAATACACGGATTTAAATAGTTTTGAACGATGTTTAGTAAAATGCTCAAATTCTTTTGGTAGTCAGAGCTTTCTTTGTGTAGAGAGAAAATGCTCGATGAGCTGCTATATAAAGTTGTTATTCTATTGACTATCGGAAGATGTCTTTAGTAAAGTTATCCGATGATGTCTTCAGTAAAAGCCATCGGATGATGTCTTCAGTAAAGTCATCGGATGATGTCTTCAGTGGAAGCCATCGGAAGATATAAGTAGAAAATTTGTCGTTTTGTAACCCGATGATGACGAGTAATTTATCCATCGGATGATGAAGGTAAAAGTCCTTTTTCGTTTTGTAACCGGATGATGGAGTATTTTATCTACCGGAAGATGTGAGTAAGTATAGTTGTCGTTTTGTGATCGGCAGAGGCTGGATGGAAGATTCATCCGGCTGACGTCATCGGTAGATGCGAGTAGCAAAAACTTGTCGTTTTGCGATCGGCTGAAGTTGGAAGAGTGATTCTTCCGGCTGACGTCATCGGTGGAAGTCTTCAGTTTATTTCTTTTTTTGTTGACCTTGTCTAGTGGCAGATGCGTTTGACTTTTACAATTTTCACGTTTCCACGCTTAAGTCTTGGTCGAACCAATTCCTACTATTTCAATTGATATTTCCAAATATTGATTTACAACCCCATTTAATCTCTGCTTGTTTTCAAATGATTTTTTTCCGCTGTGAATTTTAACGTTGTGGTTTCAGTGAACATCGAGTTTTGACTTTCAAGTGAAATTTTAAGTTTGGTCCAAAATTTTCCAGTTATGTTCGGGTTTATGAGTAACGAACTGAGTTTAGAAAACTCGGGGCATTGCAATTACGTTGTATATGCTTGATGTCTAGAGTTGGTATTGGTCTTTTTCTCAACAAGTGGTACAAGAATACTAGGTTTCTTTGGTGGTTATTCTTGTACTTATCAAATGAAGAAGTTTAGTAACATAGCAATACTATTGTTAAGCTCACGGCTACAAATTACTCGATTTGGAAGTCATAAATGAAAGACTTATTATGTTGTTTGGATTGTGAAGACACACTTTTGGGAGATGAACGCAAACCAAATGAGATGTCTGAAGAAGATTGGTCAATTTCAACAAGAAAGTTGTTGGCAGAAACAGTGGGTCGATAATAGTGTTTATCAGCATGTTGTCGATGAGACAAAAACCAACAAGGTTTAGGAGACTCTAAGGGAGTTGTATGAAAAGAAGAAAACACCAAATAAAGCTTTTCTTTTCAAAAAATTGATGTATCTCCAATACATAGATGGAATTCCCTTTTATGATCCCTTAAATTTTTTTCAAGGAATTATGAATCAATTGGCAGCACTTGACATGAAGCGAGAAGATGAGATACATGTTGTGTTTGATTAGTTCATTGTCTGATAGTTGGGAGATTCTTGTTGTTTCTCTTAGAAATTCCGCTCTAAATTATGTTCTCACTTTGAAGTTGGTGAAAGAAATCATGTTGAATGAAGAAAATAAAAGAAAGGAGCGAGGACAAACTATAAAGAGTCGGATGCTAGTTTCCGAGAGACAAGGAAGGAGCAAGAGTAAGAACTAGAAGAGACATGACAATAATAACAGATCATGAGAGAAGTCTCAGACAAGTAATGACTTCAGATGTTTTCACTATGATAAGTCATGGCACAAGAAATTTCAGTGTAGCAAATGGTTGAGAGAACAAAAACATAATAAAAAAACGAAAGGAAGATACATTATACTAATATAACAACAACTGCAGATGGAGATGTGACTATTATCTATGATAATAGTAGTGTTAACCTCACATGTCAAGATCCTTATTGGGTAGTCGATTCTAGTGCTTACCACTTTACTACTCTTCGTGATGTGTTTTCTACCTAAAGTGATGGTGAGTTTGGTCATGTAAAGATGATAAACGATGCAAAGTGCAGGATCGTAGGCATAAGTGATGTCTACATGAATACTGATGTAAGGCATGTTCCTGATATTCGCCTAAATTTGATCTCCACTAGTGTACATGATGACGAATGATACCATATCAATTTTGGTGAAGGTAAGTGGAAGCTCACTAAGGGGTCATTGGTGGTCGCCAGAGAAAAGAAACACAATTCTCTTTACTTGATGCAGACTGTGTCTTATGGGTGAGAAGTGAATGCAATTGATGGTTCGTCTACTAAACTATGGCTTATGCGGCTTTGGCATATAAGCAAGAATGGTATTCAAAAGCTTTATTAAAAATAGATAATTCATGATTTGAAGTCTACAGAGCTAGCGGTATACACTCATTGTTTGTTTGGTAAACAATACAGTGTTTCATTTAAAACTATGCATTCGTCTAGAATGCCTAATGTGTTAGATTTGGTGCATATTGATATCTGTTCTATGGAAACTACGACTCTTGGTGGTGTTTGTTATTATACTACCTTTATTGATGATCATTCCAAGGAGTGACTTATGCTTTGAAAACTAAATACTAGGCTTTAGGTTTCTTTAAACTTTTGCATGCGTAAGTTGAGAGAGAAACTGACAAGAAGTTGAAATGTGTCCACTCAGATAATGGTGGTGAATATAGTAGGTCGTTTGAGTAGTACTGCAGAACTCATGAAATCAAGTTTAAGAAAACATAGCCAAAAATGCCTCAGCACAAAGGAGTTGTAAAGAGGATGAACCGCACAATTAATGACAGGATTCGTTGTATGCTCTCCCATGAAAAGGTGTTGAAGTCTTTTTGGGGGAGGCAATGAGATTAGTTGTTGACTTAGTAAATCGTTCACCTTTAGTTCTTTTGAATCACGATATACCTCAGAGAGTGTGGTTAGAAAAAGATATTTCATATGAGCACTTGAGAGTTTTTAGCTACAGGAAATTTGTGCATATCCCTAGAGATGAGAGATCTAAACTTGATAGTAAAACAAGGCAATGTATTTTCATTGGTACAATCATGAACAGTGTGGGTACAGATTTTGGGATCCGGTCATCAGAAGTAGAGATGCAGTATTTTTGGAAGATCAAACCATTGCAGACTTTGAAAAGACAGAGAAGCCAACGTCTAGCAATAAAGAACAAGTTGACTCAGGTAAGATTCATTCACCTACAATACCTATTAATGATAATAGAGATGCACAAATAAATGATCACCTTCTAGGTGATAATGAATTAGTTGAAGAAAACCCAAAAGAGCCACTAATTGAGCCTCAGTTAAGAAGATCCACCAGAGACAAAGAACCTTCTAGAAGATATTCTACCAATGAGTATATGTTGCTCACTAACGAGAGAGAACCAGAGACTTATCAGGAGGTTTTGTAGCATGAGAAGAAAAAAGAGTGGTTGTGAGCATTGCAAGAGAAGGTGAAGTCCTTGGGTGAGAACAACACTTATGATTTGGTGAAATTACTAAAGGGAAGAAAGCTTTGAAAAACAAGTGGGTGTTCACATTAGAGTAAAAAAAAAATAGGTTACAGCCAAATTATAAGGCAATTCTAGTTGTTAAAGGATTCAGTTAAACAAAAGGTGTTGACTTTGATAAGATTTTCTTACCTGTCGTGAAGATGAGTTCAATTTGAGTTATTTTGGGATTTGTCACTAGCTTTAACTTGGTTATAGAACAACTTGATGTGAATACAACTTTCCTAGATAGAGATTTAGAACAAGAGATCTATATGAAGCAGCCTGAAGGCTTTAGAGCTAAAGGCAAAGAAGATATTGTCTGCATGTTAAGAAAAAGTTTATACAAGTTTAAACACTGAGGTAGTGGTACAAAATTTCAACACTTTTATGGAATTGAATGACTATAGTAAAACTACTTATGACCATTGTATTTTTATAAAAAAAAAATTCTTTGTCTGATTCTGTTTCCATACGTTGATGACATGTTGCTTGTTGGGCATGATGCTACTAAGATAGATAAGTTGAAGAAAGAACTTAGTAAATCTTTGGCCATGAAGGATTTAGGTATGACTAAGCAAATTCTTAGCATGAAGATTATTTATGACATGAAGAAGAACAAACTATGGTTATCTCATAAGAGATACATAGAAAAAGTTCTTGAGAGATTTAACATGAGCAATGTGAAGTCTTTTGTGTCTATACTTGCAAGTCATTTTAAACTCAGTGTCAAGCAATGTCTTGCAAGTTAGAATGAGCAGTAGTAGATGAAGAAAGTGTCTTATGCATCCGCAGTGGGCAGCTTAATGTATGTCATGGTGTGTATAAGGCAAGATATTGCCCATGCAGTTAGTGTTATTAGTCATTTTCTTTCAAATTATAGAAAAGAGCATTGTGGGCTCGACCCACATTTTGAGATGAGACTATAAAAGGTCTTTGTATCTCAAGAAACCCTTTAACAAAAGAAATAGGAGAGAAGAAAGAACAAAATGGATTCTAAAATTTTTCAAGAGCAGTTGGAAGAAAATTGTGTTTTCTCGTATTTCAACCGTTGGATCGTCTTGAATTTGACAGTGGATCTATGACATCAAGAGGTAAATTCTGAATGTTGAAAATCATTTTTTGAGCGTTCGAAGGTTGTCGGGTGGGGTAAACATGGGACTGCAGTTTTGCACCCCTCTATTTTTCCTCTCTTACTTTTTGTTAACATCCAACATTGTTGTTTGATTTTGATGAAATTGTTGTATGCCTCTAATTTGATGATATAGAGAGAACTTTGATTGTACCCATTATTTATGATATAGTGGAAGATTTGATAAATAGACTACGAGTCTCATGATTTTTTACTCTCTATTTTGAGGGTTTTTCACTCTAAAAATAGAGTTGCAAATTTTGTTATTTTTGGGTGATATATTATCACTTGTTGCTTTTGATTGATTTTGCTTAGCCTATTTGATTACACAAAGAAAAAAAATGTATTTTATTTTGCTGTGTATTCTCGGTGTCGAGAATTGGTATTAGTCTTTTTCTCAACAATGGCTTACAAGTTAGAATCACCAGCCAATGCTCGCATTCACCCAATTTTTTATGTTTCTTTCCACTTACTGATCTTCCAGCGAAATTCACTACAGTCATAGTTGGAGATCGCCCAACAACATTACTTCAAACGAGGGTGGTTAAGCAAGGTAATTTACTGGTCACACAATGGTTTGTGCATTGAAAGGATCATCCGGCAACCGATGCTACATGGACAGATTCATCAATTGTATCTGATGCTCATCTAGAATTTCAAACTTGGGGTCAAGTTTCTGCAAAGGAAGGTGCCTATTGTGGGGGAGTCTTACCCGGATACGGAAGGAAGAGTAGAATAAGTCCAAAGACCAAGAAACTAGTCGTTGAAGGAATAGAAGTTTCCATCAGTCTTCTCATAATTGTTGTCACAACAAGCAGGTCCACTGTTGAAGCTGACCAGATTGGGAAGCCAATCTCGTCACAAGAATTGCGTCCTCTCACGCTCGAAAAAACCCAACTCTTGAAGGGAAGACTCCTCTCCTCCTCCATCCTCCCATTTCCATTTCAGCCCTTGGATTTTAATCTAATGCTCTACGTTTTGACAACACATTTAAAGTGTAACTTTAATCTAGATCGTACATTTTTTTAATCCAATGGTTCTTATTAAAACACCACATTAAACTATTTCTTTTAATAATGAACATCTATTTTATCTCTAAATCCAACGCCTCACAATATGACACCACAATAAAATTCCAACTTTTTGGCATAACTCTTTAATTTCTTTATTTTTCAATTCAATGGTCTATTATTTGTTAACTTAAAGTATGTTTTAAGGTTAATATATTTTTTACGATAAATGTTTCTATTCAAACTTTCATTGATTGATGATTATGTTGATAATAAGAAAAAAAAAATATTCTATTATTGCTTCTCATTGTAAATACTTTTTAAAGGGGTATTTAATTTTTCTAACGTGAGTGTTCAAGATTTTTTAGTTTTCAATAAAGCTTTAGAAATTGAAGTTAAATGATTGCAAAATTGCTTTCAAAGTGTCGACTGAAGTGACAGAGTGTTGACCGCTAGTCATCTTTATAAAATTTGAGAGAATTTCAAGTGTCGACTGGATAGTGCTAGTGTCAACCGCCGAAATAAATGCAGAAATTCTAGAGATCTTCAAGTGTCGACAGGACAGTACTAGTGTCGACCACATGATCAAATCCATAAATTTCAGAAACTTTAAAGTGTCGACCTAGTTGTTGAACGACTTTTAAATAACACACAACGTCAACAAAGTGTCGACTGATCAAGAGCAAGTGTCGACTGCACTAGCTGTTTTTTGAAGACACTTACAAATAAAAAAAATAAAGGCTCATGCAAAGGTACTCAACCTGAAAATTGCAACAAAGTGCTGCCGAATCAAAACTTGATAATCTCTTCCTTCAATTGATCCATCATCCCTCTTAGGGTATTTGCATATTATGAGATTAGTCTACATAATGTTTTAGTTGTACGGTGATAAGTGTGTATTTTACACACTTATTTATACTTTTTACACTTAATTTGATAAATTTATCTCAAGTGTTCGAACGAATTTGATGTATTTTGTGTAAGTGTGCAGAAAATTTAATTAAAACAGGAAAGATCTACAAATTTAGATCGATATCTACGTGCCAGTCAGCAAATAAAAGAGATCGCCTATCAATCTACAAAGTTGGAAAGATCTTCAAATTTGGAAAGATCAATTAATTTAATCTCCGCCGTTTACCTGAAGAAGTAACGAATCAAGCCATTGATTTGAAGAGAGATGAAGAATTAAATAAATAAAAAAAACAGACAAAAGGCAGCAGAGAGCGATTTTGGAAAGAATCATCGGATTATGCTATTGACAGGGCAAGCATCACGGGCGCAACGATTCGGCGATCTGGCATTCGACAAATTAGGAAAGGCTGAATCTAATCCATTGATTGAAAAAAGGAAAAAGAAATAAAAAAAAACCTGGGGAGGAAGCTTTCAACGAAAAAAAAAGATTCAGCATTGGGCGATTTTTCCATAAAAGCAGAGCCTGGAACGAGGGGGATTTTTTTGAGAGCAGCAGGGTGTTGCGTTCGGCGACTTGGACAGAACGAGGTCGGCGATTTACAGGGCGCTTGAGCTCGGATTCGGTCTTCGGCACAGCGTGACCGGCGATTGAGGCGAGCGAATATCCGGCGATTCTGGTGAAGAGCGACCGGCTGTCGGTGAGTAGCGATTCACGGTCGGCGTTCTTTGGAGATTGAAGGACGTTGGAGGGATTTTCAACAACAGAGAAGCAATTTTACATAATAATATTTCTTTTCTTTTTATTTCTATTATTTAACTATGCAAGAATTCATTAATATTTCTATTGTTGTTTATTTTCGTATTAGTATGAGCTAACTTTTTCTGCTAGGGGCTACGATGTAGCCAGACGATATTTATTTTCTGTTTCTTCGTTTAATTTTATTCGTTGAGTATTTCTTCCAATATTGTTGGTGCATTTAATTTCTGTTCTTAAAGCCTGTAAATTTCTGGCCAATCTTTACTTGATTTTTGGGGTGTTTTGAGACTGAGAGGTGATAAATACCCGTGCACTGAAATTAATGTCATTAATATACGTATGCTAGAGATAGCTATGGTATTAGTGTGATCACTGTGATTTCTTGATTTATTTGTATTTGATTAATGTAGGATTTGAGACTGAGAAGTGATAACCCATTAATCAGATAAACTACACAATGGTCGAGAGAGATTTGCTAGAATTTAGTGAAATCGATCATCAACATAGGAAGAATATTTATGAATATAATTGCGAAGGACTGAAATAAATCTTGTCTTGGTGAAATCGTAGTACCTAGGTTTTTATCAATTTGATTTAATCTCATTTTATTTGTTGCTCTATTTTATCTTAGTTTATTTTAATTGTTTGTTTTAATTGTTTATTTTAATTTCAATCCTTGAAAACCATAAAAACGTGTGTTCAATTTAGAATTAAGATTAGTTATTTCAATTATTAATTAACAAGTCCTCGTGGGTTCGACACTCTATTTATCACTTTATTACTTGTTGCGACTCGTACACTTGCGAAATATTTTGCACAACAAGTTTTTGGCGCCGTTGCCGGGGACTTTATTATTAATATCGAATTGATTATTTTTAGTTTTATTTTGAATTCTATTTATTTTATTTGTTTATTTTCGTGTTCTTTTCAGGTGCATGCGTAAAGACGGAAACGCTAATCTTCTCCCGCTGAATCTTGAGATCGAACGTACGTGTCGACGCAATCGTAAAGCGAGAAGAGAAGTTATTCAACCAGAGCGTGTCATTATGGGGGATAACAGAGCAGACAATATTGAAAATCCTCCACTCGTTATTGAAAATCGTCCACTTGTTAATGTTGAGACCCGGACCCTACTGGATTATGTTATACCTACTGTATCCGGAGTACACTCAGCTATTCGTAGACCGGCCATCAATGCTAATTTTGAAATTAAGCCGGGCACCCTGCATATGATTCAACAATCTCAATTCAGTGGATTACCTTCAGAAGACCCAAAGGATCACATTGCAAATTTCTTAGAGGTGTGCGACACTTTTAAATTTCACAATGTGGGGGATGATGCATTGAGACTACGGCTATTTCCATTTTCATTACGAGATCGTGCGAAAAACTGGCTTAACTCTTTGCCCGCTAATTCTATTACTACGTGGGAAGATTTATGCCAGAAATTCCTTTCCAAGTTCTTTCCATTCGAGAAGACAGCTAGACTTCGCAATGATATAATTAATTTTACTCAGTTCGATGGGGAGACATTATATGAGGCATGGGCTCGTTTTAAGGAGATGTTGAGAAAGTGTTCCAATCACGGTCTACCGATGTGGATGCATATTCAGACTTTTTATATGGGATTATCAGCTTCTACTAAGACTCTGGTTAATGCAGCAGCAGGTGGAGCTTTAATGAGAAAAACGGAAGACGCCGCTTATGAATTATTAGAGGAATTAGCACTTAACAATGACCAGTGTCCAGTGGAGCGATCGATTATGAGGCGCACATCGGGTACTTCAGAACTCGAAGCTATTAAAGCTCTGACTCTACAAGTGGCCTCATTAACTAAGCAACTACAAGAATCTCATATGGCAGCAAGTGTTGGGAAACCGATGAAGGTTACTTGTCAGTGGTGTCATGGGCCGCATTTGAGTGAAGAATGTCAAGAGGGAAATCCTATGGCCAAAGAACATGCGGAGCAAGCTAATTATATGGGTAATTTTAATCGTCAAGGCAATCCCAATTCAAATACTTACAATCCTGGATGGCGGAATCACCCAAATTTTTCATGGAGAAATTCTCAGAACGCTATGCAGCCACCTCCAGCAGCTCAACCCGAACCATTTCAGCAAGTTGAAAAGAAAAGTGATCTAGAAACGGCCCTTTTGCAGTTTATGACCGAGACTCGGATTACAATGCAAAATCAATCTGCCCAAATTCGCAGTCTTGAAAATCAACTTGGTCAATTCGCGAGCATTATTAATAGCAGGCCCCAAGGCTCACTACCAAGTAACACTGAAGTAAATCCGATAGAGCATTGTAATGCAATTACTACTAGATTGGGAACTGTGATTGCACCGGAGCACAAAGAGCCAAGTGTGCCTAAAGTGGATAAGGGGAATTCAAGTGAAAATGAAGCTCAAAGGTCTCTACCATCTCATCCCTCGCCAGTACAAGCATTTGCACCTCAAGTGCCGTTTCCACCAAGACTAAAGCATGTGAAGCTTGATTATCAGTTTTCTAAGTTTCTTGATGTCTTCAAAAAGCTCCACATCAATATTCCATTCGCAGAGGCCCTTGAGCAAATGCCGAAATATGCACAATTTTTGAAAGATATTTTGTCTCACAAACGAAAGATTGACGACTATGGCACGATCGCTTTGACTGAGGAATGTAGTGCCATTGTTCAACGTAAACTTCCACAAAAACTAAAAGATCCGGGAAGCTTCACCATACCATGTGATATTGGGACGTCATTTTTTGAACGGGCATTGTGTGATTTGGGGGCTAGTGTAAATTTAATGCCGCTATCTATATTTCGTAAGCTTGGTCTCGGTGAAGCAAAGCCCACGAGAGTGGTTCTACAAATGGCTGATCGGTCTCTTAAGCAGCCGTATGGGGTGATTGAAGATGTCCTTGTCAAAGTTGACAAGCTTATTTTTCCTGCTGATTTCTTGATTCTTGACATGGAGGAAGATCGTGGTATCCCTATAATATTAGGTCGTCCATTTTTAGCAACAGGAGGTGCTATAATTGATCTTAGAAAAGGGGAGCTCAAATTACAGGTACAAGATGAGGAGGTGACATTCAAGGTGTATAGATCATTGGAGTACCCACTAGTTAGCGATGACATATTTCGGGTGGAACTCCCTCACACTGTGACAAGGGAAACTTCACTTCAACCAAACCACTTTCTTGAGCCTATTGGGAAGCAGTACGTTCAAAACTTACGGGAATCGACATTACGGGTCATACCACCTATTAAGAAACCACCTGACCACAAAAAGATTCTGGCAAATGATAAGCTGGTAAATGGGCAACAATGGTTACCATATTGGGGCGGTACAGTTAAAAATGCAAACTCCATTATATATCTCGACCCAACATGACGCAGCATATCGTCAAGCTGATGACGTTAAAACACGCACTTGGTGGGAGGTAACCCATTAGTTATTTATTTTCCTTTATTCATTTTTCTTTATTTTTATTTCTGTTTAATGTTGTTTTTGTTATTTTCATTTTCATTTTACTTAGTTGTAATTTCGTTTTCCTTTTTATTTCGTTGTCCTTTTTATTTCATTTTCGTTTTCATTATATTTTCATTTGTTTTTATGTTTTAGTTTCTTATTTCATTTTATTTTCTCTTTTTACTTAGTTTCACTTTTTTATTTTTATCTTTCTGTTTTTTTAAATAGGTTTCGATTAAGTCATTTTATTTCCGTTTTATCATTTTATTTATTTCATGTTAAAATAATAATAATAATAATTTCTTTATTTATTTTTATTTTTGTTTTTATTTTATTTTACTTTATTTTATTTTATTTTTTCTCTTACGGTTATTTTTAGTTTTCTTTAGTTTCTTATTTTATTTTCTTTTTATTTATTTTTCTTCTTTTAAATAGGGTCCGATTTAATTATTTTAAATTCTTTTTATCGTTTTATCATTTTATTTTATTTTATTTAGTTAATTATAAATATATATTATAAAAAAAAAAAAAAAGCACTTCTACTCGATTACGCTTTCGACCGAAACTCCACGACCAGCTCAAGATATTATGAGGTACGCGACTTTTACCCTATATTTTTTATACATTGAGGACAATGTCTATTTTAAGTTTGGGGGTGATTTTAGCGTATCTTAGTACTTTGATATATTTTGGTATTGCAATCTGAAATCTTGGTTGAGGTGTCGATGATGATTTAAATGATTTATTCATGCTTTAATTCCTTGAGAAATGCTGAGTAAAAGAGTGATTTGTTTTAGTTTGCATTGATTAGAGCTTACATAGTTATCTTCAATTTATTTGAACACGTTCTATTCTTGTTTGATTCTATTTGTTGGTAATATTTGTGTAGTCTACTAAGAGTGAAACCCAGATACTGTAAGGGAGTGAACGAGAATAAACAGGGTAAGGGAGTGTAACTCTAGTCAAATGAGTGAGAACAAGAATACTGTGAAGACAAATCTTTCTTGGTTTTGCTCATTATCCTCGAATGTGAATTGACATTTTTCTGAAACAAAAGAATGATTTAGGCCATCTTTGAACCGTTTGAGCTTTCTGAGCCTACCTTGTTGTGTCATTTAATGACACCCATAGTCACCCTTTTGAGCCTATTATTTACAATTCATTTGTCACATGAACTAGTCTAGCCTTGTATATTTCTCCTACCTTATTCATTGAGCACAGAGATATTAATCTAAATTAAGGGAGAATTGGAGCTGCTGAAATTCAATAGAAATTCCTTTGTCATGTTGTATTTACTTTAATTGTCAAAAAAAAAAAAAAAAAAATAGAAAAGAAAAGAAAAGAAAAAAAGAAAGAAAGAAAAAGCAAGTTTGAACAATTCAGTTTTCAATCTTATTTTATTTTATGCGATTATTAGGTTTGTATTGATATTGTGTTGTAACAATGACAAAGGAGTTAAAGTGGGTGATGTTGAGTGAAGTAAGTTTGGGGGTGAGCGATTAAAAAAAAAAAAAAGTTTGAGTGAGTTCAACAAGTGAGTAAGTGAATGGAAGAAATTTTTGATTGGATGAAATAAAGAGGAAGGAGTGGTGCTCTAAATATTCGCTTGAATTCATATAATTCCTACCTTACAACCCAGCCTTTCATTACAAGCTTGTAAAGACCTATTGACTTTTGTTTTGATTTATGGATGTTTGTTATTAGTTGGATAGTGAGCAAAGCTGATGAACGATTTGAGTGACTGGAGCGATCCCGAGTGAAATGAGAATGTATCCCTTACCTGTAGCTACATTAGTTGAACCGACAATTAGAGGAAGATAAGAATGAACGCACACACACACGAAGATTTTTATGTAAGCTTTTATCAATTCGCTAATATGAATTATTTCTCTTGCAAAGTATTTAACTTGGTAGTTTAGTATGAGTATTTCAAGCTGAGACAATTTACCCAAAAGCCTTGATTCAGATTGTTTTACCATTACATTACATTGAGCATTTTATACTTGATCGAGAGTATCTTTGTGTTAACTGAGTTATATTTTGTTCGCTTGAGGACAAGCTTTCATTCAAGTTTGGGGGTGTGATAAGTGTGTATTTTACACACTTATTTATACTTTTTACACTTAATTTGATAAATTTATCTCAAGTGTTCGAACGAATTTGATGTATTTTGTGTAAGTGTGCAGAAAATTTAATTAAAACAGGAAAGATCTACAAATTTAGATCGATATCTACGTGCCAGTCAGCAAATAAAAGAGATCGCCTATCAATCTACAAAGTTGGAAAGATCTTCAAATTTGGAAAGATCAATTAATTTAATCTCCGCCGTTTACCTGAAGAAGTAACGAATCAAGCCATTGATTTGAAGAGAGATGAAGAATTAAATAAATAAAAAAAACAGACAAAAGGCAGCAGAGAGCGATTTTGGAAAGAATCATCGGATTATGCTATTGACAGGGCAAGCATCACGGGCGCAACGATTCGGCGATCTGGCATTCGACAAATTAGGAAAGGCTGAATCTAATCCATTGATTGAAAAAAGGAAAAAGAAATAAAAAAAAAACCTGGGAAGGAAGCTTTCAACGAAAAAAAAGATTCAGCATTGGGCGATTTTTCCATAAAAGCAGAGCCTGGAACGAGGGGGATTTTTTTGAGAGCAGCAGGGGGCTGCGTTCGGCGACTTGGACAGAACGAGGTCGGCGATTTACAGGGCGCTTGAGCTCGGATTCGGTCTTCGGCGCAGCGTGACCGGCGATTGAGGCGAGCGAATATCCGGCGATTCTGGCGAAGAGCGACCGGCTGTCGGTGAGCAGCGATTCACGGTCGGCGTTCTTTGGAGATTGAAGGACGTTGGAGGGATTTTCAACAACAGAGAAGCAATTTTACATAATAATATTTCTTTTCTTTTTATTTCTATTATTTAACTATGCAAGAATTCATTAATATTTCTATTGTTGTTTATTTTCGTATTAGTATGAGCTAACTTTTTCTGCTAGGGGCTACGATGTAGCCAGACGATGTTTATTTTCTGTTTCTTCGTTTAATTTTATTCGTTGAGTATTTCTTCCAATATTGTTGGTGCATTTAATTTCTGTTCTTAAAGCCTGTAAATTTCTGGCCTATCTTTACTTGATTTTTGAGGTGTTTTGAGACTGAGAGGTGATAAATACCCGTGCACTGAAATTAATGTCATTAATATACGTAGGCTAGAGATAGCTATGGTATTAGTGTGATCACTGTGATTTCTTGATTTATTTGTATTTGATTAATGTAGGATTTGAGACTGAGAAGTGATAACCCATTAATCAGATAAACTACGCAATGCTCGAGAGAGATTGTGCTAGAATTTAGTGAAATCGATCATCAACATAGGAAGAATATTTATGAATATAATTGCGAAGGACTGAAATAAATATTGTCTTGGTGAAATCGTAGTACCTAGGTTTTTATCAATTTGATTTAATCTCATTTTATTTGTTGCTCTATTTTATCTTTGTTTATTTTAATTGTTTGTTTTAATTGTTTATTTTAATTTCAATCCTTGAAAACCATAAAAACGTGTGTTCAATTTAGAATTAAGATTAGTTATTTCAATTATTAATTAACAAGTCCTCGTGGGTTCGACACTCTATTTATCACTTTATTACTTGTTGCGACTCGTACACTTGCGAAATATTTTGCACAACATACGGCCATGCATGGTTCTCAGATTTGGATATCTTTTTGAATGTGAAGGTCTTTTAGGCAAAGAAATGAGTACTTGAAGAATATTAGGTACTTAACTCATCAAACACAATTTTCCAAAATAAACTACTACAAAAATAAATTTTCAGGGGGATCGATATCTTGATTCGAAATGCACTTAAAAGTGCAATGAAGAACATTCCCTCAGACATCCCCATTTCACCAAATCTATGAACAAAGGTCTGCATCACCCAGACATACAAAGTCCTCCCCCCCAACACCAAAGTAAAATGAGAACCTTGTAGTACTGCATAAGATGAATCACATCTCATGAGCCTTCCAATACAAAGAGAAGTTTCTACCCAATCTAAGTACGTCTATGAATCCCTCATCTCCAAGGATTTGGGTTCATTCCAACAATCCTTCCAGAAGGACAATGCTGCACTATCACCAACACAAGGAAATTCTCTATTCAAATCATAATCTCTTCTTTCCTTCGGAACATCTCTCCACAAACTACACTTCAAAGTAGCCCTAATTTCTGCAGTCCTCCAATATGGGTTCAACAAAAAACATATCAAGATTCAGTATCAAACAGGGTCAGTCTGTTTAATCAAAACTATGTTCCAATATTGATTTCCATTTACATGAAGAACAAGAAAATCAATATCTTGAGAATGGAATCAAGTATTTGAGTGCCTTCTTGATGAGACATGACAAGTTGACTATGGTACAATAACAAATTATATATCCATGAGAGAACATACTTTCCGCAAGAAGGCCTATCGCAAAAATAAATTTTCAATCCTGAGATAAAATAAAAAAAAATGTCACTCATCATTCGTTTTTTACCCTTAAATTATATATCTATTTTACGAGAACCAAAGAACAAGTCAACTAACTATTCTTAAATATAAAGACATGTAAACATGCATAAAGCTGGTCACAAACCTTGATTTCCACGTCTCAACCAAGGTTTCAAGCAACTTGTTTGCATCAGTAGGTGCTATTGACAAAACAGCTACTCGTAACTGAACAAAATTATGATGGTAAGTGGTGAAAGCGAGACATGGTCCAGGTTGCGAGTGTTAGCATATTGCATTTCTAGCATATTTTGATTATTAGTCTATTTGTTAGTTTAGCATTCTGTAAATATTACTTCTAATATATATCTTTCTTATTAGCTTCTAGATTAAATACAAGACGATTGTAAACATCCTCAAGTTACAAAAAAAAAATAGAATTACAGCAGATTTCTTTTTCTTCTGCCTCATTCTGTGTCTTCCTCAATGCTTCTAAATTTTCAATTTGGTATCAGAGCTAATGGTATCCTCAAGCTCGACAATCCCTAATTCTCCTCAAATAGCAACCCTCCCTCCTTTTCCCCAA
Source organism: Begonia masoniana (assembly GCA_022432975.1). Lineage (NCBI taxonomy): Eukaryota > Viridiplantae > Streptophyta > Magnoliopsida > Cucurbitales > Begoniaceae > Begonia > Begonia masoniana. The sequence continues at coordinate 30,462,721 of CM039508.1, read as the reverse complement.
ATGAACCAAACCTTAACGATCAAACTGGACTCCACACATAACAATATCCTGGATGGTTCCTATGCCCCCTCTAAAATTTCTTGATTCTCAGTCAGTTCAATTAAACCCAGATTTTGCAGTTTGACAACGATATAACTGGATCATCATGAGCTGGATTTTTTCTTCCCTCTCTAAATCGATTCTTCCCCAAATAACGAGCCTCACTTCTGCAAGTGACATATGGTTGGCCCTGGGTCGAATGTTCTTGACACTGTGGTCCTTAGAAAAGGAATCGTGCAAAACCCCCACAAATAAGAGACAATGTGCACCGGTGATGAAGTGTTGCACAAAACCAAAAATATTGAAGAGAAAATGGAGATGAAGATGTAACCAAAATGAAAGGTAAAGTGTGTGATGATGATGGACGAATATAAGGATGAATATAAGAGCATGAAATGAAGAGGAAATGGTGATACCTTTGGCAAACGCGAGAGCTATCTGACGTTTGCTCACGGGTGCATGTTTTTCTGTAGGAAAACAACCACTGTTAGGCCTAGGTTTTCTGACCTCTAATCTTTTAGACTCTCAAAGAGAGAGGTGAGGAAAAGGTAAGAGTTCACCTAGCAATCTGATAGCTAGGGGAACAATGGAAGGTTACTTCACTCGATTAGACAACCGAGGAAACTCGTAAGTCTTCTAACACTTCGGTTAGGGAAATAGAGATTTCATTAAAATGGCAAAAAGTTCCTACAATCACCAATGCAATGACTTCAATAGAAAACCCTAGGGTAGATTATTAGGGTTTGGCAATGGAAGGAGTGAAGGTGAGCCCTTGGATGAGGAGAAGATCGGCGGCCATGAGGAGCAATCCGCGCGGGCCAAGCTGAACGGTGGGATGCTGCTCGCGTGCGCCTGATCGACGGTGAGGATGATGATCCTCGCGCGCCATCTGATGGTTCTCGCTGCTGCCCGGGTGTGCTAATCCAACGGCGCTGATGGAGCTCACTACGCGCCAGATCGATGGCTCTGATGCAGTCTGTAGCGCGCCTTGATCAACGATGGTGGCGAGGATTTGTGCGTGCTCAATCCAAAGGCTAGCAGCTGCCCGCGCGCCTCATTTGATGGCAGGGAGGCTTTCTACGCGCGTGCCAAATCGATGATCCTCTTTGCAGCCGTGCCTTTCTTGATCAATGGCTGAATTTTTACAAAGTCTTTGATCCTTGTTGCCACTACCAAATGTAAATACCTTAAATTTGGGCTCTCCTTTGGGCCAAGTCTTCATTTGTGTCCAATTTGTTGAAGTGTCAAATCCACAAGTGTTGAAAGCTTTGCTTCTTTGTTGGTTAATTCTTTAACCCATCATCCACCATCATACATCTAATCCTAACCATTCAATATAATGCATGATGCAATATAAATAGTTCATATAAGAAGGTTAGAATTTGCCACAAAGTTTTAAACAAATATTACATAATTTAAGGGTCGAGAAGACAAATTCCCAATGGGCCATTTGAGGAGTCCATTAGAGTACTCCAAGTGAGGAGGTGAACGGACTGATCCATATCTTCTAAATTGGGCTCCCAAGTGATGTCAACAATAGAATCCATTCCTGCAAGAAATGCAAACTCATTAGTAAAAAAGTTTAATAAATTATGGGCCTTAGTTTTTGATCTTGTAATGGGTTTGACATGTCATCCTCTCCGGGTGGTTGAGGATTTAACGTCAAATCCAATGATTCAGCCTCCTCTTCACGTCCTAATTCACCAATGTAAGGAGACAAATCTTGGACATTAAAAGTGGATGATAAGAAGACTATTGGTGGTCGGGTGGTCTTACTAAAAAGTTCTTTGGTGAAGGTGGAATGATTGAATTCATGAGCTACTTTGAAGGACGTTTGCTCGGGGATGGAGTGAAGGTTTCCAAAGTAGTCAAATTCTGAATGTGGTAGCATGCAATTCCCTTTATACTCCTTTGACCAAAGAATTAATCATTCTAACTTTATGACCACAGATGCAGGCTCAACATCCAAATGAATCTTGACTTGGCTCCAACTAATCTTTAAAATCCAAGTGATCAAATAGCCGGAGGGTAGAGAACTTGTTATTACCAAATCAACGGCTTCCTTGTCCTTGGTTCGATGGTAGAATTTATGATAATCACATGATTGTGCTAGTTGTTTCGTTACTTCACCTAATTGTAAATTAGGGCATTTGTGGCGTACATTAGGTGTAACTTTCCTCTTATTTTGCCTATTTCCACTATGGACCCAAGTAGCACGATATGTAGGATCTAGGGAATAGGTTAACTTCTTCAAAAATTGGTGTGAAGAAGAGTTGATTCTTCCAACATAGGGAAAGGAGTGATGTAGGCCAATGATCATATTACAAACCCCAAAGATACTCTCCTCACTTATTTCCTTCTTTCCTTTGATGCCATATTGGCTCTTCTCTCAAATGGTAAGGCATCTTTTCGTCATCCACCACCTCGTTCCAAAGTTCATTGATTTTAAGAAAGGGTATTATTGAGGGTCGCGGTGCATGTACTTCGTCATAAAGGGGATTAAGATGCCACTTGCCATGAGAGTGTTCTTGATCTTTTCTTGATCTCAACCCACGCTTTGATAGAAAAAGATTTTCCTTAATCTTTCCTTCTTTACGTACAGCATCATCACGAGCCACTTGTTCGGGAGTCATGGGTAATAACTTAATTGTTCTACCACCAAATTTTAAGGTATAGTGGTTGAGGAATCTATCATAATTCACCCTACAGTCGTATTACCATGGTCGTCCTAACAGAAAATGACTGGCATTCATTGAGACAACATCACAAAGAACCGAATCCTTATACTTGCCAATAATGTAGTCTACGGTTACTTGCTTGGTTACCTTAATGTCATCTCTATCATCCAACCATCTCAACTTGTAAGGCTTAGGGTGGTTAGTGGTTTCCAACCATAATTTACCGATCATTTCTTGCGAAGCTGCATTAATGCAACTTCCTCCGTCCATAATTATCGAGCACACCTTGTCCTTGACTGCACAACGACTTTGGAAGATATTGTCACATTGACAATCTTCTTTCACATTCTTAGACATAAAGGCTCGCCTTATGACCAGTAGTAGAGGACCTTCTTGAGCCGTACAATCATTGACTTCTTGATCACTATCCTCTACTATCTCTTCTTCATCCTTATTGTACTGTCCTTCGTCATTCTCACTTTCCCATTCACCAGTCGATTCCTTGATTACCATCACACGATGGTTAGAGCATTCATTAGCATAATGTCTTTTTCCTAGGCATTTATAACATTGGACATCACGTGCTCTTTGTCCGTTAGATTGGTTTACTTGGGCTTTGTTCGTTAGTGGGGGATGGCTAGTGGTACTTGATCCTTTAGGGGGCCAGTTACGGTAAAAGGGCCTCTTATCTTCATTCTTCGAGGTATTCTTGTCGTAGTCTAAATTTCTTGGTAGACATTTCTTAGGGGAGTTGGTCTTACGTTTTCTCTTTAATTGTCTTTCCACCGTGAGTGCCAATTGCATGACCAAGTCCATAGCCTCTAATTGTTGTATGTCCACCGCATCACCTATATCATGATTTAATCCTCGAATAAACCTCGCGATAAGCTGCTCCTCGGGCTCCTCAATAGCACAACACATATTGAGTGTTTCAAATTTAGTGAGGTATTTATCAACAAGGAGCCTATTTTGTCTTAAGTCATGGAGTTGATGGAAAAGTTTATGCTTGTAGTGTCGAGGAACGAATCTTTTGTGCATGAGTTCTTTCATAGAATTCCATGCGGTGACAGGGTATCCTATGGTCCTCATACATTGGGCTCTAAGGTTGGACCACCAGAGTGCTGCATGGCCCGTGAGTTCTAGTGAAGTAAGTTGCATATTTACTCTGAACCAGAGTGCTGCATGGCCCGTGAGTTCTAGTGAAGTAAGTTGCATATTTACTCTTTCAGAGTAATCATGACAGTCGAAGACTTGTTCAACCTTATCTACTAAATCCAAAAAGGTCTGACCGTCACAGGTTTCATTGAAAGGGAGAATGGTGATCTTAACATTTCAAAGGTCATCGTTGTCATTACGACGATTTGGGCGGTATGGCTCTTCATCATCCAAAGCTCAATCCTCATCCTCCGAATCATAATATCGAGGTCTTCTTCTTTAGGACTCGGCCCATTCATCTTCCTTTAATTGGATAGAGGTTCTACGTCTAGGACATTCGAGTCTAATCCTTGAGGAGGTTTCATGTGAAGGGTCTCTTTCGTTCGATTCTCTACGGGGATTGTTTATCATGTGCTCTCTAAGTTGTGCCATTTCAAGGGATAAGTCCTTAAGTTGTTGGGTGAAGGTTCCAACCAATCCTGTTAAGGCATTGAGTTGACCTTGCATGCCACCTTACATACTTGATTCACCCTCTTGGCATGTGTGCTCGGGAGGAGGTGTGTCCCTAGTTCGGTTAGACTCTTAGTTGTGTGGTAGGTCACGTGAAAATCCGCTCCTATTTGTCATTACTAAGCATTAGGCAAATAATTAAGTCAAAGTTTTTAAGTTAGCCATTCAAATTTTAAATCCTCATTAAGTGCTTTAGCTAAGATTGGTGAAGGTAATTAACTAATTAGTGACTTAGGTAAGTTTTATGCACTTAGGGATAAGCCCTAACTAAGACAAAAATTAGTGGGGAACATACTCAACACTTAGCTATTTAAACTTGAAGTCATAAAATTAGCTTAGGAATTTTATCAAACACTTAACAAACTTTTCTTAAAAAACAGCTTTGTAATATAATTCTAACAACCAAAATTTCCAATCCAAAACCAACAATTTTCACAACTTTAAGCAAGATTCAATCAATATAATCTTAACACAAATTTTATATCTCAAAAATAGCAAGATCTAAGCTTAAAAACACAAAATATCTCAAGATGAACATGCTGATTTTTCAGTTTTTTTTAAGAGCAGAATTTTATGTTCAACATAAGCTGATTTTAAACCACACTTTGAAGTCAACTTGCAATCCGATTTTTTTTAGGAGTAAAATAGCTAGCACATAATAGATGATTTAGATGATATTTCTAGATACAAATAACAAACAAAGTGAATAAAAGCCGAGAAGAAAAATCAACAAAAACCGAGAAGGATAAACACTAAAAACCGAGAACAAGACAAGAAAAAATGGGTGCTCACCTTCGCCGATTCCATACATCAATGTAAACCAATTTTACCTTAGTGTTTCTTCTAGGATTAAAGGCTATAAAATGACAAGAAAACATGTTGCAATATCATGATATACATAGCTAAAAATTAGCAACAAAACAGATCCAAAAATCACTAGAAAAGTGAGCGGCTAATCAAGTTTTTGTGCTAAGTTTTTGACTCGTTAAACCTAGTGCAATGTTTGAGTCAAATCCATCAAAAACGCTTGTGGGAAGCACCTTGGGCTCTGATACCACTTGACACGGTGGTCCTTAGAAAAGGAACCGTGCAAAAACCCACAAATAAGAGACAATGTGCTCGGTGATGAAGTGTTGCACAAAACCAAAAATATTGAAGAGAAAATGGAGATGAAGATGTAACTGAAATGAAAGGTGAAGTGTGTGATGATGATGACTGAATATAGGGATGAAAATAAGAGCATGAAATGAAGGGGAAATGGTGATACCCTTGGCGGACCCAAGAGCTATCCGACGTTTACTCACGGGTGCATGTTTTCCCATAGGAAAACAGCCACTGTTAGGCCTAGGTTTCCGTCCTCTAACCATTTAGACTCTTAAAGAGAGAGGTGAGGGAATGGAAAGAGAGAAGAGAAAATGGAGGCAACTCTCTGGAATTCGGATTCCAGAGAGGTTGCCGATCGATCGCCTAAGATGGCAATCGATCGGCAATTAAGGTGTACCTCTCTGGAAAAATCCAGAGAGGTAGCCGATCAATCGCCCCTTTGGGGCGATTGGTCGGCTGGGAAGGACAGCAACAGGCGATCAATCGCCGGTTGTAGGGCGATTGATCGCCCCTTTAGTATTTTACACAAGCGATCGATCGCCTGGTATAGGGCGATCGATCGGCTGTCAAGTGGCCAATCGATCGGCCATGATATTTTATGGGCAGTTACCCTTTTTGCCCCCCAAACGTTGGCCGATAGTTTTAATTGTTTTAAACATTTTATGTAAATGTTTTCTTTAGTTTTCATTACTTTAAATACGTTTTATTAAAAAGTTTTCAAATGTTTTCTGCTTAAACGTTAAACTTAAAGTTTATAAGGATTAAAAAAATAATACGGAAAAATAAGGTTACAGTGTTAGGATCGTCGCAATAGGGGCAGAGAGGTAATGATGGGAACAACGGGAGATTGAATAGTGGAGTTGAGGTGAGTTAGAAAAGGAAAAATCAGTTCATTGAAGACGACATGTCGTGAGATATGGATTTGACCACTTATTGCGTGAAGACATAAGTATCCTTTGTGGTGACTGCTATACCTTAGAAAAACACAAAAGCTTGATCGGAATACGAGTTTATGGCTGTTATAGGGACGTAAAAATGGGAAGCACTGACATCCAAAAATTCGAAGGTGATTGTAAGAAGGAACTTTGTTATACAGGACTTGGAACAGTGATTGATTGAGTAAAACTTTTGATGGGAGTTGATTAATTAAATATACGGCGGCTCCAAATGCGAAGGGCCAGTTTTTTCAATGTATGGATGCGTGAACAAGAAGAGTTAAACCGGTTTCAACAATGTGTCGATTTTTCCGTTCAACTCGTCTGTTTTGTTGTGGTGTATATGGACAAGAAATTTCACGAATAATACCCTATGATGTGAAAAAATTTGAGAGATATTTAAATTCACCACCCTAATCAGATTGTACTCGTTTAATATTGACGTTAAACTGAGTTTGAACCATCGTTTTGAACCGGATGAACTTATTATAAGTTTCATCCTTAGAACAGAGAGAATAGAACCAAGTAAACCGAGAAAAATCGTCAATAAAGATTAAAAAATATTTGACGCCAGTGATGGAAGAAACTAAGGAAGGACCCATAAATCTGTGTGAATTAAATTAAAAGCAGTAGTAGCATGATAAATAAATAATGAAAATGATAACCGAAGAGATTTAGCCAATTGACATGAAGAACATAAATCCATACAATGAGAGGAAAAATAAATGTTAGAACTAGCTAAAACATAATGAATAACATTAGAAGAAGGATGTTTCAATCTAAAATGCCATAGATTTGAGGTGTTGCTGGACACGGAATGGAGCTGAGCAGATGAAGGTCGACGTTTGGAGGGAGGATAGACTCTATAGAGGCCGTTGTCAAAGACTCCTCGAAGAATGATTTTGTAGGAGACCTGCTCCTTGACAACAAAAAAGGAAGAATAAAATTCAACATATGTTTTATTATCAGAACACAACTAAGAGACACTAAGGAGATTTTTTTTTTTAAGATAAGATGAATGATAAACGATCCGTAAATGTAAGGGAGAAGAATGAGTACGGATAGTAGCATGACAGTGTGAGAGATAGGAAAACGCTTACTATTTTCAACTGGTATTTGAGCATCGCCTCAGTACGGGATAACTGAATTTAACATATTCCAATCTTGAGTAAAATGGTGAGAGATGCCAGAATTCATATACCAAGAAGGATCTAAAGGTGTGATGGCTGAGGTTGATTGAGTATCAGAAGAGGGTAGAATTGCAGAGAAATTTTGAGGTGAGTTAACAGCAGGTTGATAATGAAGATTGGTTATGTGGTAACAGATGTTAGCACTGTGTCCTGTTTTGAGGCAAATTTGACAGCGAGGTCGATTTTGGGCTCAATTTTGAGAAAAGGAAGTAGAGGACGGACGATAGAAAGGAGTGGGAAGTAGGGCTGAAGAGGGGAATGATGGACGATGACCCCATGGTCTATTTGGGGTAAAGAAGGAGTGAGATCCAGGAGGTGAAGGAAATTTGGGTCTAGGTTTATTACCGGAGATATTTGTGTGGTTTGCTTGAAGGGAGTTCAAAGAGGCAAAAGCATTCTGGCATTCTAGGTAAGCCTCGTAGCTTAGCAGCAAACTATTTAGTTCTTCAATAGAGGGGCGATCAGTGCGCATGGACATAGCGGTGACGAAGGAGTTGTATTATGCTCTTAAACCATTAAGAAAATAGAGGAGTTGATCTTTCTCGCTCATGGATTCATCGATAGCCGCCAGTGTGTTGCAGAGACTTCGAAATTTCTGAATATAGGACATGGCACTGAGACCGTCTTTACGAAATGCTTGTTAACTTGTTCGAAGCTCCGAAGATCCGAGCAACAGATGAAGCTGAGTAAAGTTTATCGAGAGCTTCCCAAATCTTGGATGCTGATGAATATCTGACTAGTTGTCCCAACCTTTGTTCTTGAACAGAGGTATATATACAACTCATTATATGACGATTATACCTCTGCCAAGATAGAAAGTCTGGATCTTCTCTTGGAGGATATGGATGAGATCCGGTAAGAATATCCTCCAGCCCGTTAACAATAACTAAATTCAGTAGTTGGTTTTTCCATATCAGAAAATTTGAATTATCGAGTTTGATAGTAAGGGGCTGATTGACTGAGGGAATATGGGAAAGGGAGGATAGAGAGAGGGAAGAAGACGATGGTGAGTCAATTGTACTCTGTGAAGAGGTCATCGTTTTAGAGAGGGAAAGAGATGAGAAGGAAGAGCTGTTTATGGCTCTGATACCATACTATAAGAGTATTAAGAGAGGAAGAAGAAGAAAATCGAAGGGAAATATTATATTCTGCCATTAACATTGAAAACGTAGTTATATAGTCTTTAACGCTTAGGTTAATTGTAGAGGAAGATAGACACGCAAAACAAAATACGCAAACAACGGTATGACAGATTACAGAGAGATATCATTCTGAGCCCAGTTCAATTTGGTTAGGTTAGTTCAATTTGGTTAGGTTCGACATGGTTCAACATAAATCAGTGATAAAATTTGTGAAAATTGATGAAGAAGGTATTCTTATTATTGAAAAAGATTACATTGACAGGGAACATTATTGTGCTTAGAGTAGGAGAATGGAGAGGCTACGCAGGCTATCTTCTGCTGTCTCAGTGGCATGGGCCATATTAACGAGGGCGAGTCTCTGGCCGACCAGCCTCAAAGCTCTTTCGAATCTGCTGCTGCTGTGGCGCTCTAAAGCTGGCTCTGAATCGAACGCAATCTGACCCAGTTGGAAGAAGAAAAGCCTGGTCGACTGAACCATGTCTATGTAGGCTCCTCGAAGGAATCTGAATCTGAAGGCCAGCTTCAGAACAAACGGCCACACCAGGGTCCCCGCTATTGGCCTGCAGCTGCCATGGGAGGAGGAGATGAGCTTCACCTTAGCTAGAACGACAAAGTGTAGAACCATCTAGGCCGAGAAGAAGAAGAAGAAGAAGAAGAAGGTTATTAATGGCGGAAATCAGAATTTTTCTGTGGTGAGTGTGGGGAAGTAAGCAGCTTTCCTTTTACTATGATTACACTTCCTTAAATTATCAAACACATTATAAATGAAATTTTAACTCTTTCCTCAATATTTTGTTTATCATTTCATAAATAATTATTATTTAAAAATAATTACACATTTTCCATGTACATAAAAAAAAAATAGGGATTTGAAATTATATTTGAGTAAGATGCCACTTACACTCTAACATTTAGATTCATTTAACTATTAGACCTTAAACTATTTTTTTGATAAATTAAATCTCAATTTTTCAACTATTAATAATTTAGATTTTGACGTAAAATTAATGATATGAATTCCTCTTTTTCCTTCTCAAAAATATATTTAACCAGATTCTTAGAGATTCTGTTATTTCTAAGTTGATTTTTAAATCCATTGATATCTCAACATATTTTGAAATCTTCAGAAAAAAAAATCAACAAATGTAAAATTAGACTAGGAACCGAGTTAAAAACTAAATAAAAGAAAAAATTTTGACAACAATATCTAAATCGTTTAATTTATTTAAAAATAGTAAAAGATATAATTTATAAATGATACTAAATATTAGGGTTTACACTACACATTCTTTGATATATTTTCACTACAAAAATGCATTATTTTTCAACAGGATTCGAAAATGTATAAAAATTAGAAGTTTTGTTGTGTATTATTGAAGCAAAAAAGGATTTGATTTTAATAAATATTTTGTCATAATTTAATAAGATTTATGAATATTACTTTGATAATAAATTATTAATTAATAATATAACAACACATCATAACTCCTTATTCATTAACGGAGGAATTATGAGAATTGCAGGTGGTATCACGTGATTGGTCAAAAGGGACAACGAAGGTCAGAGTTAACTGTAAAATGCCAAATGTACACATTTTTCGACGGTCCAGATCGCAAGATTTCAGATCACTAGAAAATCAGACAACGTCATAGTCCTCGGTCGAAGTCGGACGAGAATGACGAAGGTTCTATGAAATTTCTGGGTCTGTCTTCACCATAGCAAATAACAATAATGAAGGTGGCTCTCAAATAATATAATCTTTCCAAGTTTTAGGCTTGGGACCACATTTCTCTCTCGTCTCTTTCTTTTTCCGTCTTTGATTCGCATGTCAGCTTAGCAATGCAGCCCAGTTGGTCACAATGAGGTCTAAGTCGACCCGATGCTTGGCTTAGACTGAGGTCGAGGCTCGGTCAATCCACTCCTTCTGGAGTGGTTAGATGTCGGATTCGCGAACTTAGACCACTAAGACAATCTGGCATGTCCCTAAGCCAACCATTATGTACATTTGCAAAAGATGTTGCGACATATATGGAATGTCAGCCGCAACCCTAATTGGCTACTACAATTTTTAATTCTTTGGAATAAAATGTTGTTTTTTTGTGAATTTTTTAAAAATTGCTTCCTATTTCAATTTTTTCAAATTGTTTTGACAATTGACGAAAAAAAATATTTGATTTCCTCTAGTCAACCAACACGTTAAATCTTCAATAAAAAAATTACATGTACATTCCTATTAGGTTGACATTCACTCGATTGTCAAACATTTGCAGTTTCTTGATTATATAACTTAATACATTCATGTAAAAAAAATATATAAACTCATCTATAATCTTACATTCGCTTCTCAAATTGTGCATTGTCCATCTCCCAATCCTTCAAGCATATTAGCGCTTCAATCGTCTTCGGTGCCAAGCTACTTCTAGCATCCGAAAGCACTCTAACCCCTGTAATAAAATCTGATTCTGACACAACTATTGATATTGGCACAATTGACACGTCTTGGGCCATGATTGAAAGCACTAGAAAGTTTTTTCTTATGTTTTCCACCATACCAAGATATCAAAATCATTATCTTCATCGTCTGTTGGGACCAATGGTTGATAAAAAAAAAAAAAAAAAAACAATGTAAAACTTAAACACTACTAGTTGCCAAAGTGATCACGACAGATTTTCTACTCTAAAAACTTCTAAGTTCATTTTTAAAGAAGAAATAGAACTAGAAGCAATATTTGAAGATGGAGAAGAGGACTCTACTATATCAATATCAGTGTTTAGTTTATAAATAAAAAGCATATAAAACGTTATGTAGCATTAATTGATCATGTTCATAACATGAGAATTTTAAAGGCGTATACGAATAGAAGCACTCTCTGTTGTGCAACTCACCGGTTCTCATTTTTATGTCGAAGTATTGCTCATTCTCTTGCAAATATTTGAAGCTTCACTCTTGAGCTAAAACTAACTTATCATATTTGTAAAGTTGAAATTATACATTCTTGAGAGATTTAGATCATTGTACCAAAAACATTTATCTCCACTACTTGCTTATGTGGACACAAAAAGGGTGATGTTCTTGAAAAGTTGGATAAGTTTGATTGACATCTGTAAGTTCAATTATGGAAAATGGTGAGACACTGTAACATATGTGAAGTTTGATTGACACTTTTAAGTTCAATTAAGGAGAAGACTGGTACCCTATAACAGTTGTAGGGTTGAATTAACACTAGAAAACTCAATCATTTGTAACAAAAAGGATTATTAGGAAAAAAAATCTTCAAAAAGGAGCATTGGAGTGCAGATGTAGATAGTTTGGCCGAACTGCATTAAAAAACGTATTTATTATTGTTTTGCTTGCATGTTAGAATTAGTACATTTGACTCAATGAGAAAATATATAGTTCAAGATAGTAATTTTTGAGGATTTACTCACACGAAAAAATTAGAAAACTTAATTCACTCTCCTCTTAGACTCTTTCAATCCTACATGGCATACATTCAATCAAGTTCATTCGACATTTTAATATTACTTGGGCATGAATACTTATATGATTCCATACAACATAGGTCTAATATATGTGCATAACTCAGTTTTCAGTCATAATGCAATAACAAACAAAACACAGAGTAAGTTCAAACCCTTCACACTAAAATATATTATATGAGTCAACCATAGGTCAAAGTCATTATAAATTTATAATATCACCAAGCACTCACCTATAGATATGCTTCATCAACTGCATTTTTTATTTAAATTGTTAGACAAGAGAGTTACCAACAACTTCTTCACCTACACGATAAAAATCAATTATAAGTCTATTGCTCAGTAGGTAATGCTTAGCAAAATGAAAGATACTGTGAAATATGCATTTTCATGAAGACGTACAGTTTAAAGCTTTCTCTTTCTTTCACTTTACAGTTTAATTATTGTGGGTATCAGTCTAGGAGAGAGTATGCACAACTACCAGACACACACCACTTATGTATCGCGAACTTCGAAAAAATAGTTATGGAATTTCAATGACCTCCATTAGTTGTCACGCAACTCAGTGCGTGACACCCTCGTCAACTTCAGTGAGTCCCCTGCATTATCAAACTAACATGCCTATCCCCCATAGGTCCTACCTCATACTAGAAAATTTGTCATCAAACTCCACGAACCTATGGTTCTCTCAGAGAGTGTATGAAAATATATAAAATTAGTTTGGATATATAAAGATCATTCAATAATTTCGACGACTATTTAAGGAAGCCATAACATATAACATAGATCAAACCAAGAATTCATTCCATTTAAATTTGAAGCATCACATATAACACAACGTGTTAACAACCAATATCACATCACATATATCACAACATAGAATCAAAATCACCAAAGCATTCTTGTGATGTAGGCCAACAAGATAAAATATCCATACAATACTCACCATGTGGTCTTAGCACATGTTACTGCAACTTATTCAATTATTTTTGTAATTTGATAAACCTAAAATATATCAAATTCCTCTATTAGCATTTAATCATACATATGTATTTTAAAACAACATAAATCCTAATGTACATATTCATATTAAATTATTCTAGAACCTATGGTTCTCTCAGAGAGTGTATGAAAATATCACATATAACACAACGTGTTAACAACCAATATCACATCACATATATCACAACATAGAATCAAAATCACCAAAGCATTCTTGTGATGTAGGCCAACAAGATAAAAATATCCATACAATACTCACCATGTGGTCTTAGCACATGTTACTGCAACTTATTCAATTATTTTTGTAATTTGATAAACCTAAAATATATCAAATTCCTCTATTAGCATTTAATCATACATATGTATTTTAAAACAACATAAATCCTAATGTACATATTCATATTAAATTATTCTAGAACCTATGGTTCTCTCAGAGAGTGTATGAAAATATATAAAATTAGTTTGGATATATAAAGATCATTCAATAATTTCAACGACTATTTAAGGAAGCCATAACAAATAACATAGATCAAACCAATAATTCATTCCATTTAAATTTCAAGCATCACATATAATACAACGTGTTAACAACCAATATCACATCACATATATCACAACATAGAATCTATATATATATATATATATATAAACATTTATGCTTCATATATAATATAAGGTAAAAACCAATTTAAACCCCAAAATATGAGATTTTTTTAAAACACCCCCTAAAATATCAAATTGAACAAGTTAAACCTCAAACTATAAAAAACTTAACAAATCAACCCCGTAATTGGTATGGAGATGGTTATCACTAAAGACGCGATTAATGAAATTATCGGGTTTTCTACAGGAGGGATGGACATGAACGGATACTACCACTTCCATCAAGACTGTGAATTTTTTAAATCGGAAAAGAGACTCGAGTTCCTCAAGACAATTCACCACAATTCTAATATTGTTGGGTTCGTCAAGACAAGATCGAAGGACCTGAACCTCAAAGCTCGGTTTATTCAGAATATGATAACCCATACAATTTTATCTCACGATGGACATAGAGATCTGATCAGCTGCATGAATCTGTATATAATGGAAAAACTATACCGCGACTGGAGATTCGACCTTGGGTACCTGATCTTATGTCACATGTTCGTGATAGGTCGGACATCCAATAAGAATTTGGCGTTCAACACATTAATTTAGAAGATCGTCGATAGAGCTGGGATTCAACTACCGCCAGGAGAGCCAAGGAGAGCACTGAGATCCGTCGACGTATTTAATAGACTTCATTTGATTCAGATGGCCTAGTTGAAGTCGACAAGATTTGGGTGCTCATGTAACACCCAAAAAATTTCATCTAACGTACGTAGCCCTTAGATTAGATGTGTTATGGGAGTTTAACATAATTCTAGGGTTATACTAAGTTTATGAGATAGAAAGTAAATTCTAGAGTGGGAAACCATAGATTAGAGTGGTTAGAGATTTTGTTGTTGTTGAATTAAATGTAAATAAAAATATAAGAGGAGAAAAGAGTGGAGGGAGGAAGCCTTCACGGAAGAAGAGAAGAAAAAGTGTGAGGGGGAGGGTTGATATATATATTATAAAATTTGTGTGAAAAATTTAAAAAGAGAAAAGTTGGATGTTTTATAAATTGGATGGTTTTTGTGCAAAAAAGCAAAATGGTCATCTTCCTCCCCATTGCTCTCCACGAAATTTGAAGCTCATTGTAAGGTTTCTCCACCTTCATTTCTTCAAGTTTTTGCAAAGATTGAGGTGAGTTTCTTAATGGGTTTTATTATGAATTATTATTAGTGAAGGATTTTGGTGTTTTAGTGGTTTAAGCTTAGGATAGGTCGGTTTAGGTTGTTTATGGAGATACATTAGAGTTAGAGGTGAAGTTGGTGAAAAACCGATTTTGGTATATTATGTCGCCGGTTCTGTTTTTGTAGAATTAGATTGGCCATGTTGTTTAGTTGGTAAAATAGTTAAAATTAATGGATAGTAGACATGTAGAGGTTTACGAAATGGGCTGGATTGTTGAAATCCGATGAAAAACGAGTAAGATATGGCCGATTGAAGTTGGACGATTGAAAATGAGAAAAATTCGGGATTTGAGTTTAATTGTTGATAAGTTAGTTGTTTATGGTTAGAATTAGATTAAAAATCCTTTAGAACTTATTTATGATGCCTAAGTGAATTCTAAATATATGTTAGGTTGACGAGTGAGCATTTGGACTAGCCGAGCGAGCAATTACGAGCACACACGAAGGAATCAGGTAAATAGTGATTGATTTTGATTGTTCCTTTGGGCCTACACCATAGAACAGTAGGAATTTGTTTGTTTATTTGGTTGCTTTGTTTTGTTTTGTAATTAAGCATTTATGTGACATGCATCATCATTTTCAAACCACGAAAAAAATGAGTTTTGAGCATAGTTTTGATGTGGGAGCTTGAAACGTAAAAAGATAAGAAAAGATCACAACTCGGTCTCGGGTAGAGTCGCCATGTCAGGGAATAGTGCTAGAGCAGCACCTCGAAAGGGTCTCTATGCAAGATGCACTGCTGAAGATACGTAATGTATCGTGAGTATGAACGCCTCGAGTTAACGTGCTAGAGGAAGCACTAGAGGGTTCTATGTTCGGTGGGAGGATATTGTGTATGGCTGTCTTGGGAGCAAAGCTCGGATGTGTGCCTCCGATTTTGCTCTGCTGGGTCAAGGTGTGGCCGTCCTGAGCTCGGATGAGTGCCTAATTGATCAACACGAAAAACTGAAAGATTATTTAAATGAAAAATAAACAAAGACAACCGAGAGTTTAGAAACTGCATGTGTTAGGGGTTGAGTATACATTGTGTCTTTGCATTCATTATTCCCTACTTGCTAAGTATTAGGCTTACGTTTTGTGTTCTATGGTGTAGGTGCGACGAGATCTCAAGTGAGCTTTTTGACGGAGGCCAGGACTAGGATGCAGTCGGCGACGCACGTGGCACGCCGGTGCGGGCAGTTGTCGGGGCGTTTTGACCATGGTATTGCTGGGAGGTGGGGTGGATTCGTATTTTGATGGAAATGTTGGTTTGTAAATATATTAGGGAACTTGAACTTTTTTTGGCGTGTTTTGAACATAGTGTATAAATGTTTGGTTTTTAGGGTTTGGTTTCAGAAAATTTAACCGTTATGCTGCTCGATTTTTCATAAAAGAAACAATTTTCGTTTTCACCCATTTTCACATTTTTCCTGACGTTTTTGAGCCGTTTTTCCGGGATTTTCAAGTTTCGAGGAGTTGAAAATGTTAGGAAAAGTTTTGGGGAAGTTTTAGATGATTTGGTTGGGTAAAATATGAAGAAATTAAGAAAAATTAGAAGAATGGTGCAAAAGGGGTGCTGGTGGCCGAGGAGGAGGCTCGTAGGCGCTCGAAGACGCAGGCGTGGCGCGCGTAGCGTGCGCGCGATGCGTGGTGCTGGGGCGCGCAACGCCTAGCGCCGATCGGCACATGTGGCACATTTTGATTGAGCAACCCGAGAGGTTGCCGATCGATCGGCACTTGGTGCGCAGAGTTGCGCGTGTGCGACGTGCGCACCTAGTGCGCGCGCGCGGCGCCCATGTTGAGCCACTTTGATTTTTTTCAAAGTTTTCCTACTTCTAATATGTTTTAACCTGACCTTTTCTGAAATGTTTTGTACGTATTTTATGCACATTTTCCAACTATTTTTTAGGGTTCAAAAAACCCAAAAATTGAGTCAAAATTTTATCGAAAATTTATTTAATCGTAGTTTAATGAGTAGTATGATTGGGCATAGTAGCGAACCGAGCTTGGGGTGAATTCGGGGGCGTTACAAGTTGGTATCAGAGCAAAATGGTTAAGTCATTCAAAGGATTGCCCAACAATGTCAGCCGCCGTGCAACGTGCTTCACCGACTATAAGTATTTCTTTTAATTTTAGTTAGGTTAATAACTAAGATTAGATTTCTTTAACCTTGTACATGAATAGAATAAAAAAAATGCCGACAGCCAAGAGAGGACCCCGAGGATTCAAATAGGCAGCTCAGGGAATTAATTATTATACAGTCTCAATTGTTAGGAGCGTTGTTGAATCAAAGAGGACAGGTAAATCTTGGAGCAAGTTCTAGTGGGGAGAAGTTCCAGAGATTGAAGCCTCCGGCGTTTGCAGGCCAGTTAACGGATCCGACAGCTGCAGAAAGTTGGATACACACCATTGAGAACATGTTTAAGTACACCAACGTGGAGGAGGGAAATAAAGTGACGTGTGCGACTTTCCACCTGGCTAACGATGCTCAGAGCTGGTGGAAAACAGTGGAAGCCACCACAGCTGCACAGGGAATTACTTGGAAGGAATTCAAGAAGTTATTTTATGACAAGTACTACAACAAGACAGTTGAAGCTGCTAAGAGGCTGGAGTTCTTACAGTTAAAGCAGACCGGATTAGTGGGGGAGTATATCAGGCAGTTTGAGTCACTTTCTCGGTTTGCAAGTCACATGATAAGCCGGGAGGAGAATAAAGTGCTCCAGTTCATGCAGGGCCTGAAGCCAGAAATATATAAGAGCGTAAAGATATCAGGGATTGTGGGAGTATCGTAAGTGAATGTGGTGGCCAAGGCTATAGAGGTGGAGAAGGCTGATGAGAAGTGTGTTAAACCAGTTGAAGCCCCGAGAAGGATGTTCAAGGAGATTACACCGCAGATGAGCAAAGGTAGATCTTCTTCCCAGTTTCAAGGAACAAAAAGGCCGGGAGGAAATCTAAATGACCAGAGAGGAGGAAAGAAGCCGCAACAGCAATAAAGGAGGAGGTATTCGCAATGTCCTAAGTGTTTGAAAGCTCATTCAGGAGAGTGCGGGTGTCACGACCCTAATACTGTACCCAATTTCCCGTACGAAATTCTTTTTTTTCTTTTATACTTAGCATTTAAGTGGAAAACAAATTAATAAAACGTTTAAAATAATTAGAAAACAATTATTTAAACGATCACGTACTCAAACACCTATAAAATACAAACTTTACCATTTCACTAACCCAATTCTATCTACATCACAAACATACACTTTACGATACAACTTAACTTCAAACCACCGATACTCCTACATCTCCGTAATCTCGCTCAAAACGACTCGAGACATAATTAAATAAAACACATTTTCCATGAAAACGAACTGCATGGTTCCGTTTAAAAGTTTAACATTCCCTCCTGTTTCAAAGAAAATACAAAGCAGTTCCATACCATTCAAATAACTGAATTAACAAAAACGCTTTATAAACAGTTTGCCTAAACCTCTGCACATCGATCTATCAAAATACCAACCTATCAACTATCATCAAACAATCCCATAAAACTTTACAAAAACAGTTTATAAAACAGGTTCCAATGAAAACGTTTAAAACATTAAATACGAATCTAACACCTAACCAGATCCAAGCATCCTATAATTTCTATACAAACGTGTCCCACACTCTCAAAATCTATACATACTGTCCCCACGGGTCAGGTAAGCCTCGACTGCGCAACACACCACCGCACGCCATCCTCCGTCAACTGAATCATGCCTCAGGTGGAGGGACATCGTCCTCACCTGGTACCTCGAAGTCTATGTCACCTACACCATACAACACACTATGAGATAAAATCCCAGTAAGCTCTACGTAAATGCGATGCATGCTGTGCTATGAGTTCATTAAACCATGCTTTATTTTTTATCTTACTATGCAATGCACTATAGGTGTCACCGAGATCCTATACCTTCTAACCGGAGAGAGCTCATCCAGCGGGCGGACTACTCTTTCCAACTAGAAGACGGGGGTACACGCTTACAACCCGTACAGCCGTGCCTGAGCCCCACCTCGCGTGACCTGTAAACTGTATGCCCGAAGGCCTGTATGCCCGAAGGCCAATGCTATGCTTTACGTTATCTTTAAAACTCTGTGCGGAAGTTCATTTTCATGCTTTTCTTTAAAACAAGTGATGCGTGAACAGTTCAATATTTTAAAGTAACCAAACAATAACATGTACCATCCAGACTGTAAAGCGTAAACTATAAACTCCTATAACCTAACTACCCAAACCAAATACAATTTAAACTAACGCATCTCCAAAACTCCTCGAGACGACATTCGACGTACGGTGTAGGCCAATCGGCCAGAGAAGAATCACGAGAACTTACTTGTCGTCCGTAGTTCGCTGGTTTTGGCGCATCTCGTCGCCTATAGCTCGACCTATGACAAACATCCAAGCTTCATTAAATCAATCTTACATTAACCAATTTACTCTCAAACTACTATTTCAAGTCTAATACAACTAAAACCTAACTAAACAGGCCATTAATTTGGGTTCGGTAAAACCGACCCGAAACTTCGAACGCGCGTAACTTTCACGTCGGTTATCGGAATCGAACGATTCTAGCGGCCACGTACTCCTCTAATAACCTATTTTAATCTGCCAAAAGAAATTTTAAAACAAACGACCGGAACTAGGTCAAAAAGGGCAAAACCCGATTCTGCCCCTAACCCGAAAAATCCCCCATTCCGATTTTTCATCAATTCTCACTCAATTCTTCACTAATCAACCACATATACCCTCAATTAGCATAATTTAACCAAAAATCGAAGCTACACTCACCAAAACTGAATTGCCCTAAATCGATTTCACTGATTTTCGCCCAAATTGGGCATTCCGCGGCCAAGCAACAATAGCCGGCCCTAGGGTTGGCAAACCCATGCCGGAAGTGACCGAAATTGGCCGGAGATCGGAGCTCAATCGAGCTCGCCACCCACGGCCTCAAACCGAACCGAAAAAGGAGAAAACCGAGCTTACCTGGTCGGTTCGTGCGCGGAGTCAGGCCGGAGACTGCTCGTCGCCGTCGTCTTGCCGGAGGGCGCCGAATCGCCGGCGGTTTTGGTCGGAGATCGACGCTCGCCACTCCTCGTCTCTCCCCTGTTCTCTCGGCGTCGCGAGCAACAGAATGGCTAAGCCATTCTGTTGTTTGTTTTTACGTTATTATTATTATTTTTAATAATAATAATAATAATAATAATAATCCTATTAATTCCTATTAACACATTAATATACGTTTTGCTCTTCTGTAAATTCCGTTAAATCTCATTCTTAATTATAACCTACGGCTTAATTTCACTGGAAATACCCGAACCTAAATTAATTAACCAATTAGGTTAACCAAACCTATTCACTTTTCTTTTAAATTGCTTAAAACAATTATTTATTAAACAATTACCTATCATTTATTTTCTCTTAAAAATCTCGGGTGTTACAGCGGGCAATATGCTGGCAAGTGTTTTAACGGCTTTGAATCTGGCCATCTTTTTTGAGATTTTCCAAAGCCAAGGATCACCCGGTGCTTTAATTGCAACGAGCCCCGACATTTAGCCAATGATTGCCCTGCAGCAAAGGAGGGACCAGCTAAGGCTACACCTAGGATCTTTGCCATGATCGAGCCAGATGGTGAGGATCGAATAGCTGTGATCTCAGGTACTTTATATGTCAATTCAGTGCCTACATTTACGTTGATAGATTCGGGTGCATCACATTCATTCGTAGCAACGACTTTTGTGGTAAAACTAAATCTGGAGGTAGAGCCTGCGGGATGTATGTTTGATGTGAAGTTGTATGTTTGATGTGAAGTTACCGTCTGGCGAGTGTCTACATTCTGATCAAGTGGTGCAGGATGGTATGATATCGGTCAGAATGAAGAAACTGCCTACTACTTTAATTGTGATGGGGATAACCGGGTATGATATGATACTCGGTATGGATTGGTTGTTCCGACACCATGCAACAATTGACTGCAGAGCAGGGACTGTTAATTTCTATCCTTCGAACGGTGAGAAGCATTTGCTGCAGTCTTTGAGGAACGTAAGGAAGCTATCAGTTATGGCGCCTATGGATGCTCGTAAGTCGCTATTTGGTGAGTTCGTTTGTTTTCTTGCCACTATAGTTGATTCTCAGTTTCAAGTAGAGGCTAAACCTCATGATATCTCTGTGGTTCGTGATTTTCCTGAGGTGTTTTTGGATGATTTGCCTGGTTTACCTCCGGACCGGGAAATCAAGTTCGTGATTGACACCTACCCTGGAGCAGAACCTGTATCGAAGAATCATTATAGGTTGGCTCCGCCTGAATTGAAGGAATTAAAGAAGCAATTGGAAGAACTGGTTGATAAGGGTTCATACGCCCTAGTTTCTTGCCATAGGGAGCGCTAGTTCTATTTGTGAAGAAGAAAGATGTGTATTGACTACCGGGAGTTGAACAAGCTGACCATTAAGAACAAGTATCATTTGCCGAGGATTGATGATTTGTTTGATCAAGTCCAAGGAGGCCGGATTTTCTCGAAGATAGATTTGAGATCGGGGTATTATCAGTTGAAGGTCAGGTCACAAGATATCCCGAAAACAGCTTTCCGAACGAGATATGGACACTATGAATTTTTGGTTATGTCGTTCGGACTGACAAATGCTCCAGTTGCGTTCATGGACCTGATGAATTGGGTATTTCGAGAGTATCTTGATAAATTTGTGATTGTGTTTATCGATGATATTTTGGTATATTCCCATGATGAAGACGAGCACAAGGAGTATCAGAGGATCATTTTGGAGACTTTGAAGCAGCATCAGCTGTATAGAAAATTCTTGAAGTGCGACTTTTGGCTGGATAAGGTGTATTTCCTTTGAGATGTCATTTCTAGTGGAGGGATATTGGTAGATCCAGCTAAGATACAATCGATTAGAGAATTGCTTCAGCCAATGAATGTCAGCGAGATTCGACGCTTTCTAGGGTTAGCCGGTTATTACTGGAAGTTTATTGAAGGCTTTTTTAAGATAGCAGCACCCCTGACTCGGCTGACAAGGAAAGATGTCAAGTATGATTGTTCAGAAGATTGCGAGCTTAGTTTTGAAATTGAAGTTGACTACAGCTCCGGTATTGACATTACCTGTGGCAGAGGAGAAATTCAGCATTTATTGTGATGCCTCTCGGATTAGATTGTGTTGTGTGTTGATGCAAAATGATAAGGTGATTGCCTATGCTTCCAGACAATTAAAGTCTTATGATAAGAATTATCCAACCTATAACTTGGAGTTAGTAGCGGTGGTATTTGCTTTGAAAATCTGGTGGCATTACCTGTATGGTTAGCAGTGTGAGATATATTTAGATTATAAAATTCTGAAGTATATCTTCACTCAAAAAGAGTTGAATATGAGGCAGCAGCGGTGGTTAGAGTTCGTGAAGGACTACGATCTGAAGATCAAGTACCACCCCGGTAAGGCCAGTGTTGTAGCAGATGCGTTGACCCGAGTATCGACCTTAGTTTCAGCTTTAGAGGCCGGGATGCCAAGGACGTTGAGTACTGAGATTCATAGGTTTGATTTGGAGCTGGTTTCAAATATTACAGCGGTGTTATTAGCTTTATCTCTGAAGCCTACTATTCTTGAAAAGATTAGAGAAGCTCAACAGTAAGATTCGAAGTGTAACAAATTCAAGCTAAGTATGGTATCAGATGACAAGAAGGTATTCTGAAGTTCCACAATCGGTGGTATGTTCCAAACAGTGAGCAACTTCGGAATGAGATTTTGGTGGAAGCACACTCTTTGAGATTTTCTATTCATCCTGGCAGTACCAAAATATACAAAGATCTCAAGCAACATTATTGGTGGCCTAGCATGAAGAAGTCTGTAGCGGAGTATGTGGAAACATGCTTGGTCTGTTAGCAAGTTAAGGCAGAACATCAAAGACCTGCCGGGAAGTTACAACTATGGTCGGTTCCTGAGGGGAAATGAGACCAAATTTCTATGGATTTTATTGTCGGGTTACCCAGGACGACGAAAGGATATGATGGTATATGGGTGATTGTGGATCGGTTAACCAAATCAGCCAATTTTCTGCCAGTGAAGATGACTTTCAACATGGATCAGTTCGCGGAACTGTACATTCAGGAGATTTTTAGGTTGCACGGTGTACCGACTTCTATTGTATCGGACAGAGACTCGAGGTTCACATCCAAGTTTTGGAAGATTCTGCATAAGGCAATAGGGACTCGGCTGAATTTCAGTACAACATTTCATCCTCAGACGGACTGAAAATCTGAACGGACCATTCAGATTTTAGAGAATATGCTTCGAGCATGTGTACTGGAGTTTTAGGATTCCTAGAGCAGATATTTGCCTTTGGTATAGTTCTCGTACAACAACAGTTATCAGGATACGATCAATATGGCTCCATACGCGGCTCTATACGGGAGAAAATACAGATCATCGCTTTATTGGGATGAAGTCGGGGAATTCAGCTTGATTGGACCTAAGATTGTGCAACAAACAACTGATAAGATCAAATTTTTCCGGCAGCGTATTTTGACAGCTCAAAGTCAACAGAAGAGCTACGTTGATAAAAAAAGGCAGGAGTTGGAGTTTTAGGTGGGAGACGAGGTCTTTCTGAAAATCTCGCCGTTTAAGGGAGTGATGAGATTCGGGAAAAAGGGTAAGTTGAACCCGAGGTACGTTGGACCGTTCCCGATCACAAAAAGAATTGGAAAGACGGCGTACCAGTTGGAGCTGCTAACTTCTATGGAGGGAGTGCACAACGTCTTCCATGTTTTGATCCTGAGGAAGTGCCTAAGAGATCCATCACATGTCGTGGTGCAGTAGGATATTGAGGTACAGCCAACGCTATCATACAAGGAGAAACCAGTAGAGATCTTGAATTATGCAGTGAAGACGTTACGCAAAAAGGAAATTCCACTGGTGAAGGTCTTCTGGCGTAACCACAATGTTGAGAAGGTGACGTGGAAAGGTAGCAGGACATGATGGATCGCTATCCTGAACTCTTCAGGTACGCAAATTTTGAGGACAAAATTTTTTTAAAGAGGGTGGATTGTAACACCTAAAAAATTTCCTCTAACGTACGTAGCCTTTAGATTAGATGTGTTATGGGAGTTTAACGTAATCCTAGGGTTATACTAAGTTTATGAGGTAGAAAGTGAATTCTAGAGTGGGAAACCATAGATTAGAGTGGTTAGAGATTTTGTTGTTGTTGAATTAAATGTAAATAAAAATATAAGAGGAGAAAAGAGTGGAGGGAGGAAGCCTTCATGTAAGAAGAGAAGAAAAAGTGAGGGAGAGGGTTGATATATATATTATAAAATTTGTGTGGAAAATTTAAAAAGAGAAAAGTTGGATGTTTTATAGAAGGCAAAATGGTCATCTTCCTCCCCATTGCTCTCCATGAAAATTGCAGCTCATTGTAGGGTTTCTCCACCTTCATTTCTTCAAGTTTTTACAAAGATTGAGGTCAGTTTCTTAATAGGTTTTGTTATGGATGATTATTAGTGAAGGTTTTTGGTATTTTGGTGGTATTTTGGTGAGGTTTAGTAAGGGTTTGGAAACCCTATTAGGAGAGCTCCAAATTTTTCTTTTCTTGCTGGTTTTTCTTGCTACTTTTTGTGGTTTAAGCTTAGGATAGGTTGGTTTTGGTTGTTTATGGAGATAGATTAGAGTTAGAAGTGAAGTTGGTGAAAAACCGATTTTGGTATATTATGTCGCCGGTTCTGTTTTTGCAGAATTAGATTGGCCATGTTTTTTAGTTGGTAAAATGGTTTGATTTAATGGATAGTAGACATATAGAGGTTTAAGGAATGAGTTGGATCGTTGAAATCTGATGAAAACGAGTAAGATATGGCTGATTGAAGTTGGACGATTGAAAATGAGAAAAATTTGGGATTTGAGTTTAATTGTTGATAAGTGTAGCGACCCTAATTCTTTACTCTTAATTTCCAGTATAAATCTTTCATTTTATGCATCAAGTAAAATTCAACCTTAAAAACTTTAATCAACATCTAACTTAGGGAAAATTTACTTTGAAATTCGTTTAAAGAAAACATATTAAATAACGAAAACAATCGGCCAAAGAAACTGAGGGCAAACAGGGCATTTCGCCCATGAAATGCATGGCCGATCAATCGGCCATTTTAGCCGATCGATCGGGTGAAATAAAATATGGAGAGGCGATCGATTGCCCCACATAACAGTGATCGATCGCCCCTGCGATCGATCACCAACCGAGGGGCGATCGATCGGCACACACTCTGAAATTTCTTCTAGAGCGTGACCAAAGAGGGCCGATCGATCACCCTCCCTGGCGATCGATCGGAAAGCTCTCTAGAATCCAAATTTTCTAGAGAGCTGCCTCTTCTTCCTTCTCTCCCTTTCTCCCTTCAATTTTCCCTGCACATCACGCTTAAACACTTCACAATTTTTCTCTCATCAAATCACCTCTAAACATTTCATCACAACCTTCAACATAACACCACTACCACCCACATACATTTCACACTCTACGAATCACCGCTTGGTTCCGTTTAAAAACTAAACATTTCCCTCTGTTTGAAAATATCAAAAACACAACAAAATACTATCCAGTTACCAATCATCCTAAAATGTTTAACTATACAATTCTTCTATACTTTTTATCTATCAAAATCCCCATAACATTTATTTACGTCCCCACGGGTCAGAATTCGCACCGACTACCAGCGCACTCCCACGGGCCATTCTCCTTCAATGTGCTCATACTTCAGGTGGAGGTACGTCGTCCTCACCTGTCTCAAAATCACCTACACTATAGAATTAAAATGTAAGCTAGAGGCTCAGTAAGTCTACGTGAATGCACGTGAATGCTATGCATGTACAGTTCATAAAATCATGCGTCCTACCTTTTTGTAATTCATTTCTTTTCCTTTTATGTCACCGGGTCTTCACTCTCGCTAGATAGGAGCGGTACATCCGACGATTGGATAGCCTCTTGTATCTAACCGAGGGGAAAACATGCTTCATCCGACAGCCATGTCTGAACCACCGCCACCAACGTGACCAACATTACATTCGTTTACCTTTTCGTTATCCTTTTCCGTTTTGTAAAAACATGCATAGAAATTCCTTTTTCATGCTTTTTATAAAACATGATGTGTGCACGTGTACAATAACATAACGAAATCGAAACATGCAAACAATAAATTTAAACAATCAACAATTTAACCAAACCTAAAACTAACTACCCAACGTATTCTACATCTCCAATTTCCTCGATCAACATAAATCTTATGGTGTAGGCCAATCGGCTAAACGAGTCACGAAGACTTACCTCGCGTCCGTTGCAATTTAAGCTCCGTCCACTTCACCTAGGAAAATTCATAACAATCGTCGTCAAAATGAGTTTAAACTGTTAAACTTCTAAACTAACAAAACCTTAACTAAAGAAATCTCTTAATACTCTAATTTAGCTCGTTGAGGCATTTTATTGAGCAATTCGCGCTCGTAAATTCCTAAGCCTCCATTAATGTGGTTTTTAAAACCTCCAACCACCCAAAACCTCAACAACCCCCATTAATTCCAACTAACTCACACAAATCACCATAAATACGCCTATTAGAATCATAAATACGATAACCTATCGATTTTCAACCTTAGTTCACATTTCTAACAAAACCCTAAACGAAACCCTAACCGTTTAAACTCTAGAAATTGCAATCTATCGTCCCAAAACTATAGATTCTTACCTAGGGTTGTAGAAGGAGAAGAAAACGTGAAGGTTCGTCGCTGGAGGAGAACCTCGTCGCCGGAAGTGAGAGGTTGCGTGAGGAGGAAGAATAAGTCGCCGTGGAGAAGGAGAGGAAAAAGGAATCACGTAAGGGTGGAGAGGAAATGAAGGATTTGTGATTTTTATTAAAACTTGGCTTGTCAAATTACCAATTCGCCCCTCCACTTGATTTTCTATTATTTTCTTCTTTGTCCCGTTAATTGACTAATAATCCGGCTTTTTCCAAATTTTCTTATTTTGCCATAAATTCCAATTTATTGTTATGGCTCCATTAAAACTTTCTGTTCGCAAAACGGACTTAATTTGACATATTTACAAAAATGTCACCTATATTGGAATAAATAAAATCCCGTAAAACCGGGCGTTACAATAAGTTAGTTGTTTATGGTTAGAATTAGATTAAAAATCATTTAGAATTTATTCATGATGCCTAAGTGAATTCTAAATCAATGTTAGGTTGACGAGTGAGCATTTGGGCTAGCCGAGCGAGAGCAATTACGAGCACACACGAAGGAATCAGGTAAGTAGTGGTTGATTTTGATTGTGCCTTCGGGCCTACAACATGGAATGGTAGAGATTTGTTTGTTTATTTTGTTGTTTTGTTTTGTTTTGTGGTTAAGCATTTATGTGACATGCATCATCGTTTTTAAACCACGAAAAAAATGAGTTTTGAGCATAGTTTTGATGTGGAAGCTTGAAACGTAAAAAGATAAGAAAAGATTGCAACTCGGTCTCGGGTAGAGTCGTCTTTTCGGGGAATAGTGCTAGAGCAGCACCTTGAAAGGTCTCTATGCAAGATGCGCTGCTAAAAATACGTAATGTATCATGAGTATGAACGCCTCGAGTTAACGTGCTAGAGGAAGCACTAGAGGGTTCTATGATCGGTGGGAGGAGATTGTGTATGGCCATCCTGGGAGCAAAGCTCGGATGTGCAATTCCGATTTTGCTCTGCTAGGTTAAGGTGTGGCCATCCTGGGAGAAAAACTTAGATGAGTGCCTACTTGATTCACACGTAAAAGTGAAAGATTAATAAAATGAAAATGAAACAAAGACAACCAAGAGTTTAGAAACCACATGTGTTAGGGGTTGAGTATGCATTGTGTCTTTGCATTCATTATTCCCTACTTGCTAAGCATTAGGCTTACATTTTGTGTTCTATGGTGTAGGTGACGACGAGATCTCAGGTGAGCTTTTTGAGGGAGGCTAGGACTAGGATGCAGTCGGTGACGTACGTGGCATGCCGATGCGGGCAATTGTCGGGGCATTTGACCATGGTATTGCTGGGAGGTGGGGTGGATTCGTATTTTGATGGAAATGTTAGTTTGTAAAAATGTTAGGGAACTTGAACTCTTTTTGACATGTTTTGAACATAGTGTATAAATGTTTGGTTTCAGAAAATTTAACCGTTATGCTGCTCGTTTTTCATAAAAGAAATGACGTTCGTTTTCATACATTTTCACGTTTTTGCTAACGTTTTTTAGTCATGTTTTTTGAGATTTTCAAGTTTCGAGGAGTTGAAAATGTCAGGAAAAATTTTGGAGAAGTTTTTGGTGATTTGGTTGGGTGAAATATAAAGAAATTAGGAAAAATTAGAAGAAGGGTGCAAATGGGGTGCTGGTGGCCGAGGAGGAGGGGCGCAGGCGTTGGAGGGTGCAGGCGTGGCTCGCGCAGCATGCGTGCTGCTGGGGCGCCCAGCGCCGATCGATCAGCACATGTGGCGCATTTTGATCGAGCAACCCAAGAGGTTGCCGATCGATCGGCACCTGGCGCATGGAGTTGCGCGCGAGCGGCTCGCTGTTCCAGGCAGCGGCAACACGGGGGCCCACGCTGCCTGGGCGACGCCCGCACCCAGTGCGTGTGCAGTGCCCATGGTGAGCCCTTTTGGTTTTTTTCAAAATTTTCCTACTTCCAATATGTTTTAACCCGACCTTTTCTGACGCGTTTTGTACGTATTTTATGCTTGTTTTCCAACCATTTTCGAGGGTTCGAAAAATCCAAAAATCGAGTCAAAATTGTATGGAAAATTTATTTAATCGTAGTTTAATGAGTAGTATGATTGGGCATAGTAGCGAACCGAGCTTGGGGTAAGTTCGGGGGCGTTACAGCCCAAGTCCGATTAAGGGGCCTCCATATCAGCAAGCGATGTTCCTATGGAGGACGGCACGGCTGCACCATTTTTCTTTTAGGAGGCTACTGGGTGGGAGAGGATGGACCAGAGGATGTACTTTCTCTATAGTTGTTTGAAGATAGTTATGAATGAGTCATAAAACAAACAAAATTCTACCAATTTTTTAAATTTTATCTTAGTCAATTACACAATATAATACATGGTAATAACCAATTTAAACCTCAAACGATAAATTACACTTATACGATTTATTGAAATTTTAGTTAATTATTTTATAAAATAGCCGAAAACAATTATAATAAGTCATACAAGTATTAGAAAATCACGAAAATTTTCAGATTATTTTCCCATGATGTGATGCACATGTGGTAAATTTTCAAGTAAATCAAATATCATTTGGTATTTTAGGGAGTGTTTTAAAAAAACCTCATAGTTTGAGGTTTAAATTAGTTTTTACCCGATAATATATACAGAATTTGCAGATTATACTATATCTATAAATTACACATTACAATGATAATAAATTACATCTTAAAATAAATCCATATATTACACATTACAGATTATAATAAATCAATATTTTACACATTACCCTAATAATAAATTAAGCATTAAAATAAATTCATATATTATACATTACACATTGGGTATAAATTAAACATTAAGATAAATCCATAAATTACATTCCGAACATTCATTAATTTCTGTTGTGGCCGTGTGCCAAAGATTCTTGTACATAATGAAAACTATAGTAAACAAAAAGAATGTGAGTTATAGTGAAACGTGTTGAAATGTACTTGCATCCCGTCAAATGCGTAGAACCCCATAAATGTGTATTGGAAAGTAAAACCGAAAGAAGCACCTGAAGAGGATCTCCTGTTAGGACAAGTGCGACTATTATGCCCCTACTGCCGACATATACGACACAACATCGTTGAGTTCTTCCTACTAATTGTCGAACTTGACGGTTCATCGATATCTCGCACTCTTGTCTTCTTTGGCCTACATGGTTGGCGCTGTCTTATGGGCGGAAGTATTGGGGCCACATCTCCAACAGGTGACCACATTTGTTGGCCGCTAAGGGGCTGAATATAGTTTGACTACATCTGTAGGCAAATTGCCCAGTGATAGTATGAATGCACATAATTTTCCAGCGCTACTCTCATGAAATGCATGCACGGAATGTAATGGACACATGAGATTCTAGTAAGCTCCAACTTTGCATAGTTGCACACAGCGGCAATCATGTCAACATCGTATTGTTCGTTGTCGTTGCTGACCTTAAATTGTCCAGTTCCTGCAAACATAGAGCTCCAATTTCGAGCCGCAAGTTCTACCTTCATAAGCTTCTTTTTTATTTGCAGACACAAGAGGTCTAATAAGGAGGCCAACTTCTCAAACTTTTTCACTATCTGAGTCATGAAGCACTTTCAGATCATATCGAACATGGTCAGGATCGATTTGTCCCTGACCGGCAATAGAAATCCATTGAATTGCTAGCATAAATCATTCAAGCCCATTTTGCCCTTGGGAATCGACAAAAATGCATGACTAACCCAATAGCTAGGCTCTGTTCATCGAAGCCATATGTCAAGGCTCGGGCTTGTCCAAGGCATATTGCCTATGGCCACCCATGTTGTTAAGTAGGTTTATTTCCTTTTTAAGTTATTCAGTTGTATTTATTTTCCTTTTATATCTCAAGAGTGACTCCTCGCCACTATAGCATGTATACTACTGCTGTAGGGGAGATGATCCGGATTGCTCTTTAGGGGGAGAGGCATAACTGCACGTAGACCCCCTACCCACCGACGTAATTTGCTGCTAATCAATGAACAAGCTTTTTACACAGACTCTCTTTATGCATACTATACTCAATGACGCTCTTTTTGGTTAATCTCGCTCGCTCGTTACTTACTCGTTAGACACAAGCTCGCTCTAACGAAGTGGGCACTCGATGTCGTTGGCACGCTCGTTGGCTGACTCAGTACAAGAGCGATATTGGGTGCTGCACGGTCTCGTTACGCCCCTTGAAAGTAGGACCGTGACAGTTGGTATCAGAGCCAGGTTGGCTCAAATTGTGAGAAATTCTGCCAAAGAAAAGTTCAATGGAAAGGTCGAGTACACCATCGGATCAACTCGAACGCCTCCTCGAGTTAGAAGAAGAAGTACGGTATCTGCAAGACATACCGGATAACATTCGATTCATAGAAGAACGAATGAAGGAAATGTCTAAATTTCCTGCTGAAATAGCGGCTATTCACAACAGAATAGACGCCATACCGATTCCGGAGCTGGTGGATCGGGTGGAGACCCTCGAATCTCGACAAGAAAAGGGAAAGGGAGTCGACACGGGAGAAAGTTCCACAGGTGCAATAATCAGGGTCCTGGAGCACGTCAATGAGATCGATCTAGCTGATACCCGGTTGTCAAAAACTATGTCTCAAGTGACCATGGACTTCAGAACAATGTTTGATTCTCTTAGGGACGAGATTGCCGAGATTAACATTAAACTGAACCTTACGATGAGAGTCATGGGGAGTCAAACCCAGGCTACTACTACTGCTGAATTTAGTCGAGTGAAAATCCTTGAGCCAAAACCCTTTGGGGGAGCCTGGTATGCTAAAGAAATAGAGAATTTCATCTTAGACATGGAACAGTATTTCAAGGCCACTAAAACGGATGATGATTCGAAAGTGACCTTGGCCACAATGCATCTTACTGGTGATGCAAAACTTTGGTAGAGATCAAAATATCATGAAATCAGTAATGGCGAATGTGTGATCGATACTTGGGAAGAACTAAAAAGGCAATTGAAAGATCAATTCTTCCTAGAAAATGTTGAGTTCAACGCTCGTAGACTACTCCGAGAACTAAAACAGACTGCAAGCATCCATGAATATGTCAAGCAGTTTTCGAGACTTATGCTGAATATAAGAGATATGTCAGAAAAAGACAAGATCTTCACTTTCATTGAAGGTCTTAAATCATGGGCCAGAACAAAATTGTATGAACAAAGAGTGCAAAGCCTTTCAAGTGCACTTGCCGCAGCAGAGCGGTTGTTCGATTATAACTCCGAGAACCTTGGGCCAAAGAAGACCGCTCCTAGTAGCTCAAACTCCACTAAGTCCCAGAAACCGAACACTGGAACTGTTGAAAGGAAGCCATTTGTCCCAAGAGAAGGTTACCAAGCAACAAGAAATGCTAACAACCAACGACAAACAAATAGGCCTATGTCCTGTTTTCTGTGCAAGGGACCTCATCGAGTAGCCGAGTGTCCTCATAGAACGGCATTAATTTCCTTACAAGCTTCGATTTGAGATGACAACCAAGTTCAAGAAGTTGATGAAGAAGAATCCGCTGAACTTGCCGAAGTTGGGACTATGACTTTCTTATCAGCTGTACAACAACAGATGGAGGAATTGAGAAAGATCCCAGATAAGGGTCTCATGTATGTGGAGTCCTTCATCAATGGTAGACCTACTAAAAGTACAATGATAAACTCGGGAGCTACTCACAACTTCATTACAGAAAAGGAAGCTCGTCGTCTTGGTTTGAAGCTAGAAAAGAATGATGGGAGGATGAAAACAGTGAATGGAAAAGTGATGCCGGTACTCGGGGTTGTAAGGAGAGCCCAGTTAAAACTCAGCTCATGGACAGGACACATTGACTTTGTTGTAGCACAGTTGGATGACTTTGATGCTATCTTGGGGATGGAGTTCTTGATGGAACATAAATTCATCCCAATGCCCTCAGCGAAATGTTTAATAATCACCAGTAACAACCCAACCGTTGTTATTGCGATTCTGAAACAACCAAATGTCATCAACACAAAGATGCTCTCTGCTATGCAATTCAAGAAAGGGCTGAAACGTGACGATCCAACTTACATGGTCGTTCCATTGGAGTTAAGTACAAAAAAGGAGGAAGTAATACGTCATGAAATCTCAAAAGTCCTAAAAGAGTTCAGGAGTATCATGCCTGAGTGTTTACCCAAGACGTTACCTCCAAAAAGGGACATCGATCATCAGATTGAACTGAACCCCGGATCTAAACCTCCTGCAAAGGCCCTATATCGAATGGCTCCACCAGAACTAGAAGAATTAAGAAAGCAATTGGACGAGCTACTAGAAGCTGGGTTCATCAGACCTGCTAAAGCACCTTTTGGAGCACCAATCTTGTTTCAAAAGAAAAAGGATGGAAGTCTGCGAATGTGTATAGACTACCGGGCACTCAACAAAGTCACAGTATGCAACAAGTATCTCATTCCGCTCATCGCTGACCTTTTTTGATCAATTGTATAAGGCCAAGTTCTTCACCAAGCTTGATCTGCGATCAGGTTATTATCAAGTAAGGATTGCAGAAGGAGACGAACCCAAGACAACGTGTGTAACAAGCTATGAAGCCTTTGAATTCTTGGTGATGCCCTTCGAACTCACAAATGCTCCAGCAACATTCTGCACCCTCATGAATCGAGTATTTCATGAATACCTTGATAAGTTTGTGGTGGTGTACCTTGATGACATTGTGGTATATAGCGAGACGCTGGAAGAACACAAGTCACATCTCCGTTTGGTTTTCAAGAAGCTAAGAGAAAATCAACTATATGTGAAGAAGGAAAAATGCTCTTTTGCTCAGGAGAGCATCGAATTCCTCGGCCACATTGTTGAACAAGGCCGTCTTCACATGGACTCTAGTAAGATAAGTGCTGTCAAAAGTTGGAAGACCCCGACATCTGTCACTGAACTGCGTTCCTTCCTCGGGCTTGCCAATTATTACAAACACTTTGTGGAAGGATTTTCAAAGAGAGCCGTACCCCTAACAGAACTCTTAAAGAAAGGAGTTCCTTGGGAGTGGAGCTCTAAATGTAAAAAATCCTTTGTCGACTTGAAAGCAGCTATGATACAAAAGCCTGTACTTGCACTAGCCGATGTTACTCAGCCATTCGAAGTAGAGACTGATGCTTCAGATGTTGCTCTAGGAGGAATCCTGATGCAAAACGGTCATCCTATCGCCTTCGAAAGTCGTAAGTTGAAAGAAGCAGAGAGAAAATACATTGCTTCAGAGAAGGAAATGTTGGCTGTAGTACATTGTCTGCGAGTGTTGAGACAGTATTTGCTTGGATGGAAGTTCATCATAAAGACAGATAATAGTTCAATTTATCATTTCTTTGAACAACCAAAGCTCTCAGCAAAACAAGCACGGTGGCACAAATTAATTTCAGAGTTTGATTTTAACTTCGAACACAAGTCAGGCCAGAGCAACCGAGTAGTTGATGCATTAAGCTGGAAGGTCGAATGCGCGAGTCTATGTTATCTATCTCAACTTCAAGCAAGCAAAGTCAACGGATCATTGAAAGATCGCATCCGGGATAATTTGCAAAATGACCCTTGGGTTCTAGCTGGCATGCAACTTGTGAAGGAAGGAAAGACTCAGCAATTCTGGATCAAAGATGACTTACTCTTTACCAAGGGAAACCGTTTGTATGTGCCTCGAAGCAATAATCTGCGGCGTACTCTTCTGCGAGAATGCCACGATACCATGTGGGCTTGTCAAGCTCGGTGGCAGCAGACTTATGCTCTCTTAAAGAAGGGATATTACTGGCCGCAAATGAAGGTTGATGTTATGCAGTACACTAAAACTTATCTCGTATGCCAACAAGATAAGGTCGAAAGAAACAAAGTGGTCGGCCTACTAGAACCACTGCCTGTACCGAAAGTGTCTTGGGAGAGTGTTTCCTTGGATTTCATCACCAATTTGCCGTCTGCCAACGACTTTGAAGTGATACTGGTGATCGTCGATAGGTTTTCTAAATATGCCACATTCATTGCTACCCCAAAGCATTACCCTGCGGAAACGACTGCCCAACTCTTTTTCAAACATATTGTGAAGTTGTGGGGAATTCCTCAAAGGATTGTCAGTGATCGAGACCAGCGATTCACAGGATCTTTTTGGGTCGAACTATTCCATTTGCTCGGATCAAGTCTCAATATATCTTCCAGTTACCATCTGATGTGCCCTGTAGGTCCATTACACGATCCCAGACCCGAGTCCACAATTTTACTAACACACTTGTCTCTTTTGCAGGTCACGGTTCGTGTGAAGACTTGGAGGACACCGTGGACGACTTGAAGTGGGAGATTAAAGCTAGGGACGTTGACCAACCAAAGCATCTTCTCATGTGGAAAGACTAAAGAGGCACCTTAATGCTCACATGAGAATTTGTCTTCCCGAGCTTTGATATTTGTTGTTTTTTTTGAAATTTCGAACTTATTGGCAAACGTTTGCCTTTTTGCTTAAACTTTATTAGATGCATGTTAGGATTAGATGGATGTTAGGATTAGATGAATGTTAGGTTATCAGCGATGTATCTTCAAACACCATCGGCAGATGTATCTTCAAACACCATCGGCAGATGCAAGCCTTGAACTCCATCGCAGATGCAAGCCTTGAACTCCATCGGCAGATGCACGTTGAGAATCCATCGGTACAAGCATTAGCGCTAAACCGCCATCAGCATAAGTAAAAATATATGCGCTGAACCGCCATCGCATATAAAAATATATGCGCTGAACCGCCATCGGCATAAGTATCTTGACAAAGCCATCGGCAGAAGCACCATTAAACTCCATCGGTATATGTCGTCTAGCGATCAGTTTAAGTAGACTTTGAACGACTTCTTCTTTTGTCGTTTTATCGATCGGTAGATGAAGGCCATCGGCAGCAGCCTTTTTTTGCTTTGTCGTTTAGCGATCGGTATATGTCTATTTTCAACACCATCGGCAATGATTTTTCAGCCCTGGACACTTAATCACGATTGTTAAACAACTAAAATACCCTTTCCAAGGGCATTTCCAACAGATTAAATTACTAAGGCATAGTCGTTATTCTCATTCACTTAACATAACAAATTACAATATTAACCAATTCAAATAACATCATCAAAAAAATTTAGACCTTAAACATCATTTAAGTCAACAATCTCCCCCTTTTTGATGATGACAACCTATAAATTTGATTAAGTATAACTCCCACAAATCCTAGCTCCCCCACAACCTATGCATATATTCCAATATCATTCCAGTTTTTCAAAGAACATGCACACACTATTTATACATATAGAGTAAATTATTCAATCATCATCAATTAATCAAATATGTTCTCCCCCATTGACATTATCAAAAACAAAAAAAAAAAAAAAAAAAAAAAAAAAAAAAAAAAAAAAAAAAAAAAAAAAAAAAAAAAAAAAAAAAAAAAAAAAAAAAAAAAAAAAAAAAAAAAAAAAAAAAAAAAAAAAAAAAAAAAAAAAAAAAAAAAAAAAAAAAAAAAAAAAAAAAAAAAAAAAAAAAAAAAAAAAAAAAAAAAAAAAAAAAAAAAAAAAAAAAAAAAAAAAAAAAAAAAAAAAAAAAAAAAAAAAAAAAAAAAAAAAAAAAAAAAAAAAAAAAAAAAAAAAAAAAAAAAAAAAAAAAAAAAAAAAAAAAAAAAAAAAAAAAAAAAAAAAAAAAAAAAAAAAAAAAAAAAAAAAAAAAAAAAAAAAAAAAAAAAAAAAAAAAAAAAAAAAAAAAAAAAAAAAAAAAAAAAAAAAAAAAAAAAAAAAAAAAAAAAAAAAAAAAAAAAAAAAAAAAAAAAAAAAAAAAAAAAAAAAAAAAAAAAAAAAAAAAAAAAAAAAAAAAAAAAAAAAAAAAAAAAAAAAAAAAAAAAAAAAAAAAAAAAAAAAAAAAAAAAAAAAAAAAAAAAAAAAAAAAAAAAAAAAAAAAAAAAAAAAAAAAAAAAAAAAAAAAAAAAAAAAAAAAAAAAAAAAAAAAAAAAAAAAAAAAAAAAAAAAAAAAAAAAAAAAAAAAAAAAAAAAAAAAAAAAAAAAAAAAAAAAAAAAAAAAAAAAAAAAAAAAAAAAAAAAAAAAAAAAAAAAAAAAAAAAAAAAAAAAAAAAAAAAAAAAAAAAAAAAAAAAAAAAAAAAAAAAAAAAAAAAAAAAAAAAAAAAAAAAAAAAAAAAAAAAAAAAAAAAAAAAAAAAAAAAAAAAAAAAAAAAAAAAAAAAAAAAAAAAAAAAAAAAAAAAAAAAAAAAAAAAAAAAAAAAAAAAAAAAAAAAAAAAAAAAAAAAAAAAAAAAAAAAAAAAAAAAAAAAAAAAAAAAAAAAAAAAAAAAAAAAAAAAAAAAAAAAAAAAAAAAAAAAAAAAAAAAAAAAAAAAAAAAAAAAAAAAAAAAAAAAAAAAAAAAAAAAAAAAAAAAAAAAAAAAAAAAAAAAAAAAAAAAAAAAAAAAAAAAAAAAAAAAAAAAAAAAAAAAAAAAAAAAAAAAAAAAAAAAAAAAAAAAAAAAAAAAAAAAAAAAAAAAAAAAAAAAAAAAAAAAAAAAAAAAAAAAAAAAAAAAAAAAAAAAAAAAAAAAAAAAAAAAAAAAAAAAAAAAAAAAAAAAAAAAAAAAAAAAAAAAAAAAAAAAAAAAAAAAAAAAAAAAAAAAAAAAAAAAAAAAAAAAAAAAAAAAAAAAAAAAAAAAAAAAAAAAAAAAAAAAAAAAAAAAAAAAAAAAAAAAAAAAAAAAAAAAAAAAAAAAAAAAAAAAAAAAAAAAAAAAAAAAAAAAAAAAAAAAAAAAAAAAAAAAAAAAAAAAAAAAAAAAAAAAAAAAAAAAAAAAAAAAAAAAAAAAAAAAAAAAAAAAAAAAAAAAGAGGAGTATGTGGTGCAGGGAAGAGAGCCTCAACTTGAGATTTGAGAGCCCGAAGGTTACGGGCGAAGATCTCATTATTTCGATCCAATTTGCGATCCAAAAGACCCTGAGCCACAACAGCATCAATGCTCAAATCCTTTTTGAGTTGAGTGATTTTTGTATCAATGGCTGTTCCGAGATTGTCAATGCTTGACTTCAACTCATTATACTGTTCCTCGCTGAGAGAAAATCTCCTATGATAGAGGATGGGAGATACTGGGGCAGGAGCAGATTGCAGATTTGGTGAGGAATGTTGGACTTGGGGAGCAGGTGGATTTGAAGGAGCAATTGGACTTGAAGGAGGTAATTGGACTGGAGGAAGTGGTTGGACTGGTGATGGAGGAGCTGTATCCTGTTGGACTGGAGATGGAGGAGGGATAGGAGGCAGAGCTGGTAAACGAAGTGCAGGCGGAGGAGGTGTAGGATTCTGATCAATGGGAAGGGGCACAGAGGAGGGAGTAGACATGTCCTCTGAAAGAATTATCCTGGAGGAAGGGACACGCCGCCTTCGTATTAAAGGAGGAGGCTGAAAGCTATAAGCCTGAGATTGAGAGGGGGAATTAATAAATACTGGTATCTTAGAGTCATCCCCTCCTTTAGCAGTGGACTCCTCTAACAGGTCAAGTTTTCGCTTCCCCTTTTTGGCAACTGCTGCCTTAACAGTATTTCTCTTCGTAATATGCAGCACAAGCTCCTCTGCTCTGGTTCTCTTAATTCCCATTTTGCTCATAGTGGTTTTGGAATAGTAACTGGAGGGTTTAAGTGTGACAGGATCTTCATCCTCAGGAAATACAACCTCAAGCTTAGCTAGGATCTTCATTAAAAGCAGGTTGTAAGGTAGAGAGGTAGCCCTGGATGACACTGCCAGAATCATCCTTCGAACAACTACATATCCAATATTGAAGGGGGTCTTGTAGTAGAGTGCAAACAGAACAAAAAGTTCCATGGCACTCACTTCGTCGTGGTGACCACCCTTAGGGACAATATTGTACCCTATCATCTGATGAAATAGTCTAGCCCTAGCGGTCAGGTGTTTGCCCTTTAAATGATCAGGGATATGGTTTGCGTTCAAGACAATGGTCTTGAGAAAACCGAGACCATCATCGGTACCAAAGAACGGAGGCTCAGTGCCGGATACATATTTGTAGGGGCAGCTATCTAGGTGAGGGCACTCCAAAATGCCATTAATGAATTGAGGAGTAATTTCAATGTGCTTGTTATACACATAGCTTTTGATAGTAGAGAAATCATAGGTAAAACTTAGATTGGCATAGAACATTTTAATGGCTTCCGGGTAATAGAATGAATCTACATCAAAAAGACCTAGTAACCCGAGATCCTTCAAGGGTTCGACAATATTCATACCAGCTAAGTCATCAAAGTAGATACCTCGACTGGAAATTAATGACTTGAACTGAAAGTCGTCATGGTATCTCAACTCAGCAGCTTCTGAGAGAAAGAAGAGAGATGGCCAGGCTTTTGCACGAGGGATCACTCGTGGAGGACGTGCTGAAGTTTTGGCCTTCTTCTGGACCGGTTTGGAAACGGCGCGGGAGGATGAACCCTGATAATCCATGGGAAGAATAGGACTTGAGAGAGACGATTGGAAGGGAATGGGTTTTTCTGAAAGAGCGCGAAATGTGAAGCGTCTTTGTGAAGAAGCAGAGTTTAAATGAAAAAAGGGGCATCGCCCGACGAGATGGAGTCACACGTGTAAGACAGATTAACCCGATGGGTCACACGTGTCGGTAGATTTAAGAAATGCAAATACATCTTCTGATGCCTATAGAAAAACATAGCATCTACCGATGCCTTCCGATAGACATGCATCTTCCGATGCCTATTGAAAACTTAGCATCTACCGATGCCATCACAGAAGGAAATGCTCTAACACTCAGGAATTTTCAACAGAGGAATAAATTTAGTTTTTCTCAACCCGAATAAGGCCTAGCCTTATTCTAATATTATTAAATGTCTTTTCATCCAAAGGCTTGGTAAAAATGTCAGCTAGTTGGTCTACTGAATTAACAAATTCTAAGGATATATCACCTCTTAGTACATGATCACGGATGAAGTGATATCTTACATCAATATGTTTGGTTTTAGAATGCTGAATAGGATTTTTAGAAATATTAATTGCACTGGTGTTGTCACACCGAATAGGAATCGTATCATAGAACATATTATAGTCTTCTAGAGTTTGCTTCATCTAAAGCATTTGTGCACAGCAACTGCCTGCTGCAATATATTCACTCTCAGCAGTTGACAATGCAACAGAATTCTGTTTCTTAGAATACCAGGAAACTAAAGATTCACCAAGGAATTGACATGTTCCACTGGTGCTTTTCCTATCTACTAGACTACCAGCATAGTCAGAATCTGAGTATCCAATCAGATCAAAAGAAATACCTTTAGGATACCATAAACCTAAATCATAAGTCCCACTCAAATATTTGAAAATCCTTTTTACAGCAGATAAATGAGACTCCTTAGGGGCAGGTTGGAATCTAGCACACAAACAAACACTAAACAGAATATCTGGCCTACTTGCAGTCAGATATAACAAAGAACCAATCATACCACGATATTTCTTAATATCCACATTTATTCCATGTTCATCTTTGTCCAATTTTGTTGTGGTACTCATGGGAGTTTTAGAAGATTTGACAGATTCTAAACCAAATTTCTTTAGGAGTTCCTTAATGTACTTTTCTTGGCAGAAGAAAATTCCATTAGGAGATTGACTGATTTGAAATCCTAAGAAAAATTTTAACTCCCCCATCATACTCATTTCAAATTCACTTTGCATGAGGGAAGAAAATTCATTACACAAGTTGACATTAGTTGATCCAAAAATAATATCATCAACATAAATTTGAACTAACAGAATGTCATTATCCTTTTGCTTGGTAAATAGAGTTGAATCTGTATTTCCCTTTTTGAAATTCCTTTCCTCAAGGAAATTCTTCAATCTATCATACCAAGCTCTAGGAGCCTGCTTAAGTCCATAAAGAGCCTTATTAAGTCTATTAACATGATCAGGTTTCGCATAGTCTTCAAATCCTAGGGGCTGCTCTACATAAACTTCTTCCATGATATATCCATTTAAAAAAGTACTCTTTACATCCATTTGAAAGAGTGTGAAGTTTTTGTAGCAGGCAAAAGCTAAGAGCATTCTAATGGATTCTAGTCTAGTTACAGGAGCAAAGGTTTCCTCAAAATCAATTCCTTCTTCTTGATTGTAACCTTTGGCAACTAGCCTAGCTTTGTTTCTTACTACAATCTCATTTTCATCCATTTTATTCTTATAAACCCACTTAGTTCCAATAATAGAATGATCAACAGGTTTTGGAACAAGTTCCCAAACATTGTTCCTTTCGAATTGGTTTAGTTCATCTTGCATTGCAACAATCCAATTTTCATCCAATTCAGCATCCTCAAACTTCTTAGGCTCTATCTGAGAAATAAATGCCACATTGGCACAGAGATTCCTAAGAGAGGATCTAGTCTTGACTCCTAAAGAAGGATCACCTAAAATTTCATCTATTGGATGGTCTTTGACATACTTCCAATCTTTAGGAAGAGCAGGATTTTCATCCTTGACATGAACAATATCTAAAGAAGTAGAGGAAGGTTCTAGAGATTTTTCTACTTGGGGAGGATCACTAGGTTTTTCTAAGGAAAGAGAATCCAGTTGTTTATCCAAAATATCATCCTCATCCACATTGATTGTGGGTTGAGGGGACTCATCAAAGTTAACATGAACTGACTCATCTACAACTAGAGTTCTCCTATTGAATACTCTATAAGCTTTGCTGAAAAGGGAATAACCCAGAAAAATTCCAAGATCAGATTTGGAATCGAATTTTCCTAAGTTATCCTTAGTGTTTAGAATGAAACATTTGCTTCCAAAAGCTCTAAAATACTTAACAGAAGGTGTTTTACCATTCCAAAGCTCATAGGGAGTTTTCTCAAGAATAGGTCTTATGGAGACCCGATTAAGCACATAACAAGCTGTTGACACAACTTCTGCCCAGAAATATTTTGGAAGGGAATTCTCATTAAGCATAGTCCGAGCTAGCTCTTAGAGAGACCTATTTTTCCTCTCAACAACACCATTTTGCTGAGGGGTTCTAGGGGAAGAGAAATTGTGCTCAATTCCATACTTGAGACACAAGAGTTCAAATTTCTCATTTTCAAATTCTCCACCATGATCACTACGAATAGCAACTATGGTGAGCTCCTTTTCATTTTGAACTCTTTTTCTAAAACTAGAAAATGTGTCAAAAGTCTCATCCTTAGACTTCAGAAAGTGAACCCAAGTAAATCTAGAAAAATCATCAACAATGACAAATGCATAGAATTTTCCTCCTAAACTGGCAATATTGGAGGGACCGAAGAGGTCCATGTGAAGGAGTTGGAGAGGCTTAGAGGTAGAAATTGCATTCTTGGATGCAAAGGAACTTGGCAAGCTTCACAGACCTTATCCTTCTCAAAAAATATTTTAGGAATTCCTCTAACTAGGTTCTCCTTAGTAATCTTAGCTAAGGTATCCATCCCTACATGTCCTAATCTCTTATGCCAAGTCCAGCAGTCATTGGAAGAATTAACAGCAAAACATTTTTCATTATCACAAATAAAATTATCTGTCAATAACATAGATATTCTCTTTCCTGAAACCAGTAAAGAGAACCTTGCTATTAGATATATCCTTAATAATACAGGAATTTTTCTTAAAGATTACTTTGTAACCCTTATCACATAATTGACTAATGCTCAGCAGGTTATATTTTAGACCTTCGACTAACAGAACATTTTCTATAATAATATTATCAGGATTACCTATATTGCCGATGCCAACAATTTTACCCTTCTGGTTTCCACCAAAAGTGACGTTTCCTTTCTTTTTGTTGACAACAGCAAACATGGATGCATCTCCAGTCATGTGCCTAGAACAGCCACTGTCCAGGTACCACTGATTCCTTATTGGAGACACATCATCCTGCAAAACAGAGATCAAGTAGTCTTCTTAGGTACCCAAATCTTTTGGGTCCTAGTGTTAGTTTTCGTTCCTTTGGGAACCCATTGCAACTTACTCCCAGTTTTCTTATTGTTTGTTTTTAATGGACATTCAAATGATTTATGTCCTACTTCATTGCATGCATGACAGACAGTGGATTTTACAAAAAGCTTTTTATATGTTTTCTTTTTACTAATACCGTCATACCCTAGACCAGTTTTATCAAACTGCACTCTCTGGCTGCTCAATAACATGTTCAGATTTTTACTTCCTTCAGTGAAATTCAGAACAAGTCTATTTAATGTCTCATTTTTCTTTTTAAGTACAGAGACTTTCTTATCATGCACACTATGTTCATTGGCGTGCTTCTTAATTAGGCTCGCATTTTCCTTTTTCAACATGTTATACTTAGTCTTAAGCATGCCAAATTGTTTAACCAAGTCATTGAAGGCATCAATTAGATTACCTTCATCGTCATCACTATCACTGTCACTTAAAATACTAGAAGAAGAAGAACTAACCTTGTCCTCGAGCGCCATGAAGCACAGGTTTGCTACTTCCTCATCTTCTGATGAAGATGTATCTTCTTCACTAGCATCCCAAGTAGCCTTCATAGCCTTCTTCTTAAACTTCTTGGGATACCTCTTTGCTTGTGGATAATCTGCTTTCATATGACCAGGCTTTCCACACCCAAAACATGTGATCTCCTTGTCCTTTTGAGCCTTCTCACCCTTTGGAAATCTTTTTCCCTGCATCCTCTTTCGTTGCAGGAATTTGCTGAATCTCCTGGTAATAAGGGCAATGTCCTCATCTTCTTC
Organism: Begonia masoniana; assembly: GCA_022432975.1. NCBI lineage: Eukaryota > Viridiplantae > Streptophyta > Magnoliopsida > Cucurbitales > Begoniaceae > Begonia > Begonia masoniana. Next base: position 30,419,223 of record CM039508.1, on the reverse strand, counting down.
TTCTTCCTCAGATTCATCAGGTTTGCTCGAAGAGGCTTTGAGGGCTATGTCCTTTCTCTTGGAGATCTCCTTTTCCTTGAGATCCTCCTTGTCATTGGCCCTCATGGTTATCTCATGAGTCATCAGAGAGCCAATGAGTTCCTCGAGCTTGAGAACCTTAAGATCCCGAGCCTCTTATATTGCTGTCACCTTTGGTTGCCAGGCTCTTGGTACGCATCTCAAAATTTTTCTTACCTGTTCTTCACCTGAGTAAATCTTACCGAGAGCTTTTAAACCATTAGTAATGTTAGTGAACCGAGTAAACATAGATGAAATAGGTTCATCCTTTAACATGGTAAAAAGTTCATACTCGTGAACTAACATATTTAACTTGCTCTCTTTAACCTAATTTGTGCCCTCGTGTGTGACCTCTAATAAGTGCCAAATCTCTTGGGCACTCTCACACCCTTGTACTCTATTAAATTCATCTCTATTCAGAGCACAGTACAGGGTATTTATAGCCTTGGCATTTAAGCTCAAGTTCTTTTATCTGTCTCATTTAGTTCATGTGAATCTTTGGGGACTTTCACACCATTCTCTGTTTTGACAGCAATGTAAGGACCATTTTCTATGTTATTCCATAGTTCATAGTCCACAGCCTGAACGAATATTCTCATTCTGGACTTCGAGTAAACATAATCACTCCCATCGAAGAAAGGAGGTCTATTTGTTGCTTAACCTTCTATTTGTGTGGTGTTAGTGTTGAATGCCATTGTGAAAATATATAACACAGAGTGTTTAAACACAGCTTAGACAATGATAACCTCGCTTTGATACCAATTGTAGGATCGAGATTGTCTAAGAGGGGGGTGAATTAGACCTTTTTAATTTTGATTTCAAATCTAACCAAATTTCTCTCTTGAATAAACAACTTATAGATTAATAATAGCAGACAACTAAATAAAGTGAAGAGAGAGAGAGAGAGAGAGAGAGAGAAATTCAACACCACAGATTTTAACGTTGTTCGGCCAAACTGCCTACGTCCACGCTCCAAGGCTCCCCCTTGAAGATTCCTTACTTCTCCTCAACGAGAAATGCTGATCGAACTTTGCGGGCTTCGATCCACAGCCTTACACAATCCTGGATTGAACTTTACAGGCGTCAATCCACTGCCTTACAGGGTTTTCAGATTTGAATGACAGATTATGCTAATCTACCAACTCTCAAAACAGAATCTCAAGTTTTGGAATAGAGAGATGTAGATGGAGAATACAGAGTATGATTCGCACGTTAGGGCTCAATAAAAAATTCGCAAAAGTTTTTTTTTCTTCGTGCTCTAATCTCGGCTTAAATACTCTGTCTTCTTTTTCAGCTCTGAATTGAATGCTTCTTTCTTCAAATGGAAAATGTTACCGTTGGGAAGCATCCGTACTAGATCAGGTAGCCGTTGCAGTCTGTAGTTGCAAGTCATCGTCGCTATTAAAGTTCTGGAGTTAATGCTGAAAACGACGTCACTGTAGCTTCGCGGCTATTTTGAATTCTAGCGGAAGATCATCGGTGGAAGCAGCTTTAATTCAATCGCCACGTCATCGGTATGTGTTGCTCTAAGAGTCCATCGGTATATGCAACTTAAAAGTTATCGGCAGATATATCTTCAACGCCATCGGCAGGTGAAGCTTGAAAAACCATCGGCAGGTGTATCTTGAACTTCATCGGCAGGTGCACGCTTTGAAGTCCATCGGCAGGTGCATGCTTAACAGCGCCATTGGCAGATGTATCTTCAACGCTATCGGCAGATGTATCTTCAAACGCCATCGGCAGATGTAAGCCTTGAACTCCATCGGAAGATGCAAGCCTTAAACTCCATCGGCAAATGCACGTCTTGAACTCCATCGGCAAATGCACGTCTGAACTCCATCGGGCAAATGCACGTCTTGAACTCCATCGGCAAATGCACGTCTTGAACTCCATCGGCAAATGCACGTCTTGAACTCCATCGGCAAATGCACGTCTTGAACTCCATCGGCAAATGCACGTCTTGAACTCCATCGGCAAATGCACGTCTTGAACTCCATCGGCAAATGCACGTCTTGAACTCCATCGGCAAATGCACGTCTTGAACTCCATCGGCAAATGCACGTCTTGAACTCCATCGGCAAATGCACGTCTTGAACTCCATCGGCAAATGCACGTCTTGAACTCCATCGGCAAATGCACGTCTTGAACTCCATCGGCAAATGCACGTCTTGAACTCCATCGGCAAATGCACGTCTTGAACTCCATCGGCAAATGCACGTCTTGAACTCCATCGGCAAATGCACGTCTTGAACTCCATCGGCAAATGCACGTCTTGAACTCCATCGGCAAATGCACGTCTTGAACTCCATCGGCAAATGCACGTCTTGAACTCCATCGGCAAATGCGCTGAACCGCCATCGGCAGAAGTAAAAATATATGCGCTGAACCGCCATCAGCATAAGTAAAAATATATGCGCTGAACCGCAATCGGCATAAGTATCTTGACAAAGCCATCGGCAGAAGCACCATTAAACTCCATCGGTATATGTCGTCTAGCGATCGGTTTAAGTAGACTTTGAACGACTTCTTCTTTTGTCGTTTTATCGATCGGTAGATGAAAGCCATCGGCAGAAGCCTTCTTTGCTTTGTCGTTTAGCGATCGGTATATGTCTATTTTTAACAACTCATCGGCAGATGAGTTTTCAGCCCTGGACACTTAATCACGATTGTTAAACAACTAAAATACCTTTTCCAATGGCATTTCCAACGGATTAAATTACTAATGCACAGTCGTTATTCTCATTCACTTAACATAATCAAATTACAATATTAACCATTCAAATACATCATCAAAAACATATTTAGACTTAAACATCATTTAAGTCAACAATAGAGTCCATCGCACTCAAACTATAATCTTCTCCCGCTGATCCCGCTTAAGAAACAAAAGCGACCAGCTCTGATACCAATTGAAAGATTAAGATTAGTTATGCGATGTCACACAAGGTGTTTTGTGTGACACCGATAATTAATGCAATGATGGACAATATAAATATGCAAAAATAAATAACACAGGAGGTTGGTAACGCAGTTCGGCAACCAGCCTACATCTGCGGGGCCACACCCAGATATAAAAATATTTCTTTGAGTTCACAAAGTTACAAGACAATCAGACTTATACAAATAAAGAATCCCTCTTATCTTTGTCGCCGCCTCTAACTAACTTCCCTAAGAAAATTGTTTTTCTGAGCTCCCCTCGACTTTAGATGGAAAGTATCCCATTATTCATGTGATCTCGAAGCCTAACAGATTTTAGCAAATCTCCATCAAATCGGCTTACCAAAATAAAGTTTTCCAAAAAACAAGTCCCTTTAGCTTTTTTTAATAACTTTCATAATATTCTTGTTTCCTTTTTTTTCTGCCACAAAATCTTCATGATCTTCAATATGTATCCATGCAATAATCTGAATATTATATTTCTTGATCACCAAGAAATAACATATTAATTTGAAAAATAATGGAATAAAATATTATCTCCATAAAATATATTGCCAAAAAATTAATGCCAATATATATGAAATATCTTTGCATTTACAATAAGCATATAAACTTAGGTTACATCCAAAAAAACGTTTGTCTTAGAGTCAACAGAGCGACTACTCTTTTTCTTCTCAACCTAGATCACGCAAAGGCGTGAAAGTTTTCTGTCTATCTAATATGATTTTCTATTTAGAATAGTTTGTTCCCACTTCATCTTTATTTTGGCCATGTACTATTGTAAATATTTTTTGCAATTTATTGCGCAATTCACTTGTTTGTCATTTGCTCGCATGGTAAGCTCACACTTATGAAGATCAATCAGTGTTCTGCCCACAAATGATATGCCCAAGATGACTGAAACCTTCTCATCAGCTTCATAGCCCTAATAAGGAAGTTCATCGAAGTATAACATTGTCTACTTTTCCTAGAACTTCTTTGATCTTTCCTTCTGGGTATGCTAATGAGTGACCTGCCAAATTTTAAGTAATTGTGGTAGGTCTTGCTTCTTAGCTTTTTTAAAAATAGACATTTATATAAAGTTAATACTTATTCAGTTAGAGAGATATCCCAAAATATTTATTTCTTATAGTGCGCGAAATAGCGAAGCTTCATGGAACTTCACCTTAGGTGGGAGTTTATTTTGTAGAATACAACTCATCTCCTTTGCTACTACGACAAATTAAAATTCACTGAGTAGTCATTTGTTTGAAAGAATATCTTTCATAAATTTAGAGTAGTCTAACATTTGCTCTAAAGCTTCCATGAAAAGTATGTTGATGTGAAGCTGCTTTAATACATCTAAAAATTTCTTCAAATGTTTATCTTGGTGTTATCTTTGAAGTTTCTAAGAGAATGATTGAGGTTGTCTCTCGGTTTGAATTTTAGTAGCTTTTTGTTGTTGAACTAAATCGTGCTGGCTTTTGTTCCATTTTGAGTTTTTAGACTCTTCTTTTCAAAGTTTTTCTACCCTTCTACAATTTCAACTTCTCTCTCATTTCTCAATGTGATAGATTTGCAAAGCTCTTTCCCTTCTCTCTGAGGAATTTTTCTTGTCACTTGATAATGTTTCTCGAGGTTGATTATTCAAAGCACTTACCAACTGACCGATCTGGTTCTCTAAATTCCTCAACGATGGTGCTAGACTCTGAATCATGTAACATTATCATTCTTTGCAATATATTCCCTTTAACAATTGTTCCATTGAAGATTTTTGCTCTACTTGTTGCGGCCAACTTTATTATTGCATTGGATGTTGTGGAAAAGTTTGTATTTGTTGGAAAAATCTAGGGGAGTGCGAGGTACATGGTTTATTCTAAGAAGTTGTTAGATTAGAATTTTGCGTGAGAATTTTCCTAAAAATTAGAGTCCTGCCTGCATTCTTGGTTGTATAAATTGGAATAAGGATTGTTTATGTTAAAATTTCCAATGTAGTAACCTGACTTTGGATTTGATGGACAACAATCATATGTATGTGCCTCCCAAATAATATGTACATGACTCTGATGTTGCTTTAAATCCTAAAGCCATATTTGTGGACTTTATTACACTAAAAGGGATGAAACTTGATCGCTTAGTGCAGTCACTGTGTCAACTTACGAACTCTTGCCACTTTCAAGTTAAAGTTGGTCTCTTATATGGCAATCGTTCATTGTTATTTGCCATTCTTTCTAAGATATTGTATGCTTCATTGTATGATTTGGATAATATGGTACCATTTGCTGAAGCATTTGAAAGAATCATTAGAATTAATGAAAATCTAATTCCCAAATCGATACGTTAGAAATTCTACAAGAAAATAAATAAAACTAGAAAGACGTACCCGGATCCATTGTCTGAAAGCAATATACTGAAAATAGAGTACATGGATCTTCCGAATTCGACAATCGCCTTCTCAAACGCTATCTAGAGTGATGGCTGTTCCAAATAGACAACAGGTTAAATTGTGAATTTAGGACCATAACCTTTTAGTTAACCTAATTGGGTAATTCACCATTTTGCTCATCACAAATTGATAAATTACCTCTAATGTCTATACACATTATAATATAACCATATTATATTCAATATACTCCAAAATCCATTGAAATTATATTAAATCACTTTAATATGGACTTAAACCTGATGATAACGTAATGTATAATTTATAGTTTAACAATTTAGATCCAAATAGAATTATAAATCCTTATAATTCTAACCATCTCCTACTTGGATCAAATTATAAACTAATCTATTACACATTATAACTTTATCATTATGAAATTAAACTTTGTTATCATCTAAAGAGAGTATACTCAAACAATCTCGTCCATCAATTATATCAAATGCAGAATCAAAGTGGCTTTCATTATAATTATCATAACTAAACATATCAAAAATCACAAACACCAACACAACCAAATGACACAGATCAAATATGGATGTGTAGCATGGAAATTACATGTAATGTGATTTAACACACTTGTTTTCAACTAGTCCAACCAAAACTTTATTGAGATCATTAAAACTCAAATGCCAGAGTGAATTAAATGAATACTTAAAAAAATGAATACTGCAGTAATTAAAAAATTCATTACAAATGTCTATAGAATAGAATCACATAAAATATACAGACTCCCACTAAACCTCAATATCTCCAAGAGATACAACCCCAATATGAGCAACATGCTTATGAAAGACCTTGGGTCATAATCCTTGGTGAGCGGATCTGCAACCATAAAGTCTGTTCCGATGTCATCTATAGATATTTGACTACTCTGAACCTTTTCCGTCACAACAAGGAACTTGATGTCTACAGACTTAGACTTTGAGAAACTCCTGTTGTTGTTGGAGAACATCACAGCTGACTAATTGTCACATAAAATCCGTAGTGGTTTTTCAATACCATTCGAGATCCTTAATCCCGTGACAAAGTTACTCAGTCATAATGCCTGGTTAGATGCTTCATAACATGCTATAAACTAAGCTACCATAGTGGAAGAGGCCGTAATACCCTACTTGGCACTCTTCCAGGAGATAGATCCTCTAACTAAAATAAAAATATAGCCTGACGTTGACTTCAAGTCATCTTGGCATCCAACAAAATCAGAATCAGTGTATCCAATGATCTCGAGCTGATATGATTTCTTGTATATGAGCATATACTCTTTGGTTCTATGTAAGTATCTAAGTACCCTTTTTTACAGTCTTTCAATGATCCAATCCAGGATTGCTCAAGTATTTACTTAATATACCAACTATGTATGTAATATCCAGATGCATGCAGACTTGAGCATACATTAAGCTTCCTACAGCCGAAGCATAAGAAACCTTTTGCATTTCTTTGACTTCAAAGTCACTTGAGGAATATTGATTTTTATTTATTTTATCTCCTTTGGCAATAGGGATATCTCTTGGTTTGCATTCTTGCATGCCATATCTTTTCAAAACCTTCTCAATATAGCTCTTTTGTAATAATTCAAGTATACCTCGACAATGATTTTGGTATATCTGGATTCCTAATATAAAAGAGGCGTCACAAAGATCTTTCATTTCAAATTTCTTTGAAAGAAATTTCTTGGTGTCGTGCAACAAGCCTATATTGTTGCATGCCAATAATATGTCATCGACATATAAAACTAGAAATATAATTTTATTCCCACTAAATTTGTGGTATACACAATCATCAACTTTATTCGCCTCAAAACCATATGAGGTGACTGCTTGATGAAATTTGTAATACCATTGATGGGAAGCTTGTTTTAGCCCGTAGATGGATTTCTTTAATTTGCAAACTAAGTCCTTTCATTTATCCTAATCAAATAACTCGGGTTGCACCATATAGATCGTTTCATCAATGTCACAATTGAGAAACGCCGTCTTTACATCCATCTGATGTAGCTCTAAATCAAAATGAGCTACTAGTGCTATTATAGTTCTAAAGAAATCTTTCGTAGATACCGGAGAGAAAGTTTCTTTATAGTCGATGTATTCTCTTTGAGTAAAACCCTTAGCAACAAGACGTGCTTTGAATCTCTCAATATTGCATTTTGAATCCCTTTTGGATTTAAAAATCCATTTACAACCGACAGGTTTCGAAGCTGCAGGTAACGGGACGAGATCCCAAACATCATTGTCCTTCATAGACTTTAACTCCTCATTCATGGCATCAATACGCTTTTGAGAATCAGAACTCTTAATGGCTTAGTTGAAAGTGACAAGGTCATCTTCCACTTCGTTGAGTTCCTCATGTTCTTGTAGGAATACGATGTAATCATCTAAAATCGTACTCCTTTTCTCTCTAGTGGACCTCTGTAATGACATAGTTTCTTGAGGCTGTTGAGTTTGTTCGTCGCGAATGACTTCTTAAAGAGGTTCTGGAAGTGATTCAACATTTTATTTTTTATTATCCACTTGATAGAAATCAAGGAAAACAAAAGGAAGAGGAATAACTTCCTCCTCAAAGACAATGTCTTTTTTATCTCCCCTCACAAACTCTACATCCTCGAAAACCGAGCATTTTCTGTTTCAAAAAATGTCTTTATAGTGGGATCGAAAAAATTGTACCCCCTTGACTGTTCAGGATACCCTATAAAATAACAACTAACAGTCTTAGAGTCCAGTTTCTTTTCATTAGGCCTATAAGGTCTTGCCTCAGCTAGACACCCCCACACGTGTAAGTGTTTTAGAACTAGTTTTCGACCCATTCAACACTAGTATGAGGTTTCGTTAGCTGTCGCCTTAGTAGGTAACCTGTTAAGGATATAAGCTGCCGTCTTCAATGCCTCACCCCCAAAAGAATTCTAGTAAGGTCGAATGAGCAATCATGCTGCTTACCATGTCCTTAAGCGTTCTATTCCGTCTTTCAGTAACATCATTCATGTTGGGTGAACTTGGTATGGTGTACTGAGGAACAATACTATGCGCTTCTAGGTATTTAGTAAATGGTCCTGTACGTTATTCTCCAGACCCGTCATACCGACCATAGTATTCACCACCACGATCGGATCTGACGACCTTAATTCTTTTATAAAGCTGATTTTCAACCTCAGCTTTAAAGGATTTGAACACATCCAAAGATTGAAACTTTTCATGAATGAGATATAGATAGCTATAACGCGAGAAATCGTTAATGAATGATATGAAATAATATTGACCATTCCAGGATGTCGTAGGGAAAGGTTAACAAATATCCGTGTGATTCAAGGACTTCCGAAGCTCGGTTAGCTTCCAATCTCTTTACACTTGTTTGTTTCCCTTCAATACAACTGAAACAAACCTTGAAGTGAGTCATATCAAGAGTTCCCAAAATTTTGTCCGACACATGCTTTTCAATTCTCTTTTAAGAAATGTGACCTAAAAACTTGTGCCATAACGAAGCTGAATCATTAGAATTTAATTTACGTTTTGTACCTCTTGAATCAATATACAAGGTTTCATTAAATGAAGCTATGGTTTCAAGTATATATAGATTGTCATAAATAGATAAAAATCCAGAACCCATTACATTTGAATTTAATGATAAACTAAATTTTTTATTTCCAAATGAACAAGAATAAACAGATTTGTCCGATGCAAAAATTCTATCTAAAAGACAGTACAACAAAAGTATCATTCAAATCCAAATTTTTTTCAGATTTTAGTAACAATCTAAAGTCTCTGATAGCTTCAACTTCAACTGATTTACCATCGCCCACAAAGATTATTCTTTCAGCATCATTCTGCTTTCGGCAACTCGGGTAACCCTGCATAGACATACTAATTTGAGTAGTAGCGCCCGAATCTAACCACCACGTATGTCTAGATACAGAAATCAAATTAACCTCAGAACAAATAAGGTTGAGAAGTGTAACTTTCTTCACGTGCCATGCGTGATACTTGACACAATCTTTCTTTTGGTGTCATTTTCCATTATAGAAGAAACAACTGAAGCCCTTGGACTTCTCTTGTTTCAACTGAGAAGGAGCACCAACAACTTCCTTCTTTCTTTTCTTTTATTTGTCCTTGGAAGATGATGCCAAATGAATACTTTTTATCCGATCATGATTAATTCTCTCTTCCTCTTGGACACACTGAAATATTACTTCATTAAGTATCCATTTATTCTTCTGACAGTTATAACTGATCTTAAACTGAGGAGGAAGAGAAATTAAGACTAAGTAAACAAGCATGTCTTCAGACAGCTCTAACTTAAGCGTCTTAAGTCTTGAAACAATATGAGACATTTCCATTATGTACTCCCTGATATTCTCATTTCCATTATACTTGAGCGAGACAAGTTTAGCTAAAAGTATGTTTGTCTTAGCCTTCTCGTTTTTCTCAAGTTGTTCGAGGAATGTTTTCACATTAGTGTCTTCTGACATGTTGCCCCGAAATGCTTCTGGAATGACATCAGGCTTACACGATTTGAATGCTCCCATCTTTCCAACTCCCTTTTATCTTCAAGGGTACTTGATGCTGAAAGAGGTGGGAAGCGTGCGACCCTAAGTGCAATGTCTAGATCCATGCACCCGAGAACAATTATAACGTTATCTTTTCATACTTTATAGTTAGTCTCGTTAAGCATAGGAACTGCATTAACGTTACCCATTATACTTGAGATGTTGACTGTAACAACAGAGAAAATTAAACAATATTAGCTCACAAAATAATATGCATATATATGACAATAATATAACTTAAAATATAGTGTATTCATCAATAAGAAACTGGTACAACATTAACACTTAGTCTTTTGACTAAAAGTGTTAACTTGTAATTGGTAACTTGGTCCAGTATATAAACATTGACAATTAAACCTGTCAAACAATGAACTTATCTTTGGACAAGTTTAGTGTTCACATGGCATCCTAATAATTGTCACATATTTTTAATACTGCTAACAATCAATGCAACTGTATAAACGTCAATCTTCCTTTGGATTGGTCGATATTCATACAATGTCATGTCTCATGCCCAACATATAAATACAAGATAGTTAAAGCAAAAGTGGTTAATTTTATAGCATGTTACCCAACCATTCTATTTTAAAATGTAAGACTTCATAAAATTGCACTAAAAAAAATGAGTTAAGAAAAATCATGTATATACATATTCAATAGCTAGGCAACCTTAGTAGTCAATCAGTAACCAAATGATCAACCTACCTAGAATAGAAGGTTCAAATCAGCCACAACGAGCAAAAATAGGGTGAATCGGGGTGAACCGAGCCCTGAATTGTCTAGAAAAAGTCATTAAAAGAACCAAAACAGCCGAACCAAAGTGAACTGGGGTCCATTTGACCAAATTGATCAGTTTTTTTTACTGGTTCAACTGAACTGGATCGGTCCGGTTTAGTTGAACCGATCCAGGTTGACCGAACCAAAACAGACCAATTCAGACAAAACCAAACTGGTCTGAGTCAAACCAACCAAAGAACTGGTTTGGACCATAACCGAACCGAGTTTTTTTTGGTCCGAGTGGGACCGAACCCAAATGGTTTGGTCCGATTTGGACCAAACCTAACCCAATCAGACTTAGTCGGTCCGAACCGCCGTAGAGGGACTTCGAACCAGCAACAAAAAATGCCAGAATCTCATTGATTTTGGCAGATTTTCACCCTAAAATTATCTGATTTATCGAAAATAATGATAGATCGGACAATCATCCTCAACGTGCATTACAAAAATCAATTTTTTAAGGTCTTGAAACATGCATTCTAGCTTAATTAGATGCATAAAAAAATTTTAAAAAATTAAAAAAATTGATTCTTAATCCGATTTGAAGCCAAAATTGATTACTTGTAGTCTAACGTGATCGGCTCTGATATCAATTAAAGGAATCATTAGAATTAATGAACCCTAAAACAAACAAAAACTTAATTTCCAAATCAATACGTTAGAAATTCTACAAGGAAATCAATAAAACTAGAAAGACGTACCTGGATCCATTGTCTGAATGCAATATATTGAAAATCGAGTACGTGGATCTTCCGAATTCGACAATCACCCTCTCAAACGCTCTCTAGAGTGATGGCGGTTCCAAAAAGACAAAAGGTTAAATTGTGAATTGGGGACCATAACCTTTTAGTTAACCTAATTGGGTAATTTACCATTTTGGCCATCACAAATTGATAAATTACCCCTAATGTCTGTACATATTATAATATAACTATATTATATTCAATATACTCCAAAGTCCGTTGAAATCATATTAAATCACTTTAATACGAATTTAAACCCGATGATAACAAAATGTATAATTTATAGTTTAACAATTTAGATCTAAATAGAATTATAAATCTTTATAATTCCAACAGCATTCACTATTAATCGAGTAAGCCATTTCAACTCATTTTAGGATGTCTCAATTTGTATCTAACGAGGAATGCCACAGTGTGGAATTTTTCTCAATAGTTAAACCTCTCCCAAGCTTTTTATGAAGAATCTCTAGCTAATTGTTGAAAACTCGTGATCTCATTCGTCCATTTGGCATTTTTGTGTGAGAAATATTTCATTAGAAACTTTGTAGCTAATTCATTGTTTGCATTGCTGAAGTTCTCATGATTTCTCAAGTTCTGATGGTACTTATTTAGCACATTATTATTTCTAAAATTGTTGTAGTCTCTATTCTTCATGTATTGAACCTCTTCTTTACTTTCTTCAACTGCCATGTATGATCTAATGGAATTTGATGATCATTCTCCACCCTTATTCCTTCTTTTGATGTCACATTTGCAACGTTCTGTGTTAATGCCAAAATTTGCACGGTGGGAGTTGTAATGGCATCGACTTTCAAGCATCCTACTATTTTCTCGTGTTAGGTCGTTCATTAGACCATTAGTATGTGTTTGCAGTCATCTCGTCCTGGAAAGCATATGCATCTTCAATAATTATAACCATGAGTGATCCTTCATTTGTGGCATCAACAATAGTTCTTGTTTGTCTATTCCATCAATTGTAAAGTAGTTGAATTTGGAGTGGATCTGAAAAATCATGTTGGAGATCTTCGAAGTAAATCTGTTGTAACGACCCCGTTCCCAGCAAGATATTGTCCGCTCCGGGGATTGGGCCGCAGCCCAATATCCTCCCCTCACGGCTTTGTTTGGCGAGAGCACTTCCCGGAAGGTCACCCAACCTGGAATTACTCTCGCCGAAGCCCTCTTAACTTCGGAGTTCTTATGGGATCCGTCGTCAATTGAGCTCCAAAACGCGTCTTGCTATCTTGGGAGGGATCTCTTACATATGTTTCATTTCCACATACTTCCCCAAGCGCTGTGGGATTGTGACGACCCCCTCTTTACGACCTGTCACCTTCCGGCTCGCCCGCGCGGACGTACCGCCATCCGGGTTCCGGTTGGTGCAGCCATCGTACCAGTACAGATTCGGGACTTACAGATTCGGGTCATCACAATCACCCCCCCTTGGGGGCCCAACGTCCTCGTTGGCCACAATTCCGGTTGGGTACAGGCTCTGATACCATTTGTAACGACCCCGTTCCCAGCAAGATATTGTCCGCTCCGGGGATTGGGCCGCAGCCCAATATCCTCCCCTCACGGCTTTGTTTGGCGAGAGCACTTCCCGGAAGGTCACCCAACCTGGAATTACTCTCGCCGAAGCCCTCTTAACTTCGGAGTTCTTATGGGATCCGTCGTCAATTGAGCTCCAAAACGCGTCTTGCTATCTTGGGAGGGATCTCTTACATATGTTTCATTTCCACATACTTCCCCAAGCGCTGTGGGATTGTGACGACCCCCTCTTTACGACCTGTCACCTTCCGGCTCGCCCGCGCGGACGTACCGCCATCCGGGTTCCGGTTCGTGCAGCCATCGTACCAGTACAGATTCGGGACTTACAGATTCGGGTCATCACATCTGTTCTAGCATTCGTGTAAAGTAAAGTTTTTTTAAACTGTAAATTTTACTCCTTAGTTGGGTAGTTTTTGCGAGTGGGAAAAATTTAATCGCGAATTTTTCTACTATTTCACCTCATGTTGTAATTGTAAAATCGTGATTGTCTAAGGGAGGGGGGGTGAATTAAAAATTACTTGCCCTAATAAAATTTTATGCAAATCAAATTAGGTTTATATGATCTTCTCTCTATGTGTGAAAATACTTAAATAAATGCAGACAAACAATCAAGCCAAAGTAAAAGAGAGAGAGAAATAATGACACCAGAGTTTTTAACGTGGTTCGGCCAATCCTGCCTACATCCATGCTCCAAGGCTCCCCTTGAAGATTTTTCCCTTCTCCTCACGAGAAAACTTGATCGAACTTTTCGGGCGTCAATCTACTGCTTTTTACACTTTGATTGATCTTCACGGGCGTCAATCACAGCCTTACAACTTTTACAAGATAGAAGTATTGAGCACAAATGCTACACTCTCTCAAAGAGATATATCTCAAGTTCTAGGGCAGAGAGAGGTATTCAGACTTTTTGCTAGAAAGCTCGTAGGAGTATGTTGTTCCTGTTCAATCGATTGACAAAAAGTTGTTCTCATGAGCTTCATTCTTTATTTTATACTCTGTCTGTAATCTGCCTTTGATCCATAGAGGTCCTTGTCTTCGTATGAAAATATGACCGTTGGAGAGCTTTCGTTCACAGAAAAATAGCCGTTTGAATTCTGGAGTCGCTATCGCTCGTGGTCTTTAAAGTCTGGACGATTGAGTCTGTTTTGACTTTAGACGACTGCGTCTTTCATTGCCGTGGACGACAGCATCTGCTATTGGAGTGGATGACTGCGTCTGTTATGAGCGTGGACGACTGCGTCTTCCTTTTGAACGTGGACGACTGCGTCTTCCTTTTGAGCGTGGACCACAACATCTTTCTTTTCAGCGTGGACGACTTTGACTGTCTCTTAACTGTGGACGACTACGTCAGTCTTTTGCATGGACAACTGAGACCTTGGACGTTTACGCCTTTCTCTGTTTTCTTTTCACATGGACGATTGACTTCGGACTATTAACACTTAGACAAAAGTCGTCAGAAAAACTAATGCCCCTTTTTCAAAGGGCATTTCCAGATAAATACAATTTATATCATAATCCAATTATGCAGTCCATGTATTCCAAATTAATCATCGGTTCATCAATTTCATGTTAATCATAATCATCCATATAAAACAAAATCATCAAAAATAAATATAGTTACTTAAACATATTTAAGCTAACAATCTCCCCATTTTTGATGATGACAAATATATATGATGATTAAGTATTTTCTCCCCCATAATAATCTCAAAACGATAATAACTTTTCTAACTCCCCCATACTCTATGCATGCAACCAAAATAAACTTCATTCTTTATCATACACATATTTATTTCCCCCTTTGACATTATAAAAAATAACCACTCAAGAAGGAATGGCTTTCAGCACAGTAGAGATGCTGAGTTCTCAAGAGATGAATAAGTATGCTAGCCTATAAGATCCCGAAATGAGTAAGGAAACCATCCTGAATAGGTGGAAATCCTAGAAACGGTCAGAATAGAAATCCCTTGTATATCGGAACAGATGCTCATCTTCATCCTCATCTGCCTTAGCCTCAGCTGGAGCAGTAGTAACAGGAGAAATAGGAGGAACGGTATCGCCATCAATTGTATCTCCTGCATCCCCTGCAACCTCTGCATCTATGGCATCTGCGGCATCCAATGCAACCACTGCATCCACCATGGGTTCATCAGCAGGAGGCCCTAGGTCATGGACAGGCTCAATCATGACAATATCATCAGAGCCAAAAGTAGCATTATCAGTTGGAGCAACAGCAATATCTGAAAGAGGAGGCGCTGTCTGATCAACAAACGGGGCAGGCACTGGCTCTTCCTCACACAAAGCAACTTCAGTAGCAGTACCAGTCCCAACTTCTTGAGCAACATCCAAATGCTCAGCACTTGCAGGAACAGTTGAAGTAAATGGTTGAGCTGGTTCAGATGTCTCGCCACCACTTTCCAAAGCCTCATCTTCATGAGGCACAGGATCACTCCGAACCAAAAGGTTACTGAGATCACTAAACTGAGTGATGACTCTGGCAGATTCGCGATGCAATTGAGTGGTGACAAGAGTGGAATGGAATCAAACTAAAAAGATGACATCATCAATGGCTTTACTATGCCTGAGGTCAGCTTGATCAATGCGATTGTGGACATGTGCAAGAGCTGAACTTTGATTGGATTCCATTTGTTCAAGGCGTTTGAGCAAACCTTGATTTTCAGCTGCAAGTTTTTCAAGTTGGGTAAGGACAATTGCTGCAAATGGACCATGATGGGAGAGATATAATTTTTGGAAAGATTACTGACCAGTTCCGAGACTGGCAATGCTTGCCCTTAGCTCATCCTGTAGATCCTCAAAAATATAAGGCCTCACTGGAAGAGTGGGGCGACTTGTAGGCCTAGGAGGAGCACGAATTGGACTGAGTGGACGTGGGAGATCAACTTGGACTAGAGGAGGGTCTGGATCACTTAAAGGTTCTTGAAGGGGAATTTGATCATGACCAAACTCGTCAGAAACTTGAATGAGGAGAACTGGAGGTGGCAGAAGGGCAAGGACAGGAGGACGAATGTCATCTGGAGAGCTATCTTCCTCTTCTTCTTCAGTAAGAATCAAGCGCCTTGAAGTACCTCGTCTACCAACATTGTCAACCAGCTCACCTTGAGCATTTCGAGCTATGCCCATCCTAGACACAACACCTTGACCAGCTTTCTCAACCAACACACCATGATCATCTCTTGTGAGTCCCATTCTGGACAAGGTGGAGGATGAAAAGAAGTCAGATTTCTTCAAGGATAAGAGCATGTCACACTCCAGAAATCTAACTCCAAATCGGTTAAAGATCTTCATAAGTAGAAGATTGTAAGGCAGGGACTTGGATGCAATATATACGACTTGAAGCATTCTATTTAACATAACAAATCCAACATGGAAGGGTTCACCTCTGAAGAACTGTCCAAGCAAGAAGAGATCCATGCCACTGACATGGTCTCTATGACCCTCTACGGGCAAAATATTATAATGGATCATTTGGTGAAATACTCTGGCCCTAAAGTTCAAATCCTTACTTTTCAGCTTCAGGGGTTAATTGTTTGGATCATTGGCAATCAATCATACTAATTCCCTGTCTACAGGCTTTGTAAGAAATGTCAGAGTCATTGTAGTTTCAAAGTATCTGCGAGATCTATTTAAAAACTCACAGCAAAGGATTTGATGCAGCATTTCCTGAGTGAGTTTAATATGTCTTCCATAGACATAGCTTCTGAGAACAAGGGGTCTTGTAGAATGTTCTAGGTTGGCATAAAACATTATAATTGCTGGTTCACAATAAGGGATTTTTGAATCAAATAACCCTATTAACCCTAAACTTACTAAAGGTTCTTCTAAATCCAGTCCAACTAAATTCTGAACAATTAATCCTCTAGATTTAATAATCAGTTTGGATTCAAAAACTTCATAATACCTATTGAATGCGGCCTGATTGATGAACTCGTGATTCGGCCATTGAAGAGGATGAGGAACGACGACAGATTGGGAATTTGTCGGTTGAAAAGTCTTTTGTTTCTTCTTCGAGAAGACCTGCGGAGCGTGAGAGGAAGATGTCATTTGTAGGCATTAGGTTTCTTAGCACGAATGGAGTTGAAAGAAGTGGAGAATCGGTGCTGACTAGCAGAGGCAAAAAGAAATCGCTGGACGAGTCGAGAGGATTTTTGGGGGAATTTTGAATCTTAGGGTTTCTGTTACCTGTCGAGAGATTTTATAACCATTTGGTGAACATCCATTGTCAACGTCCATTGTGACAACTTCCATTGTCAACGTCCATTGTGACCTACATTTTCACAAAGAAGGAAAATGTTGAGATCGTCCATTTTACTAATTCTCCAACAAGAAAAAAAAATTGAAGCTTAATTTTTCTCAATCCTAATGAGACCTAACCTTATTCTTATATTATTGAACGTCTTTTCATCCAAAGGCTTGGTAAAGATATCTGCTAATTGATCAGCAGAATTGACAAATTCTAATGTAATATCACCTCTTTGAACATGATCTCTGATGAAGTGATATCTAACCTCGATATGTTTTGTTCTAGAATGTTAATGGCACTGGTGTTGTCACACCGAATGGGAATCCTATCATAGAAATGTTATAATCTTCTAGAGTTTGCTTCATCCAAAGCATTTGAGCACAGCAACTACCAGCAGCAATATATTCACTCTCGGCAGTTAAAAGGGCTACAGAATTCTGTTTCTTAAAATACCAGGACACAAGAGATTCTCCTAGGAATTGACATGTTCCACTAGTGCTTTTTCTATCAATCAGACTTCCTGCATAGTGGGAGTCTAAATATCCAATTAAGTCAAATGAAGTTCCCTTCGAATACCACAAACCTAAATCAGAAGTTCCACTTCAGTATTTGAAAATTCTCTCGACAGCACTTAGGTGAGATTCTTTAGGAGAAGCTTGAAACCTAGCACATAAGCACACACTGAATAGGATATCTGGCATGCTAGCCGTTAGGTATAACAGAGAACCAATCATACCTCTATACTTCTTAATATCCACATTTATTCTATTTTCATCTTTGTCTAATTTTGTAGTTGTGCTCATAGGAGTTCTAAAGGACTTAGAAGAGTCTAATCCAAACTTCTTTAAGAGCTCCTTAATGTATTTTTCTTAACAGAAGAAAATGTCATCTGGAGTTTGACTATTCTGAAATCCTAAGAAAAATTTTAACTCCCCCATTATACTCATTTCAAATTCACTTTGCATTAGGGAGAAAAATTAATCATACAGAGAGGCATTAGTTGAACCGAAAATAATGTCATCGACATAGATTTGAACTATGAGAATGTCTTTGTCCTTTTGCATGGTAAATAAGGTTGAATTGGTTATGCCATTTTTGAACTTCATTTCCCAAGGAAATTCTTCAACCTATCATAACAAGCTCTAGAAGCCTGTTTAAGTCCATAGAGAGCCTTTTTGAGCTTATATACGTGATCAGGTTTGTCAAAGACTTCAAATCTTAAGGGTTGCTCTACATAAACTTCTACTAAGATATAACCATTTAAGAATGCACTGTTAACGTCCATTTGAAAGAGTGTGAAGTTTTTGTAGCAAGCATAGGCTAAGAGCATCCTAATAGATTCTAGTCTAGCTACGGGTGCAAAGGTTTCCTCAAAGTATATTCCTTCTTCTTGATTGTAACCTTTGGCAACTAACCTAGCTTTGTTTTTAATAACAACACCATTTTCAACCAACTTATTCTTGAAAATTCATTTTGTTCCAATAATGGGATGATTGTCTGGTTTTGGAACAAGTTCCCAAACATTGTTCCTTTCGAATTGGTTTAACTCATCTTACATAGAAACTATCCAATTTTTATCCAATTCGGCTTCTTCAAATTTCTTAGGCTCTATTTGGAAAATAAAAGCAACATTAGCACAAAGATTTCTAAAGGAGGCTCTAGTTTTGACTCCTAATATTGGATCACCTATAACTTCATCTAAGGGATGATCTCTTACATATCTCCAATCTCTGGGAAGAGCTGCAAATTCATCTTTAACAGGGACAATGTCTAGAGAATTTGAAGAAAGTTCTCGAGAATTTTCTCATTGGATTGTTTCTGTAGGCTTATCTAAGGTGAGAGAATCCAGTTGTTTTTCTAAAGTATCATCCTCATCCACATTGATTGTGGGTTGAGGGGTCTCATCAAAATTGACATGCACGGATTCTTCTACAACTAGTGTTCTTTTGTTGAACACCTTATATGCTTTACTAGAAAGGGAATAACCAAGGAAAATTCCAAGATCGGATTTGGAATCAAATTTTTCTAATTTGTCCTTGGTGTTTAGAATGAAACATTTACAACCAAAGGCTCTAAATTATTTGACAGTAGGAATTTTTCCATTCCACAGCTCATAAGGAGTTTTCTCAAGAATAGGTCTTATGGAGACCCGATTTAACACATAACAAGCTGTAGAGAAAGCTTCAGCCTAGAAATAATTAGGAAGAGAATTTTCATTGAGCATGGTCCGAGCTAGCTCTTGAAGGGACCTATTTTTTCTCTCAACAACACCATTTTGTTGAGGGGTTATAGGAGAGGAGAAATTGTGTTCAATTCCATATTTGAGACACAAGAGTTCAAATTTCTCATTTTCAAATTTTCCACCATGATCACTACGAATAGCTACAATGGTGAGCTCCCTTTCATTTTGAACTCTCTTCCTAAAACTAGAGAAGGTATCAAAAGTCTCATCCTTAGACTTCAGGAAGAATACCCAAGTGAATCTAGAGAAGTCATCTACAATGATAAAGGCATAGAATTTTCCTCCTAGACTGTCTACATTAGAAGAACCGAAGAGGTCCATGTGAAGAAGTTGAAGGGGCTTGGAGGTAGAGATTGCATTCTTTGATGCAAAGGAACTTTTGACTTGCTTGCCCATTTGGCAGGCTTCGCAGACTTTATCCTTTTCAAATGATATTTTAAGAATTCCTCTAACTAAATTATTCTTAGCAATCTTAGCTAAGGTACCCATACCTACATGTCCTAGTCTTCTATGCCAAGTCCAACCATCATTAGAAGAATTAACAGCAAAGCATTTCTCATCGACATGCTCAAAATTATCCAGATCAATAATATAGACATTTTCTTTTTTATAGCCTTTAAACAGAACATTGTCATTTAAAATATCTTTGATCACACATGCATTTGATTTAAATGTTACTTTATAACCTTTGTCACCCAATTGACTGATGCTAAGCAGATTGTGTTTTAGTCCTTCAACTAACAAAACATTTTCTATAATAGAGTTGGCAGGATTACTTATATTGCTGATGCCAACATTTTTTCATTTTTGATTTCCACCAAAGGTGACATTCCATTTCTTCTTGTTGACAAAGACAAACTTGGTTGAGTCTCCCGTCATGTGCCTCGAGCATCCACTGTCGAGGTACCACTGGTTCTTTGTGGGAGAAACTTCAACCTACAAAACAGAAGATCAAGTTGTCTTCTTTGGTACCCAAATCTTTTGGGTCCTAGAGTTAGGTCTTGTTCTCTTAGGAACCCATTGCAGTCCCCTGCCAGGTTTAGTTTTTTCTAGTTTTAGAGGACATTTATAAGATTTATGTCCTAGTTCATTGCATGCATGACAAGTAGAAGATTTAACAAAGAAATTCTTATATACTTTCTTTTTACTAAACCTATCATATCCTAAACCAGCTTTATCAAATGTAACTCTCTAGCTGCCTAATAGCATATTCAGGTTTTTGCTGCCATTAGTAAATTTCAGAACAATGTTATTTAAGTTTTCACTTCTA